>BMAU01017700.1:0-627869 GCA_019973935.1 Trichonephila clavipes
TTATCTGCCACTTGTTTAAAATCAGCCTCTAAAAGGCTCTCATCTTCTTCGGATGCCAGACCTGTGACGTATTCCGTGTCAGAAGGATCAACGTCTCTGTCCATGGCATCCAAAGTTTTAGAAGTTTTCCGTCTCCGGGATCTTTTGGAGACGGGAGTTGAATCATTGGGGGAATCTTGTTCCCTTGCAATCTTTACGGATGTGTTTTTTGCTGGTTTTTTCTTTAAATTTGTTGTAGGTTCCATACTTAATAAGTCTATTTTTTTGTTATCTTTTCGGGGACGATGTAGTGGAGATGGTTGTTCTTTAATTTTCCCTTTTGTCTCAGACATGGGAGTTGGTGGCTGAGGATTCGATATAGTAGATGTTTTTGAAGAAATGGAAGGTAAGAGTTACGTTTGGGCAGAGGATGATGTAGTAACAGCAGTAGGAATGTTTGTTCTTCGTTTGGATGACAGTGGTGCAAGTAATTTTAAAGGTGGACAGTTTATTTTAGTTATATTTTCATCTGTTTGGGTAGAATTATTTAAAGTAGAGGATTTGGCAGCTTGAGCGTATGTTTGAGATAACTGTGGGACTATTAATTTACGTGCTTCGGGGTAAGAAATATTTTTAGTTGTTTTAATTTCCTGTATTTGCTTCTCTATTTTCCATTTATGGCATATTTTGGAATCTGATGAATGGGGTTGTAAGCAATTAATACATTTAGGCTCTAGACTGCAATCTGTGGAAGTATGTCCAACAGATGCACATCTAGAGCAAGTAAGTTGACCGCGGCAGGAAGTTTGTGAGTGTCCGAACCTCTGGCACTTAAAACAGCGCAGAAGATTCGGTATATATGGACGTACTTTGCAATTTAAGTATCCACAGCTTTAATGGCTGATGGTAATTTAGGGCTATTGAAGGTTAGAATTAACTTTTTAGTAGGGAAAAGGGATGAGTCTTTTTTTATTGTAATTCTTCTGACCTGGGTAACGCCCTGGTCAGAAAGTCCTTCCAAGATTTCTGATTCAGAGGAAGACAAAAGATCTGGTTTGGAGATGACACCTCACATGAATTCAATGATTTGTGTGTGTGTGTGTGTGAGGAGTTACGGTTAAAGGAAAATCTAAAAAGGTTTTAGCCAACAAAAACGATTTACTTTGTAACGCAGATGTCGTCTCGATTAGTAAGTCACCAGATCGTAGTTTTTTAATAGATTTCGGTTCTCCACCTATTCCTATTATAGCTTTGTGGACAAAAAAAGGAGATTTTCATGCCATTTCATAGTTCGGTAATGATAAAATTAAAAAGCATGAACATTTAGCAACGTTGTCAATAAATAGGTTGGGTAATTCCGGGCATGAATTCAAAGAATCCATGGGCCGAGCATCATGAGTTGGGTAGGGTGAAATGGGGGTTTTAATATATGCGTTTTGAGTTTTTTCCTTATTTGGATTTATTTGGATTTTTTTTAGAAAGGAGGAGGAGAATTCCTTGTGATTTTCAGAGGACCAGTTTGGCAGGGCTAGCCCTAGATTCAGCAACCAGTAGTGGCCTCGGGAGAGCCCCCGCTCTGCAATGCAGGACCCCATCCAGGCACCACCTGGAACTACAAGACAGGCGGGATTATACACCAGCTGATAGAGCAGCCAGGACATGCTGGTTAGGCCGTCCCGGGCTCCTGTACTATCTGGCGGTCTGAGACGCAAAACTCAGCTTTTCTCCGGTACCCTCTACATGGCCGCTTCCTCCAAGACCCCACATCACCAGTCCAAAGGTCCTCAAAAGTTCAAAACCCCGCTCCAAGTGCCACTTTTCCCAGGGAGCAGTCCGTTGTGTCATCATACCAATAGTGAAAACTCATCAGACACAACTTCATTCCACTCAGTCCTGGTCTGCCACAGGACTTCGTGGCAGAAAAATAAAGATAATAAGTTGAACACAAAAAAATCAATAACCGAACATAAAAGAAGCAACAAAATCAAAATATTGAAAGAAATTTAAGAAAATCAAAATAAAAGAACATAATATAAAATGCAAACCATAATACGGCAGTAAAAAAATATCAATTTTTTTACTAGAAAAAAAAAATAAATTTGGAACAATGTTCATTGTCCAATGTAGGTCTGTGGTCTGGACGTGAAAAGACGAAAAGGGAAATTTGAATGGCAAGAAAGAGGGCCGAAAATAGAGAAGGATCACTAGGGTTCCCCGGGTTAGTTAAGCCCGTGTTTACCAAAGACAGTAAACCCCTTGGGAGAAGGAAAAGATCACTAGGGCACCTCGGGAGCGTGAAACCCGTACTCACCTAAAGAAGGTGAGCCCTGTGAGGGGTCAAGAGGTTTAATAAGAGGCTCGCGAATAGACCCGTTACACTCTGTTTCTTCTCCAAACTATTATACGCTTGTCGGAACCAAAAATGGTGAGATTACTACAATTCCAACCAATTTACTGTCAATGTTAAATTTTCTGAAACGTTGTTACAATAATTTAGTTGGAACAGAGAAGAATGGAGCTGGAGGTGTTCATGTATGGGGGTGTAAAACGGATTCAGGATTAGGTAATGTGGTATTTTGATGGTATTTAGAGTCATGAGATTTATTTAATGAGTATTTTAAAGAATAATTTGAAATTATCCGTCAAAAATTTGAGTATCGGAGCCGATTTCATGTCTTAACAAAATAAGGACCCCAACCGCACTACTCTCAACGTTTACCTCTGGTGTCCTCGTAACTATCCCCAAATTCTGAAAACACTTCCTAAATCACCTGATTTAAGCCCAGTAGAACATTTTTGGTGAGAATTTGAGTTAAAAACAAGACAAAATGACATACCTGCACGAGTATAAAAACAAAATGTGAAGTAAAAACAATCACAGAAGAATGGAGGAGCATCGACGCAGAAATTACAAAAAAACGGATGAAATCTATACCAAGACGTTGAAAAATTGCTGTGGATGTTAACAGAAAAGTGCTAGTAAATATTAAATTAAGCATTACAACATTTAAAGCTATATGTTGAATTTTTTTTAAAAAAACGAAGACTTCTGGGGCGTAATTTTTTAGTAGTTTTTGATTATTAATTTTTCAAAATAATAGTTATACTATTGATTATGTTATTTCAATAAGAACAAGTTGCAGATATTACAATTAAAAGTTACAGTTCCGATACATTAGTTTTTATAAGTAGAAAACATTGAATTTTATAGAAAATTGTAAATGTACGAAACTGTTGAGGGCCACTGTACATATATTGATGAAAAGAAACGTTTGAATTTTATAAAATCAAATACACATCACAATAACCTCTAGTACTGTTAAGCCGTGTAGGGCAGCGATGCACGTTAAATCTGTCGAGAGCTGAAACGTCCTCCCGTTGGTGTGGTGTGGTAGTTAGGAGAGGGGGGGTGCCAGCTCAGGTGTTGTCCACGTCACTTGACCATGGTTCAAAATTACGTGGTCCGTTGCCAAAAGCCCTCGTGTAGCTGAACAGTGCGACGTTAACATTCAATCAATCAATCAATCTAGTACTGTTAAGAAGTTTCTCAATAAGTTCTAAGTTTGTCAATAATACTACAAAAAATAATGAACTAAATGTATAATATAAAAGTTTAAAAAATAACTCGACATAAATTTTTTTTCGTGTTTTATATCTTTTCAATAGTGTTAATAAATATCTGTAACAATAGAAGAAAAAGAATGAATACGACCTAATTTATAAAATAATTATTTCAAGATTTTCAACAGAATGTTGTAGGAGTGTTTTGAAGTGTTATCTCAATCAAAGTCAACAGATGCTTTTAAACAATTTTACTTATTTCCAGATATGCAGACTGGAAGTTCTCAAACAATTACTTGCGATTTTTTTTGAGAGGTAGAGGTAGGTGGGGGGTGTAACTTTCTAGTATAATAAATAAATGAAATAAAGGTAGAGATAAGAAATTTTTTTCCCCTTCTTTATACGTATATCAACGATAATTTTATATTTAAGTGCATCTATTTTTTTAATTAATGTATTTAATAAAATAAAGAAAGGGTGAAGTACCAGTCTGATTATACAGCTATGATATAAGGCTTATACAATTTTAAGGCAAAAGTAGTTTCCTCGTCTAGTTTCGGTGACAGTTAAATTTACGGAAGTTGAAGACACATTAATCAAAAGACATATGTTTCATGGTCACCGAATACCTCACCAAATCAACAGTTAGTATTTATTCACAACACTACTCCGTAACGAGAGTTAATATACAAATGCGTGTCAGTTTAAATCCTTGAAGCTGTTACGACCCGCATGTGCAGAGGGCGCTAGTAGTCCTCCTTGTTTACATTTCGTCAGTATGCTTGTAATGCATCCTCGGGGCGGACGTACCTACCGTCCTCAATAAACAAACATTTTTAAAGTATACAGTCCACGCCTTTTGCTTGAGCAGTCAAGTTATACATAACTCAAAGTCTGCTCATAATCCGTTATAGACATTTCTAGAATAACCACACCATTTGTGGTTAAAATCAGAGCTATCGACCTCACCCAGTTTTGTGGTCCGTCGAGCCGGAGGCCAAAATTCAAAATGGCTCCAAAGGAACTATCAGAACTCACCATGTTTAACAGAAGGAAAGCACATCTGCTCGGTCAGATCACACGCATTAGAAACTCCTTGGAAAATGTGGATTCACCATTGAATCAAGTTGAAATAAGAACTAAACTCGCATCGCTTTCTGAAGTGAAAGCAAAAATAGACAAACTTCGGACCGAAAGCTACAGGATTCTTTCGGATGAAGAGCTCATGGATTTCGAGACCAGTTTGGACACGAAGGAAGTGGACGCAGATAATTTAGAGGTGAGTCTCAATACCTTACTTGAATCTTCTAATGTGGATACCTCTGAATTATCTGTGAAAAATGATTTTGCTAATTACAATGTGAAACTGCCATCCATTAATTTACCGGAATTTTCGGGACAATATATTGATTGGTTGCAATTTAAATCCCAATTTGTATCATTAATTCATGATAACGCTTGTTTATCAGACTCGCAAAAACTATATTATTTGCAATCTGCCCTGAAAGGCCATGCAAAACAATTGCAAACAGTAAACGATTCTTACTCATCTTTATTTGAAGCTTTAGTAGGTAGACCCCTAACATCCATAGTTGAACCGCAAATAACTAATATAAACGAGAATCAGTTGTCGAGATGGGAAAAAGTAAAAAAAATTACCCAACATATATATAAGCTTTGGAAACGCGATTATTTGAATAATTTACAAGAACGTCACAAGTGGAAATTTAACAAAAATAATGTTTCTGTAGGAACCTTAGTTTTAATCAAAGATGAAAATCTTCCTAGTACGAAATGGGGAGTACCGGAAGAATAACTGAAATTTTTCCTGGCACCGATGGTAAAGTGCGAGTTGTGAACCTGCGTATGCCAAACGGAAATATATTAAAAAGGACAATCAGAAATCTTTGTATATTACCTGTATGAATTTTGTTATTAGTAATTATTGTATGTGTATAAATTAACTTCAATCGTATTTAAGTATCGTCAATTGCATTATGTATTTGTTGTTACGACCCGCATGTGCAGAGGGCGCTAGTAGTCCTCCTTGTTTACATTTCGTCAGTATGCTTGTAATGCATCCTCGGGGCGGACGTACCTACCGTCCTCAATAAACAAACATTTTTAAAGTATACAGTCCACGCCTTTTGCTTGAGCAGTCAAGTTATACATAACTCAAAGTCTGCTCATAATCCGTTATAGACATTTCTAGAATAACCACACCATTTGTGGTTAAAATCAGAGCTATCGACCTCACCCAGAAGCTATAATAAAAACGCCTTGATTTTTATCTCACAATTTATAGCCTCTGCCAGGTGACTAGGCCGACATATGAGCTAGGAACACCCTAAACTTCCATACCATACCTATGGGAGGACTTTGAGCCTCGACAGATTTATCGTGTATCACCCTCTCAACTCGGCGGGTCTCTAGTCGTTCTATTACACTACAACTGAGGTCTTCAACTGTTTCACGAAACAAAATAAAAATTCGGGAAAAAAACTACAAACGTATGCTAAACAGTGAATTTTACATTATCTATAGGGTTTGTATAACCACAAGTTTCTAAAGCCGTGTCCTTCAACGCGGGTCCAACGACCCACAGTAAGGCGAGAAAATAAATTCAAAGCCGAACAGACCCTCTTTTTTAGTAATTTCCTACATCCTATGTTATAATTCTCTAAAAGAATATTATAAAACATCATCTTTTTTACTTTATACACAACATTGATTGTAAATATCCTGGGTTAAGCAAAATATTTTTTACTCTTTAGGGTAGTGTTTTGCAAAATGAAATTGAATTGAATTGATTGAATTAGATTTAGACGACAGTGTTAAAAATTTTAGAATAAAGTGTTTCCTTTTTCTATTTGATACCCCCTATAATACAACATTTTAAAAAGAACACGCAACACTTGTAAAATAAAATTTCCCGGGAGAGAAAACCAAGCACGAGTACAATGTCCATGTAAAATGCAAGGGTAGAGGGCACTTGGAGGACGAATGAATACTATTTATGAGTGAATTACATTATGTTAAAAATTCTTAGTAAAAAATATAGTATTTTTCTTAAATTGTCTTTCCTCAAAGTAGTTGTAATATGTTGATTTACTTTTAATATTATTTTGTTACATTCTTCTAAGTCTTCTTATATTCTTCTTCTCTGGATGGGGATCATCGGAAACACCTTATAATTTTAAGGGCTCCATGAGGCGACCAAATTTGAAGACCACTGCTCTACAACATCACCCCTGAGTTCGTGACCATGACTACTTGGCTACCATGGCCCCACTAGGGATTGTACTACATAATTTGGATAGAGATTGGCAACTAAGCTGGGCTCGGGTAAGCAGGATTTGAGACGTAAGCCAGTATTAGAGTTTTACCACTGACTCTCCCAATCCTCAATTTTTGAGGATTTTAATGCCATAGTAATGTGCGCGAGGGGAGAGAATATCCTCCTTTACAATACTAATAGTAGGACCGTTAGGATAATGATCTAGGATATCAAAAAAAAATTTTATGAGCCTTAACCCAAAAAATATAAAATTCACGATAAACAGAAAGAGTTTTTTTTTGTTAAATTAAGACTTTTATAAGGGAAATAAAGTATAAGCTATCAGTGTTAATACACCCACTGGCCAATGAATTAGAGTCCTTTGATATTTGCATTTGAATGCGCGCTAAAAGGAGGAAGTATGCAAGGTTTTATGATGTGGGTTACGCGTGGTTAGAATGCTGGTCTAAGTAAGGCGTGCTAGTGCTTTTCACGATGTATGAAGTAAAATGGGGGAAAACGACAGATCCTTCACGATTTGAAAAAAAATAGCTTATTGTTGAGCACCATCAAAAGTTTCCAAAAGTTGGAATAGGAATCCATTGTTCATCTCCGGAAGAAATAAATGCCGTTCGAGCACAGTTTTCTAAGAGGGTGATTGGCGTAGTCTGCAACGAATTGTACTTCAGAACAAGGGATTTATCGTGCTTCCATTGACAAAAATCGTGAACCAAAGCTCTTCCCAATAGATTTCAGCTTGAGATATGTTCAGAGAATTGCAAAGGATATGAATGCATTATCGGGTGCACTGATGGAAGAATCCGAATTTGGTGAGAGCCCAAACGAAGCCATGAATCCATCTTGCTTTACTCGCTTTATGCAAAGGTATAGTGAGAGTATCATGATGTGAAGCATGTGTTCTGCTAGCATGGAAGTGGTGCCCTCGTGTTCTTCGAAGGTAAAGAGCCTCGAGATACCTAGATATACTGGCAAACCAAGTGCACGCTGCAATGTTAGATTTTACCCTGATGGTGACGAATATTCATGGACGATAATGCAACTATACATCGTAATAGAAGTGTTCAAAAATGGCTCCCTGAAAATCAGTCTGACTTCCAACACTCCTGGCCACCACATAGCCTGAATCTTAACACCATAGAAAATGTGTGGGATACAGTGGAAAAACACATCCAGCAGCATACTCCCCTCTTCCATCTAATTTACAAAATATAAGAAGAAGCATAGCCGATGGATGGTATTCTTTGGATGTAAATGCACTCCAGAAGCATACAGACTCGATGCCCAAACGAATCAGAGCCAATATCCATGAAAAAGGTGGTCGAATAAAATATTGACTTCAGGTTTCTAATTCATTGGCCAGTGTGTGCGTATTAACTTTAACTTAGTTGCTATCAGAGCATAGGATTGAGAAGGCGCGCGTTGCGGATATCTTCACGTGAGAGACAACACTGTAAGGTTTGAATCTGAAAGTTGTACCCGATTAAAAGATAGACAATGCAAATCCAATCTCGATCTCGAATTCGGATCCATCTGTGAACACCTCCCATTCATGATGACCTTGAAATTTATATCAAAATAAATACTTATATATATATACTTTTTCGAGTGGGGAGAAATAAAATTTTCAATCACAGAAGAATCTATATTGTAAAAGTCAGTGTTTTGAATTTTCCTGTAAGAAAAGTTTTATTAACAAAAAAAGTTAATTAGGAGAATGCCAGATATAAAATGTAAGACGTTTTGGAGTAAAATTCTATTACCTTTCGAGATTTTTAAAATATAAATTCTGTAAATAGAGTTCAGTGCATTGATACGGCAAGAGGTGAGTGAGCCACCACATATTCGCGCAACAAAAATAATAAGTTCAATAACAATAATATACTATAATTTAAAGTTCTTAATGTTAAATTTTATTATTCTATCGAATTGTAGAGACAATGAATGCATTTTTTGAGTAAAAAATTTTATAAGGTGGAAACAAGATAGTCGGTTGTCAATAATTAGCCCAATATGTTTTAGTTGATAATTTCAATAGTTAAGTTGTTATTGTTAATGGTATAGTTTTTGCGAAACATCGTACCACTATGTAATGAATGCTTGAAGGCAACAGAAAAAACTTTTCAGGTGAAAAATTTCAAGTTTAAATTTTTTTAAAAGTTCTGTGATTTGGCCAATAATTGAATTGGTGTTCATTTTGAAATACTTTCATCCATCTGTGTCGACTACAGCGAAATCGTCTGCAATAGCTTGAATGAAACATTTTTCTGAATTTAAGTTTAGGAACTGAAATGAAGTAAATATTCCGCAGGCTAGATGTGAACACCAAACATTGTGAAGAACCTTAATTAAATGTATATGTTGCCGGCAAAGTATGAAATCCGCCATTCTATAGAATGCTTAAAACTAGCCGGCAATGTATAAAATGATTCATATTTCACACATTGCCTAGGCATCCTATAGAATGCCTAGTGAGAAACCGACAAAGTATGAAATACATCACCGATTCATTTCGAATATTACGTGGCAAGACATGAGACATTTAACGCGTGCCTCAGGCTCAGGCTTTGTTCGTTGCACATTGCGCTTTGTACGGGAGTGTCAAAATATGCAATTTTACTTAAACTATTTCAACAAAAAATTGGTTTTTTCTTGTGCTGCATGAAAAAAAAGAAGCAAACTGTGGTGTTGGAGAAAGAGTCATGATCTATAGCAGGGATCGGCAACCTACAACACAATTCTCAGTGGCACTTTGCAGTGCTCAACAACTTTGTCAAATTTTGAATTGTTTCAAACAGGCTCTACTGTGTGGTACGCTGAATCATATTTGTAGATTGGTTTGACACGCCACAGATAAAAGGTTGCCGACCCCTGGTCTAGATACATTAAACAACGATTCGACGACGAGCTGCACAAAAATCGAGTTAATGCTGCAAAAAAAAAGTTTTTCCATAATTTAAATTACTTACTAGAAGTTAAAAACTGATGCACAAAATGCCAATATGACTACTAAGAAGGAACCCAGGGACTATTGGTTGCTGAATAGCTATGATGTGATGTTTGTAAAAAATAAACCCATTTAACCTATTAAAGAAGGCATCTGTACCATACAGTAGTGGTCCCCCATCCCCGGTCCGTGGATCCAGTGGTATCGGGCCACTCAAGGAGCATTATAAATTATTTCTATTTTATTTACTGGGGTGTATTTCCCTGGGAGTCTATACTTCATGTAAAATCACTTTATTTTCATTTTTGCAAATGAATTTTATTCTGAAGGCATGTTTAAACACAATTAAATTGTTAAATCAAAACAATTTAAAATATAAATAATCAACGTCCCACTCTCAGCGGATCACGGTAAAATTATCAAACTTTGTCCGAAAGGTTGGGACGCACTGCTATACAGTATTAAGTCATGGATTCTGAGAATGTGATAGAATTCTGAAAAAATTTTCAACCAGATACAAAAAGGTTACACGTTATGATATTGAACTGTACATCCACTTTTGTGAACCTCGACAGAAAAAAAAATTATTACAAAAGCGGTATTGTTGTGAAACCTGTGCGTGATTTTTTTCCGAATACGAATATATTGACACTTATAATGAGTGGTAAAGTTTCTATCGACTTGAAACTTCTGAAAGAATTTTAAAACAAGTAAATTTTTCCACAATCACAATTTTTTTGTGCCTTAAGAATTGGCTCAAAATTAAAGATATCCCTGACCACGAATTTCCTCTCCTGTCAGTTGCAATTGCTCAGCCCAGTGCGAGCGGTCACGGATTCGTCAAATATATGTATGAAACAAAGTACCAACATAAGAATAGCTTTTGCGGGAGAAATGATAGGAAATGCAATTCAAAATATCATTTAAGCTTACCATGTTGCAACAAGTAGGTTAATTTTAATTTCTTAATTTTTATGTGAGAAAATTTTGTTTTCCTAATAAGAAAAAAATAAATTTCGTTTGGTACAACTTTCATTTTCCTTTAAGTATTTTAAATAATTTTTTTAGTGGCACTCTCATTATTGTCAAAATAACATCTGTATTTTCAGGAATATACACTGGCCTCAAAAAGTTAAGGTACAACCGGGTTTTTGTGTCTAATTTGCAAATGAATGAATGTAGAAACAAAAAATTTGGAGGATATGTGCATTAAATAGTTTTTTATTGAATGCGTCATAGAAATTTGTATAAGTGTATTGCGAAAACGATTTATAACAAAAAAAGCAATCTCTGCGGAAAAGTCCATTCTTGGAGAAAACAGCACATCACAGTGTTATGTGGTAAAATGGCATAAAAACAATACAAAAATGGGTTCTAATAAGGAATGTGTCCACCCCTAACTTGAATGCATTGGCGGCATCGATTTCCCATGCTGTTTATTAAGTTGTCGGACACCGGAATAGGAAGCGAAGACCAGACACAGAGTAAGCCTTGTTTCAGCTCATGTAACGACCTTGGAGGAGGATTTAAAGCAGCAAACTCTCTGCCAAGATAGTCCCAAAGATGTTCTATCGGATTCAGGTCTGGAGATCGAGCTGGCCATTCCATTCGTTCCAAACCGTGATCCTCCAGATACTCCTCAACAATCCGAGCTCGGTGAGGTCGTGCATTATCATCCATCAGAATGAAGTCGTTACCAATAGCAGCAGCATATGGGCGGACATATGGATCAAGGATCTCATCCCGATATCTAAGACCAGTTACGGTTCCTCCATGGAACACATGCAGGTCAGTGTGGCCACCGAGCGAGATCCCTGCCCAAACCAGGATTCCACCACCTCTATAACCGTGTCTTTCAACAGTGTTGGATTGATGGTATCTAGTGCGCTGTTCCCTCCAGATCAGTAGACGCCCTGAATCACTCTCCATTGTAAATATGGACTAGTCTGTGAACAGCACAGAAGCCCATTGTTGCTGCGTCCAAGAAACATGTTCTCTTGCCCAGCATAAGCGGTTCCTTCGCTGTCGTCCGTTGAGGGGAACGCACACAACTGGTCTTCTTGCATACAGACCTGCATTGTGAAGACGATTTCGCACCGTAGTAGCGGAGATTCTTCTTCCTGATGCTTGAAAATGGTCTGCAACGAGCTGCGGCACAGTAGTGGTTCTTCTCCTTCGTGCCGAAAGAGCTAGAAAACGGTCTTCTGCAGGTGTTGTAGCTCGTGGTCGGCCTGGAACAGGTCTTCTGGACACAGAATCTTCGGATTGGTATTGATCCCAAAGTCGCTGAACAACACTACGAGACATATTGAGACGTCTAGCAGCATCAGCCTGCGACAATCCCATTTCCATCCATCCAACTGCCCGCCACCTTAACGAATTGGGTAAACGACGTCTCTGAGACATTTTCTAAACTCTATTGACTATTGTCACCGAAACTGCCAACAACTGTTGAAAATCAACACAACTTACACACAAAAGTACGAAAGCTTGATATTTGCATATTTTTCTCTCACTCATAAATATACGTTCTTTTCTATAAAATAAAAGTAGTAGCAATCGTTTTTGCATTAATGTTTTTAAAGTTCGTTATTATCATTGATGTAAACTATGCATTTTATTGTTACTGCCATTTTTTTTATGGTGAGCTTCGAAAAACATGTTGTACCTTAACTTTTTGAGGCCAGTGTACATCATTGATATAATAGCTTTATCATGACCTTATTTCACACTTTGCCTAAATAGCTTTGGTCATTCTATAGAATGCCTAGGCAAAGTATGTGATAAATCTCATGTTTCATACTTCACCTAAATGCGTCCGGCATTCTATACAATGCCGGCATTTCATACATTGTTGGTAACATATATTTGACAGTAAAATTACAGTTACAAAATATAACTGATTGATTTATCAAATAAGAATAAATAAATTTTTAAAAGTAAAGGGAAATATTAAATTTAGAGGAAAAATTTGTGAGAGTATATTGTTATACGTGCTTTTAATATTAGTAAGTCTCAAAGATGTGAGATGATGCTTGAGCTTGCACCTTTCTCTCCAAAGTTCTACACCATACCAATGAGGGAATTTTGAGCCTCAATAGATTTAACGTACATCAGCTCTTCTACACAGCAAGTCAAGGATCATGATTCACAACTGGGAATATAATTTGTTATATTAAAATTTTTCAAGATTTCTGTCCTGAAGTAGCTATCATTAAATGTGTAATTTTAGAATTGAAATACATATTCACACACACATTCTATTTTTTTTTATCATTTCTTCCTAATTTATCCATCACTGGCTAAAGAAATCATTTTAAACTTCATGAGAAAAAAGTTTACATATTTCTCAAACACAAAATGGAAGAAAAAGTAAAATATATTGTTATAGCTATAAACAAATGACGTAAAATGATATTATCATTAAACGTTTCCAATCCAAAAACATACAATACATTACATTAAAAAAATCATCGATAGACTTGGGGAAAACTTCAACATAAAATATATTCGTCCCTTCCACAGATTTAATATTATGTAAATTCTCGCAAAAAAATGTAAATATTTCGTCGAATTATGCTTGCAAAACGACAATCCAATGAATACACTGTATAGAAACAAAACATTTATTATTTTACTTATAATTTACGTAGACTGTTCAATAAATAATAAGACTATTTTTACTGCCGCAAAACTACTCATCGGAATATTAATTTCTGTGGCATAAGAAAAGTGTTTTGCCTGTATTAACAAAAGCTATCGATAGAGGGCTTGTACAGACTCGTATTCTTGAGTATCACGTGATTGAACTGAAGCGTGTTTGGGGGCGCCAACGAGACGTTGCCAGTTGCCGAAATGGAAACAAAAATCAGCATCGGAGATCTTTGATATGTTACGATATGACTAAAGACTGGAACAAGAAGGCAACAATATCTTGAAACGCTTCCTCACAGCAGACGAAGCTTGGTTTTATTACTATGATCCAACCATAAAACAACAAAGCAGTGAATGGAAACAGCCATCTTCACCTATTCCCAAGAAAGCAAAAACTGTGAAATCGGCTGGTAAAGATATGACCATAATTTTTTTATTATGAAGGAAGTGTGTATGAATACATTGTTGAACCCGGTACTACCGTGAACGACTCGTACTACACGAATGTCTTACGAAGAATCGTACACCATGTTAAAAGGAAACGTTCATTGCTTCGAAATGGCATCCTATTGCACCATGACAATGCCCGACCACATATTGCTCATTGCGTACTGCATGTTTTGCAGCAGAGCAACGCAGAGATTTTACCACATCCTCCATACAGTCCTGATCTTACTCCATGCGATTTCTGGCTGTTTCCTCAATTTAAAAAACCATTGCGAGGCAAACATTTCGTAAGCAACTAAGCATGTGTAAAGGCTTCGGAGGCAGTTTTGAAACAGCTCTCATAAAATGGACTTTAACATGTTTTTAAGAAGTGGACAGAACTTTGGAATAAATACATTACGTGCCACGGAAGTTATTTTGAAAAAACCATGTAAAGGATGACGATTCTGTTTTTTTGTTTTTTTCCCCATAATTTTAGTCTTACTACTTATTGAACAGCCCTCGTATGTTTCATACAGGAGACGGCAAATATATAAATAATAACAAGTCTTTTGATGTGTTTATTTCTCGAATATCCTAGGAAAAAACCCTGAGTAATCACATGATAGAAAAGGGGATCTATCAGTAGTTTTAAAATTTGTTTTATGAAACCTTATTTTGAGGGATGAATTTATTTGAACTCAAAAATAATTTCCTATAAAAAAGTTTCCAACACATAATACACTAAAAACATTACTTTATATGAAAGCAAAATTATAAAAAATCATTTTATAAGTTTTGTTGGATTAATATTCTCCGAAATTATATTTCGTGTTATGAAGATGTATTTAGAATAACTAAGAGGAGTACTCTCTTTGTATGAGTGAATTTTAAAAATAAAATTGACCAATATCTCTCCAGCTAAGTTGCATAGTTCTTTAATGATTGGTGTCGTCGAATCAAATGACCAACACATTTCCAAAAATTTAGAATGATATTTTTAAATGGTAGAACCGACTCTCTAATAATTGCATGGAAAATTTTCAGTTTTTTGAAAGAATACATTTTTTGGGGACGATTCATTCAAAAAAATTCTACTAGAAAGAACTAACACAAAAATTTACTAACAAATTATTGTATAATAGTGTGCGATGAAATATTCACCAAAAAATACGGAGTACTTTGTCTTTTACCCCACAGTCAAGAAAGAAAAAAAAGTAAAAACTTATCGATTGTGTTGTTAAAAAATTGTATAAAATCTACCAAATGATAATCTTAAAATTCCGCTCTT
Organism: Trichonephila clavipes; assembly: GCA_019973935.1. Classification (NCBI taxonomy): domain Eukaryota; kingdom Metazoa; phylum Arthropoda; class Arachnida; order Araneae; family Nephilidae; genus Trichonephila; species Trichonephila clavipes. The sequence continues at coordinate 15,154 of BMAU01017700.1, forward strand.
TTTTAATAGGTGAAGTTGTGACGAATCTATACGGAACTTTATCACTAACCTTCTGAACCGACCTTTTTAGGGAAATTTAATTCCCTACCTATTTCCAATCAACTCCAAAAAGCGGACAGGATTCCTTGTTATGTAGATTAGATTCAGTATTTAAGTCAAACGAAATAGTAAAGTTAGAGCAGTAGGAGATAGACATTGAAACATAGAGTTATAGTGAATTTGAATTGAAATCTTATTGTTGAAGAAGAATTGAGATTCCGAGTGGTAAATATTATTTTGAATTTAAAGTCTCATTCAAGTTTTAAGAGTCAGATTAAAGTTAAATGTTCAATAAGAACATTATTAAATATAATTCTGGGATCTCTTATCGTGGTAATTTCTGCGTGATCGTTATTTAATAAATTAATTAATTAGATCATTAATTAATTGAGTTAATTTAAAGGATATTATCTTTAAAACCTCATAATATTAGTAATATTATTGTTAATAAGTCTTTGATTCTATTTGGGAAAGATAACCAAATAAAGAAAGTTATTTATAAAAATGGCTACTGGTTCTTTTGTGACTCAAAATTATTCTCGTTCTCAAAGTGAGGTCTCGAGGGACCTTCACAAAGTGTTCTCTCCCCGTGCCATATAAATTCCATGTCGTTTCTTTTGATGGGTATCAGGATAATTTGACCTAAAAAAATTAAAAATCGGATTTTGAAACATTTTAGAGCCATTTTTAAAGATTCGCCAAAAACTAGCCAATTAGCTCACACGCTCTACAGCCTTTATTTAAAATACTTGGAACTCTCAGATTGTGTAAGAACTATAATTCTACGGCATTTCGAACAGCCGGAAAAATATACGAAATGCATGAAACTAATTTATATATATATATAAGTCCAAAATCTACCTAAAGCAGTTCATATATACTTAGATTTGATGAAACTGCCATAAACAGTCTCGCGAATAAAATTCTAATTTAATCCACCTCCTTAACGACAGAGGAAAACAAAATCCACCAAATTGCATCGTTTTGCCTTCTACTTAATACAGGGATAGTATTTCACCAATCTGGCGACAAATAAAAGAGCATACTTAAAATAGGCTTAGAACATACAAAGTAATATATATATACACTAGCTAGAAAAAGTCTGCGTTCACCCATAACAACTTATAGAGCAAAGGTAAAATTTAATAGAAATATAATTTTTTTTCTAACAAAATTTTATGAATTTGTTTATTATTATTTAAATGTCGAGCATGCAAGAATTAATTAGTTTTGAATTAAAACTACATCAGATAGCGGGGTTTTTGTAGCAAAGCACGCAAATAGTGGGCAGAAAAAGTCTGCGTTCACCATTTGAATATTCATGATTCCTGGAATTTTTATCAACAGGCGTTATAGGTTAACAGAGTTTTTGTATTCAGTTATCAAGTAAAATAGCTTAAGAAAGTTGTTATACAATAACTTTTATACTTTTGTGAGGTACGAAGCAATTCAATGACATTGAAAATAAAAAGAGAGAGAAGGAAATTAGTATCAGTGAGCTTAAAATCATTATGAAAAATGTGGAAAGATGGAAAAAGCCGTCGCGGGATATAACCATATCCGTTGGATGGTAGTATTCATCTATCTAACGTGTTATTAATAGCTTTAAAACTGCAGGAATTTGCACATCGAAACCTCGTTTTGGTCTTCCATCTAAACTCACAATCAGAGAAAAATGAAGTATGCTATGAAACTTTGGCTATTGTATAATGTCTCAAATCACCGCAGTCACCTGATCTAAATCCTGTAGAACACCTATGGGATTTGCTGGAGCGTAAGGTTCGTCAACACAATATATCTAGCAAGGATATGCTGAAGAGTGTTCTTAAGAACGAATGGGAGAAGTTAAGCGCTAAAGAAACAACTAAACTTGTTAAATTCAATGCCGAAATGACTTGAGGAGGTTTTTGAAAGACCAGCTATTAAATAGCTTATTCTTTTTAAATATTTTTTCATAGCTTCTACTAAAACAGTCAACGCAGACTTTTTCTACTTGATTTTTGTAGATATCGCTACAAATCTGCCTTTATTTTAAAAGCTATGAAAGCAGACTAAATTTTCTTTTGTAAGATTGGACTACATCCGTGGCAGTCCTATGCCAGAAATCATATTTAAGATGTAATGCCACAAGATTATCTTTCGAATAAAAAAAATTCATGTCAATCGAATAATACATCGTTGTTTTATTGCAATTTAAAGTTCTATACCTCTAAAAAACACCCTTTACTTGAAATAAACTAAATAAAATCTAATTAAAATTTGTTTTTTAAATTCCAGTTCTTAAACTTTTTCATTCTTCATGTAAGCAATAGTACGTGAAGCCCAGACTTTTTCTAGCTAGTGTATATATGATGTACTAGAAAGTTGAAAAGAAATATTACAAATTGACAATAAATAAAGTTAAAAATTTTTTTTATCTAAAACAAACTCAAGGAACTAATTTAGCCTAAAGATAAATTGAAAAAGTAATAAAAAACCTTAAATTAACTGACGCAACAAAAGTCTGAAACAGGTAAAATATAGGCCTAGATTTGATAAAACTTATCAACTGCACGATAGTAAAAGCTAAGAAAGTTACAATAATAACGTTAACTTAAGTTAAAAACTATCTAAGATAAATTCAAACCAAAATTTAGTTTAGCATTACTGAAAATGATAAAATAAGTGTAATTTTTATTGAATTGCATTTTGAGAGCAGAAACAATACAATAAACACGAACTCTATTGTCAAAAAACTACGACTGAGTTGCTGAAAGATTAATTTTTTTAAAGATGATTTATTCCACAAATAATTTGATCTCTGTGTTAAAGGAAAAATAAATGAATAAATATAATGATAATGAAAATATATCTCTAAAAAGTCCCGTGAAGGATTTGTACCTTTCAAAGATAGACATGATGACGTCATAACGCCAAAGCTATGAATTATCTCTTCGAAATTAAATTTTTAAAAACCTAAAGTGTCAATTTTAAAAAAAAATTATAATAAAAAAAATAGATCTCATCGAGGTGCAAACCAACATGAAACATATTTTCAGCAATCCAAACTTCACTTTCTTGGGTTTTTCTATTTTTACGCTACATCATCCAGACACACACACACACACACACACACACACACACACACACACACACACACACACACACACACACACACACACACACACACACACACACACACACACACAGTCTCTTTTAATAGTAAAGATAAATATTAAATATGTAATTTAACATTAAAAAAGAAAACATTCGCCATTTGAAAATAACCCAAAAAAAGAAAGAAAAAACATGAATTTAATATCAAATTAGCTTTAAGGAAACAACACACAGAACTACAATAGTGGCAAAAACCTCTAAAGAAACAGTACAAATTTTATTAATCACTTCAATAAAAATGTAAATAATATTTTTTGACGTATACTGCTGGTCATAGCAATTGCAACACTAGGAACGATGTGGATGATACAAATATCAAAATCATAGAAAGAAAGAAGATACTAGAGACAGAGAGAGAGAAGATATGCAAATGATTAGCATTAAAGCACAATCGAATGATGCAGGAGGGAGAAATAGCATCTCAGATTCTGCATAACAGGAAAGTTACGCAGTGAGTTTCTCGTTCGAGAATCGTATTTGAATGTTGGTTGATTGTGTAATGCTTCGTATGAGAAGGGAAAACGGCAACCAGCACGCACATGTCAGATTCTTATTGCAACAGAATCGTGGCCTATTGAAAGTACAGTTTAACGTTCTGCGATATTGCTACTTAAGTTGGTCGGAAGCTAATAAGTGTTATGCGAATACGGCATCGATAGGTTCAAGAAGATCATACTGAACGTCACGGTGAATCTTAGAGCCGTCGGGCCCTTAACATTTGAGAGGATAGACATGTTGTCAGGTTGACAACATGTCTATCGATGCAGCCTAGAGCAGCATGGATTGTCTTCACAGCGACCATTATTGTGACCTCCCTGGACACCGCAGCATAGTGAAGCGAGGTGACAGTGGTACGCCAAATGACAAAACTGCGTATAGAGGTAGAATCACATTGCCTAATAAAACAAGTCCTGATTCTGCATGCAGCATCATGATGGAATTATTTGTGTTTGTAGGGGTCGAAGAAAACGTACATGGGGGCGATTTGCACATGATATTGCTATAAAGATTCTGAATCTGTTGCGATAGAATGGGTATCCACTGGGAATACGATACGGCCACCTCTTGTTCGCGTCATCGGTAATTTGAACAACCAGCGTAACATTTCTCAATCTTAAAGCTGGTGGCTCTGCCCAATATTGAAAGCGTCATCTTTAAACTATATATAACGCTAAACATCCAGTTACCTATTGTGTCCTGATCTACCTCAGAAAAGAGGGTGTTCGAATGTTGCCCTGTATAGTACATTCTCCAGATATTTCGCACATTAAAAACAACTCTTCTTGAGTTGCTAGGAGGCTGGGTCACACGACTCTAGCCACTACGGTTGATGAAGTGTGACATAGACTTGAAGCAGCATAAAATGACTTACCCATTTCTGGTATCCATGTCCAGTTTGATTCGATGGCTAACAGTATTAGAGCATTTTTTAATGCTAGAGGTGGCAACTGTGTGTACTAATTTCGGACCCTGTATACCTCCTAATTGCTTACAAAATGAATTATGTTCTCCTCCTACTCTGTTGTATACGCACAATAAATAAAGTTTTATTCTTTGTTTTTCTTCCTAATGTTGTAATTTAATTGTCAACAGCAATAGATTAAAAGAGCAAATTTTAACGTAAGAAAATGATTTCTTACTGTACGAAAAAAGTTATAAATATTTTTAATGTTAAGCCTTTTTCAAGGATAAAATCCACAGTAAATTTCAGAAACTATTCTGTTTTTGTAGGTTCTCAGACGGATTTTATTGTTCGATCCTTTATTTTATGTCACTCGCAAAGTAAGCAATGAAACTTCCAACGATTTTATTCAATGTTGTTTGTTTTCAGTTGCAAGTAAGTGATGTGTGCGTGGGATTCAGTTTACAAAATCTAAATTTTAATGAAATGTTCCAATTGGATTCACGACCAATTTTCCGATAATTGTATATAAGAATTCATGAAATTAAGATTATAAAATAATAATCACCAAATGTTGAATTTAAAATGGTGTGAACAATTTATTCAAATCGTTACGACATAAAAGAGCACACACCAAACGTTTTAAAGAAAATGTGAGTTTTACTTTAGTTGTGTATCTGGTTATAAAAACTATATTGTGTATCTGGAAGATATATGCAGATGCTTGATGCAGAATTTTATGAAATGAACAAATTACAAAAACACTTAATTATACAAAAGTTTTAGACACTTGATACTTTGCTTTTCTTTCCTGATTCATTTGTTTTCTGGTTCAACTTTAGAGAATATAACGAAATAATCAAGGATGGTTTAAGACATGGATCGAATGGGCTCAGGACCTATGCCTCGTCCTAGTGGGAAGGGAGAAAGCTCAGTAAGATCATGAGGTGAATAGTTTTAATCGTCAACTGTTATTTTCGGACATATTCTTCGAAGAACTGTGAATTTCGAACTATATATTCCAACTGGCAATAATTGCAAGACTACATTGTTATGTCAAATATGTCGCCCATGTCCAAGCCTATCACCTGGCCTCATCATTACTTATTTAGTCGTAAAATGGCAATAAGTTGAGTGGGTTTGAACCTAGGTTTGCGAGATAGTGAGTCATACATATTCACTACTGTTTGTAAAAGTGTTTGACAACATATGTCATGTACTGTCAACTTAAAAGGATTGCAGGTAGGCCTACTATTCACATAAAAACCTAAAAGCCGTATCACACGTATACATTTCAAGCAATTTTTCGTCCAATTCGAGCAATTTTTACTCAGTTGCCATAGCAACCGCTTTAGAGCAATTTCTTGCTAGTGAGCTCAAGAAATTGCCCGGAATAAAAAATTGCTTGGAATTCCAGCCAATAGGAATCCTGTAAGCTCGAGCGGTATAAAAAACATAATGTATGGTTGTTTCCAAAGGAGAAAAATCGGCGAGTAACATTTCAATGTGGTAAAAGTGCGCGGTTGACTTTAGAGCATGTCGTTTTGTTTACGGCAACCCTTCACCCTCAGTAGGAGGAAAAATTGCTTGAAATAAGTCTGCGTGTGATACGGCCTTAAGACATTGGTAGCGCTTCCTTATAGATCAACGTGCCACTTTTTCTTAAGAAATGTTTGATGAGGTATAGACGCGCGGTCAAATAATTTTGACTTGTGATTATTAGGAAAATAATAAAACTAAATACTAACAACTCAAAACTCTTTATTTACTACGTAAAAATACCCTTTGCGCCGTATAGTTAAAAATGTTTTAGTTATGCGTGTAATTTAAATTAAAGTAACGTTAGTGTGACATCTGTTGCTGGAGATAGGATGACAAATAACTTATATCAGAATTGTAAGATGTTACTTTTAGTAGAATGCATACTCAATTGGAATCATCTGCCAAACGGTTTCTAATTAATTAAATATTTTTGCTGTGGTTCACTTTTTTGACAAAGAGGATTCGTTTCAAAATGCCATTTTAGTGACGATGTTCTGCATACCACTGCTCTAGAACATAAAACATACACCGCTTTTTTTGTCACCTTTAGTAATAATGCCATATTTCTAGATTCACCAAGATAGAAATTCTCTGTTACGCTTACTTTCTTACACTTTTTGTTATAAACTAGCCTTGTTGAAAATCATAAATATAACACAAATAAACTCTAAAATACAATTGTGTAAACGAAATTGACTATGCTATGCGTAGACAAATTTTGCATAATAAGCAACTGTAGTCCACGACGTAACTAAGACAAGGGACTAACGAACGTGACCGATCACTCGCGTTTGTTCGTGATACTTCATAGTGAACTTTTTTATTTTGAAATAAAATGCAGACCATTTTGATCGCTCGCGTGCACAAAACATTGTTTCACGCGTGCCATCAATGGCACGCGTGCCACTGGTTTGCCATCCTTGACCTAGGGCCTCAAGAAGTCTTAAGATGTTAAAAATAATACGTTCTACTGAAACTGTACTTTCTCATGATTCAGTTATTATATAAAAAATGACCGCGGTTGCCTAGTAGCTGGCGTGTCATGAGTTCGAACCTAGATTCTTAAAGGGGGCCAATGCACGTTAAATATGTCGAGGCTGAAACATCTTCACGTTGTAAAGGATAGGGGGCAGCTCAGGTATGATCCTCGTCACTTAATCATGGTTCAAAATTCCGAGGTCCGTCACCTATAGCCCTCGTGAAGCTTTATAGTGCGATGTAAATATAACTTTCTCGCTACATAAGAAATTCTTAGAAATTGCAAAAAAGTCCTCTTACTTTACTTAGATTGAAAAATGTTTTTATTTGTATTATCAGATACATAATTAATTACATAATAATAAGATAGATACATAATTACAATCTGATTTCAATTTTGTTTATATACACTCAGGAACATTGAAAATAGCGACCCAAGAAGAAAGCATCGGATTGATATGAAATTTAATACACATAATGACACAGATGAGAGATTCACTTGATCTCAAAAACTAGACAATAAAACGAATACAGGGTGTGCAACGACACAAATACTAGGCACCTTCAATTGCGTGTTGGACCCCCTCCAGCTGCAATACATGCCGCCACACGGTCCGGCATTGAATTGATTAGACACCTTATGTTGTTCTAAGGCAGATGGGCCCACAAATCTTGAACAGACTACTCTAAATCATGTACAGAGTGACACGATGGCATCTGCCGCCGTTTTAGCTGATCCCACATGTGCTCTACAGGAGGCAAATCGGGGGAGCGGGCCAGCCATGGAAGAGTCTGAAAATGGCGTAGGAAGCCTTGAACAAATCTTGCTGAATGCGGACGAGCATTATCTTGCTGGAAAATTGCCCATGGGAGACCATTTAGGAAAGGTCCTACATGGGATCGAAGAATATCATGAACGTAACGTTGGCCCGTTAAGGTTACACGCATCACAATTAAAGTGGACCGGATATCATAGGCTATGGCCCCCCCAGACCATTACTCCAGGTGTGCGGGCAGTGTGACGTAGAACAGTGTGGGGGGAATTGGACAGCTCACCTCCACACCCGTACACGGTTATCATCTGTTCCCAAAACAAACCGGGATTCATCACTAAACACAACCTTTTGCCAATCTGTGGCATTCCACACTGATCTGGCTTGGCACCACTGTAGACGCAGTTGCAGATGTTCCGGTGTTAAATGGAGTGCACGGAAAGGGCGCTTGGAGTTAGGATTTGCTTCTGCAAAGTGCCTTGAAATTGTTTGTGGAACAATTGCTACGCCTACGTCTGTTCGTATATTTGAACGAGTCACTGTGGAGTCCACAAGTGCTTGCCGCACGATCCTTCGATCCTCTCTCCTCGTGGTCTTCCTGGTCGCTCTAGACCCGGTTTTCCGCGCGTGGGTACCTTCTAGTGTCCACTGACCCAACAGTTTCTAACGGCACACTCCGAACGGTCCACCTGGACAGCAACACGGCGCGTCGACCAGCCTGCAGTTTTCATCCCGATGATCAGGCCTCTCTCAAACTTGCTTAACTGTGAAAAATGTCTTCTAGCATGTTTACCTGGCATGTTTCGCTTACCAAAGTCTTCCTACAATCGGCGGGTAATCGTCACGTTTATGAATCTTCGAATTTGCGCTGGCTTATATAGCACCCTCTTCCTGATTGTAGCGCCACCTCGGTGTGTATGAGCATGCGTATTGGCACAAAACTTGGATCATTTGCATATCACATTACGCTGTACTTATTTGCAAAGTTTCGCGATTGTACTTAGCTTCCTTCTTGTGTCGCTATTTTCAATTTTCCTGAGTGTATTTTGACGATTCTTTTTCCCTTTCTACTATACTTGCCTCCATCTAACCGTAGCATAGTCCTTCAAAGTTGTGAACCCCTCAGGGGGGCTCACCTTGTTTAGGTGAGTAAGGGTGTCTCAAACCTGAGGTACCCTAGTGATCTTTTCCTACTTTCCCAAGGGGTTTACTACCTTTGTTAAATACGGGCTTCACGAACCCGGGGTACCCTAGTGATCCTTCTCTGTTTTCAACCCTTCTTGTCATTCAATTTATCCTTTCTTTCTTTTTCCGTCTAGATCACAGATTTCCACGTCCAAACCACAGATAAACATTATGAAATGAATACATTTCAAATCATTTTTCTTATGAGAAATGTTACAATTTATTATTAACATATTTTGGTTTACATTTTGTATTGCGTTAATTTAGTTTCTTTTTTTGTATATTTCTTTAAATACTTTGATTATGTTGCTTTATTTGTTTTTCGACTAACACCGTTGGTTTTTTCAACCCGCATGTTTGACGTGCGCGGCGTCCCGTAAGGAGGAAAATGGTGTTCTGGGGATCCTATGCGTTCCCTTTGCCTACATTCCTCCCATATGGAGGAGATTGGTGGCCTAAGGATACCTCTGCGTTCCCTTTGGCCCACGCTTCACTGTAGACGGGTGGCTGGAGTGAGCCCGCTCCTGTCCATCGGCTGGAGGTACCTCTCTTTGGTGGCCCCGAAGAGACACTGCTGTAGGATTAGTGCTGCAGATGAGGGATGTCGGGTTTACTCGTTGGATCCTCTCCCTGATGCTGTAGCATTATATTCTGGGTGTACACCAGGTAAGCGCCGTGCCTGGTTTTTGCCAGATGACCGGCAACTGCCTCTCTTGTTGGACTCCGTGGTGGGTCGAGGCATGCCAGGATGAAGTTGTTATCGCGCTTATGGATCCGAATATGCTGTGCCCGGGTAAAGGCCTTGTTTTACCCAACCTTACCATTGATCAAATTGCAACACATGTCAGATTTTTGATTGTATCTTTAGAAAGCGAGGAAACCTCTAAAAAGTCTCCATTTGCCATTCATAGAACAATCATTGGAATAGGAGGCGAACCTAAATCTATCAAAAACTTGCGTTCTGGGGATTTACTTATAGAGACTAATTCTGCAATTCAAACAAAGTCATTTCTATATACTGGCCAAGTCTTTTCTTGATTCACCTGTCAATATCAGTCCACATAAATGACTCAATACTTTTCGCGGTGTCATATCTGAACCTGACCTGTTGACCACACCTGAAGCAGAGATCCTCGATGTATTTTCTGATCAGGGTGTGATACAGAAGAATAACAATAAAAAAAAGATTATTCAGTCATTCCAACAAAACATTTAATTTTAACTTTTAATAGCCATACTCTACCCAAAACTATAAAAGCTGGATATTTAAACTGTAAAATCCGTCTTTATATTCCGAATCCTTTGCGCTGTTTTAAGTGTCAAAGGTTCGGACACTCAAACTGCCTGCGGGGGACATTGATTGATTGATTGAATGAATATTAACGTCGGACTGTTCAGCTATACGAGGGCTTTTGGCGACGGACCACGTAATTTTGAACCATCTTCAAGAGACGTGGACGACACCTGAGCTGGAACCCCCCTCTCCTAACTACCACACCCCACCGACTGGAGGATGTTTCAGCTCTCGATAGATTTAACGTGCATCGCTGCCCTACACGGCGGGTCTTTAGTGGTACTGGGCCCGAACTCGTGACCAGGCAAGCTACGATCCGATACCTATACCACTCGGCTACCGCGGCCACCCTGCGGTGGACAATTGACGTGCTCTAGATGTGCATTTGTTGAACATGCCTCTTCAGATTGCAATCTGGAGCAGAAATGCGTCAATTGTCCACAGCCTCATTCCACCGATTCCAAACTATGTCCAAAGGGGAAAATAGAAAAAGAGATCCAAACAATTAAAACAAACAAAAACATATATGAAGTAGCCCGAAAATTAATAGTCCCGCAAACATCTTAAACTTATGCTTAGGCCGCCAAATCCATAACTGTAAACAATTCCTCACAAACAGATGAAAATATTACAAAAATAAAATGCCCACCTTTAAAATTACTCCAACCGCTTTCATCCCTTCCTAAACCAAATACATCAATATCCACTCCGGCTGTTTCCACATCATCCTCGTCAACTCAAGCACAACTACTTCCTACCATATACCGAACAACGACCCTTCCACATCCAATATATCCACTTTCCCATCCAACTCCGGTGTTAAACCCTCTTCTGCATCTCCTTCAATACAGGATACTAAACAAAAACTCGATTAAGAAAAAAAGAGAAAAGAGCTACTTAAAAAAATGAATGATGCCATATTTGAAATTAAAAGGAAACAGCACAAACCGCAAGAAATCACATCTCAACAGGACTCCCCAGACGAGGACATGATTGAGTACGATCCCGAAGAATATGACGCGGCTAAATATATAAGAAAACATAATAATATTGGGGAATATTCCCATATAATAACCCCAACACGTTACAAAAACAGGAAGAAGAAATTCTATTACTTCACACCGTTACTTTTATTTAAAAATATATATCGCTTTTAAACCGTTGTCTACTTCTTGCCATTTTTTACTGTAACTTTTAAAACTTTTTATACTGTGAGATTTTACTGTTTTAATCAAAAAATGTTTTTTTCTAACACTCTTAACGAATTTTATACTTTGATATTTAAAACGTTGTTTGGCGCAGCTTAGCCAACATTGGCTCTTGCGCCATTAAACTCTACACTCACTCAAAGTTGTGAAAAATTATTTGATTCATTATGAACAAAAAAACAGACTACAGAGAAAATGATACGAATACAATGTAAAATTTACATCTTCTTAGTTTGGTCATAATATCGAAAAGGTATAATACAAAGATTATTTTAAAACTATTTTGAATATTAACTTATGCTGAGTATCATAGTCCAAGTGGACAGCATATAACTAAATGAGGTATTCAATGTTTGAAAGTTGAGCACACAGTATGGCATATATTCAAGAGATTGAAAATTGAGTCATCTTTCAATCTTCGGCTTTGGTTAATGAACCTAGTGACAGGTGGAAGGAAGTAGTCAGAAAAATGCTAAAAAAATGAGAAAGTAAGAAAAATGTTCATTGATACATATTGAATATAGCTTATGACTAGTGCAAGGCCTTGGGTTTAAAACCTTAATTCAAGGGAAAATATATTATGAATTACCCCATATGTGTACTGTTAGATTAGACCAGATTTTCATTTAAACTGGCTCTCGAAGTTTTTATAATGCAGCAATACAGTCAGATAGTGATGTAATCACTAAATAAAGTCTCAGGACATTGTCAGTTTCATTAAAAATAATAGTTCACAATGACAGTGAATCTTAATAATGCATAAAGTATCGTTTTTGGTTTTGAGACAATTGAAAATAATTTTATAAAAGTAGGAATTTGAATGCTGGTACACTGGCTTGAAAAGTACATAAATTTATTCCGTCGATCATATCACTTCAAAATTTTTCTAAGAGCTTTGAAATATTTCCAGATAGCCAGATTTCCTTGATATTTCCAGAAAGCCGTAAGCCAATTTCTGACAAAAGAAAAATATATACATATATTTTTGTTTTGACTTTTTTCTACTAAAACTCCCTTGTTAAAGGAATAGTTTGTGTGTGCATGTTCGAAGTCACCGAATGGGTTTTTTTCCTGCTCATGTTTAGAAAACGGTTACTGCATTTAATGACCTTTAATTTGGACAATGTTTAAGAACAGGGCTTGCGAAAATCGACTCCCAAGGTGAGGATGTTTTAGATAAAAGTACCCATTTTTGAACTATTTGACCACCAGACTTCAAATTTGTAAAACATGTTTCTTTTGTCGAGTAAAGAACTAAGAACGGCTTTTGCGGAAACCGATTCCTAAGGCGTGAGGTTATAGAAGCCCAAACGATAAATATATTCCATTTTAGAAATTCAAGTCCAGTTCTTTTTAAGTCAATACGTAAGGACAATAAAGAGATTTTTGAATACAATCGAAAGGTTAATTGTAAAATTTAGATATCAATAACTGGAAAAAATATGTAGTTCACACATTGTCATAAAAAGCCAGCGAAGTGGGTGGGGAGGGTAGCGGCTGGGATTAAAAACATTTTATAGCACTGGGAGAAAAGTGAAGTAGATAAGGTTTCCTTATTAACACACACTTTAACCCTTAACTTCCCAATTTTTTAAATGTCTATGACAAAATTATATCAGCTAGTTCTCAAGTAATAATAAAAGGATAAAATATGAAAAAATTAAGTAGTTTTAAACTGAATTTCAGTCATTCTTTTGTTTGTTGAAGAAGTGCAACATTGCGCAGTAGTGCTATAAATGACAAAACCTTTTTTTTTATATGAGGATTTTATTATTCATCATAAAATGTTTAAATTTCTTAGCTGGTAATTTATTTCGTCAATAAACAAGAGAAAGCATAAAACATAATGGATTCTTTTTATAGCAAAAACACAGTTCTTGAGGCATCAGAGATTTTTTTATTATAGTTGTGATTTCTGGCAAAAATGTACTTCCATCTAGTGACAAAATTAGCATGTATTTCGTTGCAGTAATCTTTTTTCTCGGATAAGTGATTTATAGGTAATTAAAAAAATATTGAGTCTGTTAAAATAAATCATATGTTGCAGAAATGCAACAGTGTGAAGTTAAGGGTTAAATTATATGAAAATAAAGGGCGAATCAATTAAACAATATACTTTCTACATGTTTAACAGATAATAAAATCATAAGCAAAAACCATATTTTTTTTATTTCGAAACAATACAAAGTTCCAAAAAATTATGCTTTTCCCACAATTTACCGGTTTATCCAACATACCAGAACAGTCGTTTCCTAACGGTCTTTAAGGAAACGCAAACCCACACAAGTCGTGTCCCATTTTTTCAACTGATGCAACATTCTTTTTTTACAGGAGCCGTAACCTCAGCTGCAGCAGTCAACCTGTTATCAGCTACACTCGAGCAAACTTGGTCTTAGCTCCGTGACGGTCTCGAAGACATTTAAAAAAATTTTTAACTTCCGCCATTTTCCGCTTACGGCGACATGAGTCATTAGATAAGCGTCGTTCCAACTACTGGGTCAGCGGGCTGATTCGAGGCAGAGCGAGTATCGTGTTGTTCTCAGAAAAAGATGCGTCGATCTGCCAATAAGTCAATGATGGGTTTTAGGACAGTGAAGTTTTCCCCCAAGTGTGTGAACCCTTCTTTGTAAAAATCCATTGGTTTAATTGCCTCGTTACTTGTTCATTGGGTTGAATGTTTAACCTTGTATTAACTTAAAAAGAGAAGAAAAAAATTAAAGTTTGGTTTAGATTTTCAATTAAAGATGCTTTAGAGCAGCATAAAACATTTAATCGCGTTTTTGAATCATCATCGGATGATTACTTCTTTGAAGTGGCATCTTTCTCTTCAAAATTTCATTTCAAATAGTAGTAATACAGTGCCAATTTAAGCTCATTTCGGATCCTGGGGGCAGAAGATCTATCGGCCCCTTTAGCACTGGAGGATGGAAATTTATGATCAAAAAATCTGGTTAAGTCCAGCTTATCCGGGCCGGTAAAATCCTAGGAGAGCCCACACCCTTGGCGACAAACCAAAAAAAGCGCCAATCCAGAACAAGATGGCGCCAATCCAGAACAAGATGGCGCCAAGCGAACCCGACAATGGCGGCAAGGGAATATTGCGGGATAAGGTGGATGCATAATGAAAATATATGTAAACAATACATAAATTAAACATTTAAGATAAAAAAAATATAAAAACAGCACTTACTTTTTTTACTGCTGATCTTTTACGAGTGGAGGGCACAGCGTAACAACAGATTTTAAAAAAGCCTTAAAGGTCTCAACGCTAAGCGAATGATCGTGTGAGCGCCGCCATATTTATTTTGCGAGGTAATGGTCGAACATACATTCGGCGTGGCTGGTACGATTTCGAAGAAAGCGTTTTATTGCCGACCATGTTACATCATGCCGATCATTACATTTAGGACATTCATAACTCGAAGCAATCAATCCTTCCTTCATACACCATTCAATCAATTCTTTCTTTCCTTTCGCATTCAACAAAGTAAAAAATTCTAAAGTATATTCCCTCACACACGCAGCCAGCCCGGAGCCCAACAACAAAATGAAATTCGAAATGCGCGCCCACAAAATACGAAAATGCTAGAAGTAGTTAGGGTTGCCATATGCAGTGTTTAAAAAAATAGGGTTACCAAGATGGCGTAATTATCGCCAACCAAAGTAATTCACGCCAAGGGTGTGGGCTCTCCTAGGAGTGAACCTCCGAGCTAAGTGCCCAATGGATAAACCGGCACTGTAGCAATATTATAATCAAACATTAACATTGATTTTTAGTTTGAACTGTGTAATGCGCCTTATTCCCGTCCGCCTCTTATTTTATGGAGAGGCCTTTAAGGTGTCCGACTACGCTCGGGACCGTGATTTTGCAAACGCGTACAAACGAATTTTATTATTTTGTGTAACATATATTAGGATACACGCATAAAATTGTTTTCAGAATATTATTATAACAAAAAATTATTTAATTGCAATATTGTCAAAAAATGAACATAGAATTAACTATTTTCTAAACATTCTCTTTTCATAAAACATGCTTCTATAATAATATTTTGCTTATATATAGCTAAGACATTTCCAGAGAGCCGAGAGAGAGAGAGAGGACTAGGATATTTTTAAAAATCTACGATGCTACCAATTCAAATAATAATCAGTGTGTTTTTGCTCAATTTTTTTTCACTCTGACGTAATAAAATATGGATAAATCCACTACTAATTTTGTATACTTCAAAAATCGTAGTCCAGGCTCTGTACAAAGGTCTCAGCTATAGATAGTTATTTTACATTAAACATTGCTGTAATAGAAGCCTTTTTCATAAAAGTAGAACGTTTTGAAAATAAATGATTCTATGCTCATTTTTCGCCAAAGTATTGCATTTGGATAATATTCTATTGTAATAATATTATGAAAGCAATCTTATACGTGTAATTCTAATCTAAGTGGTACTAAATATTAAAAAAAATATTTGTTTATAGGCTGCTGCAAAATCCCGGTTCCGAACCTTAATTGAATTAAGTCTGAATACTCGCAGCTGTATCTTCGCCATTCGACTATCAAATTTGCTCTAGTCAGTTCATTGAACGTTTTGATCAGTCTATTTTAACCCATTTCAAATATCTGCTAAACACAAACTCTGCCTAGAACTAAGTTCAAATGTCGAATTCAAACCCGAGTTGGAACAGCCCATTGACACCACGTCAGTGCATGGATTTGATCAGTGCATGGAAATGATCTTTGGAAGGACCAGACCACACTGGTATCCATTGATTATGGGTTCTAACAGGCTAGGGACTCATGACAAATCTATTAAGTAATCTATTGTTGCCCCAACTCTGAAACGAAGTTATATAATTATTTTTTTAAAATAACTACTTAAAGAGGTTTGGGGGAGAAGAGAATGGGACAATGTTTTCTCTTTTCCTATTGTAACACAAACACCTTTTTGGCCCTTTGCCAGAAATCTATACTATTTGGTTTAAAACATAAAAAGAATATCACCCTAGTTTCTTAATGGGTACATATTGGAGAGGCAAAACTAAATTTAACTCAATAAAAAGGGATGGAATTTTATTACCTTTGAAAATTTTGATGCAGTTAAACCGAAGATTTGCTAGGTTAGTAGCCTGAACTTACAACTGACGTTTTACGCCAAATGATTTCTGACAACCTAAGTGACGGGCGCCTTGGCACTCGCCAAATTAACAAAAAATACAAATGGTAAAGGCGGCCTTAACACATAGTCGCGAGTGAGTGAGTGAATATTAACGTCACTCTGTTCAGCTGCATGAGGGCTTTTGGCGACGAACCTCGTAATTTTTCACCATGGTCAAGTGACGAGGACGACACCTGAGCTGGCACATCCTCTCCTAAGTATCACACCACACCAACGGGAGGACGATTGAGCTCTCGACAAATTTAACGTACATCATTTTCCTACACGGTGGGCCTTAAGTGGTACTGGGCTCGAACTCGTGATATGCCTACCATGATCCGATACTTTGACCACTGGGCTATCGCAGCCCCCACATATAGTCGCAATATACGCAATCTTAGTTGCAAGAATTAAAGTACTACAAAGTTCTCAAAGCAGTAAAAGAGATTACTTAAAGCAAATATTTTTAGTTCTTACTTATACATATGGCATTCTGTAATTGTTATAATGCCACCAAAGAGAGAGGTTTAATCTACAATTAAGTGGATTTGATTCTTTTTTCTGCATGTAGCAACTAGACTGAGAGAATAAAAAGGGCTCCAAAATCTATCAGAAGCTAGAACATTTAGATTTCGAGTAAAAAAGATCGCCTTAATCTCATCTGACCATCACTGAATAGTGGAATCCAACTACAATAATATAACCATAATATTTGAGTGGTCATGGTCTTGAACTGGTGGCTGCCGTTTATTCTGTCGACATGTTGGCGGGATGTGGAAGTTTGGAGAGGGGGATACTAACTCGTGTTATCCTCGTCACTTGACCTTGGTTCAAAATTACGAGGTCTGCAAACAATAGCTCTTTTGTTGCTTCAAAGTGCAGTCTAAATAACCAATCAATTAACCGACTATAGTAATTCATAATGTAAAAAGTCAATACAAATGATAATGAAATAAAATTACCAAGAACAAAAATTAACAATTTTAATCTAGTTCAAAATGAAAAAGCGTTTTTCTCCCCGAAGATTGTTTTCCCTTCTCTCATTCTAATTCTGTATAAAATTATGCATGTAAGCAAAACTCTTCAATTGAACGGGAAGTTTGAATGTGAAAAATTACTAATTTAAAATTTTTGATGTCAGAATATCTTTTATTTTAAAAGATAAAAAAATGTATCAAATGTAAGCAAATGTGTACAAATAAGACAAATAAGCTTTTGTAATTTGTGTTTGTTGCTTGGTTCTGACATTTCAACCATTGTAAGATATAAGATAGCAAGAGGCTCGTGGTTGACAAAGCTTGAATTGGGCTTGCATTGAAAATTGTCACGCGGAATATTAGGAACTGCTACACGTTAGTGGAACAAGTGATAGGGGCAGCGCTGTAAAGCAGAGGTTCCCAAACTTTTTTGCCTCGTAGACCTATTGACAGGTTTTTCGGTTTGGGGTAGAGACCCCTACTTACCTAATATTAAATATTTGCAAATTCATCAACTTAAATGCGTTTTTGACAGCAGGTACAGAGCTACTTCCTTTAAAAGATTTAAATTTTTAACTGTAGAGAAGTATAGTGTTTAATAATTAAGAAAACACATGTTAATTAATTGAATTAAAATTTAACTAAAACGTAAAATATCTGAGCAACAAACAAATGCTTTTAGTGGGAGGGATGAAATTGGGGATGCAATAAAAAATTTTCAACATTTGACATCAGTCTTGTCAGGTTTTAACCCTAAATATCTCCTCAGTTAATAGTGTTCAGTCGTTTCTTTTTGTTTTGGAGGTTGGCAAGCGCACTGTAACTCCTCAATTGGAAAAACTATTAAAGGTTTTCTCAAAATAGTCAATAATATGGAATAAATAACAGGTATATCTTTTTAAAGCCAAAGTATTGACATTCGTTTCTAAATTTTATTTTAAGTTCTTTAGTGCCTAATTCTTGTATTCTGACATCTTTTTTTTCCAAAGCGACCATAAGAATTCCTTGCCTACTGTGGTAATTACGATAGTCAAAACATTCTCAAACCTAATTTCAAAATCTAAAAAAAGGACATTTAAATGTTGAACGTATGTTAAAACTTTTTTTCCTGGTGGATTGACTGTGACAAATGAGAAACTGGGAAAATTTGCGACGTCCATTATTATACTTTTTAAGCTTAGTTCAGGCAAGAAAGTCTGAAATGCGGTCCTTATTTTAATACAATTATGCTGTCGCTTTGTAACTTCAAATTAACCTCATTCAATTTAGTAAATAAATATCCTAAATAGATAAGTCTGGTGTGTCCCCCACACACTTGATTAAATTTTATTATAAAATGAAATTCATTATCTGGTTTAATGAGAGTTACTATCGTAGACCCCCCATTTACACCTCATGGACCCCCAAATTATTTTTCCTGATATGGACCCCTTGCAGGTCGTCATAGACCCCTGGGGTCTATATAGACCACTTTGGGAATCACTGCTGTAAAGAATAGATGAAAAGAACTACTACATAAAAACATATACATTAATGAAACAACAAATAGTAGGAGTGACACACACAATAACGATCAAAATCACAATTTTTTTTACGTCGCGCCGTGAGAAACATGAGGACTATTTACGTTAGACTTCGTAATTTTGATATACACTCAAGCGACGAGGGCGACACCTGATCTGGCATCTCTCTCTAAACTTCCACGCTACGCCAATGAGGACTTTGAGCATTGAGAGATTTTCGTACATCAACCCCTCTACTCATCGGGTCTTCAGTGGCAGTAGGTTTGGAACTCACTTTTCAACACCACCACCCATGAGATCGAGACCGCTCATTATAGGACCTCAGAAAAAGTTACGAAGGTTCATCACTCTCTCTCTGCATAAAGAATGATACGTTAAATCAAATTAAGTCCTAAAAGTAAAATTAGCTTAGTCGCTTCTATGTTGCTGTGGCAATCCAGTCCACGAAGTGCAAAATGGACATGTAATTGAAATTTCGAAAATTTGAAGAATGCGTTTGGCAAGGCTTTCTGACGAGTTACCTTTCCAACAAAACATCTCAAGTTATTCAAAATTTAAATCCGCTGCTAGGTAAATGTTCATTATTCAAACTTATTTCTTCACGAATCCAGAATGCACGCTCTGTTTAACCACGTTACCGATAGCTTGCGGCAGTTAAAAGAAATCTTAATATATTTAAGAAACGAAAGTTGTTTCACATAGCGTCGGACCTCTATATAACGAAGTCGCTAAATGCCGAAAAAAGTTCGTTACATGGAAAATTCGTCTTATAGAGTTTCCTCTTTCAATTTTCTTTATAAAACCCATAAAACATATTTTAAATTCCCAAACAATATATATTAAAAAAGTAGTTATTTGAACCTTTTTGTAATTAATATATATTTATTTTATATATCTTACCTATCGAAAAAAAAAAGCTAATATAAAAAAAAATTAAGACAATTCCTAGTTTGAATGGATGAAAAAAAAGTATTTTATTAACAATTTAAAATTTGAACAAGATATATATAAGAGAAGAGAGTGAACTAATAGTAGAAATTGAAAAAAGCGCATGATTTGACTGCATTGTTGTAACAATGCAAACCAGATTTGGCTAGTTTGGCTGAAAAACAGGTTTTCTACGCCACTTTTTGTCTTTGTTTTAACAGCTCCATTGTTACAACAATAGAGACGAATCTAAGCTGGCATAAAAAAAAACCAGTAACTAATTTAATGAATGAATCAATATTTGAAAAAACTGTATTAACATCAAGTGTCATCCACTACAAGTTAAAAAAATTTATTTGAACTTGATTGGATGAATAGAAATTATTTTATTAACGATTGAAAATTTGAACAAGATAAATATATAGAGAGAGTTAGCTATTAATAGGAATTGAAAAAAGAAAGAAAAACTGCAAGGGGAAAAATATTCTTGACACCTTCATCCATTCCCTGGAGAATTAAATTTTTTTGTTAGATACTTAAGCATTTACGTTTTGGCATCTTTGAGCTACTAGAAATGACATTACCAGTACGACTGATCAGCACTACAAATGAACGAAGACTAGTTCAAGGGCAAGAGACAATCCCACTGAGGGTGAAAGGGAATATCGAAAATGTTTCTAGTGAACGGGACAAAGAGGGTTAAGGGTTGTACTTCTTGGATGAAACGCCTAGAATTATATTGCTTTCAGGGAGTTAAGCCCCTTGTTGACTAAAATAACTAAATGGACTGTAAATTTGACAATTTTTAATAAGCGAAACGGATCCCAACCATATGGGATCGCTACAATTTTTGATTGTGAAATGTTCTTGGTTCCAGGAAAAAGTTTGCTATGTACAATAATTCGCAATATTGAGGTTCGTAATATGGAGGTTCGACAGTATTTAAATAAAACTGTTCATATATTTCAATAAATAGTTACAAAAACAAACCAGTACTTTTAAGATGATTTGAGCATTACTGTGTGGAGAAGTGTATGGCTATTTTTTCCTTGGTACATAACTGCGTTATAGAATCGTATACTATTACGCAAACAATTAGTATAATTTTGCTCTATTAAATACTGTATTCTTAGGAAAGTTCTACAAGCAGAAGATGCTTGAAATCAACTTTCATGGCCTTAAAAAATCAGAGGAGAATGCTTAATAATTAGTAATTGACGTCACAAAAGAATTTTAAATTAGAAAAAATTTTAAGTTTTCACAATTATTTAAGTTTGAGGTGTATTTTTCTGATATCTAACATTATCTCATTTTTAAGTTAATTATTAATACTCAACTAGGCTACGTGAATTGATATTAATATAATTAAAATCGCATTAGATTTGGAATGCACAGAGGCAGACAGCAAAACTAGGCTTGAAAACCTGACTGAAAATCCGAAGAATAGTAAATTTTTAAAAGCCATTTTTCCAAAGATTGTCATTCAGCGGAGTTAAACAAAATTTTTCCGGGGTCAAACTCGCGGTCGTAGTAGCCTAGTGGTCAAGGTCGCGGACTCGTGGATGGCATGTCATGAGTTCGAGC
Source organism: Trichonephila clavipes (assembly GCA_019973935.1). Classification (NCBI taxonomy): domain Eukaryota; kingdom Metazoa; phylum Arthropoda; class Arachnida; order Araneae; family Nephilidae; genus Trichonephila; species Trichonephila clavipes. The sequence continues at coordinate 36,895 of BMAU01017700.1, forward strand.
CGCTGAAGACCCACCATGAAGGCCATGGCCTTTGCACGTTAAATCTGTCGAGGCTCAAACATCCTTCCGTTGTTGTGATGGGGGTAGATATAGGAACGGGGTTCCAGCTTAGTTATCGTCCTCGTTACTCGACCATGGTTCAAAATTAAAAGGTCCGTCACCAATAGCCCTTGAGCAGCTTTTTTGTGCGATGTTAATATAACTCTCACTCATTCACAGGTGAGTGAATATTAACGTGCGACGCGTCGCACTGTTCATCTACACGAGGGCTTTTGGCGGTGGAACTCGTAATTTTGAACCATGGTCAAGTGACGAGCGCGATACCTGAGCTAGCACTCCCTCTCCGAAACTACCACATCACACCAGCGGGAGGACGTTTGAGCTCACTCATTCACACTGGCGTTGATGCGACGTGTCTGCTCAAGAGACGATCTGGTCACCTAATAGTGTTTCAAAATAACGAAATATGTTTCCAAAGCTCACTTGTTATTCTGTTTTAACATAAAGTCATTCAATCCATCAAAATGGATATCTATGTATTCCCTGTATTTCGCACCATTTAATGTTTAGAAAAATCGAGAAAGAATCTTATTAAACTTACGAGATTCTCTGATGTAGTTTTAACCCTTAAATAAAAGTAGTTTTCTTAGTGTAGTACGCATGGTCCTGGAAGTACACTAATGACTGTCACAGGGTGCATAAGTAGATGCTGAAAAAATGCCATGAGTATATTTATTATCTATGGTTTGTTTTGTAATATAATTTCCGCAGGAATGTCATATTTTCAGGAGGTTTTTATCTAAAATTCTTGAATTATGGTCTAGAGCAGGGATCAGTTACCTATGACACGCATGCCATATGTCAGTGCTTCTCAAACTGTGGGGCGCGCCCCCGGGGGCGCGAGCATATCGAAAATAAAAGATTTAAAAAATAATTAGTTTACTGGAATGAATTAAAACAAAATACTTTCAGACATAATAAAAGATGCACGTTTACTCTGATATAATTTATAGGCGATATTAAGCCATCAAAAATAAAAACTTCTTCAATACCTAATTAGCTATCTTTGATCCTATAACCAAATAAAAAAAACTTTTGTTTTATTTGCTGTCATCCCGTGATGAGAGATTTTTTTATTACGCCTTTTTTTAACCTAACATACTACTCTTTCAGAGAAAAACAGATCCCGGACCCAGAATCGAAAAACTTTAGGAACATAAAAAATTCATCACTGTCATTATTTTTGAAATACTGCACATTATAGCTGTAATCTCTTTGACCTTCTAAGTTATTGGTACAGCTAGTTATGACCCCTCTCTTATGTGTTCTCTGTTGCGCTTTTTTTCATGCAAAAGAGTTTTATGTTATTTGGAAAACCACGGAGAGCACACACACACACGCACACACATGAAGGATTACTTGGCCAAGACATATTTTTTAAATATTCTCAATGTATAAAGCATAACGAAAAACGTTTCACACAATTTTTTTAGCAGTAACATACATATTATCATAATGAATATACTTTTTACCCGGAAGTGGTCGCGCGGGACACACAAATTACGAAATCGTTAATTCTGGCAAAACTGTTTTTTTATTACCAAAGAAAAATTGAAAAGTCCTTGAAAGTAGGTAAGTAAACTTTCTCTTAGTTAAATTATTCACTTGAATCATGATTTGTATCGTGTACAATAAAATAATTATAAAAAAAAAAGGATTGGGGTGACTCAATAACCCCGACAGTATCGAGTGCACGCCTGCTCCCGGGTTAAAACATGTTGAAGTCTTTTCGCTTTAAATATTAAAAATAATACAATTATTCTTCATCGATATTTTATATTATTGATCATTATTTAACATCAGTGGCGCACACAAGGGGGGGGGGGTCCGGACCCCCCCAAAGCCCTTGATTTTTCCCGATTGATTATAATTCTAAGTTTATAGTACGCAAAATTTAGTTAAGCATTTGTTACTAATGATTAATTTTATTAATTAATGCTAATTATTTATTCAAAAATTAGTTTTTTGCTGTATTTTGTTCCCGAAAATCGACAAAATCCAAAGGAACCTGATACAGGATTGTTGAACTTTCGACCCCGGAACCCCCCTTGAAAAATTCCTGTGTGTTTAACATCAATTATAAATGCTAATTCTGTGAGGCTTAAAATTACAATTCGCTTAAAACTAATTATAATTTGAGCAACGATTTAAAAAAAATCATTTTACGTTTTTGTAAACATTGTCGAGTACTTGGCTTTGTTTTCCTTACAATTCAGCGATTATATCAATAATGTTTTATTTTCTTATAAATGAACTCGTGTAAAGAGCGGGCACTTCAGCCGGTATACTTTTAATGTATCAGTGCTGCACAGAATATTTTATAACTAATTAATAAATACTAAATTAAGAACAATTTTAATAAGTATTAATGACGTCCATGAGCTTGTCTTGGAAAGCAAAGTTTTTATAAGGAATGCTTTTATTATTAGAAATTGACCCTCTGAATTCTTTTTCTATATTTAGCAGATATCTATATTTTGTCTTCTAAGCAGCTACCGCATTTTGCAATATGTTTAATTTAAAAGTTAGAGAAAGGAAAAATAACATAATAATTATCTTATTATATTATTTATTTATTTATTTTGCTTAAAAATAGCATACAAAATTTAATACTTATGTTACTAATTTGTATGGTTTATAATTAAAATCGCTTATTGTAACTTGAGCGTCAAAGTGCATTATTAATGTATAAGGGGGGCGCGAAAAAAATTGTCATCGAAACGGGGGGCGCCAGTATTGAAAGTTTGAGAAGCACTGCCATATGTACAATTCTCAGTGGCACTCTGCACTACTCTACGAATTTGTCAATTTTGAGTGAATGGAAGTTGATAAACTTGTAATGGATCTTATTTGACAAACATCTTTAGAATGGACATTTACGTAATTACGAAAAGATATGAAAGTTAAATTTACAGCTATTTTGTAAATTAGTGAATGTCTTTTTTGAAGAGATTTAATTGTTTGAAGACAGAAAATGGTATGCACTCCGCTTTCCGTTTTTGGTTCTACAAATATAAGTAAAAAATCTTTCTTCATATAAAAAATATTTCGAATCCACAAAGAAATTATTCTACAACTAAATACTCAGAATTGTTTGTCAAATTGAAAATCCTAAATTACTCGTATAATTCCGATTTTACTATATAAAAGAGCAGTGCAAGTAGTATCCTTACAATGAAATTTTTATTTTTTTATTTAACTACAATGAAGGGAAATACTTATATTTTAAGTTGGTTATTTCTTATTTTAAAAAGTATATTTAAAAATACGCAATATATGTACAATCAATATTTTTTGGATGATAGTTATATTTTAAGCTGTATATTTTTATGTTAAGAAATATTTTTAATAAATGATTCAAAATTAATGTACAATATATAAAATTGTAGATCGATATACTTGATCTCTATTCTCTAACTATGCATATATTTTCGCCATAATATCAAATGTTTAAAAAATGTCCTACTGGTGCGGCACTCTGAATCATTAGTAGATTGGTTTGGCACATCACAGCTAAAGAGTTACCGACCCCTGGTCTAGAGTTATAGTTAATTTAGAATCACAGCTCAAAGAGAACATTAAAAAATCTTTTAGCTTCTGTTCTATATATCAAAGGAGAAAGTTTTGTATATTTTTCTTTTTTTGTGAAGCATAATGTGTAGAATGAACAAAGAGAGAGTCTTTTTAAAACTAAAAACTGTGGTAGATATGTACCACAAATCCAGAAAAATATACTCTGTCTCCTACTAAAGGAAAACATTTCAATATAAGTTGCAAATTGAGAGAAATGTAAAAATGATTCACTTGAAACATATAAGGAACAAAAATTAACTATTTTTAATGAAGGGCAAATCAGTAAAAAATAAACGAATTTCCGAACGGAAAATATCTCTCAATCATATAAAAGTTATATAGTAAAAATATTCAAAATATGGAAACACAGTTTTAGTAAGAAAAATTCAAATTGGATTTAAAGCCAAGGAAGTTTTTGTTTTTGAAAGGGGAGGTATTCTAAGAGTTTATGGTTAAAAATTTCCAGAAAGAAAAAGAATAAGTACTAAATCATTTTGGTAGTTACATACTATCGCAACCATATTGATGACAGTAAATATGACTGAACTAATGCTAAAAACAAAATACTATGGTTGAGTCTAAAAATAATAAGCAATTATAAATAAATCAATAATAGGAAGAGAATAACCGATTTTTATTTATTTTATTATTAGTTTTACACATTATTTTATTATTATATATAATATAAAAATATTTATAATTTTTAATTTTACTATTAAATTTTATTATTTAAGAATACCGTAAATCCCAGATTCACATTTTAGTATTGGCGCATGCCATATCAACGAACGGTTAGGCTTAGAATGACGGCAAGCGGTAAAAAAAGGAAATTAAGTACATGGTTGCCAATTCAGAGAATACGAAATCGGGGTTGCCAATTTTGTGAGTTATTTTGAAAGTTTTGATAGTAAGTACCATCCTTTTGAATGATGAATGCGAGCATTTGGTAATTCACAAAAAAGCAAATCATAATTCTCAAGTTACACATATTAGTTAAACTCTCTTCACAATTTGCTGAGGTGTTTGACCATAGTATCTGACCATGTTTCAAAATTGCGACACGTATTGGCTGCAGTTAGAGGACTTCTGTGTCGGTCAGAAGCACGATGTTGGAAGCATTCATTGCGCCAATAACCGAATAAACATCTGGCGAATCTATTTTAGAAACAGAAATTAATCCAAACCTTTATAAAAATGATTTTGTGCGTTTGAATGATGATCCAAAAATTTATTTTAAAAATGAATAGATCAGATTTGGTTCTTTCTACGTAAAAGCAAAAAAGAAAAAATATGTATTTCTTTAAAAAAAAACTCTTGAGATTGCGCAGATAAAAAAAAGTAACACTTAATCCAATTAATTTTTTCAAAAAAAAAAAGTGAAAGTGAACATAGTATTTCTTATTTGTATCATTTTTCATAAATTTTGACAATCATTGAATATCCCACATTATTTTTTATTTTTCTCAGCACTATAAAAAAATATATAAATCGTGCGTGACACCATTTTGTGTTGAGAATTAGTCTGCAAAAAGCGGAAACGACTTGCAACCACTGGTCCGGAACACAGAAATAAGCGACATCATCATGAAACTCAAGGCTCAAATCCGTAACATTATTTCGCTATTAAAAGGAAGTAATGATAATGTAGCAATACGAAATCCAATTACCTGTTATAAACCAATATCTAAAGGGTATTAATCGGAGCCGTTAGAGGAACCTTTCATTGTGAACCCGAACGCATTAAGACAATGTTTTTCAAGACATTATTTCCCAACTTTCACTTTGTTTACAGAAAAAATTCAGTAATTAACATTATTCTGAAATAATCCGATTAGGATAATTCGATAAAAGTGACGGAATTGCCTTTATTAGAGTAATATATGTATAATGTTTTGAGTTAAGTTACGTTCACTTTTCTTGAAGAATTTAATTTGATAATAGTTGTCCGATTGAATTATTTGTTATTATTTTATGCAATTAAAAATTTGAACATCTTATGGAATTCTGAGGATAAATATTTGACTTAAGAGTTTTAAAGGATAAAAGATGTACTAAAAGATTATATTACGTGTAACTGTGTTTCATAATTCTAGATAGTGGATTAAAGTTTGAGAAACCGCGAATTGCTCAAAATCGAAATAACATATTGCATAAGAAAAAACAACCTTTGTTGCTCCAAATTCCTGATAAGTCAATCAATCGGTAAACAACTGCATTGCATACTTGAAATATTATTCCAAAAGATAATTTTGAGAAATCCAACTTAATTTGCCTGAAGACTTATGAAACGTTAAATATCAGCTACCTTATGCTCAAAGATTTATTTTATGTTAAATCAGTGATTTTCACACAAATTTTCTATGCTTGCGACCATATTTTCAATCATAATTTTCATCACCCCTCCAACCATACAAAAACAATGTATTGAATTCAGTAATATATTTTGATGTAAAGCTACAAATACGACTTTAATGATAAACCGTACAAATTATCGAGATAAAATTAAATACAAAATTTAATACTTATGATATGTCCATAGTGTATTACTGGTAATTATTAAACTTGTCTTAACTTGGTAATGTTAAATTAATTATAAAATATATTGTGCAGTACTGATACATTTATAAGTGTATTATGTCAGTGTAAATGTGTATTTTATTTATTATGTCAAAATGTATTTTTTTTACTTCCTTTCTGTAAATTAATAATTTTTTTTAAAATAATTTTTTGTTTTCTACTTTTCGATGTACTCGCGCCCCCCTTGTAGGGTTATCCCGTCCTCCTAGGGGTGTGAACCCCACAGTTTTAGAAGCACTGTGTTAAATGGCTTAAGTTTGTGTTTTAATCTCGATACATAAATTATATTTTTTTAATAATCTTTTTTTTCACATAAGTCTTTCCTTTTTATATTTTCTGTATGTTCAAATAGATTTTTTTAAAAATATTAAATGTTACGATAATTAGAAATATTTCTTAATTTAAAAAAAAAAAAAAAAGAAACATCTTTTTTGACAGCATTTTTGAAACTCCTGTGTTTGACCCTGCGTAAGTTTCGAATACGGACCGGATGAAGAGTGGTTTTGGTCCAAAATATCGATATTAGGTCATTAAATTTGGAGAGCAGAAACTCTGAAGGATAAAAATGAGTAATGAAAAATGTCTTAGTGGTTGTAACTAATGATTTAAGGGGGGGACATGGTACGATTTATAAAAAGAAGAAAAAATATATTTACTGGTTTTCACAAAATTATTAGTTGCTCCCTATGTATATATTATATAAAACTGTTTTTCTGCTCAAAATACTTTAAAACGTCAAAGACTTAATTTTTTAAGGAAAATTTACAAGTTCATGGAAGGATATGAAAAGGCTCTACTCACCCTACAATACTTAACGTACACATAAAAACTGATTTACAAGTACGCCAAACTATGTAAAACAAAAGTTGCGATTAATATTTGTAAAATATTTTGTTTATGAATGCTTATTCAAAATTCTTTGAAAAAAATGTATAAATTCCAAATTCAATTATTTTTTAAAGAAATTATCATTGTTTTGATTCAAAAAACGTGTACTAACTTTTGTTGCGTGTACTGATTGCAATAGCTAGAAAAAATATAAAAGCATCTGGCGCAATAGAAAAGGCCTTAGCATTTCGAATGAAGATAAACTATTTTCCTTTCAGGGATAAATGAAAGTTTTTATTTGCAATGGGATATAAGTAAAACGAACGTAAAAACTTTCTTAACTCTGGGTATTTCTTAGCTTACAGCTGTTAATTTTTGTGAGATTTAAAAAAAAAATATGTATAAAGAATATTTTAGCTAAAAAAATTACATTCGAATTTTTGTCATTTGAATCGTACTGTGTTCCCCTCTTAATCACACAAATACAACAATGCTATGTTTTGGCAATTTGAAAGAATATCATTGGTTTTCATTAGTGGATACACAAGAGGGGGGAAGGAGTCCCCGGGTTCATACCCCCTCCATCGAAACTTTATTTTTTTTCTCTCGATTCATTATAATCCTATGTATATAGTACGTAAAATTTAAATTGGTATTTGTGATAATTTATTTTTTACTAATTTTTTTTGCACCAAAAATAGATCAAATCAAAAGAATATATTTGATGTCGTATTGCGTTATGATACAAGAATAACTGATTTTCTAACCCGGGCCCTCCCCTTGAAAAATTCCTGTGCGCCACTGATTTTCGCAGCTTGAAAATTGCTGTTTTTGCTGCTTATTTTCATCTTCTGTTTTCAAACGAGACACGGATTGGAATTTGCAGGTATAAATTCGTTCTGTTAATTTCGGAAAAGCCGAAACAAAGTAACGAAAAACGCTATAAGCATAAAACACGCAGTGTGTCATATAAGTGAAATTTGACTAATTTTTAGAGATTAACTGGACCTATTTTGTTAAAAAGGCTTGCATGGAAAGACTCAGAACCCCAGTGACGAAATATCATACAGTCAGAAATTTTAGGAACTATATTTATTGAACTTAAAACTTTAAAACCAAATGTAAACATTGCTGTTATATAATACATTAAGGGTTATGTATACAAATTAATAATTTAAAAATGCGGCTTTGAATCAGGTTTAAATGTGTGTTACGTTTCAAAGTATTGGATGCTTGGAAGATTCATACAGCTGAGTGTAAGCAAATGAAAAGAAAATTGTTAAAAAGGCTGAAAAGGAACAGGAAGTCTTGTGGAAGCAAAGGAATTGCCTTATAAGCATGCGGAAAGTATTACAAATAGAAAAATAGAAATTGCAGAGAAATAAGAATTTTTAATTTAGAGCTTGTTTTCTCAAAATGTAATGTTTTTCATTTTATGAACCTTTCATTTAAAAATAGTTCATGCATAAATCTGAAATTTTCAGTGACCATACTGTTAGTGTGTCTACATGTATTAATGAGGGAAATAAGCTATACCTAGCAAACAGTTTCAGATAGGGCTTTTTAAAACTTAATCTCAGAAATAAAATTACTTTCATTTTACAAACAGACTTTACTAAAAAGTTAACAACAGTACTTATAACTTACTGTTATAAATTTGACCACGGGAAATATGTTTCCGATAAAAAAAAGTTATATAAACTTACGTAAATAAATATAGGTTCCTCTAGATTTGCCCGATCCCTCAAATGCGTTTAATGTTTTTGGATTCATTTTTCTGCTGGACTTAGGTTAGCTTCACGCAATAGGTGTGCTTTCCAATTTTGAATGAGACTGATGATCAGGACAACATCCAAGCGAGTATCTTAATCTTCATATCGACCTTCTGTCAGCAAGACACCTTAATCCATATTATATTTAACGTTTTTGGCATAATTTTTCGATTTTAACTACTACAACTAAATCTACTACCCATCGATTATGAGTTACTTTACACCGACTCCACTTTCTTCTAGTTTATCTTGTCTAACATCCATTTTTTTATTGCAAGGAACTGAAAATAAATTCTTCGGAATTGCATCGTGGTAATAGTAGCGAACTCGTATATCCTGGGAGCTTAGAGAGTTGGGTGCCAACTCATATTTGACCTCGTTATCTGTGTTTTAAAACTTCGAGACCCTTATTGGCTGTGATTAGATAACCCAGTGTAGGGCAGATAAAGCCAGTATCATAACATTCACTAAACAAAATAGACTTTTAACCAATAGTAGCAGGTTCGAGTTCTCTTTTCAAAGACCATCATATAGAGGGACTGATGTATGTAACATTTGCAGTATTTATTGGTTATTTATTAACGTCATACTTATGTCACAGCTATAACCCCTGATGTTGGTTTGATATGGATATTAACAATAGGGGATAGCAACTGAATTACTGATCTTGGTTCGGTATTATTTGAGGTGTATAGACCAAATTAAATGGGATTTTGAGTCGAGGGAAAATAAGCAACAGGAAAATGTTCACTAAAATTACTGCATACTGCTTCCCTTTGGAGACGATAAAATTTGTAATTTCAAAAATCTTTTTTTTAAATGCGTTTAGATGTCAATAAGAAACCTAAATTAAATTTATCTTTTTCTCAGAAACCTAACGCTTTTTTGGTTTTAAGATGTTTGATTCCATTTTTTCACTATTGAAAAAGACCGATAATAGAATATTCTTTTCCAAAACAAAATTTAAATATACGTTTACTAACAAGAAATATGCCTCACGAAATTACATACGTAATTTTTTTTTTTGAAATTCCACATAGCGTGGATTGTAGAAATACTAAATGTTTAACAGTCTCAGCTGATATACTATATGCATTAAAAGCATTTGATTCCAAATATATTATAAGTTGAGCTCACTTTTTTAGAAGTTGAAACAGAGATCTGTAGGGGTGTTGGATGTCCTCAGTACGATGTGAGTGAGTGGGAGCTATATTAGCATCGACCTATAAAGCAACCCGAAGGCTATTGGGGAGTGAATATTAACGTCGATGAGTGAGTGAGTGAAGATTAACGTCGCATTGTTCAGCTACACGAGGGATTTTGGCGACGGACCACGTAATTTTGAACCATGGTCGAGATATTAACGTCTATATGATTGAATAGAGCAATGAAATTTGCTAAGAACACAACCCCCGATGCAGACCAGATCCCGGCTAAATTCCTGAAACTATTGAGTCATAGTGAACGAATGATAATCTTAAATTTATTTCAACAGATATATTTGATAAGTCAATTGTCCCAAATGCATGAAAATATGCTATAATTCTTCCAATTCCCAAACCATGCAAAGACAAAACTAAAATCATCTCATATAGACATCATTAACTTTAACATCAGTTTTTTCCAAGACATTTGAAAGAATTTTAGCCAATCGAATTGCCTACTTTTTAATAACAGAGCATGAACTACATCAGCAACATTATGGATTTGTTCCTTTTAAAGATAACAGAACAGCCACTTATATAATTTACAAAGCAATAACAGAAGCAAAGTTGGGAAAAAAATACTTCGTGGGGATTAGCTCAGATATAAAGAGTGCTTATGACTCCGTATATATTGACGGTCTCATTTACAAGTGCTTTCAAATTGATATAACTGGGAAAATAGCGCTTTGGGTGCATCTTATACGCACATCGCTGCAAATTCGATGGAGGGCATGTCTTTCATCTGTGAAAAAAACCCTGCTAAAGGGACTCCTCCTTCAAGGTAGTGTATTGTCTCCATTATTATACACTATATGTATGACTTTTTTGAAACATTGGAGACTGGAGTCGAGTGTTCCATATATGCTGACATTTTTATCTATTCCTCACATCAATCACTTGATATCATCTGTCGTAAATTACAAAATACTTTAGAGAGAATAAATAAATGGTGTAATTATTGGAAATTGAGTTTAAGCCCGGACAAAAGTACAATAGTTGAGCTCTCGAACAAAAGGATTCACTCATTTCCTAATATATTATTATCTGGGACTCCTCTACCGTGGTAATCTTCTATTAAATATTTAGGAGAATATTTTTCGAAACTGAATCAAAAGACTAACTTCACCCATCAAATGAAAAATAAAGCACTAAAAAAAAACTCAATGCTTTTAAAGGTATGGCTTATGAACATTATGGTCCGAAAGCTGAAAATCTTATCCAATTAATCAATAACATCTGTAGCACCTTTTTCTACACATGTCATGTAATAAATAAACGGACCGACAATCAGTTGAAACACCTTTTAATGTAATACGAACCAAAGCTCAGAATTGCACTAGGTTTTCCACAATAGACACCAAATATTGTACTAATGAAACTGGCTGGACAAGAAATTCTCTCAGATAAAATCAGAAGACAGGCAAATAAATTTTTCCTATTTCAAATCTCCAATCAAACATTTTCTCCGCTATAAAGTAATAACCCTGATTATCTGAATTTAAAAATCATGAAGGAGGATAAAAATAATATTGTTAGTATACTACACACTTTAAATGCTAATAGTAATCAAATCATCACAATCCCCAGAATATCATCCTTTTCATTTCTCCCATGTAAAATATACACCAATTACTTCAAATTTAAGGAGAAAAAGTTACCAGTTCAAGCTATAAGGGGTTTATTTGATGAAACAGTTGAGCATGATTTTCAGGACTTCCATATAATAGCCACCGATGCATCGAAAAACGATCAAATAACATCCATGGCAGGTATAACAGAAAATCCCTCTTTTGCTTACAGAATAAATCACAATAATTCTACTTTTTACTGCTGAAGCTTTGGGTATTTGCCAAGCGTTGGTTGATCTGACTGTTTCAAACAAAAGTCTGCTAATCTTATCTGATATAGTGCTCTTCAAAATTATTCAATTAAATCACATAGTGCGATTCACAGACTAGCTAGCAAAATTTACATACAATCATATTATACCAATAAACTGATATTACTTTGAACTCCGGGACACTCTAATATACTATAGAATGAGCGGGCAGATTATCTCGCAAGATCTGTCACGGTGATGTTTATATAGACTGGATTGCTTCAGAAGACATCAGTAAAAAATATATAAAGAAAGATTTAAAAAAGCAAATAATTTTTATTCAAACAAGTATTTTGAAAATTTGGGCAATATTATAAACATTGACATCATCTCTAAATGGACAAATAATAGAAGAGAAGAAATTCTATGCTCTCGAATCTTTAGCAAAATGATCATTATCCCAGAACTTCAAAATTTTAATTTAACGGATAATGCAATATGTAGATCTTGTAATCGTTTAAATCACTTGGAGCATATTTTATTAAGATGCGATAGATATAGTATTCACCCTCGAAAGCACCTTAAAGTTTTTCTCAAGATTGATCCTCGTTGCAGTATCACCTATAAAGAGTTACTGTAGAAAGCTATATCAAACAGATCAACGTTCAGATTTTTTTATTTAGAAGATGTAATATTTTGGCATTAATTAACTTATTGATACTTGATAGTTTTGCATGGGGGATAGTAGCCTTTGTTGCTCCGAATGTCAAATAAAGATATTAACTGTAACTACAAGCTTGAGTATTATTCTAACGCGTGTAAAATAGACACAACGCAATCAGGACCTATCGTTGCATCCTAATTAAAGAAAATAATCCAATTTCTTTCGGAGAATAAGGTGCTGGCCAAGTCTGCAGACAGGGCCGGTGCTAGGAGTTGGCTAGCCGGGCCCCTGCACGGGGCGGCAACAGTGAAATAAAGAAAAACAAGTTGTAATTATTATTTTTTTCTTACTGTTTTGCTCAGTAACTTTCAGTTTATGATTAGAGAAATTTTAGAAATTAAAATAAACTACTCAGAGGGAGAAAAGCTCGGAAAATTTCAGAAACTCGGATTATATATTTCTGAATAAAAAAAAGTAAATCCTTTTAATGCAGAGTTCACAAATGCAAATATCAATCTGAATGTATATTATTGTCAGCAAACAATATCTTATTTTAAACAATATTTGCACAGCAACAATGACTTTTATTATGCTATTTTTCTATAAAAAAAGTTACTGTTGCGCATTTACTCGTATAGTTACTTGAAATTAACCATTTTTGCGCTTCCATTGTTGTAACTTTAAAGAATAATTGTTGTAAGTGTAATGAAACAAAAAATTTGGAGAAGGAAAATACTATACTATACAATGACAATTATACAAAACGGTTTTTGGAAATGCATGAAATGGAGCTCAAGAATACATAATTTTATAATTATCGAATTGGTGATCAAAATTAAATGTATTGATTGAAATTAAATTATATACTATATTTATGATCTTTTAAATTGGGGTTGCATAAATAAAGTTTTAAATCTAAGTTACTCTTTAGTTATTTAAGCAATTAAAGTAGAAGGGGTAAAAATATTAGTTTCATGGGCCACATGTTAAATTTAATCATAAAATAGGACATTCATAATGAATATTCACACTAATTGCTAAAACACCAAACCTCAACTTTATGTTTAGATGATTGAGAACTGGAAATACAACTCAGTATAGTGACACTTAACCGAAAAAAAATAATTGATATGTAATGACACTTCACACAAAAAGAAAATCAATTGGTCTGCGAAAAAGTCTGTGTTTCAGGGAACCCTAGGGCTCCACGATGCATGTCCAGGTGTTCTACGAGTCAAAATAAAAAGTAGAAAATAAAATTATAAATGTGTATGCAGAATGGATTCACACGTTTTTTATGAGATGAATTGAAAATCCATTTCATTATTTCAGTAAAAATCAAGATTTGTTACTCAGACATAACAAGAACGAGTGATTGAACTATCAACAGATTCTATGTTAAAACACAGATATGAATGAAAACATCTTGATTTTTAGTTAAAAATTTACACGTAATAAATATCCTCTAAAATCTAAATTTTAGCGAGAAAAGTTCCTAAATTTTAGATTGCAAATTCATGCAGAATACACAGGATTTCTTCCCAAGCTATAACATTTTAATGTCATTCAGAACAGTGTATTTAAGAGAAGAAGGCTTATGTTGCAGCAAAAATAAAATATAAAAATCTATTAAACGCAGAATATGAAATGTGAATGTAGATAATTTCAATAGACCTAAACTTTGGTAGTTATTTAAAAAAAATGCAAGCACATATTCAGTTACTCATTATAATGTATGTGTAGGGGACATAACTGGAGCATACAGTGGTGGCAAAAAGTCCTGAACACACTCATTTTTTTTGCGTAATCTTTGTGTTTGACTTCATTTTTCGTTATGAAATTATCGCACTATCTTAAATATTATTATTGATTTTAATGTATTTTTTATGCTGATTTCAAATCTGTTTGTAGATTTCATCTAAAGTAAATAGTTTCATTGATATATGTTGAAAAGACCTTGACAAGAAAGCACAAGGTCACTGTAAGAATGAGTGAGTGCGTTTTCCACCAATGAAATGCTACGTTATTTCAACCAATCAGAGAGCAGTAGTGATAAAGGGTTGAAAGAAAAAGGTGAAACGTGGTTTATTGTATTGAATGCAGTTGTGTGCTTGTGGAAAATAGTGTATTGAAAGCAATTTGAAGTGCGTTTGTGGAAAATATTGGAATTATGGCTAAATTTTTATATCTGCCTGAGAATAAAAGGTACAAAATAATACATTTGAAGGAAGAAGGTTATTGTATGCGCCAAATTGCTGCTAAAGTACCATGTAGCCTTTCTACTGTTGTGAGAACTTTGAAAAGATTTTCTGAAACAAATTTTTTTGCGAACAGGGGGCGATCAGGACACGACCAAGAAAAACATCTTTACGTGAAGACAGGTTATTGCACAGAATTTCACTTTCAAACAGAACGCTTGATTCCTCGCAAATTTTGAAACAATGGACTTTGACATCAAATGTGGGTGTGTGCCCAAGAACTGTTTGAGGAAGACTGCTGGAAATTGGGTTACGAGGCTGTAAGACGCGCCCAAAACCATTACTGACTGAATTTCAACGCAAGAGGCGATTGTCGTGGGCAAGGAAACATTCATTATGGACTATTAAAGACTGGGAAAAGGTAATATTTAGTGACGAGAGTCAGTTTTGTATTTCTGCCAACCAAAGTAGTGCCTATGTAAGGCGACGCACTCATGAGGAATTCAGCCTTCAGTGTCTGAAGCCCACAGTAAGGTACCCGACAAAAGTGATGGTATGGGGTTGCATGTCTTCTCATGGTGTTGGAAGACTTCACATCGTTAGCGTAACAGTGAAAGCCATGGATTACATTGAAATACTATGTATAAAATAAATTGCTACCAACTGCGAGAGACCTTTTGGGGAATCAGTCATGGATTTTTCAGGACGATAACGCACCTTGTCATCGTGCAAAGGTAGTCCAGAAACGGTTGAAAGACCATACTGTGAATAGAATGAACTGGCCAGTACAGTCTCCCGACCTTAATCCGATAGAGAACTTATGGTTTAAAATTGGTTATGAAATTTCAAAGAAAAACTTTCAAACAAACGTGAATTAATTGAAGCTTTAATATTTTCCTTCAACCATATTGTCACGAAAGATCATCTTTTGAAATTGGTGCATTCCCCATGCCAAAAAGATGTAGAGCTGCAATTAAAGCAAACGGCTGGCCCATAAAATATTGATTTTCTAACGTGTGATATTGTTTTATTCTGCACATATTTCACATTATTGTGTTCAGGCAGCTTTACTACAAAAAATATTTTAGTCATTAAGAAACTAGTAGTAGATTTGAAATCAGCATAAAAAATACATTAAAATCAATAAGAATATTTAAGATAGTGTGATAATTTCGCAACGATAAATGAAGTTAAACACAAAAATTACTCTAAAAAATGAGTGTGTTCAGGACTTTTTGCCACCACTGTATATTAATATTATGAATCAATAAATTAAAATAATATACAAAAAAATTTTAATTGTATATAAATGCAACGTTTTGTTTTTGTCTTTACATAAAGTACCTAGAATATGTTGAGATCTATTTTAAACATTATTTTATGATATATTTTCCTAAAAGAGAGAAAGAGGAGGGGTTCTCCAGAACACACTTTATAATTCTAAAGATTCCATGAGTCAAAATTCTGGAGGCTACTGAACTAGATGATACCACAAGATGGCGGATAGCTTTAAACTCGTGGTGGGTCACTCACAGGCTACTTGTTGTACGGGCCTCTGAGTTTTGAAAATGTGGTGTCCACTCTGAGGAAACAGTTCACGGAGACAGGAACAGTGGTCCGCCTACCTGACCAAGGTCACAAAAGGGTAACAACGCCGTCAAAAGACCGCCATTTGAGACTTCTAACCAAATGAGATGGGTCTGTGACTACAACACGACTGTCTCACAACCTGTATAATGTAACAGAAACGTCCATTTCCCTAAAGGGCTCTAACGTGGCACAGAATTTGATTTGAATTGATGTCGTACTAGAGCCTGAACGAGTACGAGTGAAGTTTATTGGTGATTGACCCCACAACTTTTCCTTTGAAATTTGATTTCCCTACGAGCTTGACGCGTTGAATTTCCATTTACCCTCTATCTCAGAGATACTCAACCTTTTTTCCAGCCGTGCCACATACGTATTACGGGTATTCCCCGCGGACCGCGACATGAGGATAATGAGGGGGTGGGGGGAGACTATGAAATCAAAGCAACATTGGACAGAGCAGAATTGATCAAATTATTGAAACTCATTTTTTCGACTTTTATTTTATTACTGTATTAACCCTTGGATCAAACACACACAAATATTTACTTTTTTGCAATTTTTACTATATACCTATTAATTTTACTTTTTGCATGGAGTAGTTTCTATTTCCTTTCATCCATCACTAAGCCTCTGGGTTACATTCTCCTATCAAGAACAGCAAATTGATAGATTTAATTACTTGATTGACAGAATTTCCCTCTAAATTTTTAGTACATTGCTCTTAAATAATTGAACTTCTTAATGCAATGGGCCATTACCGGTCCACTCAAAACAAGACCGGCGGACCGCAGTTTGAGTATCGTTGCACTAGAGAAGTTGTGCTTAAGACTGTTTTCGGCAAAAATACGAAACCCTGAACTGAACGCTGAACACATTTTCAGACAAAAAAAATGACTCAATTTTCATGAAAATATGCAACATTTTAACTTATAAAGAGTGTTTTTTCCAGGTATGGAAGTTTAAGTTGGCATTACTTTCCAAGATGGCGACCGATTTAACAGCTGTCAAGTGATTCATTCTCAGTTTGGTTTGGCAATTCATCAAAACGATCATCAAGCAAGGCGTAGATTCGTCGAATGGGCCCAAAACGAGATTGCCGTTGTTCCCGATTTTCATAAGCGAATTTTGTTTAGCGATGAAGCGCACTTCTGGTTGAATGGCTACGTCAACAAACAAAACTGCCGCATTTGGAGTGCAGCTAATCCACAAGTGTATGTCGAAACACCGTTACATCCAGAAAAACTGACTGTTTGGTGCGCTTTATGGGCTGGTGGAATCCTTCTTCAAAAACGATGAAGGCCACAACGTTACAGTCAATGGTGATCGGTATAGAGCCATGATTACTAACTTTTTCATTCCTGAATTGAACAATCATGATGTCCAGGAGCTGTGGTTCCAACAAGACGGCGCAACATGTCACACAGCTCGTGCCACAATCGATTTATTGAAAGACACGTTTGGTGACCGCCTAATTTCACGTTTTGGACCTGTGAATTGGCCTCCAAAATCTTGTGATATAACACCGCTAGACTATTTTCTGTGGGGCTATGTAAAGTCATTGGTCTATGCGGATAGCCACAAACGCTTGACCATTTGGAAGACAACATTCGCCGTGTTATTGCCGATATACGGCCACAAATGTTGGAAAAAGTCATCGAAAATTGGACGTCCAGATTGGTCTACATCCGAGCCAGCCGTGGCAGTCCTATGCCAGAAATCATATTTAAAATGTAATGCCACAAGATTATCTTTCGAATAAAAAAAATTCATGTCAATCGAATAATACATCGTTTTTTTATTGCAATTTAAAGTTCTATACCTCTAACAAAACACCCTTTACATCTATTAACAATATAGCGTTTCTAAAATTTCAGAATATTCCATGAATATAATTTTTTTTTTTCATTTTAACCCTTAACTTTGCACTGTTGCATTTCAGCAACATATGATTTATTTTAATTTAACAGACTCAATTATTTTTTAATTACCTACAAATCACTTATCTGAGAAAAAAAAGATTACTGCAACGAAATGCATGCTAATTTTGTCACTGGATGAAAGTACATTTTTTCCAGAAATCATAACATTTATAAAAATCTCTGATGCCTCAAGAACTGTGTGTTTGCTATAAAAAGAATTGCTTAGATTTTATGCTTTCTCTTTTTTTTTGACGAAATAAATTACCAGGTAAGAAATTTAAACATTTTATGATGAATAATCAAATCCTCATATAAAAAAAAGGTTTTATAATTTACAGCACTACTGCGCAATGTTGCACTTCTTCAACAAACAAAAGAATGACTGAAATTGAGTTTAAAACTACTTAATTTTTTTCATATTTTATCCTTTTATTATTACTTGAGAACTAGCTGATATAATTTTGTCATAGACATTTAAAAAATTGCGAAATTAAGGGTTAACACTTGAAAGGATAGCTCATTTAACATTGCGGTATAGGAGAAAAAACGCGAAACACATTTTATGCCAGAAAAATTGGCTTAACTCGGTCAAAAAGTGTGAAGTATGATAAAATATGTTGCTCTCTAAGGGATAGTGAAGCCAAAATATAACATTAATCTTGCATTCCTTTTATATCTGAAAAATTGTACCTAATTCGGGTCCTATTCCTTAACATTAACCGAAGACAGCCTTAACCTCCAGGCAGTTATGGTCTGTGGATTAAATAGCACCGAGCCTCCCAAGAAACATTAAATTATTTCCATTTTATTTGCTGAGGTGTATTTCTCTTGGGCTTGTGTGACTTCCCATGGAAATCACTTTATATTCATTTTGGTGTAACTGCATTTTATTCTGAAAGGATACTTAAATACAATTAAATTAAAATTATATTAAATCAAAACAATTTAAAATATAAACACAGTACGCTTCTTCCTCCCAGAGGGCCGTGATAAAATTATCAAACATTGACCGGTCCGTGGCGATGAAAAGGCTAAGAAAACTGCTCTAGAGGACTCAAAACGACATGCATAAAGTGGTGAATCTCGATTCCGACTATTTTACACCGATTGGAGGCTGAGAATATGGCATTGGGCTCATAAAACCATAAACCCTTCATACTAGGTTAGAACAGTTCAAGGCGTCATAGAGGCTCAATTATGACCTGGCGTATGTTCCCTTGGAAAATTTGGGGATCTTTAATTCTTGTATCAACCTCCCTCACAGCAATTCGGTACAGAGTGGCTAGGCGATCACCTCAATTTATCTATGCTGTACTATCAGCCACATGAAAATGGAGTATTACAACAAAACAACTGTATCTCTCATGGGTACCTGTTGGCTACTGCCTGGCTGGATGAGCATTCTCCTGAATTCTATGTTAGGAATTGGCCATCTAGAAGCGCAGACTTAAATTCTATTTAGCATCTTTGAGATGTTTCCGAAAAAGGTGGGAAAGCACGTTACTATAGTTACTTTTAATGAACCATCCCTTTAAGACCCAGCTCGCCCGATCGTGCGAGTTGGACATTTTTGTCTCTTGAAGACTCGAAATATTTTTATCTTTCATTATTACCTTCTTCTGGTTATTAACACTACTGACCCCAATGAAACTGTAAAAAATAATTTTAAAAAAATTTCCCATCTTCCTGGAACGCGGAGTGTTCTAACACGAATTTACCATCTGGGTCTAAATGGGTTATGAACAGCTACAACCGATGTTTGGCAAGCCATTCCGCGAATTTGTTGAATCTATGCCTAGTGGTGGGGTGGTTGTTATCAAGGCCAGAAGAGGCTCAATTCATTTTTAGCTTACTATCTCTAATTCAGTGACATTTCAGTGTATAATTGCAAGAGCTTTACTCTGAATATATATTTTATTTTTATTATATTTATTTTATTTTATTTTATTTAGTTATTTTTACTTTATTTACTTTAGAGCTATGATGTATCTTTATTTTCATTTCTTTTGAAGCTGTGGCAGTTTTGATACGAAACTAACTGTTTGGAATGAAGATTATATAAAAATTTTGTAAATATGATACGCGCGAGTGGGTGAGGTTAAAATTTATGAAAAGGCAAGAACTTTTTTTTTTCATTATGTTTGAAAAATCTTCATTTTAAAAAAAAAGTTTTCGTACGTTAAGTTTATTACGTAAGACCTGAGAAATCTATACTTACGAGAATTGTGTTCCTGTTACTATTTGAAATATACCAGTTAATCCTGATTCGGTCAGGTAAGAATCTTTTTAAATGCAATATTGTTGTGGAACAAATTCAGTTAAAGCTCCCTTTTTAACACCTAAAATTTGAAAGAACGATGATCTAATTGTAGAATCTTTAATTGAACTATATAGGTTTTTCAATCCCACCAAGTGGACAATTATTGAAAGAGGCCACCAGTAGAATTTAACTATGCATCAAAGTTTTAACATTTAAAAAATAAAATACATATTCAGAGCAGAACTCATTGATATTAGCAGTGATTCTGTACGGATTCTTAAATACAGTGAGTCCCAAAATTGAGTACTAACACAACCTTTATACTAAGTACTTTCTTAACTGGCTAAATTATTCACTAAGAAAATCGTGTTTTTTAACTATTTAAACTTGTTCTTATCCCCTTCATGTATGTGAAGTAAAAATTATGCAATATGGCTTATTTTTATACAAAAATAAAAAATAATAACAATTGGAAGAAAAACACCACCACAAAATTGAGTATATACTTTTATTCATTTTGTTACAGAAAGTAAATTAATATTTAGTTGCAAAACCTTTTGCCTTGATCACAGCTTATAGCCTTTTAGGCATGGATTCCCTTTGTTTTTTGGTGGTTTCCACTGTAATTTTGGTCCACTCTTCTTTTAAGACATTCTTTAAGTCCTCTTTACTCGTTATGGCGTGCTCATGGACGGATTTCTCCAACTGAGACCATAAATTTTCGATGACATTTAAGTCTGGAGATTGGGGTGGAGTATGTAGTTCTTTCTTGCAATGGTACAATAAATACAACTTGACAATTTTCGCCGTATGTTTCGGGTCATTGGCCTGCTGAAAGATGAAATTTGATCCAAGTCCTACATTAACGGCACTTTTTTGGAAGTTATTCTTTAAAATTTCCAAATATACCATTTTATCCATAATGCCATCAATAAACACAAGTTCTCCGACTCCTCCTTCAGACATACACCCCCAAACAAGGACGGATCCACCTCCATACTTAACCATCTTTATGGTGTTTATAGGATCGAGTTCTTTCCCAACTTGTTTTCACACTTTATACTGTCCGTTGTTCCTGTAAAGATTAAATTTGCTTTCATCAGAGAAAATAACAGTGTTCCAAAATGATTCCGTCTTTGAAATGGTTCCTTTGCAAAAGATAGTCTCTTTTTTTCTATTGACGGAATTAATGAGTGGCTTTCGTACTGGAGTACGACCATGAAATCCTGCAATATGAAGAACACGTCTGACACAGTTTCTGCTGAAATTTTTTTCCCAATTTCTGATGATATCGATGATGCAAATTTCGGGGCGCTTAACAGTGGATTTTTCTTTACTGAGCGTACAATCTTCCTCTTTGCAGTAGCACTCAAAATTTCTTTGCGCCCTCTTCCTGGAAAATTGGCCACACTTACAGTTCTTGGATATTTTTGTAGTATTTTCTGGATACAACCACGGTTTTTCCCGATCAATGAAACAATTTCTCGAAGAGATTTGCCATTTTTCGACCACTTGATAACCAAAGCCCGTTCATTTTCAGACGTTTCTCGTCTAGAGTTCATCTCAAGGGTTTTTACATGTGAAAAATAAATTAAATTAGCAAACGACTGTTATTACGTTTGTAATCTTTGAGTTCAACGTTAAAAATGGTTTGATGAAAAATATCAATAATAAAAGAGATGTTTAACTTTTAAAGTTCTTTTGGTGTATACTCAATTTTGTGACTACAAATTTCAGCTTTATTACGAAAAATATACATAATTAAAAAATATTATATCGATTTAATATTTGTTTTCTGACCAATGCACTTCTTAATGTCTATTTTAATAATCCTATAAGTATTAAGTTTTAATGGTAAGTTTGTATTTAGTTTTTACAGCCTTAAAAAAAAGAGTAAATGGTGTATACTCAATTTTGGGACCCACTGGACGCATATAAAGTAAGTAAATGTGAACCTGGATTCTTATGGTATTAGGGCCCTAGTACCTTCTACTGGCTTTCCTTAAAGTCTCTACAGTCTTAGCCATTTTCGTCTTTTGTCCATAGATCATAAAGACCGTAACTGAAAACCATATTTATTATTCTAATACGATGGTAAGAAAGCAACTCAAATCTATGCCCATTTCCAAAATAAAGGTCACTAACATGTTTTTCATCATAATTTTAAAATGCCTCCAGTAACATTCATATGATTTGTATTTTATGTATTTTGATGAACGGGTAGTACAATATCAACCTTCAGATTAGGAAAAGTTGTTGTTTAGCGTTAGTTTTTGCAGAACTATACTCGACTGAGACTATTCATGAATATGAGAATTTTACCTCCAGTTTTGTGAATATTGCATTAAAAGAAAGTCTGTTTGTAATGAAAATGACTTCTTGTAACTATTTATATGATTCCTTGAAATGCAGTGCCGTTGACAGGCTTGAAGCTGATCAGTCTCAAGTGGAGGAGGCTCTGTATTTACAAGTGTCTTGAAAATGTTCTCCAGAATATTAAATCAAATTCGAACAAGTAGTATTGTCACCAGGAAGCTAGACCAAGAGCATCAACATCTGCATAGGATCACTATTTGGCATTAAGCGAGCGGCAACATAGGTGGGCAATGGGTCCTCAGCTTGCTCATGACTTTTTTGCTGTGTCTGGAAGAATTTCCTGGCAAACAGTCTACAGCAGTGTTGCAGAAACTCTCATTTTCACCCGGCGTCCAGTTTGGTGTGTCCCTTTGATTGCAACTAGCAGGAAAGACCAAATATTGTGTAGCAAAAAGTATCAGTCGTGGACACCACAAGAATGGGGCGTGTTCTTTTCATTAATGAGTCGAAATGTACCAAAGTGATTGTCGTCGAGTGTCCACCTGGAGAGGAAATAGAACTCGCTTTAATCTCTCCACATTAAAGCGACAGATTTAGTGGCAAAAGAATCTTTGTGTGGGATGGTACAATGTTGGACAGTCGCACACCACTGTACCATTGGGATACGGGTACTATCAACTCACAGCATTATAGAGATGAGATCCTGGAAGCGTATGCGAGGTTTTTATGGGCTCTATGGGCCGGACTACATTTTTGTGAACGATAATGCGTGACCACACGGAACTCATATTGTAGATGAATTTCATGAAAGAGCGGATATTCGTCTTATGGGTTGACCTTCGAGGTCTCTGAATCCCAATTCTATTGAATATGTTTGGGATGGACTGGGAAAAGCCGTTTCTCAGCGTAGCTTCCCACCTAGGACCCATCAGGCATCAAAAGACCAGCTTTTGGAAAAAATGGGCTTTGTTGCTACAAATTGACACCCTCATAAACAATAAAGCAGCTCGTTCTGAGGCTTGTACTGCCGTTCACAGGGATCAAGCTCCATATTAGACAGACTTTTCCCGAGATAAATATTTTATCTCTGATTCATGATTTACACTTTTTGATATGACTTGTATCTTAATTCCTAATTAAAATCTTTTCCATATTGTAATGTTGCTATATTCTTTCTGCCAAATTTCGGGGCAACACAGTAAATGGTTCACCAGTTTTCACAGATTGTATGTTTGTGACCTTAATTTTGGATATGAGTGTATTAATCAGTTAATTTGCCATAGCTATTTTCTGCCTTTCAATCGATACTTAACAGAAGATTTCTATTTTCGTGTAAGCCAACATAATTTTAAAGAGCGTACCAGAAATTAAATTCTTCTATTAGTGAGCAGTGGAAATAAATAATTATGAAAAATCCGCTTATGTTTCTCTATCTTTTTTTCCTTTTAGTGTTTACTGATATAAAACGGCCCTTTAATATTGTTGACTATAAGCGCGTTTTACTCAAAAGTATTTTTTTTTTGAATATATTCAACTTGAAAATTCTAATTTATTTAAAGAGCTAAATTAGATGCTGATAAAAAGCCTTTTTATGTGTTCAGATGGAAGAAGACAAATCTTATCAAGAACGCTCAAACGAACAAGACAAAACTGACAATATTTTTCCATTATTTTTTTTAATTGGAGTGACATTATCAGACACTATAAGAGTAAAATCAAACTCCTACATTAAACAGAGTTCGGCAGAATCAAAAGAAACGAGTAATATTAGATAATAATTTGAAAGAAAACGAATTCTCAAGAACACTTATCTAAAAAAGAGAGTTCTTCAAACGCATTAAGATTTGACATGAAGAAAGACATAATCTCTCTCTTGACAAGAGTTTTCAATAAGTTATTCAAACTTTACTAACAGAATTATAAAGATTCACTTGTTGGCTCAGAGCTTGTCGAATTCTCAAACATCAATAAATCAAAGTTTTTTGAATAAGTATGTTTATGCATATTGATACATAGGACGGATTACAACAGGGGTTCTAAACCTATTTTTCCGCCGGGCCACATACATAGAACAACTATTTCACGCGGGTCGCAAAGTAAGGATTGTGGAGGTAGAGGTGGGAGAAGAATGATATAAGATCAAGAATATTTAAAATGCGGAAAATTGATCAAAATATTAAATCTCCTAATTTTGGATTTTATTTTAAAACTAAAAATAAAACTTAATCAACTTCTCTTCTAAAAAAAATAGGTTTTTACATTTTTTACCCAGTTATGGGGTAATTTCGATTTTCTTTCATCACTGATCCCGACCCCCTTGTTTGCATTCCACTGTCATAAAAACAAAGCTTCCGTGTACTTTCCTACAAAATTTAACTTTTTCTTTTGACAAAGCCTCACTTATTTTTATTTCAGATATTAATTTATCAAACGCAGGATGGTAGCAAGTGAGTGAATGAATATTAACATCGCACTATTCAGCTAATCGACGGCTTTTGGCGACGGACCTTGTTATTTTGAATCATGATTAAATGACGAGGACGACATCTGAGCTTGAATCCCTTCTCTTAACTTCCTCACCACACTAACGGGATGATGTTTGACGTGCATCGGCCTCCTCTACACGGTGAGCTCTTCGAACTCATGGACTCCGATCACGAGTCCGTTACCATGACAACTAGACTACCAAGATGGTGTAGCAAAGAGTTTTTACTAAATTCCAATCTGAAATCAGTATTAATTGTTTAAAATTTGTTCAGGCTTGCTCGTGCATTTTTGTTTCAAATGTATTCAAATACTTTTTAAGTGTACTAAAAAAAGTATCTGAACTAATAACTGCATTTATAACAAGGAATACATCGGAAGCATTTAAGAAACACTCTAACAATATCTGCGGTTCAATTCACATGTTTTTATCCTTTTAACAGTTTCATAAATTTATTGCTGTATATGTATATATATAATGTAACAAATTTTATTAGATGCTTTTGTTACCTCTGCATTTTGTGACATTATCATCGACAAAATATTCCGTTGTTGTAAATTTTTTTATGAAAGCAAAATTATCTCGATTTGAAAGAGATCTTCAAGAAAAAGAGTATTGAAATATTTCCATTCAATGGTAGTGATGAACGAAATTATAGTTTTTAAAGTTAACATTTTCACGACAAATCAAATAAGTTGTTGATCCATGCTTGTTTTCCTCTATGAAATAGTCAAGATCCCAATCGTCTTGAAACAACATATATTCTCAGATATTTTTCGCTTGAAGACATGAGAGTTGATTAAAAAGTTTTACCCATAAAATGGTAGCTACTGTATTGTAATTTGTTATCAATAACCGTAACAACTTTAAAAAGAATAGTTATTTCGAATGCTCACCAGAACACCATCGACTGGAAAATTGCTCGGAGAAAAGACTTACTCAAAAATGAGCATATAGACATACTCATTTTGAAAAGAGTATGTTTGTATCAGGTTTGATCACTTGGTTATATCGAATATGAAACCGTACTCAAAACCCGAAAAAATAGTTAATTAACACTTTGAAACAAATTAAAAAAGATATTCAGGTTTACAGATGTTCTTTTAATATACTGGCTACATATTTTAAAAATTGGGGTCCAACAACAAATTTAGTTCCCATAAATCTTCCGAATTATTTTTCGTTTCCACCGCGTTACCCGCAGAAGAACACGATTACAAGATTGTTTTGATTTTATGTTTTGACTTCGCAAGATGTGTCCCAGAGTCTAACGTTTACATCGCGACTGGATTCCCTCAGAAGACATCAGTAAAAAAATTTATGAAACAATTAAAATTGACGAAATTTTTAAAAAAGCAAATGCTAATTTCTATTCAAGCAAGTATTTTGAAAATTTGGGTAATATTCCAAACATTGGCACCATCTCTAAATGGAAAAACAATAGAAAAGAAATTCTGTATATTCGAATCTTTTGAAAAATGATTATTACTCGAGGACTTCTACAAATATTTAATTTATCAAACAATGCAAATTGTAGCTCTTGTAATTGTTTAAATGACTTCGACCATATCTTGTAAAGCGCTGCAGTAGATATACTCATCCTCGAAATCATCTAAAGTTTTATCTCAAAATTGATTCTCACTGCAATATCACCTTCAAAGAGTTATTGGAGAAAGCTGTGTCAAATAGATCAACATTTAAATTTTTTGTTCAGAAAATGAAACATTTTGATACCAACTAAATTGTAAATATTTCTTTTGTCTTTTAATGGATAATAGCTCTTATTCCCAAAAATAAATAAATTGTAAAACTAAAGTAAGTGCCTTGTTCTTAAAATAAGGCTATAGTAGTATTTTACGGATATGGGGTAAATGTGATAAATGTTTACCTTATTTTTATGCATTCTTTAAAAAAGACAGCGTTATAAATTTAACGGGATTTACTTGATTCATAACAAGTCATATCATTTGATTTATTCAGGCACTTATTTACTTATTTATTGGCAGTATTCTCTCTCTCTCTTTTGCTACTTTGTTATAATTTTAGTTTTATTTTCATATTGAAACTTTAAAATGGCTTGCATGTTTTTAAAAAGGCAAGTTTACGAAATAAATTTTTGTTTTCAATTGTTAATTTTTTTAACATGCTTTTTTAAGTTATACCTGTATGTAATGGAATCTTTGAACTCAATTTTTACCCCCTCTAAAAGATAAGATTAATTCGAAATTCTGTACACATCTCAAGGACCGATGACAATACAATAATTTAATGATTTTGTTTTATTGTCCTGATAAGGATCATGACAATTAACGATTTCCCATCTAAAGATTTGGCGACTAAAAGATTAAGTTACAACTCAAATCCCCTCACATCAGTAATTTCTTATTAAAATATAAACAATTGCCCAGTTTTTTTGAAAATGGAAATAAATAAATGATAGTTTGAGAAACTAAAAAAGCATGCTTTTATTGTACATCGAACTAAAAAATAAAAAATAAATTATAGCTTTAAAAAACTAAAAAACACGCTTTTATAGTTAATTGAACTAAGAAGTAAAAAATAATTCATTATTTAAGAAAAAAATTAATAACGAGAAAATAAATGTCATTGTGGTAAAAGTGTGGGTTTTTTATACTACATTTTCACACTAAGTCTGTATTTCGGAATAGAAATGTGGCGGCCGCGGTAGCCGAGTGGTCAAGGTATCGGATCGTGGTTGGCCTTGTCACGAGTTCGAGCCCAGTACCACTAAAGACCCGCCGTGTAGGGCAGTGATGCACATTAAATCTGTCGAGAGCTGAAACGTCCTCTCGTTGGTGTGGTGTGGAAATTAGGAGATGGGGGGTCGTCCACATCACTTGACCATGATTCAAAATTATGTGGCCCGTCGCCAAAAGCCCTCGTGTAGCTAAACACAGAGCAACATTAATATTCACTCACTCGGAATAGAACTAGTAAGAAATTATAACAATTGATATCGAGCACCCCACGTTTTTATCACAATGGCATTTGTTTTCTCATAAATCATTTTATTCTTATATTAAGAATTATTTTTTACTTCTTAGTTCGATTAAAAAACTATAAAAGCGTGTTTTAGTTTTTTTTAAAACTATAATTTTAAGATTAATTTCTTGTAAATTTTAAAGAACTTTTTTAGCTTAGTAAATTTATGGAAAAGTTTTCAAAAAGAATTTATTTTAAGGAGCTTCAACAGAATTTCAATACACTTATTTTATTATTCCTTTCACTCTCATTCTCGAATATTGAAAGAATCAAAATTTACTGAACAGAATGAGCCAAATTAGTAAAATTGTATGTAATCTATTTGAAGAATGCTTTTTAATTTTCATTTTAGGAAAAATCTACTTAAATTACTAAATCTACTAATATTTAATGGATATTTTGTCTTATTAGTAATTGATCTACATTGTTTAAATTAGATTTATCAGTACTTACATATTATCACAACCTTTTGGGGACATTATATGAAACAAAGCACATGATATTTCCAATTCAGCACACATGACACATGCGAAATTGGTGTTGCCCAACTGGGCGAGTTACCTGAACGTAGACGTTGCCATAATATGTAAGTACTGATTAATCTTTTAACACAATGCAGAAAGGCTATACTTTCATAACCATAATGCCTTGCTTTGTTTGAAAACAATTTTGATATTTCTAAAAAATCTTATTAAATTGATATTTTTTATAATAAAGAGACAAGCCCAGCCAATAAGTTTTAATTCACAACATATTGATCTTCTGGTTTATACTACACCTTTAATGTAACCATAGTTTTTTTGTTTATTTGGATGAAAATGAATGCGATGTATATCAGATTCTTGGTATTTAATCCGCTTAAATATATTATACGCTTTTATTTATTAATCCATTCAGAATCATGATTACATACAGTGGACCACAAAAGTGTTCGTACACTTGCAATTTCCTATGAAATTTAATGTTTTCGACTAATAAAAATTAATGTATCGGAATTGTAATTTTTTTATATCTGCAACTTGTTCTTAACGAAATGACATAATCAGTTTTTTAAAAATAATATAACTATTTTTTTAAAAAATTAATAATCACAAGAAGCTACTGTAAGTATTTTACTAAGTTATGAGAATTTTAAAAAATACATTTTCAATTATTATAGATTAATCACTATGAAAAACTTACTCAGAAAAATTTATGTTGAAAATAGACTATCAACATTTTCGAACATACATTTAATTTTATTATTATTATTTAATTCAATAAGATATAACTTAATATGGTCATATAACTTAGTGTATGATGATGTAAAATGATTAAATATTTACTTACAAAATTCTTCACATTTAAAAACGTAAGATTGAATTTAGGTTAATTTATTCAAATATGTTCAAAACAATTGAGATATTTTCCTTTATCCAGAACTGCACTTTCTCATGCAAGAAATACCACTGAAGAGGCTAGTCTTCATTCTATCATTTTTGAGCGATGTCGATGTGTTTCAATTGTTCAACTTCTGTCTGTAATATCAGAAGGAACACTATTTGTATCTGACTCACATTAAAAATCTGTAGGTATATATTAGTCATATTAGACTCTTTTTTTTTCTCAAAAAAAATTACGAACAGATGTGTCTTAAGTATTTTTGACGCAAGGAATATTGTATACTTCAATTTCTTATCTTATTTCTCTGATCATGTTCTTACCAAATATTTTACGAGTTCAATTATTTCTTTTCTTTTTTCCCCTCATATAGATCATATAAACTTTCACCTAAAGATATTTTCCAAATCTCATGCTAAATACACTCATGAACAAAAATATTAGCGCACCAAGAAGGAGTCGTCTCAATGAAACGAAATTTTACATTCGTAATGACTACTTTGATGTAAGTAAATGATTAGAAAATCAAAGAAAAAATATTATTTCTTTCAAAGAAAAAGTCAAAAGAACGGAGGATTTAATATCCTGTTGAACCCCCTTAGCGCGAACGCACGATACGATAAAATCGGGCGTTGAGGCATACAAGTTCTGTATGATGTCTTGAGACATTTCGTTCATATTTGCTGTAACCTTGCCTCTAGTTCGTTCAAACTCGTGGGATGACCAACTTGCCGTCCCAAATGATCCCACGTATGCTTTATTGGAAACAAATCTGGGGATCGGGCAGGCCATTGAAGGGTAGTAACAGTGTGGAGACAGCCTTGTGACACCCTTGTCGTGTGAGGGTGAGCATTGTCTTGTTAAAAAATGGCTCCTAGGAGCTGTTGCATGAGTGGCAACACATGTTGTTGAAGTATGTCATGGACATACCGATGGGCTGTCATGGTACCACGGATCAATACTAGGGGTAACCGTGTATTGTAGGCAATGGCACCCCATACCATTACACTAGCTGTGGGAACGGTGTGTCGCTGTAAAGCAAAGGCAGGATTGAGGCGCTCACCACGGGGTCTCCA
The DNA here is from genome assembly GCA_019973935.1 of Trichonephila clavipes. Taxonomy (NCBI): domain Eukaryota; kingdom Metazoa; phylum Arthropoda; class Arachnida; order Araneae; family Nephilidae; genus Trichonephila; species Trichonephila clavipes. The sequence goes on from BMAU01017700.1 coordinate 67,620, forward strand.
CACACAAACACAATTGTCATCATTGCTGAGATTGAATCTGGATTCGTCACTAAAGACGACCTGGTTCCATTCCGCTGCAGTCCAGTTTCCTCGTGCGCGGCACCCCTCCAAACAGAGGCGTCGATGGGTGGGCGTCAAGGGCAGCACACGTAATGGGCGCCGCGATCCTATATGTCCTTCTGCCAGGCGCCTTCGTATGGTTCGAGAAGACAGGGGTCCCTAATGAAGGAGCTAACTGTGCCTGGAAAACGACCGATGAAGCAGTTGGCTGTACGCGTGCCATTCTTACGATGTGGCGGTCTTCTCGACGACTGGTCTATCGAGGGCGTTCTGAGCCTGGTGTTCCTGGAAGTGACATCTCTCGGATCCGCTGGTCTCAACACCTTCTCACAACACAATCAGAGCGGCCTAATTGACGAGCTATTCGCCTAGCTGATCACCCAGCTTCCATCATGCCAATGATTCTCCTCTCAATCTGCGACACCTGCTCATATTGTCTTCGAAAACGGCGTAATGGCATGTCTACCTCAGTTCTTTCTTTGTAAACGATTCAGCACACTCAAACAAGCTTTGGTTACCTGTTTGTAACAATAGTACAAAATTGTTAAAATATTGTATTTGTCAGTGATCCTGGACAAGTGAGAAAAATTTGGAATTAATCTGACCTTTTCAAGTGGGTAAAATTTGAGTTCAAAGATTCCGTTATATACAAGTGAAGCTTATAAAAGAGTGTTAAAAAATTGAGAGATGTGCCACCCTAGACTACTCGTAGATACTTATATTGTCCCCAGGGAAAGACTACTAGAACATGTCGATCAAGAATATTAATTAAGTTTATTTATTGATTGCAACTATATAGTCATTACTACAAAGTAATGTTTTCAAAAAACAGAAGGAAACATATTAGCTAAGAATAAAAACTGAAATACGAGTATTACTTCTCATACAATAGGACTGTAAAAGAAATACTGCACTACCTTCTCATTTAAAATTTTAGTTAACATAGTTAAGTTTCTTTTTTATATGTATTTGAAGTTGGTATTTTTTTTATTATTATTTTTGTATAATTAGATGCTTACAATTTTCTTAAAGAAAAAAGCGTTACAAAAGTCTGCATAAGTAGCAGAAGCAGTCTTAGAATTATTTAGAAACTTTTAAATGACTCAGCCATTTGTTAGAAGTCAGGGAGGGATGTTCAAAATCTCTTGGGGTCCATGATGTCCCGCGGATATATAAAGGGGGCTCATCGATCAGAAGTTTAAGAGCCGCTGATTTAAAATTAATGTATTTGAACTCTTACGTCAGGAATAAGCCATTATTTTTCAAGTTATTTTCATGCCAAGTATATTATAGCTAAGCTGCCATCTTGAATTGAAAATATTGGAAGCCAAATCTTAGTTGGCGTGATTTCAAAACTGCGCCAAAAAGAAGTTTGTTAAGGAATTTCTTACATACGAAGAATGATCAGAAAATATGTTATACAAGCCGCACCAATTGAAAACTACATCTGTTGTGGAGAAATTTTGTTTCTCCAGAGTGGACACACATGGTGCTACTTGTCATACAGCTTGTGTACTAATAGGTAGTGTAAGTTCCCAGACAGTTCAGGACGTTTGAAATGGCAAGACGCTTAGAAAATTTGTCTCGTTTGGAAGTTCGAGCGGTGATTCGATTTTTATGGGCAAATAAAGTGTTCGCATCTGACATTCACAGTCCAATCGTAGAAGTTTATGGTGAAGAAGCAATGAGCAGATGACATGTAGCGAAATGGTGTCGCTCTTTTAATCAGGCAGACAGGATGTCGAAAACCACGATATGGCAGAGAACGTTTGACCAATCCGTGAACAACAGTTACCCGTCCCCCCCCACACACACTCAGCCCAGATATTTCGCCCAGTGACTATTTCTTGTTTCCGAGGATGAAGGTGTACTTGTCCGGCAGATGGTTCTCTTCAGACAGTGCTGTAAAAACATCCGCCAAGACCTGGCTCAATGGCAGGGACCTGATTTTTACCAAGACAGGTGAAACAAGTTGGTTCTGCGTTCGGATAAATGCCTAAACAGACGGTGATTATGTCGAAAAGTGATGGGCACATATACCTCTTAATTTCCTTTTGTATTTTCTGTCAATTGTTAAATATTTCTTTATTAGACTCGTAACCTTTTTTTTTTATCACTCCTCGCATAAGGCATCCAACTAGGTTTCGAGACTAATTTTTCAAAAATTTATTTTCGGAGGGATTATATTGTTTTAAAGAACATAAATAGACTTATAAAATCAATTATTAAATACATAATAGGTATCACTTTTAGGTTTTGAAAAAAGTATTATTTTTATGAAATTTTAGCAAAATTTTCAAGAATGCTAGAGAAAGAAAGTAATGACGCTGTAAATAAGTTAAGAAAAACATTAAAAAAATAGCTAAGAAAAACGCTATAAATAAAAATACATTAGACATAATGCAATTTCAATTTCATTGATATACTTCGATTCATTTGGAGTGTCACAAACCGCTGGGTAAAAAATATTTTAAGCAACAAATGTTTTATAAGTATTTTTAAATTTGATATTAATGATTTTTTGTCAAAATTACTGTATGTTCTAAGCTAAAAATTGCTGTAAAATGTGATTAAATGTATCTATCTTAATAACTGCTCTGTTTTTTACACTCTATAAAGGGCTTATAATATATATGCTATGAATTTCATAGAATTTGATTGGATTGTTTTAGAGACATCCCTTTTTTTTTCGTGCATTTTTTACTGTGAAAGGTTTCTTCTTCAGATAGTACAGTAAAAAAATATTCTTATAAGTTAAATGAAGTCAGTGCTATAAAAACAGCTTAAAAAAACTTTCTATATATATATATATATATATATATATATATATATATATATATATATATATATATATATATTATAAATGCGAAAGTTTGTGAGTATATTTGTGGGTCTTTCACGCAAAAACAACTGAATGGATTTTAATGAAACTTTACAGTAATATAGCTTATACATCAGAATAGCACATAGGCTATAATTTATAGCATGGACTATAATTTATGAAGATATCGCATGAAGTGTCCAAAATATAACGATATTTGTCAAGTAAGTAGGAAAAAATTCTGTCATCTGCTGGCAATTCTGGCATGCGCTGCAAAAAAAAAAAAAAAAACCACGCCTGCATATATCTTTCTTTTGTTTGTGAAAAACCTTTTTTGGTTTGGCTACGCAAGGTGCTCGCTTCTAATTAATTCCTCTGATATAATGCCTATTTTTTTTTATTTCAGAATCAAACTAAGTTTTGAAGGAAGAGGTTGTTATAAATCTCTCTTTATTTTAATGTTTTTTTAACATTTTATTAGGCATATTTGGTAGTAAGAAATTGATCTTTTTTCCAAATAAATGCTTTTATCAGTTCTGATACTTAAAGTAAATAAACTTTCTCTTTCACACTGAATCATTTGGACAAATTTTCAAAAAATTTTTGTGGTTAGTTGTTAATTATAACACTATATATAATTTTAATTGAATAGGCAGATATTGCATTTTTAAGTATAAAAATAATTAAAACTACACTGTACTGTATCTTTTGGAACGAGTGAATATTAACGTCGCACTGTTCAGCTACATGAGGGCTTTTGGCAACGGAGCATGTAATTTTGAACCATGGTCAAGTGACGTGGACGACACCTGAGCTGGCACCCTCTTATCCTAACTACCACACCACACCAACTTAGAAGAAATATTCTACCAATACTTAGCAGGATATTCTTTGAAATCCACTCTTCCAAGATATATAGCAGCACGGGTTCCATGATGAGTATTTTAGCGGAAAAAATAGTTTGTCAAAATTTAAGTGTCTTATTTTTTTGTTTGTTAATGAAGACCTTAGAAAATTATTTGACTACTTATTGTAAGTGAACGGTATATATATAATTAATTTTACAGTGGAATATATTTAATTAATTTATTAGCTCTAACGGATTAAATTTCCCAAAGTGGAGTATTTTGTTTATGTATATCCCTTAATTTTCAATGTAGTGATCCAAAAAAAATATCGCATGAAAAAAACTGCAGTAAATCATAATGCGGAGGATAAGGTATTAACGTGCATCGCCCCCTTACACGGCGGGTCTTACAAAGCTCTAATAAAGCTCGAGTTATGAAAGTAGCTAGGCATTTGCCAACTTGACTCTATCGTTAACATTTCGCTATGTTTTTTATTGAATCGTCATTATAATTTAATAAACAGCGTTGCTTGCGAATATTACAATTTTAACATAAAATAAATACTACAGAAAGTATTATTAATGTATTATACTTTCAGATAAAAATTATTTACACTATTTTAAGCGTTCATTACACAAAACTTTTAACAATGTGTTTCTTTTGTTGAGCAGAGATAAGCTTAGGAAGGTATTTTCAAAAATCGACCCTCAAGAGTGTTACGGGGAGTTATAAATAAAAAAAAAATATCCTTTTTATCAGCTATTAGATCTACATACTTAAAATTTAACAAAGGTGTTTTATTTCTCTCTCTCTCTCTTTCTTTCTTTTTTTTTTTTTTTTTTGTTTAGCTGAGCTACGCAAAAAAGCTTTTTTGGTTTAATTTGCAATTCACGTAAAATTAACTCATTAAAAACTTCTTTATCCTTCAATCTGTGCTGTTTAATTTTGTCAGTTCACCCGTGCGAAGAACGGGTATACCAGATAGTATATACAGTGACTCCCAAAATTGAGAGTACACTTAATTCCGAATTCACCATCGGATCACCAGGTGTAGAAATTCATACGCTATGTTAACGCACTTTTGTACATTCAAAATGCATACCTTACTCTTCCAAATAACATTAAATGTAAGACATGGAAATTGGTTGAAACAAAAATATGAAGGTTTGAAAGAAAAACTACACCATTTTATTGTCACAAAATTGAGAGTACACTTCTTTAATCACTATGCAAAACTACGAGTATTTTTTTAAATATAAATTTGATAATAGATCTATAATAAAGGAAGGCTTTCACACAAAGGCTATCTGATAACAAATTTATGTTTGTGATTTGATGTCTTAATTAAAATGGAGAATCGGAAGGAAACGACGATCGAAGAGAGAAAACTTGTTATTAAACTGTCAAATGAAGGTAAATCCCAGCTGAATATTACTAAAGTAGTTGGACGAAGTGTTAACTGCATCCAAAAAATCCTGCAAAAATTTAAGAAGACTGGTATGCTGGCAAATAACGAAGGAAGAGGGAGAAAGAAAATTATGAACTCCATAACCGAGCGAAGAGTTATACATCAAGTGAAGATTGATCCTAAAATTAGTGCTCCTAAAATTGCAGCCAGTACCTCTAATACCTTAGGTCAATCGGTTTCTGTAGAAACGGTACGAAGGGTCCTAAGAAAAGCTGGCTATAATGGTAGAGTAGCTCGAAAAAAGCCCTTAATTGGTAAGAGGAATACAGTCAAGCGATTGAAATTCGCTAAAGAACACATTTTAAAGCCTCAACAGTTTTGGAATGAAGTCATTTTCAGTGATGAGAGTAAGTTCAACATCTTCGGCAGTGACGGTCGTCGTATGGTGTCACGTAAACCAAATGCATCACACCACCCAAAACACACAATTCCTACTGTGAAGCACGGAGGTGGGTCGGTGATGGTTTGGAGGTGTATGGCTGCGTCGGGGGTGGGAAAGCTAGTATTCATTGATGGAATCATGCACAAGATGGCTTATCTTAATATTCTGCAAAATAATTTGAAAGAAAGTGCTGATAAATTGGGACTGGGGTCAAATTTCATATTCCAGCAAGACAATGACCCCAAGCACACTGCGTTTGTTGTAGAAGAATGGCTGCTTTACCATTGTCGGAATCAACTTAATACACTTCCACAGTCTCCCGACTTAAATGTTATCGATCATCTGTGGTCCCACCTTGAGAGAGCTGTGCAAAAACATCAAATTATAAGCAAGGAACAATTGAAATCGGTATTGCAAGAAGAATGGCTGAATATTGCTCCCGAGACCACTAGACATCTTATGGAATCGATGCCTCGGCGATTGGAAGCTGTCATATCAGCAAAAGGTTATGCTACTAAATATTAACTCTTTATTATTCATGATTTATGCAGGAAAATAGATGCATGTACTCTCCATTTTGTGGCTATTAATTTCTGTTAATTTTCTTTATAAGTTATTATATGTATGTTTAAACTAAGAAATATTTTGTTTTATCATTCAAAATAATGAATTATGATCTAATAAACGCATCTATGTTTAAAGGTTTTAATTATTTCCCTCATTTAATATAATTTTTTCATTCTAAACATTGATTCCCGTTTTAAAAGTAGGTGTACCCTCAATTTTGGGAGTAACTGTATATATTTGCTTCTTCCTCAATATTTATATTTTCCTAATAGCCCTAACATCAAACATATAAAATTCCCTTTTTCATCCTAATTGGATAACTTGTTTTAAATGTCCGGCAAAAATTGAATGACGAAATTATATATATATATATATATATATATATATATATATATATATATATATAAATATATATATATATATATATATATATATATATATATATATTATATATATCGAACTTTTCTACTACACTCGTATATATTTAGAAAATATTATCTATTAAAAAGAGTAACCAGATGTGCTGTGTGGGGGGGGGAACACGTGAAGTTTTCATAAAACACAGCTATTCGATTTTAATAGATCAATAAAATTTCATTGTATTAATTTTACCTGAAAGGTTAAATTTTAAGTGCATGGTGCTGGATTAGATTTTGTTTTGAATCAAAGTCAAACTAAAGCAAGGTACAAGAATGACACCCATACGCAGACGTTGTAATTCTTAGCTCCAGACAAGTAACAAGAATAGAATCTTTGAGCTAATTTTCCTCTTCTATCTTTCATATCACGCCGCGTGAGAATTAGACTCATTTAAATTTGACATATAGCAGCTCGATTGTTCAATGGAATGAATGAATACTGATGCTCAATCTGTGTTTAATCTATGTTTTTATTTACTGCTGTCATCAGTCCCCAGGAATTACCTGATTGATTGATTGGATATTAATGTCGCGCTGTTCAGCTACACGAGGGCTTTTGGCGACGGACCACGTAATTTTGAACCATGGTCGAGTGACGTGGGCGACACCTGAGGTGGCACCCCCTCTCCTAACTACCACACCACACCATCGGGAGGGCGTTTCAGCTCTCGACAGATTTAACGTGCATCGCCGCCCTACACGGCGGGTTTTTAGTGGTACTGGGCTCGAACTCGTGATAAGGCAAGCCACGGTCCGATACCTATACCACTCGGCTACCGCGGCCACCAGGAATTACCTGAAAAAATACCAAATAATCTAAGAAGAATTACTCAATGGGGCAACTATTAGAAAACAATATTTTAAACATTAGGTGATCTGAAATTTAAAATTTTTTTTATCTTTTCAGATAGTAACTCTGAACAGCCTGCACTCTAAAATGATATTATAGAGTACAATGTAGATCCACTTTCTCGTTGGTACACCCTGGTAAAGCTTAGTGACTAAGCTATCTTCATTTTTCTGGCATGTGGTCCAAGCCACATATAAGTCCTCTGAACCCTTTTTGAGTTTTGCAGTGGAACGCAGGTGATATTTCCCTAATCATTTTGTTTCATCAAATTATGGCGAGTAAGATGCAGCAGTTGTTTCTCTAGATATAAAATACTTCAAACCGGTCTCCCACAGGGAGCTCTGTCACAGCTGTATTTTATTGAACATGTATTTAAATGATCGGAATACTAAATTGAGGTCAATCAAAGGAGTCAGGTGCCTCTTTTTCTGGGATGATCTTGTCAACTGAACAAAAGTTCCTCAAGGAAATTAAAAATCTTTGAGGAAAAAACTCTGAACTGTGCCTTAAAGTTTTGTAAAAGTGGTGCGGTGCAAACAGTATGGTCATAAATTTGGATAAAACAGTCTATAACAGTTTTTCACTCACCCACCAACCCTTAAAACTTGATTTATCTTTCAATCAATCTTTTATTCTTGGCACAGAAGAATTTTCATATATAGTTATAACTTTTAACAAGAGCTAACGTTACGTGCGGAGAATATTACCAACAGAGTGACAAGACGATTTACTAGTTTGAAACGGCTGTCTTGTTCCAGATGGAGAGGCTCTAGATATACATTAAAAACATGACTTATAAAACACATATTTTACAAATATTTACCTATTACTGGTTCTACTTTCACTAGTTCAAAAGTTTCCACAGTTTCAGTTCTCATAGTTTAAGTTTTTGTTTCACTTAGCTGCGCCTGCGCGCGAAGACTATGTTTTGCTTTTGGCTGCATGCCACAACGGCCAGCCTGACTGTACGCTGTCCGCAGCGGTACGTATTCCTTTTTTCCTTTCCATGGATACCAGAGGAGAATCTGAAACATACAAAAAAGACGGAACAGACAAGGACTATACGACAAATACACAAAGATTTAACACATCATAATTCTTCTGAACTAGACAGTTTCTCCATCATGTGAAGGCACCTCTTCGACATCAGGAAGGTTCCACAGGAAAACATTGTGTTTCACAGGCACATAAGAACGTCTTTTTTAATGAACTCTTCTTTAGTTGAACGCTTCGATATTTTCCTCTCTAGAGTTCTGGACGTCTGTTCAAAACGATCTCTCTTTTTCCTCCGTTTCCACTGCCAGGGCTGGAAGATTTTTCGGAGCATCGCAAACCGTCTATGTTTACTCTCCATAGGTGAAGGGGTGAGGGATCGCGAGTTAAAGTCCACGGAACTCGTTTTCATTGCACCATTGACTTTCTTACACAATACTATATCAGAACATTTTTCTCTTATAATACTCAATTTTAACTTAGTACTCTTAATTTTATTACATTTATAATCCTTAATTAGAGAACTCGAATCATTTCTAGTATTAAAGTTTTTAACATGTGGCAAATCATAACTAGAGTTTTCTATCACATTTGAAAAAGAAACATTTGGAAAAGAAACACCAGAATCTGCACTCAAAGAGGATCCACTTTCACTCAATAAAACATCGCTCTTTGCGTGGCCTAGTTTCTTTATTTCAGCATATACACTGGGATGTATAATAATTTCTTCGGTCAAGGTCGGTGATATTGCCGTTCGAACACTTAGACCGGGCAAGTGTTGATCAAGAGAAATACAATGCTGGACAATTGCTAAGGACGGATAACACTATCATCCATAGCAACCACAAAATGAAAGGAAGCAAAATGTGGAAAATTAGAATAAGTGCGGGATATTAGTAAGAAGAAGTATGAGTATGAAAATTTTTTTTCCACGTCTGATCATCACGTGATAGCGTTTGTAGCATATCCTATATTTTAACTCACTAGATGGTAGCACCTTACAATGAAGTGTACATCTAGAATAGTACTAGTTTTCTCCGCTAGGGTTGCAGTATATATACGTTGTGCTCATGGGTAATCTCTCTCTCTCTCAACACTCGCAGATGATTTAGAACATGTGTCTATAATAAAGTGAAAGTTGTTAAGTTTTATCTGATTTCATCCTGATTGAACATTAACGCAACATATCCTTCAATGGTGACCTGCATGAATAAGATATTATGGCATTAAAATAATGCTTTATTTTTAAAATTTTCACGAAATAGCTAAATATTGCGTAAGAACTGGTAACCACGTGTAAGCTTCAAAATGAATGACGTAGGCGCCGTCAAGATACCGGCATATAACTTTCACGATCCTGCTCTCTGGTTCACAATGTGCGATAGCACATTCCAACTTGGATGTCCGAAAGCAATAACAGACAGCAAAACAAAATTTAATTACATCATCGCACATTTACCACCGGAAGCCGCAACGATCATTCGTGACGTCATTATGAATCCCGACCCTGTGGAGCCTTACGAAAAAGCGAGAATGGAGCTAATAAAAAGAAGCGGTGAATCATCCCATCAAGAAATCAGGAAATTACTCATCGGAGAAGAACTCGGAGATAGACGTCCCAGCGAACTATTGCGCGTCATGAGGAGGCGCGCGGAATCTCATAGCGTTCCGGATGACCTCATGCTTGAACTTTTTCAGCAGCATCTGCCCACTCGTGTACAATCCATTCTTGCAGCTATAAGCCCGCTGACATTGGAGAAAGCTGCCGAAGTAGCCGATCGAGTCATGGAGGTGACGCCAATTGCGGTATAAGTGCCTGTTCCGTTTCCTCAGACAAAAATTCCATTGAAAGCCATTTACTTGAAGAAATAAAAAAATTAAATTTGCTCATTGATGAAATTTCGCGTAGCAGAAGTCGTAGTCGTAATCGTAATCTCCCATTTCATAAACGTAATCGCTCTAAATCAAAAACATACGAGCAGTGCTGGTACCATTACAAATTTGGCTCAGCAACTCAAAAATGTCACCCTCCATGTAAATTCTCAAAAAACGAGTCCGGTTAGGTATAATGGCGACTACTGCCTTGCCAAGAAATTCTCGTCGCCTTTTTATTCGAGATAGACGTACTAATGTCACATTTTTAATTGACACGGGATCTGATGTGTCCATAATTCCAGCAACAAAAACACAAAGGCAAAATAATTCACAAATGACACTTTCTGCCACCAATACATCACCCATACACGTATACACAACTCAAACACTTTCTTTGGATTCAGGCTTAAGGAGAATTTTCCAATGGACATTTTTAGTTGGTAACGTTTCAACCCCAATTATCGGTGCTGATTTCTTGTACAACTTCCGTTTAGTACCGGATATAAGTAAGCAAGCATTGTTAGACTCGGAGACAAATATTAAATGTCATTGTATTTTAGGCAATAGTAGAATTCATTCAATTAAAACTGTGTCAGGTGATAGTGTTTATCATGAACTTTTTAAGAAAATTTCCTGACATCACAAAACCTCCCCGGCCTGATCAAGAAATTAAACATTCCGTAGTCCATTACATCGAAACAAATAGTCGACCTGTAACAGCTAAAGCTCGCCGCCTCGCTCCCGATCGTCTCCGCATCGCAAAAGCGGAATTTGAGAACATGATTACTCTAGGTCATATGCGACCTTCCAAAAGTAATTATGCCTCACCTTTACATATGGTTCCTAAAAAGACAGCACAGAGTGGCGACCAGTCGGCGATTACCGTGCACTCAATGCTCAAACTATTAAAGATAATTATAGCGTTCCCAATATTTTAGATTTTACTTCTAATCTTCACGGTACAAAAATTTATTCTCACATTGATCTCGTGAAGGCGTATCATCAAATTCCAATTAACCCAGATGATGTACATAAAAGTGCAATCATCACACCTTTTGGGTTATTTGAAAGCACTCGGATGCAGTTTGGTCTTTGCAATGCCGCTGCTACATTTCAACGATTCATAGATGAAGTCTTGCGAAATCTTCCATTTGTGTTCGCTTTTGTAGATGACATTCTGGTCGCGTCTTCTTCACCCGAAGAACATTTACAACATTTACAAATTTTATTCACACGCTTACAACAATATGGACTATCTTTAAAGCCCTCTAAATGCATTTTCGGTGTAACTACAATAAAATTCTTAGGCTTTAAAGTATCTGAATCAGGAATAGAACCCTTGTCGGATCGCGTCGATTGCATTTTAAATTTTCCTCAACCTACTACACTCACGCAATTAAGACGTTTCCTCGGGTTATTTAATTTTTATCGACGCTTTGTTCCCAAAGCTGCTCATTTATTAGCCCCACTAAATAAATTTTTGGAAGGAATTAAAAATTTTAAAAAGTCTAAAAAAGTTTCCTGTAAAAATTTGCGTGACTCAATTCAATGGACTGAGGAGGCAGAGCAGGCATTTAATGATGCCAAAAACGCTTTAGCTGACGCAACTCTTCTTCGACATCCCATTCCAGGTGCAAAATTAAGCCTTTGGACTGATGCGAGTGACAAAGCCGTAGGTGGTTCACTTATGCAACTTTGCCAAAACAATTGGGAACCTGTTGCCTTTTTGTCAGTGAAACTGTCGAAAAGTCAGCAGAAATGGTCCACATATGACAGAGAACTCCTGGCAATATATATTTCGGTCAAACGTTTTCGTCACATGCTCGAAGGAAGAGACTTCATAATCTACACAGACCAGAAGCCTCTCATGTATGCCTTTATGCAAAATCCTGACAAGTGCAGTCCACGGCAATGGCGACATCTAGATTTCATATCTCAATTCAGTACCGATGCTCGTCATATAAATGGTACCCACAACGCAGTCGCTGATGCACTTTCAAGAATTGAAGTGAATCAAATATCCAATTCATTTTTAGATTTCGAGGCACTTTCAAAGGCTCAACTAGAAGACAACGAATTACAAAGTTTCCAAAATGACGAGAAATCTTCCCTTGTCTTTAAACGTGTGCCATCTCCAGTATCAGCCACTGAACTTATCTGTGATACTTCCACTGGCTCTCCCAGACCATTTGTACCACATAATTTTCGTAGGACCATATTTGAGCATTTTCACAACTTAGCTCACCCTGGTGTTGCAGCATCTTTCCAACTCATCGCATCCAGATATGTTTGGCCAAACATGCGGAAAACAGTGAAAGATTGGGTCCAGAATTGTATTGCTTGTCAACGTTCAAAAGTGCACAGACACACGAAGACACCTCTGGGCACTTTCGCCTTACCTGATGCAAGATTTTCACACATTCATGTGGATTTGATAGGTCCTTTACCATCATCAGAAGGAAAATCTTTTTGCTTAACAATTGTCGATCGATTCACTAGGTGGCCAGAAGCAGTAGCTATAGAGAACATTACTGCAGAAACAGTTTCTCGTGCCATTTTTGACACTTGGATCTCTAGATTTGGTTGCCCAGTTTACCTAACGACTGACCAAGGCCGACAATTTGAAGCTGCTCTTTTCAAAGAATTAACGAAATTCCTGGGCACAAACCGCATCAGGACCACATCATACCACCCACAAGCAAACGGTTTAGTGGAACGTTTACATAGAGTGCTAAAGAGCGCCTTAATGGCTCATGAGAATATCAAGTGGACTGAGACCCTACCTGCAGTTCTTCTTGGCTTGCGAGTAGCTGTGAAACCCGACATCAATGTTTCAAGTGCAGAATTAGTGTATGGTGTTTCCCTCAGATTACCAGCCGAGATATGCACTGACACATCTTCAATGCCACTAGACTACGGATTTGTGCAACAGTTGAAAACCACATGAATCATTTAAAACCCTTGTCAACATCCACTCATGGATTTTCAAAAATTTTTGTGCACCCTAAATTGGATGACTGTTCTCATGTGTTCCTCCGTGTTGACAAAGTTTCCCCATCATTGTCTCAGCCTTACACAGGGCCACACGAAGTCCTATCAAGGAATGACAAACACATAACCATTAATATAAATGGAAAGAAAAGTTGTGTATCACTTGATAGAGTAAAACCAGCATTTGTGTTCAAGGATTTGCCCGATACCATTCCTGATCCTATCATTAGTGCAGAATCATCACATCGCCATCCAGTGACAACAAACATGCAAACTACCAAATCAGGTAGACGGGTAAGATTTCCTCAGAGACTAATAACTGAAATTAAATAAACTATTCAAGTACCAGATGGACATATATATTTTTTCTAAGGAAAATTGTTTGACTTTTAATATCTTATGATTTTCATACCTTTTCATATTATGTATATTTATGTAATGTAATCTCAAATATCTGTATGCATATTATATTTTTCTTACAACGTAATTTCAAGCATATGTATATATAATTTTCTTTTCAATGTAATTTTCAAGCATATTTCAAATGTATTTGAGATTTTGCTCATGAGCATGTCATATATCGTTCTTTCGATTCTCTCCATCACTGGGGGGATACTATTGTAGCATATCCTATATTTTAACTCACTAGATGGTAGCACCTTACAATGAAGTGTACATCTAGAATAGTACTAGTTTTCTCCGCTAGGGTTGCAGTATATATACGTTGTGCTCATGGGTAATCTCTCTCTCTCTCTCAACACTCGCAGATGATTTAGAACATGTGTCTATAATAAAGTGAAAGTTGTTAAGTTTTATCTGATTGCATCCTGATTGAACATTAACGCAACATATCCTTCACGTTCATAAGAGCTTTAAAGGTTTTGACGCGTGTGGACAGTTGTTGTTTCAAGTCAAAGTTTTACCTGAAAGATTTAATAGACGAACTTAAAATTTTTGGCATGTCTTCCCGACATCACATAGATGATTTTATGCGTGGCCGAATTATTGGAAAGATCGAAGAAGGACGAAAAATAACAGATGTTGCCAGGGAGTTCGACATCGCTCACATCGTTGTTTCACGGCTGTGGAAGTCATTTAAAACTACTGGAATGTGTAGTAGACGGCACGAGGGAGGTCGTGTTAGAAGTACGACGCCTGCAGAAGACAGATATATCGTCCTATCAGCAAAAAGGAACAGGCGCACCACAGCTCAGTAGGTGGCGAATCAGTTTCTTGCTGTCTCAGGAAAGCAGATCTCCCGAAAAACTGTTGTCAGACGTTTGAGGGGAGGAGGACTATACGCACGCAGACCTGTTGTGTGTGTCCCATTGACCAGACAGCACCGTACTGCCCGTTTGCAATGGTGTCGTGAGCATCACAATTGGACTGAACAGGATTGGGCATGCGTACTATTCTCAGATGAGAGTAGGTTCAGTCTGTCATCGGATTGTAGACGCCAACTGATCTGGCGCGAGAGTGGTACTACTTATCGTCCAGAAAATATCCAGGAAAGGACCGATATCCGACATGCAGTATCATGGTGTGGGCCGGCATCATGATCAATGGCCGCACGCGCCTACATGTGGTTGCGAATGGGACTATGACGGGCCAACGATACATTGATGAAGTTCTACTTCCTCATGTTCGTCTTTTCCGTGGTGCTGTCGGTGATAAATTTGTTTTTATGGACGACAACGCAACATGTCATCGAACACTCGCTGTTCAGGATTGTCTAGACAGCGAGGGTATTCAACATCTCGTATGGCCAGCGCGTTCTCCAGATCTAAACCCCATTGAAAATGTGTGGGATGCTTTGGGGAGGCAAGTTGCTGGTCGAAACTATCCTCCGACAAACAAGAACACCCTCATCCGTGCACTCACAGAGGAATGGGATAAATTGCCTCAACAGCTGCTGGATAATGTTGTGCAAAGTATGGTAAGACGTGTGGAATGTTGCATCACACTCCACGGTGGACATATCCCCTACTGATACCTTTCTTTAAGGTGCCTTCTGACTTTTAGATGTATTGTTCCATTTCTCCGTACGCAGATCAAATGAACATTTTTTTCTTTCAGATGTTTCACAGCTTTTGTACTTTCCATAACAATAAATATTCTTTATTCTAATGTCTGAATAGTGTGGCAACTATATTTTATCCTACTAGGCCTCATGTCTCGCTTAGCAATTTGTGATCCGTCCTTAGCAATTGTCCAGCAGTGTATTTATGGGTTTAACTTCTACCATACGCTGTTCGCCAAAACATGAACTTAATGTTATTATTTCTTCGAAAGGTGTTTGCACTCTAATTAGTGAGGAATTTAAAACTGGGATCTGGCAACCTGAATCGATCAAGGCTGTTACGGGCTGATTTTCTACAAAAATGTTTACGTATTGAAGATTTGCGAATTCATCGCTATTTTGTTTTTCGCTCTCGACTTTCAAAGTATTCACGTTTATTCTATTATGGATGTGGTCGTTAGCTTCTTTAGGTTTAAAACGCTTCTCACAGTCTCTTGCGTAATGAGATGAATCACCGCATATAAAGCAATTTTTATTTTCTCTTTCAAGATTTTGGGGATAGTTCTCTTTAATCTTTGGTTTAAAGTTTTGTGATCTATTTTTAAAGGGGTCTTGGGTATATCCATAAGTAATAGGAATTTCTTTATGTGATCCGCTTCTAGATGAAATATAAATATCACACTCTTTAGCTAAATCAATAGGCCTAAACCAATCTTCTGCTTCTCGAATGCTAAGATGAGTTGCAGTTTCCTTATCTAAAGTTTCAAATAATTTATCAGAAATTATAAGATCACATAGAGATTCAAAGGAATTAACTTTTCTTAACGAACAATAATATTGGAAGTTTGCCGTCAATCTTGCAGCAAATTGGATGTATGTCTCGCCTGATGATTTTACAGCATTTTTAAATGAGTTTAAACACTCGCGAGGGGTTAATTGGAATTCTCTGAGTACTATAGATTTTAGTTTTTCATAGTCATTTAATTCCTCTTCTTTAATATACAGTAAGACGTTATGAGCTCTTTCGCCCAGAAGATTTATTAAAATTTCAGATTTATATTCGTCATTTATTTTCTTGGTTAAAAATGCGCGTTCTAATGATTGGAAGAACAGATTAAAATTTTCAGATCTGGTGGGAACAGGAAGAGATAAAGTCCTAATACTTTTTATCATATTTTCTATGTTAGTTTCGAACTGTTTATCTTCGACTTTAGCTGCAGGATTTAAACTTAATGCTTTATTTTTAGCCGTTTGAAGTTCGACTTCTTTTTCTAATTTTGTTTACTGAAGTTTCGCGAGCTCAATTTTCTGTTTTTCTAAAGTTACCTCTCTTTCGTTTCGCGATACTCTCTCATCTATACAGTTTTGAATTAAAGTTTTAACGAAATCTGGATCACTTTCAAATGTACTACTGTTCTCAATTTTAGTCTTTAGTTTAGCTATGGTGTCCGTACTCTCCACAGTACCGTCTAGATCCTCAACAACTCTTATGAGATCCTCTTTAAGAGCGTTTTTATACATTTTAGAAAAAATATGGAAAGATCCTACCTTTTTTTTCTAGCTCCCTTGTTGCTCGCACGTACGATGTATCCAATAATTGAAGAAAAATTTCGATTCCACTGTGTGTGATTTCACCTCTTCGCAGGTAATATAGTTGAAATTGTTCGAATTGACACCTCTTCGCAGGTTATATGTGAGTGGTTCCAACCTCTACACAGGCGGAATTTTCGTCGATGGGTTCCAACCTCTACACAGGCGGAATGAAGTTTTCGAAAAATGGCGGCGCGTCTCCTCCACGGACGGCTTTTGTTCACGTTCCAAACTTTGATCAAAATCGAAATTTTTTTCAATCCCGGCCTCTACACAGGCGGAGTATTCATGCTGAGTTCAAACCTCTACACAGGTTGAACGAAGTTTCCAAAAAATGGCGGAGCGTCTCCTTCACGGACGCTTTTGTTCATTTTCCAGACTTTGGTTCAAAATCGAAATTTTATCGATCCCGGCCGAGCCCCCATAATTTATGGGAGACAACAAGGGGTCCAGGACGTTTGTCTTACTTCACATTTATTTTAAAATTAAACAAAAATTAATTAAAAAGGTAGCTATTTTAACAGATAAGTTTGACGATGATATGCAGAAGGTAACGCCTGCTCGCGCACCTCTCTCGTTCTCCTTTCTCCTCTCTTAAAAAGTTTTGGTTCTACTTTCACTAGTTCAAAAGTTTCCACAGTTTCAGTTCTCATAGTTTCAGTTTTTGTTTCACTTAGCTGCGCCTGCGCGCGAAGACTGTGTTTTGCTTTTGGCTGCATGCCACATGTATAATACAATATTTTTACTTTTTCTCCAGTGGGATGATTTATATAAGATTTCGATGGGGAGATTGAGGTCATACATATTGCTCTCTTTCAACTTCTATGCCACTTGGATCACTTTTCCAGAGTAATCAGTTTATTGGACTTGGCTACCTTCAAGCAATTAACTCTACTAGAACGAACCCCATATTCGATAGCCATTATGAATCGCCAATCTCTCTTTTGCGGTCTCTGACAAAAATAAAACTAATTACTTTCAATGAATTCCAGCCCAATGCGGACTGCTATCCAATAGATCTGGCTATATCCCGATGGCTCATTCCATCTTTCCACATTTTCACAATGATTTTATATATACGCTCCCTGATACTAATTTCCTTCCTTTTATTTTCTTTGTCATTGAATCAGAGCTGGTTTAAGCTAATTTCGAGCCCTGAGCACAGAAGATATACGGGCTCCCTTGGCACTGTCGAATCCATAGAGGGGCTCTTGGATCCGGTTATGTCCGGTCCCTTCCAGGTGCCCGCCTCAAGCTCCCAATGGATAAACCTGCTGTAACGTCGTAACTTTCAAGGGGGATCGGCGTCTTTGGTGGACCCGACATTCACACGTGCATCTTGTAGCTGCAGATATAAGGTTGCGGCGTGGCCGACCTCGCAACCCCTTTTTTGACCCCCGAGGAATCGAACCCCGTCGACCGGAAAATGAAGGAGAGATGCTTTGAACTTACTCGGGAACGGTGGCCAAACGATTCCTCCTCTCACAAATTATTGGACTCTAACAAACTTTAATTAAGTTTAATAACTTCAATGTATAATTCAGTAAATAATATTCAATAGTTGTGTGACGTAAATAAATTCAATATTTAAAATAACCAGGAATACACTCTACCGTTATTCTTTCAAACGTTACGCTGCACTGCCTTGAATTGCTTCGTATCTCACAAAAACGTAAAAAATATTGCGCGACAACTTTCTTAAGCTGTTTTACTTGATAACTTAATTCAAAAACTGTGCCAAAATATCACGCCTCTGCTAATAAAAATTCCAGAAATCAAGAATATTCAAATAGTGAAGACACATTTTTTCTGTTTACTATTTGTGTGTTTTGATACAAAACTCCCATTATCTTACGTAGTTTTAATTCAAAATCAACTAATTCTTTCATGCACAACATTTAAATAATAGTAAATAAATTCCTAAAATTTGGTTAGAAAAAAAAATTATATTTCAATTAAATTTCACCTTTGCTATATGGATTATCACATGGTATTTGGAATTTCTCGATGTTGTAAGTAATCATGTGACTGACGTAATACCAATCAGTGAGGACTTGTGTATTTTATTCCAAACGAAATTTAATCGTCTCTGTTTCTTCAATAACATCTCTTATTGCTTTCGTTGCTTCTTTTTATTTTTTAAATTACACCACCAGTTTCCCAAAACAACGTGACTAGCAACATTCTTATTATGTAAACTGAGACGATGGCCTTGGAGTCAAGTCGTCTTGCAAACGCATACCGATAAAGAGAGGGCGATCTGCAGAAGTTCAAAGGAAACCGACCTGCTTTTCATTGGCTGGTGTGTAATAATACGATTAAACAGAGTTGTCTGATTTGGCATTGTAGCGTCTTTTTATGCCATAGTAATTCATTAAAACTTAAAAATAATCCGAATCACCATTTGCACATTTTTGAAATATTTTTCAGCCAGTCTTTTTCCTTATATATTGAGCATTAACAATTAATTCGCTGGCGCACGTTCAGCACCTAATTTTCGTTAAGGAAAAAAATACCTTTACAGTTTTTTTTTCTTTTGCCTATAAAATTGAAATATTTTTCATAGATTTCATTCTGTAAAATAAAATATTTGTTATTCGAGCATATTAAAGCACTACATTATAAGCAAAGAACTAATTATACATTTTTAAAACTATTCATTTACTTTTTGATAATACTTTAAAAATGAATTATGAATTTCAAGTTCACACACACACAATTTTCATATAAAAAATAAGATAATAACCATGCAAATGATTATTATATATGTTATAGTTTTTGGGGGAATTTTAGGGGGACGCGCGCGCGAGGGAATTTATACTTATCTCAAATTGAATACTTACGCACATCATATGTATATTGAAAAATGCTGATTTATTAACATAGTATGTATTTAGACGATTTGCTATGTGTGTGTTCAGGACTTATTTATTTACAATTTAATGTTATTCGTAGAATACTCTATTTTCTTTTAATATTTAGAATTAAAAACATGTGTATTATTTTTTAGTTATCACAAAATAAATTTTATGAAATTTAAATTTTTTGTGAATTTCTATCTTTAGTAAAATACAGCAGAATGGAAGTGACCCAAAGCTGTTGCATAAAGAACATTTACTAGAACTTTTTGTACACACACAAAATTTTATTTATTTTCTTTTTAATTTTTTAATTATTTATTATTTTTTTTTGTCAAATGATGATTTTTTATTGTTCAGAATTAATTAAAAAAAGCCCATTTTGCTAAAAAAAAATCACGATTTTGTTTCATTTAAGAAAACACACACATACACTCAGATAGCTGTAAGACATTTTATTTTCGTGCTCTCTCTTCCTTCTTTTATATTTGAATAAATGGAAATTTGGTTATACTTTCAACCGTTAATCGTATTACAACACATGTTACAAAAACTGTAAAAAAAATTTTTTCTCTGTCACAGACACAAATTATAGTCAAATTTTTACATAATGATTGAGATGTGTCATACTAGTATATTTGATTTCGTAATCAAATAAAAAGTTTAAAATATGTGTTTATCTTGAATGGTTATTTATTTATATTAATTTGTTACCTTTTCAGCTATTTGATCAATATAGGATTCAAATGAAGAATATTTATAAAGTGATAAGAACGGTAAATGCAAAAATACAATCAAATGATTTTATAATAAGTATAGAATGTAAATTAAGAATGAAATATATATAGAGAGAGAGAGAGAGACAGAGAGAGAGAGAGAGAATCAGAAAAATACTTGCTTTTCTATTCTAAATAATAAAGTTATAGAATTTCAGCGCTTCCTTTTTTTCATTAAGCTACTCTTTATTAATTGCCCTTTCCGAATTCCATTTTTTTTCTGTAATTAAATATACGTAAGTATTGTGCATGTTATCAAATTTAATATTGTTTAGCATGTATTTAGGAATGAAGTTCTTCAAAGAAACAAGTAATATAATTTTTTTTAGTCAATTTCTACTTAGGTCAACAAAGAAAGATTTTATTTTAATTACTTTTTATTAAATAATTACAATTAATATAAATATGTTTATACATATGACAGAATCACAAAATTAAAGGGCAAAACACCTTTTAAATTAACATTAAAAACTTTTTCATCACACAGCAAATTTTATCTTAAAAGCGGTGTAAAAGGAAGACTGACGTCTAACTAGCATATGATTATTTAGATTAAGTTAAATCTTCATCAAAAATTTAACAAAAGCTGTTTATTCAATGGTGCTGCCATCTAGAGCAATAATATCGACTAAAATATTTTTCTTAAACTATATTTAATATATTTATTTATTTATTTAGAGAACTAATATTTGTAAAAAATTGTATTAGTATCAAGTTTCATCCACTACAAGTTTAAAAAAAATTTATTTTCAGGATGAAAAAAAGTATTTTATAAACAACTGAAAATTTGAACAAGATATACACTTATGGACAAAAAAATTAGCGCACCAAGAAGGAGTCGTCAAAATTAAACGAAATTTTACATACATAATGAAGACTTTGATATAAGTAAACGATTGGAAAATCAAAGAAAACGGATCATTTTTTTCAGAGAAAAAGGCAAAGGAACGGAGTATTTAATACCCTGTTGAACTCCCTCTAACGCGAATGCACGATGCGATACTATCGGGCATTGAGGCATACAAGTTCTGTATGATGTCTTGAGACATTTCGTTCATATTTGCTGTAACCTTGCCTCTATTTCGTTCAACCTCGTGGAATGCCCAACTTACCGTCCCAAATGATACCAGATATGCTCAATTGGAGACAAATCTGGGGATCGGGCAGGCCAAGGAAGGGTAGTAACAGTGTGGAGACAGCCTTGTGACACCCTTGTCGTGTGAGGGTGAGCATTGTCTTGTTAAAAAATGGCTCCTAGGAGCTGTTGTATGAGTGACAACACATGTGGTTGAAGGATGTCATGGACATACCGCTGGGCTGTCATGGTGAAACGAATCAATACTAGGGGTGACCGTGTATTGTAGGCAATGGCACCACATACCATTACACTAGCTGTGGGAGTGGTGTGTCTCTGTAAAGTAAAGGCAGGATTGAGGCGTTCACCACAGGGTCTCCACACACGAAGACGATTGTCATCACTGCTGATGAGATTAAATCTAGATTCGCTGCTAAAGACAACCTAGTTCCATTCCGCTACAGTCCACTTTCCCATGCGCGGCACCACTCTAAACGGTGGCGTCGATGGGTGGGCGTCAAGAGCAGCACACGTAATGGGTGCCACGATCCCAAATGTCCTTCAGCCAGGCGCCTTCGTATGGTCTGAGAAGACACAGGGTCCGTAGTGAAGGTGCTACATGGGCCTGGATGGCAGCCGATGAAGCAGTTGGCTGTACGCGTGCATTTCTTACGATGTGGTGGTCTTCTCAACGACTGGTCTGTCGAGGGTGTCCTGAGCCTGGTCTTCGTGTAAATGACATCTCTCTGTTCCACTGGTCCCAACACCTCCTCACCACACAATCAGAGTGGCCTAATTGACGAACTACTCGCCTAGCTGACCACCCAGCTTCCATCATGCCGATGATTCTCCCCTTCTCAAACTACGACAGCTGCTCATATTGTCTTCAAAAACGGTGTAATGGCATGTTTACCGCAGCTCTTCCTTTGTAAACGATTTAGCACACTCAAGCACCGGTCGCTAGACATCATTGGGCACTGGAACGCGAAGCGTTCCTCCGTTCCATACTGAATGTATTGGGCGCTTGATTTTGTATTGCCTGAGTAGAAAGCGTGCATCCTGATTGGTGGACGTGAAAGGAGAAAGTGGTAGTGGTAAAGCTGGTGGGTTTCAGTGGTCTCAAAAAATCGAAGTCCAAAGTCGTGCAAGCAGACGAGAAGCAAGTCTGCTATTGGTCGTCAGGGATCAATGTGCAAGCACTCAATTCGCTGTTCTGGTGTCAAGTAGATAAATTAAGTTTTAAGTTTTAGAAATGAAGGGGATTGCCTGTGTGGGTCGCAGAAAATGAATTTAATAAATTAAGAATAAATGAAATTAAAAATAAAGAACAATATAAAATAGAGAAAATTTTGCAAATAGTAGGGGTCATTCGCCACAAGGGAATGACAGAGAAATAAAGTTAAAGGGGATTGTATGAGTCCAGAAGAATTTTTCTGGGCCTCTTTTTACTAATATTGAGATCATAATTTTCAAGATTAGGAATATTTACATTGTTGATATTTGGGAGATTTTCGAAGAATTTTTAACCTAATTTTTATATATGAGCTTTGAAAGTAGGAATTTTAAGAACTTTATAAATTTCTCTATTTCTAGTAAATCTGCAAGCTCTAGTGATGCTTCTAATTAATGAGTTTTGGGCATTATCCATAAGTTTTATATTAGAATTAGCTGCGTAACCCCCCACAGGGCACCTGTAAGCTAGAATGGACCGCAAGACGGCAGTGTAAAGAAGTTTTTTATTATACATATTTAAATGAGAATTCCGGCATTTTTAGGGGTAGATTGAGCGCAATGCGTCCCGGAATTTTACACGCGCGTGTATAATATGTTGTTTCCATGATAAGTTTTTCTCTAGGATGAGACCTAGGTATTTAGTGCTCTGAGACCAGTGTAGTGGTGAGGAATACAGAGTTGGTGGTGTGCATGGTTTTCTTCTCCTGGTGAAGAGTACTGCTACTGTTTTATCGACATTAATTTTAATTTTCCATGTGTAAAAAATTTTTTCGAGGAGTTGTAAGTGTGCATTAAGTGCTTTAGTTATTGTGTCGGGATTTTTGTAGGTAGCCGAAATAGAAGTGTCATCCACGTAGATATTAATCATGGTTAGTGGGCGAGTGGGAATATCGTTAATCTAAATGTTGAAAAGCAACGGTCCAAGCAAGCTCCCTTGGGTAACACCATTTTTAATAAAAATAGTGCTGGAAAGGGTGTTATTAACAGTGACTTGAAATGATCTATAAACAAGGTAGAAGTTGATTAAATGAATTAGTGCAGGAGGGAAATTGTTGATAATAAGTTTGTAAATAAGACCACTCACCCAGACCCTGTCAAAAGCCTTCTGGATGTCTAGAAAGACTGGAAGCCTCTCTGAAATCCAGAAGAGATTTTTTCCTTCAATCTGAGTAGAGGGTGATAGGTAGAGAGGTGCCTGATGAATCCGTATTGATTACGATTGATGTAATTATCATTTGTAAAAGTATTTAATCCATTGAGAATTACGTGCTCAGTAATTTTACTAAGGATACTTAAGAGGGAAATGGGTCTATAACTAGAGGGAGAGTGACTGCTTTTTCCTTGTTTCTTAATTGGGAAAACCAGAACAATTTTCCAGTTACTTGGAAAATGTCTTAAAAATAATATTTTATTAATTAAGAAAGTTAAGAGTAGGATAATTTTAAGTGGAAAATTTTTAAACATTTTATTAGAAATATTGTCTTTACCTGGGGCCTTGTTATTAGAAAGAGTTTTAACGGAGCTTAGAATTTCATCTGGATTGGTAGGGGCGATGGGAAGGGGTGGGGGTGAGAGAAGAAATTTTCAAGAGTATTAGTAATCCTGTTATCAATAGGGTATTCACCATCAGGCCTTTCATTTTCAGTAAAGTTATCTTTAAGGGTTATTGCAAAAAGATTCGCTTTCTGTTCATCTCTGTTAGAGATGCCAGAAGAGAGAGAGAGAGAGCTATTTAGATTAGGAATAGAGGAACGCTTTTTACGGACTTCTTCACTTCTGACACTGCCATAGGCTGTTGTCTGTTGTGTTGAGGGATTCTAATCTATTTTTCCAGAATTGTTGTGAGTGTTTTTTTAAGTGGGCTTGTGCTCTATAATAATTTGTTCTATGGGTCGGATTAAGAGTGCGATTATATATTCTTTTCGCTTTATTTTTAAGGTAAATGAGATCTTGGATGTCGTTCGGAGTGAAAGAGTGCTTCTTGTTTTCTATTGGCTTAGAGGCTTGGAGGTGGGCAGAGCGTACGGCGGCAGTGAGAAGAGTAATTTTTTCTTCCAGCACATTGGGGTTTCGAATGCCTGTGAAATCAGACAGTCGAACAGAACTTTTTAAATTATAACGAAAATCAGACCAACAGGTGGTAACTGCTCTAGAATTATCACTATGAATAGAGGTGGAAAGGGAAAATTTAAAAATACAGGATTATGATCCGAGAAAAGCTCCGGTATAGAGTCAATAGTGAATGGGAAATTAAAGTTATTGATTACGGCTATATCTAAAGTATTTGAAGTACCGTAGCCGAAACGGGTAAGGGAGTCAGGGTATGCTATTGTTAGGTCGAGGATATCCGTGAAAGATTTTAATTGCTTTCCTCGTGTGGAATTGACTGAACAGTTCCACTCGTTGTGTGTGGCATTTAAGTCGCCAAAAATCACACAATTACTGTTGGTCTGTAGGAGCTGCTCAAAATCAAGTGTGAATAGTCTCTCGTCCGAGCGAGGTGGAATGTAGACAGAAATAATAGAAACGGGGTTTAAGTTAGGAGGAGTGAGAACTACGATCGTAGCCTCGATGTGCTGGAGGGGGGAGAGTGGGTTGATTGAAGTGGGGAATATTCCGCTTGATGAGAATTAAAGTACCACCGTACGCGTTCTCGTCCGTGTTTCTATCGTTACAGTAACAAATGTAATTCGGAATTCTACTGCTGTGTTTAGACTCAGATGTGTTTCCTGCATAAGAATAAGATCGGGAGAGTACTTCTCTACGAAAATTTTAAATTCCATAATTTTGTTTAAAATGCCGTTTGCATTCCATGAACAAAGTTTAAGGCCAATCAAATTGTACTTATTCATCGTCATCATTGTCAAGAACAGCCTCTAATAGGGCTTGCAATTCTTTTTTAGTGAGTTTACTTTTTTTTTTTTTTTTAGGTTTGGGGGTTGGGTTATTAAAGGTTAGAGCTGAAACTTGCTGAGCTAATACTGTAAGGGCTTGAATTGTTTGTTGAAGGGTTTTGAGAATTAGAGCTTGGGGTGAATTATTTTCAACGGTAGCATTATTTATTATGGGGTTGGCGTGACAATTTAATTGGCCTGTTTTTGGTAGGATATAGCAGGATTTCTACGTGTTGTGGAATGTACTGCCATTTGTTGCGGATTTTTAGATAGAGGTATTTGCAGTTTATTTACTAGTGGCCTGCGCGAATGAGATATTGGGACGAATTAAGTTGTCTACTGCTGTTGAATAATTGTTTGGTGTTGTATTAGAGCCTTTGTGCGGGGTTTTGAATAAAGGGGGCATTTAGAGAAGTTTGCCATGTGTCCGTACACATGACAGTTTATACAGTATGTTTTTTCTAATCTTTTGATAGCACAGTCGCGAGTTTGATGTGCTTTGCCGCACTTCAGACTACCGGGTATAAAAGGGCAATTCTCGGCAGTGCGATAAAATTTATTGCACGAATAGCATTGGGTTACTGTTTAGCCATCGCGTACCCTTCAACTCTTACCGTTAAGTAGCATAATTGTGTAAGGCAGTGCTTCTCAAACTTTCAATACTGGCGCCCCCTTTTCGATCACAATTTTTCTATCGCCCCCCTTATACATTAATAATGTACTGAATGCAATAATAATGCACTTTGACGCTAAAGTTACAATAGGCGATCTTAATTATAAACCATACAAATTAGTAACATAAGTATTAAATTTTGTATACTACTTTTAAGCAAAATAAATAAATAAGTAAAATAATAGGATAATTATTATGTTATTTTTCCTTTCTCTAATTTTTAAATTGAACATATTACAAAATGCGGTAGCTGCTTAGAAGACAAAATATAGATATCTGCTAATATAGAAAAAGAACTCAGAGAGTCAATTTCTAATAATAAGCATTCCTTATAAAAACTTTGCTTTCCAAGACAAGCTCATGGACGTCATTAATACTTATTAAACTTGTTCTTAATTTAGTATTAATTAATTAGTTATAAAATATTCTGTGCAGCACTGATACATTAAAAGTATACCGGCTGAAGTGCCCGCTCTTTGCTCGAGTTCATTTATAAGAAAATAAAACATTATTGATATAATAGCTGAATTATAAGGGAAGCAAAGCCAAGTGCTCGACAATGTTTACAAAATCGTAAAATGATTTTTTTTAAATCGTTGCTCAAATTATAATTAGTTTTAAGCCTCACAGAATTAGCATTTATAATTGATGTTAAACAGTAGCGCACACAGGAATTTTTCAAGGGGGGTTTGGGGTCGAAAGTTCACCAATCTTGTATCAGGTTCCTTTTGATTTTGTCGCTTTTCGAGAACAAAACACAGTAAAAAACTAATTCTTGAATAAATAATTAGCATTAACTAATAAAATTAATCATTAATAACAAATACTTAACTAAATTTTGCGTACTATAAACTTAGAATTATAATCAATCGGAAAAAAATCAAGGGCTTTGGTGGGGTCCGGACCCCCCCCCTTGTGTGCGCCACTGATGTTAAATAATGATCAATAATATAAAATATCGATGAAGAATAATTGTATTATTTTTAATATTTAAAGTGAAAAGACTTCAACATGTTTTAACCCGGGAGCAGGCGCGCACTCGGTACGGTCGGGGTTATTGAATCACCCCAATTCTTTTTTTTTATATAATTATTTTATTTTGTACATGATACAAATCATGATTCCAGTGAATCATTTAGCTAAGAGAAAGTTTACTTACCTACTTTCAAGGACTTTTCAATTTTTCTTTGGTAATAAATAAACGGTTTTTCCCGAATTAACGATTTCGTAATCTCTGTGTCCCGCGCGACCACTTCCGGGTAAAAAGTATTTTCATTATGATAATATGTATGTTACTGCTAAGAAATTGTGTGAAACGTTTTTCGTTATGCTTTATACATTGAGAATATTTATAAAAATATGTCTTGGCCAAGTAATCCTTCATGTGCTTGTGTGTGTGTGTGCTCTCCGTGGTTTTCAAAATAACATAAAACTCTTTTGCATGAAAAAAAGCGCAACAGAGAACACGTAAGAGAGGGTTCATAATTAACTGTGCCAATAACTTAGAAGGTCAAACAGATTACAGCTATAATGTGCAGTATTTCAAAAATAATGACAGTGATGAATTTTTTATGTTCCTAAAGTTTTTCGATTCTGGGTCCGGGATCTGGTTTTTCTCTGAAAGAGTAGTATGTTAGGTTAAAAAAAGCGTAATAAAAAAATCTCTCATCACGGGATGACAGCAAATCAAATAAAAGTTTTTTATTTGGTTATAGGATCAAAGATAGCTAATTAGGTATTGAAGAAGTTTTTATTTTTGATGGCTTAATATCGCCTATAAATTATATCAGAGTAAAAGTGCATTTTTTATTATGTCTGAAAGTATTTTGTTTTAATTCATTCCAGTAAACTAATTATTTTTTAAATCTTTTATTTTCGACATGCTCGCGCCCCCCTCGTAAGGTCATCGCGCCCCCCCAGGGGGGCGCGCCCCACAGTTTGAGAAGCACTGGTGTAAGGTGAAAAATTTTTAAGTTATTAATGTTGCGAGGTAAATTTAAGAGAAAGACTGGTAGATATTGTTTCATAATCCTCTCTACCAGTTGAGTGACTATCGACTGTAAAACCGAGGTCTATTAAATTCTGGTGAATTTGCTGGGTTTCAGTGTCCTTTGGGAGTCCTTTGACCACTACCTTGATCGGTCTTTCGTGTTTGGGTTTAATTACGAAAAATTGATATTTAAGTTCTTCTACTGTGTCGTTAAGGATTCTGTAGTCTTCGAAATTATTAGTGTAGAGTTTGATTAGTTCTCCGATTTTTTTACTACGGAGTGTGGGGATAATTTTCGTTAGGGTTTTCACTTGTTCCATGCAATGCTTTTCTATTTTAAGGAAAGCCGGAGGTGGAAGGGAGTTGATTGTGTTGGAGTTGTCATTATTTGTGCTGTCGTTTTCTTTAATTGTGGAAGGGGTAAAGTTAATTACATTCTGAGAATGCCCTGCTATATCCGTGTCATTTACTCTAATTTTTTTTCGAATCTATTATTAATTTCAATATCGAAGTTTCTAAATTCCAGTTTTTACCTTTTAACAGTTTGTTTTGAAGTAGGCGAGATGAAACCATTTTCGCTTTCCTTCCTTTTAGAACTGACTTTTAGGGGGAGTTCAGGGAACTCATCATTTTTAACTTTCGTGGGAGAACTTAGTGGGGTAGAATGAACTTGACAACCAGGGGTGTTACAGCGAGGAAGAGAACTATACTCACTGATCACCTGTTGTTGTCTCTCATCAAGGTAAGCTTGTCTGGTGTACAGGTCGGCCAGTTTCGGGTCGTCATCAGATGTGTATAGAGCAATGGATTCAATCGTATGCGTGACGTTGCTGAGCATAATTGAGAATTTTCTCATATCCTGATTGACCAGTTGCAGCCTTTCGCAGTTGGTCATGTTGGGTGTAGAGGATCTAGAGGATGGTAGAGAAGTTTGAGCTAATTCCATTTCCGTTTGGTGGTCCATAGTCGTGTCCGGGTCGTGGTGAGTAATGCTAGATAAGTGCGTAAAAAGCTGTACTAAATACAGATCAGGTCTAAAATAGCCGGCGTTCTATCCTTTAAGCTCTGAAAAGAGCTATAGGAACGCCTGATTGAATTGTGTTAAGGCCTGGTGTGCAGTGTGTGAAATAGTACGGAGCGTATAGACGACGCGACCGTACTCGAGCTCGCCAAAAGAGAGAATTAATTCAATTTGTCGAAAAAACTTGTAATCAAATCTTTCCATCACTCAAGCAAGCTTTGGTTTTAGCTGTTTTACATTCCACGGAGAATGACGTTGAACGCCCTCTACCGGCTATACGTAATGCGCAATCACGCTGCATTTCTAATCATTTGCATATCTCCCTGACATGCCAAGTTTCGTTATGATCTAGCAATTATTTCTTGGTAAGCTAATTTTTTTTGTCCATGAGTGTATAAATAAACATATATTGGGAGAGTGTGTGAACTAATAGTAGGAATTGAAAAACTACATCGCTAATTATATACATAAATGCATAGGAAATATACACAGTTAATCACCAAAGTTAAATACATTCTAAATAAGCATTCAGTAATTCATTGAACAGTTTTTTTGTTTCTGGATTTAAAAAAAAAAAATTTAAACGATGGAGTACTTAAGTTTCTTTCATTTGATATTTTCACTACAGGCATCCAAAATGGATTGTCAGACAGAAAATAAAATGCCTTTTTTTGGAATGTCATTTTACTTTTAAGAACAATACATCCCCCCTCTTGTGCAAAAACAGCCTTTTCTTTAAATGTCATTAATCCGATCTCTTGAAATCTGAAACAATGGTACAGGATGCAGCGTCATCAGTTACACAATCGTGACTTGAAGAGATGTTAAAAAAGATCTTCAGGAAAGAGGCAGGATTGTCTAGACCAGTGACCAATCATTAAAAATTTAGTGGGAAATTCTATGAGTCACGCAATCAATTATTTCTATTTCACTATTAATTTGCTTGTTTTGATAGTAGATTGTAAATTAGAGAGGGGCTTCGTCATAGTTAAAAGGAAGTTGAAACTACCCCATAAATCAGTAAAAAATGCATAAATGCAAATATTTTTTGTGTGTGTTTGATAGAAAGGTCAGTATAGTATTAAAATATAAAGTAAAAATGATCTTTAGTATTTGGATCAATTTTGCTTTGGTCTTACAATACCCCCCCCATTATCCTCATGTTGCAGCCCGCGTGAAATAACAATGATTTGTATGTGACCCGGTAGGAGAAAAGGTTGAGTACCCCTGGTCTAGACATTTGGAAGTCCGGATAGACTATAATTCCAGCGCCTGAGTATCAAGAAAGCAACACAGAGGCAATTGGTGCCGGACTCGCAATTTTGATCCAAGGTCAAGTGACGAGGACGAACTTGAGACGGCATCCCATTCCAATAAATTCCTCACCTCGTCAACGTGAGGACTTTGAACTACGATAGATTTAATTTGTATCATCCCCTCTCTACAAGGTGGGTTTTCAGTGGTTCTATGACTTGAATTCGTAATTCGACAATGCCGGATATAAGTCCGTGACTATGGCCACTATTTGAGGGGCATAAAAGGGAAATAAACTTTCTAATATATATGAATGTGTTTAATATATTAACGTTGCTTATGGTACTTTTTTCTTTCTTTTTTGTAATATATATGGTAATGAAAAATCTTCCAAAAGTAACTCCTGGTGCAAACCAAATTTCAGCAAATTTTCTTTAAAAAAAATTGAAAAAAAGTAAAAGGATAATTGTGCTTTCTAAATTATTTTCAGTATTTATTTGGCAATGCAATTGTTACACAGGAGTCAAAACATTCTATTATTCTTCCGATTCTGCAACCTTCAGAAATAAATTAAAATCTCTTCCTACCGATCAAAAGCTCTGACATCAGTTTTTTCAAAATTCTTGAAACAATTTTTGCTGGCCGTATTTCCTATGTTTTGACTATATACTATAAACTTCATTTTCATTATTGTGCTGCAGGACTACAACATTTATTATATATAAAATTATCACAGAAGCTAAAATGAAAAAGAAATTGTTGTTCCCAGAGACTTTAAGACATTGGCTAACTGGTCTTGGGGCCTCGACTACAACGGCGGCCTTGCCTCGTTCTCCACTCAGCCTTAATAAGATCCTGATTCTAATAATTTCCACTGTCAAACCTTATTTCAGGTTGTATTCTCTTAAAAACTGGGGAAATTTTGTAAGATATGTCAATTGGCTAGACGTGACGACCGTCGTCGATGCATAGGCTTACGCTTGCCACCAAACATCATCATTACTCTTTCAGTCAAAAGGTGGCAGTTGGTCGAGCTCTTTTGTGCGACTGTAAGTCATGCACATTTATTTGTTTCGAGTTATTTTTTATACGAATTTTTGACAACGTTATGTTATGTACTGCCTACTTTTAAGAGTCATAGGTGGGACCTACATTTGTGTAAGGGGTCCAGGACCTCAAGAAGTCTGATGACATCCTTGATTGTTCGTGAGAACTCAATTATATATCAAGAAAGGTTTTACAACGCAGGCAATAATCATCTCCTGAAATTTTTATTTTTATATTAATTTTCGAATGGCAATCTTGAGCAGTTTTAAACTTTAAATTATTTTACTTTTTTAACAACTAAAGGGCAAGTTATAACATCCACAGCTCAACTGAAATTTCTTCAGACACGAGATGAAGATCTCTACACCACATCAAGGGCTCCAAATTTGTAGCGCATTTTACTAAGCTTATCATAGCAAACAAGTAGTGAGAAAATCAGTTAACTTTTGAATATGCACTCTTCAAAAGGGAAGTAGAAATACCATGAAATAATACACGTAGCGTCATGCAATTTCAGGAGCGACAGTGGTGAGGTGGATATGCAAATGATTAAAAACAAAGACAAAATCATTATAGACCTATTTATTCAGTATCTAATGCGCCCAACTCGAGTAGCTATTCAGGCCTCAATCCGGCAAGGTATTCTATTAATAAATCCATTGATGGATGCCTTAGACAACAGTTGCTAAGCCACATTCATTGCTGTACGCAGATCATCCACGTTTGCAACAGTGGTCCTCTGTTAATTTCGCGTCCAATGAGATCCCATAGGAGTTAGATGGGATTCAGATCTGGAAAGTTAACCGGCCAAGAAAGAATGTCAAACCCAGTCAGGCTGTTAAGAGTTCGCCATGTGACATGCGACCTGGCATAGTCTTGTTGGAATAATGTGTTGGGTGCTCCCTGCAACAAGGAAAGAATGTCAGGCTCCACAACTTGTGTAACGTAAAGGTCTGCTATCAAACGGCCATCAATGCGTCCTGCGATCAAACATTAAGCCACTTCAAACCCCAGTACTCGGTGTAGGACAGGTTTGAAGCTTAGTAAAATAGGTGGGTTTGTAGCATTCTCCGGGTCGCCGTGATACTAGTCGACTGCCGTCATTTCTCCAACGACAGATGCGAGACTCATCCGTAAACAATACCAGATGCCATTCGACAGTACAAAAAAGATGTTGATAACACCACGCCCGATGTCTTGCCCTGTGTTTTGTGGTCAACGAAGTCTCTGTTGCTGGTACCCAATACGTTACTGTTCTCATGTAATCTATTGCGTATAGTTTGTGTGGACACAGATCCACCTGCTCCTGAAGACAACCGGCATCGGATGTCACGTGCCGTGGAGATATAGTCTTGAATAGTCAACTAGTGAATATACACCCATCTGTGCGCTCTGACGTGTATCTACGCGCATCACTTCCTCTTTAGCGTGCACGTAGACCTTCCTGGATTCATTGATTGTCACAGCGTTGGATGGTATTCACGTTGTACCCGGTTCAGTACAGTGGAAACACTGTAATAGTGGAGATTTGGCTAACACCTTATGCTCCGATAAAATTTTGATTAGTTTTTAATCCAAGTTGTAACGCATAGTTCGTGATTGCATTGTCTTTCAGTAGTTTGAATTATAGCCTTGTGCTTCAACTGAGATTAGTGAAAGTAGAGTATTGAGAAACTATTAGTTGGAATTTTAGAATCTATTGGTTGATGTCAAAAATTTTTCAACTTTTTCAACATGCTCTATTGTTTTACATTTCGCTATTGAGGAATAAGACCATTCTCCGTGGTTGGAGATAAAATTTTTCAAAATTTCACGCTGCGATTTGTATTTGATACAGTTTAATATAAAATGTTCACCAGTTTCTGGTACTTTACAATCTGCACACAAAAGAGAATCTGTTTGTTTAAAAAGGAAATATATATCATTTAATGGTAATTTTTTAGCTCACAACTTATTCATTAAAACTTCTGTATTTCTATTTTTTGCTGCCTGTCTATTCCATTTTTCAAGATGAGAAATATAAAAATAATTTTTATGTCTTTTGCTTTTTTGCCATATTTCTTCACTTTTATTTTTGTTGTTTTTTTAAACGTGTGTGTGTATGTAGGTCTTCCCAAGTTATCCAAGAAATAATATTCCACTGCTCTGGAGAGGCTTTAGCTAATTTATCAACTTCTTCATTAATTCCTATTCCCTTGTGAGCTGGAACCCAAATGAATGTAATTGATTGAGCTATTTGGAGGCACTGCTGTAAAGTTGAACTTAAATTTAATATTACCGTATTGGATTTTCTATTAATATTTTGGATACATTTTAGGACTGATAAGCTGTCCGTCAGGATGATACAGTTTTCTGTTTCAGAAACCCAATTTTTTAACGCAGTCCATAAGGCTATAGTTTCAGCTGTGAAAATTGAAATCATTTCTTTTAGTATGAAATTTTGTCGAACTTTTTTCTTAGGGATCAAAATTCCTATTGATGTTTGATTAGTATTTTTTGAACCATCGGTTGCTATTATGATATTGTTATTAAATTTTGGCTGAATGTAATCATTAAACATATTTTGTTCTATGTCATCTGGAAGATCCTTGTTTTGAAATGGTAGTTCATGAGTATAGATGTTTATTTTGCGATTTTCGTAGATTGGAGGAGGAGGGATCCATTGAAGAAAATCTACTTTAGAGATACATAATTCTTGGAGCAGGTTGATCGTCTTTTGAAAAATACTAATCTTTTTCTCTATATTTATAAAAAATTTTATTTATATCCCAAAATAATCTTGCATTCGGTGACTAGTTTTTTAATTTAATTTGTTTAGTTATAAATTTTTGGCAAAGGAAACTATGGCTATTATTAATACTTTCATTCATAGACTCTGCTCTCAATAAATCTAACGGGGTGTTTCTTGGGAGACCTAGGGCTAAACGTAAGGCAGCATTGTAAATCGGTTCTAGTTTTGGTCTGTTGCTATTGCTAGAAAAGGAAAAAGTTGACTTCCATAGTCAAAGATAGAACGGATTGTGGCATTAATAACATTTAAAAGATGATCGGAGCTTGTTCTCATTTTCGGAGAAGATAAGGCTTTAATTGCATTTAAATATTTGAATAACTTTCTGACGCAGGTAATTAATATGATTTTTCCAGGTGATATTGGGGTCGAAGATGATACCCAGGATTTTCAGACTCTTCACATCGGGAATAGGTTTGTCGCATATCTTAAGTAATGTAGGTATTGTGCTTCTTTTTCTGGAAAAGTTGATTAGACTGCTTTTTTCTGAAGAGATGGACAATTTCCATTTTTTACACCAGACTGAAATTTTATTTAAAGATTCTTGCATTTCGCTTATTGTTTTATTCCAATTTGTACCACTATTATATAAAAATATGTCATCAGCATAAACCAGAAGATGGCTGTCGTGTTGAATTTCAAATATATCTGCCATATAAATCATAAAAAGGAAAGGACTTAAGATACAACCCTGGGGTACACCATAATTGTTTTTAACGATTTTTGAAAAAATGTTCCTCCATTTGATTTGAATTGTTCTCCGATGTAAGAAGTTTTAATCCATCGTAGTAATCTGCCAGAGTATCCAACTTTGTTTAATTTAGAAATAAGGCCATTTGGCCACACTGAGTCATATGCTGCTTTAATATCCAACGCTACCAAAATAAAATATTCTTTACGTTCTCTAGCCAGTATAATGTCATGTTGTAATTGAAGTAATGTATTAACGATGCTTCTGTGAGGGTAAAAACCATGATGATTAACATGAAAAATTTTGTTTTGAAAACTGAAATCTAGCATTCTATGTAGAATCATTCTTTCTAATAATTTGGCAATTACAGAAGTAAGAGATATAGGACGGTATGACGAAACTTCCTTGGGATTTTTGTGAGGTTTTATGAAAGGTAGGATAATTGCGTGAGTCCAGTCTTTTGGAATTTGACTTGAAGACCAACTGTCATTAATGGATTTCAGAAGGAGATTTATTGCTTTGATGGGGAGATGGTTTATTGATTGGAAAGAAATTTTATCATGCCCTGGACTGCTGTTCTTTTGATGAGATATTGCTATTTCTAATTCTTTTAAAGAAAAAGGTTTATTAATATCCTGGCTATTGTCCGGAATAGAAATATTTGGAATACTATCGTTGTTTTGTTTTGTGTAATATTGTAAAAAAGAGTTTGCTTGGGATTGTTTGTTTGTTAATATGGTTCCATTATTTTCAATAATATTAAATGAAGAATAGTTAGGATTTGTTCTATTTTTGATTATTCGGATTATTTTAAAAAGAACTTTAGGGGAGAGGATATTTTTTCACATGTTTTGTGCCAAAAATTTTTTTTACAGGCTTTGATTGTTCGCTTAAGTGTTTTGCGCTTACTTCTTATATTTTATCCAGTCTTCTTTAAAGTTTTTCCTTGCTTTATTAAGTTTTCTTTTTCTTTTTTTTGCTCTTAAATGCCCGCATGCTGCTGTCCACCATAGAGCTCTTGAACTGATCTGTTTTTTTCTGATTCTTGAGATAAAATTTGAGCTTTTTTAATTTCTTTTATAATACCTATATTTATGTTTTCATTTAAATTTAAATTTTGTTAAATAATATTGATAAATTTGTTCCAATTTGTTTTTTGTTTAAAATTATTAGTTGCTGAACTGTTTGTTCTTTTGTAATTAATAATTATAGGGAAGTGGTCACTTCCAAAATTATCGGTATTTAGGGACCAGGATATAAATCATAATTTAAATCTATAGATGCTAAAGAAAGATCTATAGATGTAAAAATTCCCGATGAATGGAGATAAGTTGGACTTTTATCGTTTAATAATATTAAGTCACACACACATTTTCAATGATCCAGTCAAAAATCTTTTTTCCAGAAGCACTGGAATTTTTTGATCCCCATATGTCATGAGATGCGTTGAAATCTCCCAATATCAAACTGTGATTATCAATATATGATGCTATTTTAGATAAACTGATGTCTTTAAAGTTACCCGGTGGGATGTATATATTAAAAATTGTGATAGGAACTAAATCTATCTGAACTCTGACTATTAAAATTTCTAAGTCTTCATTAATTTCTGAGAATATTTTTTTTTTATTGCGCTAATATCTTTATTCAAAAATATCATTAACCCTCCTCCTCTTTTGATTTCCCTATCAATTCTGAATATATTCTTATTGGGAATTGTGAAAATATCATTTAGATGTAACCAGGTTTCTTGAATTATTAAAATACTTGCTTTTTGAAACATTGGAGCGAAAAGAATATCAGGCCTCTTGTTTTTAATTCCGCTTGCATTCCATTCGATTATGTTC
Organism: Trichonephila clavipes; assembly: GCA_019973935.1. Taxonomy (NCBI): domain Eukaryota; kingdom Metazoa; phylum Arthropoda; class Arachnida; order Araneae; family Nephilidae; genus Trichonephila; species Trichonephila clavipes. The sequence continues at coordinate 104,651 of BMAU01017700.1, forward strand.
ATGATTTAAAACGGAAAAAAAGGTGCGATACTACGAATTAGTTTAAAAATTCGAAAAAAGAAAGTAGATTAATATTGAGTTTTTAGCGAGAAAATATAAGAAAATTTGATTATTTATTTAAGTTCCTTTATTTTTTTCTACTACACTATCTAATGTGTTTCCTCTCTGTTCTGATATTTTCTTGAATCTTTTTGCTTTTTCATTCTGTTTTCTCTTTATTAGACAATCATCATCTTTTTGAATTGTTATATTGGATGCAACCTTTTTAGGGTGGATTCCATGGTATTCATTAGGGAAGAAAATCTTAAATGTATTTGTGCGACCACGGTATTCAGTTCTGACGTGAAGCGTTGTACTATTTGTTCTAATTTCTTTTCGAATATGTTATTGTTTTCTTCAAATTTCATCTCTAATTTCGCAAACTTTTTTTCAAGATTTTCTATCTTCTCTGTTTGATCATTATATGTTTTGGCCGAGTATGATGTTTTTTTTCCCTTTGGAATTTTTCAACTGCTTCATTTCTCGAGATTTGTTGTTGTACTTTAATTTTTAAGATTTCAATTTCTTCTTGATATCTTTTGCAATCTTTATCATTAGCTTCATGCGCCTCTCCACAAGAGCTGCATTTTTTTTATTTTTATTTCTTTGCATTCGTTTTCAGAGTGGTTCAGTGAACAAATTCGGCATTTTATTGCGCTTCTACAAAATTTTTGAATGTGTCCAAATTTCCAGCAGTTTGTGCATTGCCTAGGTTTTTCATAGTAAAGAGTAGTTTTAATCATTTCAAATCCAATAGGAACTCTTTCGGGAATACTGCATCCAATTTGGGTAACTTTAACTGTTTTGATCGGTTTAAATCCAGATTCTGTTTTTTTGGTAAAGCGTTGGATATCAAAAATTGCGTAATTGTAATTTTCTAATTCCGATTTTATGTCGTCTATTGTATATTCTGTATCTATTCCCTGCAATATATAACTAGTGGTTAGGCCAGTAAAGGACAATCTTGTACTTATTTTTACACCATTAATTTCTTTAATTTTTAAAGCTTCTTTGGTGGTCTCGCAATTATTTGTTTTAATTATGATCTCACCGTTTCTTGTTTTGCTAATACTTAGAATATTTTTTTCAATTGTGAACTCTTTCATTATACTTTCTTTTAGTTTAAGTGGATTACCATTCTGAAAGCCATTTTCTGATTTTAAGAAAATTGTAATATTTGGACACGTGTTTAAATTTTGTCTTTCCGCAAACTTGGTCAATAATTCTATATCTGTGAGATTACACTTATATTTATTGAATGAAAAATTTGAATTTCCATGTTCCACTTCCATATTATTATTTGGGAGAGGGTAGTCACCCATTTTGTCTTCCCTACTCCAACACACAAAATTGTATAAATACACTATCTTGTGTAAATAACTAAATTAAAAGCTCTTATCCGAAAATAGAATAAAAATTATATCAACTAAATTTCAATACAAAATAAAAATTCAAAATGATCTCACCCGCTCGAACCCACTTGAAAAGTCAAAACTATCCAATATTTTTAGCACACCTTCACCATCTTCAAATAAAGAGAGGCGCAGTACTATATCGAAAAAATGATTTCTCCGTTAATCTTACAGTTAACATAAAGCAAAGGTTGTAATAATAAAATAGTCCAATCGGCAAAAGGCTCTTCTTCGTTGACTCCACCCAAGCATTGCGTCATGGAGATTGCTGTGGCCTTCAAAAAGGAGATAGCTTGTTGTGATTCTCAACCCCTGCTGCAAGTTATTGCCAGTTAACTTGCATCTATATGTAATCTTGTTTATCTTAATGCAAAAAACTTATAAATAAACTCATAAATATATGTTGATCCAAATGTAGAGAACATTTTATCTCTATTCAGACTTCTGATTGTCTTGACGAGCCACAGAAAAAAAAATCTTTGTAGCCCATTATTAGCCTACACCCTAGTATAAATGATTATCATCGAAGCTGTTTCTGGAAATTACTCAAAATAAACCCAAGTTGCTGCCAAGTTTAGAGGATTTTTGGAATGTGCAGTAGTTAATGAACAAGTATTCGGAGGTATACTGCTGAAGATGAAATATTTTAATAGTTAATGAATTGGAAGAATGATTTTTCTGTGTAACAGATTATAGCCTTTATAAATCTATTGTACACTTTGGCTGGATGACAGCTCAGGTGTCGTCCTCATCATTTGATTGAAGTTCAAAATTTTGAGGTCCTTTGTTGTCGTCCGTTGCCCTCATGTTGCTGAAGATTGCGATGTAAACAAGTCAAATTTATGTTATAATCAAAATTATAAGCTCTAACTCAATATTTTATCAATTTTTCAGAAGCATTTTGGATATTCTACAGATGTTGAAACCTTCCAACTTCTAGTATATTTTTTCTCTAGATCTCCAACATGTCAGTGGTTAAACATTAAACTGAACTGAACTGAGTGTACTAAACGAAACTTTTTGAAAAATGTTGTATTAGAAAACTGCGTAAATAAATGTACTGAAAGATATATATTTCGTGCAGATCGTTTTTTTTTTGTAAGAAAATAAGTTTCTTTGACAATTTACTAAATGAACAAGCATTTTAGATTATTGCTTTCTTTAGCGTTTCTCGTTCTAAATCGTATTAATTACCATTTTGACAAATAATTAATTACAATAATTAAAAAGTTGCTTTTTTTAAAATACATTGGTTTATTTGTTTGAAATAAACTTGCAGAAGTATTTTAATCCATGATTTCGAAATCAAAACACTTCTTAAAAATTAAATATTTTTTTTTCTTTGTAAAAACCGAGTATCTAGTTTAACTAGTAACACATCCACACAGAAAATGAAACATAAGGCACAACGAATTCGAAAAAGCCAGCGATATAGGCGAGAGAATGGCTTGGCTCGTTATCTTTTTAGAATTTACTTTCCCATCTCCTCCTTGATTAAAATCCTCTCTTTAAGAACTTCGCTTATGCAACTCTCCAAGACCTGTTTTGAGTTTCATTATCTTCGATATTTATCACATTTAACTTCGGCTGAAAGTTCCCACAGAAGTTTCATTGTAATAATCAAATCAGTAATTCACATTAATTTATGAGTGAAATTTTGCATTTTAGAGATGTCTAGGTAACATTTAAAGTATTCTTTTTATTGCATTAAAATTGAATCTTAAAACGGAATTTAGTTTATGCTGTGAAAGACTTTTTTAAAAAAAAAAAATATTTTGAGTTAAGGTACTTGATTTATGTGTTAAAAATAAAATGATACAAGTTTCCTAAGTATATATTTTTGAAAATTTAATTTAGATATTTGAAACTATTCATTGACTTGTATTCATTTTTAAATTAATTATATTTGTATTATTTGATGTGTAATTTTAGTACTGCAGAAACAAATTTTGTGCATTCTGTATTGCATATTTACTTTTATGGTATAACTTCTGAAAAAGGAATGTAAGCTTATGTTTGAAATATTAGTAAGGAACAAAACAATTAAATATTTTGAATTCTTTTTATTATAATATACTTACTAAAATAGCTGATTTTGCATATGGGTGTTCATTTATAAAATCTTTACCCTCTCTCTTTGTTAAAAAAAATGTGCTTGAATGATATTCTGCAAAGAAATCATACCCTCTTCTTTATCAGTATTAATAATTAGAATTGTAGATATGAAGTTTATTTTTATATTAATAATAGATAATTAAAGTGAGCTACTGTTAATAATTAAACTGTAGAAAATATATTTTACAATATTAAAGGTAGACAATATCTGAAGTACTTCGCATTGTCAGGTTTTTACACCAGTGTGGAGAGGCATTTTATACGTATTAAAGGAGAAGAAAAAGATCATGCTGATACCTGATGTATTTATCAAAAATAAGAAAAAAGTGGAAAAAGCAGAACGACTGTAAATAAGCTATTAAAAGTGCTAAAAATAAACATCACGCTTACCATAAGAATTCTAAAATAGGCTGTTAGTGAGGATTACCAGTGTGCTGAAGTAATTCATAAAACAGATGTAAAAAGGCCTGAGTAGGACTCTATATATTTTTCAGTATTTTATGTATATAGTGACCATCCTCTTGTTTTGAATTTTGAGGTTTTCTAAATAAAAAAGGGGTCAAATTTCACCAAGACCAGAATAAAACTAGATTTATGTGAATTTACATACCACACAGACTTCCTTCTAATATATATAGAGAGAGAGGTAAATAGTACTAGATAGTTCTTTTTAAGTGGTGCAGTTGGAATTAATATGTTTAAAATAATTTTTGCTGTAATTATGTACTGTTAGTATTTTTTTTTTTTGTAAAATAGAACTTCTTAAAGATGAATTTTGCTCTAATTTTATTTATACTTTTTAGCAATAAATCATGTACTCAACTTCCTACATATCAAGAAGGATTTCACAATGATTCCCTTTGTAAATCGATGGTTTATTCTTCCTTTGGGAAAACTGGATTGGAAGTTTCTTTGCTTGGCCTTGGTTAGCATTTTTTTTTTTTACTTAACAGTTGAAAAGTTTTAATAGCTTATTAGTGATTCTGATAATTTTAATTTTTAGTCTCATTTTCTATTATTAGGTTCTGTATTTTCATATTAGTGTAGGCATTGGAAAGTGGTAAATATATCAGTTATATTCTAATTTATTTTAAAATTTAACGATTAAAGAAATAAAACTAATCATAAAATGAACATTTAAAAAGATATCTTCCAAAATTAACAAACTACAAATTAAACAAATTATTTTTTCTAATTGTTTAGTTAATATTTATTTGTACTCTGTATTTTTTGCATTACATGGAAAAAAAAAACGTTTCAAAAATCCGTGTTTATAAGTAGGTATGTTTGAAATTTGCCTTTTAAGTTGTTACTTTGTAAAATTTTCTGTTTCAAGTATTCTGTTCAAAATGATCATTAAAACCATATTTTTTTTAATATTAGCATTTAAAATTAAAATTTGTTTAATCTTTAATATTGTTATACTGCATTTAGTATTTTAGAAGTATATATTTAAAATGATACTGTTCTGTCTTTTTATTAAGAATTCAAACAAAAATTTCCAAAAAACTTACTTTCTTTAACAAGATTACAACTAAAAATTGAAATCTTTTAGTACTTTAAAAAAGATAGTATATATATGTTTTTCTTTATTTTTTATAAATTAAAATCAACAAAAGTAAAATTTAAAAAAAAATACTTCGAGCATTTTAAAAATTAAAAAAAATAATTTATTGAGAAGAAACTGATGTGGATTCTTGTAAAAAAAAAATTCTGCTTATTTTAAAAGGAAATATTACTATATCTGTCAAACAAAATGTTGTCTGTTGTTTAAAAATTGCATGGAATTTATTTTATAAAAATATTTTTACAAATTGTTATGCAAAAATATACAAAGAACTATATGTATATTTTGTGTAATTTTAATTACTTGTTAAAGTCATAAGTATATTGAATTGTACAGTAGAAAGTGTTTCTTCTATATTGAATCAGAATTTATTTAATTATTGCATTATATTAACTTGTATGAATGGCATATGTTATACTAGCTTGGATTTATCTGAAATTTTTAAAAAATTTCTTTTTAAAAGCATTTTTTTAAGCATAAAATGCAATGATATAATTCTGAATTCCATCCTAAAGGGTATGCCTCTGACGTATACTGTATTTAACTATAAGAATAACTATGATTACTATCATTATGTTAACTATTTAAAGTAGGTATCCATTAAAAAGAGAGAAGAAAAGCGACTCACTCATCAAATCTCTGGAACTTAGATCGACAGATTTGAAATTTGACAAGCACATTTTTTTTTCTTTTCTTGAAAAAAAGACCCGCTAAGAAAAGGTTTTGCGGAAATCAACTCATAAGGAAAAGAGGTGGGGAGGGGGTTGTTATAAATATATAAAAAAAGAAATTCTCCGTTTTTTGAACTATTACACCAACAGATTTGAAATTTGGTGAGCATGTTTCTTTTATAGGTTAAGAGATTTAGTTAAAATAGGCTATGATTAAATGAGTGGGCGTAAAAGATAATTATACTTCCTTTTTAGCAATTAAAGCATTGTCATTTTTAAATCAAGAGGCAATGGCTATAAGAATGCTTCTTAATCCAATCGAAGGCTTAAGCCGAATTCACACCAAAGCTGTCAGCGTTGAGCGTCTAGCCAATTAGAGACCTATCTCGCCCGAGATGAAGTCTCTGATTGGCTAGACGCTCGACGCAGACAGCCCTGGTGTGGATGCAGCTTTAGTGTTAGGACTTCGATATCAGTAACTTAAAAGCAATATATAATGCAGCATCATGAAATACCCAGCGAAACGGACTGGTAACGGCAATTATGAGCACAAAATGGGAAGGGACAGAGAGGGTTTAAAATTTTTAATTTTTTCCGTGAAGATTACGCTTTGATGCCTTCATCAACATGTTTTTAAAAGTGCAAACCTAACACCCGTAAGACATGTCTGTGTATGCTACTGGGTAGTAAATGATATTATTACAATAATGCCACTGGTTGGACCCTAACACAATCTCCTGATTTAGCGACAACTTTTGCCGCCAAGTTGGCAACTTTACCTTTGCCGGACCTTTCTATTTTTCGGGCAGCAGTCAGTTTAGTCTAGTGGTTGATTAGAAATGTTTGCTTGCCTGATATATTTTTCTGGAATGGGCCGAAAGTGAAGCGAAGAGTGGTTCCCCCTACTTTTGAATGAAAAAGGCGAGAAAGAAGCGATTAATGTGTGTATGAATGAAGGATTGATTGCATCGTAGTATGAATGTCCGTAATGTGGATAGAATAGTTTGTTTGAGAGAAAGTGAGAAGGTTGATTAAATAAACCAAAAACAGTGATCGGGAAATAGCACCCGCAAAGAGATTCTTTGAGGCTCGCCGAAACAGTCAGAAAACCAAACATAGAAAAAATGTCCTAAAATTTTTTGGGGGGTGTCGATATATATTTGTGAGCCAAGATTTCCGACATGAAGAGTAAATATAGATGTAAACTGGTTGACACCTTACAAGCCCTGATAAGAATCTCAACAATCTCTTAAAAAAAACCCTTAGAAAAGTGTGATTGAATGCATTTGTCTCTTAGAACTAATTCTAAAATTAAATTTACTTTCAGCTATGGATGATATAAAATCAGCACAATAAATAAATTGAATGAAATTGCTGTTTAACTTACATTTATTGATTTATGGTACAATTTATGCCTTTTCTAAGATGTGTGTGTGTGCTGAGTTAATTAATGCAGTGACGTAATGTATACCAGCCCACGATTTCAGTGGCGTAGCGTGGGCTTTCACCGCCTGGAGCCGACCGGAAATTTGTCGCCTGTCTATTTTAATTACTAGTCAAGAAAATTAGTAAAAGTAAAAATAAAGCAACTTTTAAATTTTTTTATTGATTAAAAATGCGTTTTTCGTGTTTTTTTCATAGCAAAATCTTTTATACAATTGTCAATATCAATATTATGTCATGTTCAATTGCCAGAATAGCTAAATTTGTTAGCCTTAATATGGACATAGTCGATATGAGATAATTTGTGAATAATTTTAGCTTCGAGAAGCTTCTCTAGCAACTGCTATTACTGATGGCAGATGTTAAAAAAATTCTCAACATTATGACAATGTTTGGTAAGCTATCTTTATGCCTGGACTCAATAATATATTTTAATAAACCCAGAGATAGAGAGCCGGACCTAATGAGTTCTTTTTTATAGCCTCCGTCTGTTGCAGCTACGAAAGATTTTAAACGTACGCGCTCAAGTTGGAATTCTTCTTTATTAATGTCTTGATGAGCTTAATCTAAATTAAGTTCGTCCCTGCTTAATATCACTTCAGGCCTTAAAAAAGCATATTTTTGCGCTAGATTCTGCAACCGTTGAAATCTTTCTCGAATTTCAGCAGTTACTCTGTCTATTGAAGAAAACATTGTTCACCTGAAATCATCTTCGTACGATAACTGAACATCTTTACTTTCGTCACCAAATATATGCTTCTTCCTAATTCGTCTTGGGGGTTCGAAAGAAATTTCAACCTCTTCACATAAACTTTTAGCATATATTAAAGCGTCATCCCCGAATTCCTCTAGTTTTGCTTTTAATAGTCTGTAAAGCACGCATTTTCTGAGCATATGGATGGATATTTAGTCCCTTTGTTTGCAAATAATTTTGAGCATCATTGACTTCACACAGTACCGGTTGCCAGAAGCCTAAGTAACATAAAACCGAATGCGATTGCATAGCGACTAATAAACTTCCTGTATCTGTGCGTGTATTAAAGATTTCACTCGTTTCCGTCAGTTTAGTCGAGCGGGCGCGATTTGGAGTTTGAAATATTTTTTGAATTTAAATATCGTGGTGCTTTCCGCCACCCGGGCCGTGGCCCCCTCTGCACCATTCAAACTACGCTACTGCACGATTCTAAAGGACCCAAAGCGTGACTGACGCCAAGAACGCATGGTTTTGCAATCCTTTGTAAGATCCGACCTTAGGCCCAAAATCAGACTTTGCAAGGGGAGCCTAATATTCACCGTAACGCCACTGAATGAATGCAATCATTTTAGAAAGATGCGCCCCATCGATATCCTCCACTTACACAATGTGGCAATTAAGGAAAAAGCTTACAAATTTTGCACACCAATAATCAATTATGATATCTTTGTACAAAAAAAAGAAGGAAAAGAAAACTCTTAAATAACACCCCCTCTTAAAAATTAATCCCTAAATTTTAAAAGAAATTTTTAATCTCCTATCCAGGAACGGATATTGCAGCTAGAAACATGGGAAAATAATTTTGTACTATTATCTTGAGAAGTTAAATGCGAAATCGAATTTCAAACAGTTTTCGAAAAAGTGTTAGAAACAAGTTTTGATAATCTTTTTTTTTTAATTACTTGGTTAAAGAGAGCAAGGCATGCGCTTTTTTTAGAATGTGAACTTGGTCGATTACAGTGGTGAGAAAAAGATACAGGGAGACTTAAGACTCCTTCCTCACACACACAAAAACCATGTCAAAATCAACTATTGGGTTGGAGGGAAAGTTCTGTCGTATTTTAAATAGCAAGTGATTTTTGTGGTAAATAAAAAAAACATCTGGCTAGTGAGTCATTCGGATTTTTTTTGTTTGTTTTCTTAGCTGTTGTATAAAAGGAGTCGTTTTTTACCGTTCATCATTTCCTTGTAATATTTAAAGTGAAAAACATGTCAGTAGATAAAGTGTATTTACGTCACTGCATTTTGTATGAATTCCAAAAAGGAAGCAATGCATCTGTTGCATGTAAAAATTTATGTGCGGTATTTGGAAAAGATATTGTAAATGTTCGTACTTGTCAAAGATGGTTTAGCAAATTTCGTTCCGGGGAACTGAGCCTCGAAGAAAGTGATCGATCTGGACGACATTCCAAGATCGATAATGATGTTTTGCGATTCATGTTGGAAAATAATCCACATTTAACAAGTCAAGAAATTGCAGAAGAGTTTGGCATTCATCATACAACTGTTGGAGATCACATTAAATCTCTTGGGTTTGTGTTAAAGCGAAGTGTTTGGGTTCCACATGAATTAACGGAAAAAAATTTGTCTGATCGTGTAAGAATGTGTTCATCACATCTGATTAGACACAATGTGGAGCCGTTTTTGGACAAGCTGATTACTGGAGATGAAAAATGGATTCTTTACGAGAATATCAAGAGAAAAAATCTTACTGCAAACCAGGAACATCATCAACAACAGTTCCAAAACCAAGTATCCATCAACGAAAAGTACTGCTTTGTTTGTGGTGGGACAGAAAAGGTTCAGTGTACTACGAGTTGCTGAAGCAGGGAAAAACCATCAACACGGATATGTACTGCAATCAACTGGATAAACTGAATGCAGCTATCAAAAAAAAAAGGCCAGCATTAGCGTCCATTAAAAGGAATAGTGTTCCACCACGATAATGCTCGACCGCATACTGTAATGGTGACACAACAAAAACTGAATGCGTTAGGATGGGAAGTCCTTGGTCACCCACCGTATTCACCTGACATTGCACCATCTGATTATTACCTGTTCATATCTCTGCAAAATTATCTATCGGAAAAAATTCTAATCTTTTGAAAGTGTTTCTAAAGAAGTTGCTGACTATTTTAATTCCAAGGACGAGAACTTCTACAGAATAGGAATTTATATATTACCTGAAAGATGGCAACAAGTTGTAACAAATAATGAAGCATATATAATTGATTAATATTAAATACATATTTTTATAAATGCATTCAAATATTTTCTTTAAAATACTACAAAACTTTCCCTCCAACCCGATAATTTATAAAAAATCTCGAAATGTAAAAGAATTTTGTAAAATAATTTTACCGTGTCTTTGTGACATAACTGATCTATCCGATTCCGGGATCTTGTTTGTCTGATTTTAAAACGGAGAAAAGGAAACAGTGTTTTAAAACGACAGAAATATTAAAAAAAATTTCTCCGCTGTCCTTCGAAGTTGGTGTTGCAGAGAAGGGTCAATAAATGATTTTAGCATTTTCTTTTAATATCTTTTTACCTAATCATAATTTCGGAATTTAAATGGTTAAAATGGAGTTTCCTTGGATTATGCCCTACCTTTTGCTATTTCTGCGTTCGGCGGTTCGTGAAAAAATAGCGTGGAATACATACATTTGTTTATTTTCAAATTTAAATAGTGTATGGATTATACTACAATATATAATTACATTTAGTGACATTAGTTAAGTCTTGGACAGCTTCCTGGGTTTTTTTTTTTTTTTTTTTTGGTGCCAAAATTTTTTTGCCAAAGGAAAAACCACATTTTTTAAAATTGCATCAGAAACGAAAACGTGGTTTTCAAAACGGTGTCTACAAAATACGTCGAAAAAACAGGAAATGCATGCTTAAAATTATGATTTAAGTAAATCTCTCTCTCTCAAACAAACATACGTTTTCCAAATTCGGGGCATTCATACTTAAATACTATGAAGTCTTCCATCATATTCCAATCAATAATCATTTCTTTCTTATCTCTTTCATTCAAAACAAGAAACAAATATATCCACTCGCCGGGTTTCTAAGAAAAACATCGTTCTTAAAATGTCTTCTAAAATAAAAATTAGGGAGGTGTGGTGGAATGTTGGTTCTAAATTGCAACAATGGGTAAAACATCAGAAATGCATGCTTTAGGCCAGAAGTTCTTAAACTTTATGCGTAATGTGACCCAAAAGTTCAGGAACAGGTGCAAGAACCTTTATCCTGAATAGTTAACAACACCGAAGCACGTCCACCTTCATAGTAGTCACCTTGGGCTACTATACATGTTTGTCAGCATAACTTCTGGAATCACTTTTCGCCACCTCCCTTTTAGCAATTGGGACCGATATGCTGGTGCGTTGTCATGCTGAAGGTATCAGTCACCACTCTGCCAGAACTGAGTTCGTTGAAGACTAATGGATTCCCTCGAATGATGTAAACTACATAAATAACGCTCCTTGTTAACTGTTCGGCCTTTGGGTATAAATTTTGAAAGCACCTTTCATTGACAGTCAAAAAATACCTCCATTATTACTTTCCATTTGCTCCGATCCTCCCGGAATTCTTTCGGATGAGCCAGGTGGCTTCCATGTTGAGAATGCATGCTTCGATTGAATGTCAAACAACACCGTTTCATCACCTATAATCAGGGGTGTTTGTGCTCCGGGGAAACCCCGGAATTCCGGGGATTTTGAACTTTGATACCCGGAAATTCCGGGGATCGTCGTTCAAAAGGAAGTAGGAATAATAATGAATTATTTATTTTGATCTGGGTAATTTTGTTTGCTGGGTAAATATTTACATAAAATGTAGTAGTTTATATGTTTGAAAATTTATGGTTATTAATTTTGTAAAAAAAGTAATTCATTGAACTTTTATAATTAGGTCATTCAATATTTCATAATTGTAATATTTCGGTTCTCCCCCCCCCACCTTCTCTAAACTCCAAAATGTCGGTAATAAGTCCGTAAAAGTTTCAGGGGATTTTTTGGGGTCCCACAAACACCCCTGTATAATGATGTGGCTAAAAAAACCTGGGACTTTCTCGGCTTTGTCAATTAAATCACCCGATATTGCCATTCGTTCCTCCTTTTATTCATTTGTCTACAATCGAGGAACAATTTGCTGGGATACTCGGTGCATGTTGACATCTTCCGTCAGAATGCGCTGGCAACTTGTATTCTTCGAGAAGTGTGTAGCCTCAGTGATTTGTGCATGTGTTTGGCGATCTTTTAGAACAATTCAAACACCAACGCAACATTTCCCTCGTTCCGTGTAGTCGAAGGTCGTCCAATGCATTCATCATATTCGATGGATTCTCGGCCCTCTGTAAAACGCCGATGTCGTTCATAAACCTTGGATCCATTGTAGATTCACCTTACACCTTTCTTAGCATTTTCGAAATCTCCATTGGTGTTTTACCTAAACGTTGTCAGAATTTAATGTTGCAGCATATTTCATGAAAAGCCATATTTCTTACGTCGCGGAGCAAAGCTAAATTCGGAAAATAACGTGTGGGGTTCGGTCACATGGCATGGACTAAACAAACATGGGCAGATAGAAGAGGGTTGGGAGAATCCATTTCAAGCGCTTTAACTTTAGGTACTTGCTTTCACCATCAGGAATGGCCGCAGTCCCCGAATTTTTGGATTGTACTACGTATATCAGCCTGGTATCGCGGACCTCCAAGATTTTAAATGCCCCCTCTGACTCCCAACACATATGGCTTAGTGATTTAAAAGTTTATCGATAATCCTAAGACTGTCTGCTACTTATACATATTTTTTAGCACTTTTTTTCCTTTAAAACAACAGTCAACATCTTTTAAAATATTACAAAACACTAATTTCAAATAACTAAATAATGTACGTAACTGTATTGAGATAAAAAATTTTAATGAGAAAAATGCTGCTGCATTTCTTTTACAAGTGCTGATATATCAGGTGCAACATTTGAAATCTGCAGTCTTAATTCTGGTTCTCACTTTCCAGATAGTTTATGCAATTTTTAAGATAAGGAGGAGCTGAAAATGTTCTTTCACACAAGTTGTTTAGAAAGACATCAGAAATTGATCGAAATACATGTTCTGGTAAAGTTTTTCATTGGGATCAATTTAATGATCTAGTCTAGGTAGGTATACATCTTCCAGTTTTTCCACAAGGCCTTTCAGAGTCTGTAAAAGAAGGAAATCTTATTATTAAAAGAAAGATCTCCGCTGATCCCCTAAAATTAGCTACAGAACACAGTTTAAGAATCGCTGTTTTAGGGTAATTTAATCAACATTTCTCCCTAATTTAACTAGTGAAATTTTATTTATCTTCTATTGGTGAATATTTCAATGCAATATAAGTTTAGGAATAGCTTAATTATCTTTTATGAATTATATAGGTGTTAAAAGTCAAGCATCTATTTCTAATTTTTGTTTCTTATATTGACTATTCATTAATTGAAACACTATTAGAGATCATGTACATATAATTGCCATTTAAGAATGGTGCTGGACACTATAGACATTTAGCACATTTCTGAACATAGGCAAATTCTACTAACCTGTCTGCATTAGTGTGCAAAAACAAAACATAATAGAAGCTTATAATCAATGCTTTCTATACATTCATCATTTTTTAAATTCAGGTACATCTGAATTAGCCCTGGTTTACAATACTCCTGAAGAAGAAAATGGAATTCAAACAGTTGTTAATGCCATTAAGAGTGGAATAAACTATATAGATACAGCACCTTTCTATGGTCAAGGAAAAGCAGAAATAGTTCTAGGAAAGGTAAGTTCATAAATCAATTGACTCTTCAATTTCTTTTTAAAAATCAAGCCGTTTCTTTGATAATATAGTTTACTTTTATAAGATCTATGTTTAACTTTGTGGCACATCCATGCTGATTTTGAATTGATAAGGTATATCGACTAAGTTTTATCTTTCTGCAATATATGATTAAATAATGTATTGAGAGAGAGAGAGAGAAAGAGTAAAAATATTGGTTTGATAAAGGGAGGCTTTTTTCTTCTTTAATTAAAGGTTTTCAGTTTTTTGAATTGTACATAAACAGATTTGCATAGTACATTGAGATGTTGGACATTGTAATGTAAGAATCAGTGTTATGAATGAACTATATAAATTATTTTAATGGAAAATATTAAAATTAAATTGAAACTTTTTATGCTATATATATGTGCATTTAAAAAGTGTTGACCATATATTTTAAATATATAAGTTATATTTGAAGCTATATACTATATGTATGTTAAATATAATAGCTTAATTATTAACATATTCAGAAATATGATCAACCAAGTTAAGAAATTGTTATTTTATGTATATAAATTAAGAGAAATCCTGTAGTGAAAAAGCAAATTCAAATTCGAAATAGAGTTTTTGTTTTAAATAACTTTCCTAGGCTTAGGGCTGAATAGGGGGGAAGGGGTTAAAACACATTTTAAGGCCCAGTCTTCCCCTTTTTTATTGTTATTTCTTAGCAAAAATATTTTTATAATTTGTTTGATAATATTTGGGAGAAATAAAAAAAAAAAAAAAATGGAAAAGAAACAGTAAAGATTTATATTGAAAATTGAAACTAGACCGTAATGTGTGAATTGCTTTTGAAAAAATTACCTGAGAGAAATAGAACACCCAAAATAAAAATATAATTAATTCATATCTGCATAATAATATATCATATCTTAACCCTAGTTTGTCAAAAGCATGCATAATATATGCTTTTCTTAAAATATTTTTTATAAGGGATGTCATCGAGAATTCAATGGAGAGCAAGAGGACTGTATCCTTGATTTAATGTTGTATCTGATAATTGAAGAGCCCTTGGTATACGAATAAGTTTATTGATGACTAAACATAACTTCACAGCACTACACTACACACACACCAACATTTAAAGACTATTTACAGGGTTAATAAGAAATATCGCTTAAAGAGCTCTGCCCAAAGCAACATGCCTTGCATGTTCATTCAATCAGTTGCATCCGTGTTCTTTTCATAATTAAAATGGTGCATTACATATTTTTATTCTGGCTACCCTGAAGTCGCCAATTATGTTCGAAGGCGCCAACAAGGGAAAAGTCAAATCCTTTTTAAAATGAATGCATAAAATTTAAATTTTCTTATGGTAGTCTCTTTTTATGAACTCATTTGCTCTATTCTTTTCTGCTAAATGTTGTATATGAAACACATGTAATATAGGAAATATGTGCATTGCAATTTATTTCAATATGTGTAAAATAAGTATTTCAGAGTAAAGTTATAGGATGAAGTGCTGTGAAACTTATACTGTAAAATACTTTTAATTCTATGACTGAGAGACATTTAAATCTCAGGCAATCACAATTTAAATCTTCCTTTCCAAAGAAAAATTCTTCATATTCATGTATCAGTGGTTTATACAAGGAAGAAAGGGGTCGATGAGCTCCATACCCTTTATCCTAATAATTATTAATTTTTTTCTGAACATTGCTTAAAATAGATACTTTTGTAATGTCAGGGCAAAAATCTAAATCCTTATTTACTTTTTTTCAGATATGTATATCAAAAGTTCTAAAATTTTGTTTGAGGACTGATTGCAGATGTTTATCCATTGAGTAATGAAAAATAAGAAAATGAAAATATTTATATATACTTGTGTGTGTTCATATACTTTCTAACATTTCAAATCTTACATATATTTCAGATCTAAACATGTGGTTAGTACCTTGAATTCTAAGCTTAATCTTTGCAAAAACGACATTGAATTCCAAGACAAATTTTCCCTTGTAAAATAGTAGAAATTGGATTAATCTGTGTTGGGTTTCTGTCAACTTAAATTTTTAAATTATTTGAACTAAAAAGGTTTTGGATTAAAACAAAACATGTAGCAATAATATTTGAATAAAAATTTAAATTAATAAAAGTATGAAAGCATGTATTTAACTTAACAAAGGAATGATGACTACACATTTAGTTGCTGGAGGAGGAGGAGGTTGATTACTGCTTAGGTTGCAAGTCACCTACTGTTTAATATCATGTAGTTGCATTCTTATTACCAAACAAATAACATGAAACAGGTGTAAGAATATCAATGAAAATCACAAGATACTTTCACTACAGTTTTTAATAATAAACTGAAAATCAAAGAATATAACTGAAGGTATTTCTCCATCTCATTCTGTTAATGTTTTTTTTTTCCTCCTTTGGCTCTGCATCTAGCAATTTCTGTTTACAATGTCCCTAGATTATTTTTAGGCATGCAAATCACAACTATATATTGCATCTGTTAATAGATCTCTATTAGGTGTTTCAATTTTAAAATAGAATTTGGATTCATATGCAAAATTTGCTAAGTTTTCATTTGAGTTCCAAGTTGTACAAATTCTACAGCATTCAGATCATTGTATATGCTCATTTAGTATAAACAGGATTCATCATCTAGTAGCTATTCTACTGTGTGAAATTACAGAATTTGTCAACTTTTTTGGCGTACTAAATTTAGTTTACTGTTTATTATATAGAATGTCCCTCTTTATTATATGTAATGTAAAGAATATGAATTTAAATTAATTAATGTATTTTTTTAACTCTAGGCCTTGAAGCGTATACCACGCAACACTTATTATCTCGCAACAAAAGTTGCAAGATATGGTGCCGAACCTCAAAATATGTTTGATTTTTCCAGTTCATTCACTTTGAAATGTTTTGATGAGAGTTTACAAAGGTTGGGAGTTGATTATATTGACATTATACAAGTGAGTCCTGAAAGTTACAGGTATTTTAGTTGGTACTCTTAAGTATTATACTGTCAACCAATTCGTCAAATGGAAAAGCATTGCCAAATGCCACTAATAATTGAAAACTGTTCCTGTGTATTTACAGACACAATAATATTATTCCCATATATAATGATACCATTTAGCAGTGTTTCTTAATTTTTCAAAATTGGTTGATGTTGTAATATAAAAGTACCCTTTAATGATTTCTGAAAAAATTTATTTGTTCTTTTTGTTTGACATTACTTTGCATTTAAGTAAACTACATCTAATTCAGGTTCAGGTTTGCATTGTATTAAGTTACAAGTTCAAATTATTTTCCATTTCTTGTTTATTATTCTCAGTTGCAATATAAGAGATGTTATAAAAATTGTATTGTATTTGTGGTAACTCATTATGCAGTCTGCTATTTACTATTACTTTTATTTGCTATTATAATATTTATAATTATCAGAATAATATTTGTAATGTAGTATTTTCAAAGATTTTTTTTTGTATTATGAAATGATTTGTGTATATTAACTGTTATAATACGATATGGATCAAATTTTTATTTCAAAATTGTATAAAAACATTAATATACAAATTTGAGTAATCTGATAATTATTGAATGTGATAAATAATCAATATTAGAATAGATCAGAGAGATAGGAAATATTTATAGGAATATAAATTGAACTATGTTTAGGGTGCCTATTTTATTATACTTGTTATATAAATCGTGTAAGTATATAATGTTTAAGCAATGTAATACATAATTATTTACAAGAAGGATGGTTTTTTAAACATGTATTCAAATATAATATTAATTATAATGTAGTAAAATATAGAAAATAAGTTGTTCTGTAACTGTTTTATTCATGAAATATTGAAATGTGGGATTTATTAAACCCATCTCTCATTCATTCATAAACTATTTTTAAAAAATATTTTAATGAGAATTAATACATTTGGTTTTATCTTAAAGGGATATATATATATATGTGTGTGTGTGTGTGTGTGTTATTACTTTTAGTTTATTTGAAAATAGACATTTTTAAAAATTGCATGAAAATATTGTTTCTTTAGCATCAAAACTTCATTTTTCCTTGGTATTTTATCTTGTAGTGGTTTTCAATATTTTTTTCCTTTGATTTCCCCATTGAAACAGCTCTGTATCAGGTATTTGATTTTATGTAAGGGAATTAAAATATAACTGATTTGTGCCTTAATGCCTGAAATGTAACTTGAATTTTAAATTACCAATTATTGCTTTTAAAAGAATTGTCTTATTTTTGAGGAAGAGAATACAAAGTAAATTTACTTCTAGAAAATATTTATTTATGAAAGTATCATTTTATAAATTATACTGCTTTGAGAAAATCATTGAAATTATTGATGCAATGAAATTTTTACCAATAAGAATCAGTTTCATAACAAAATGTAAATCACATACTTTTGTAATGCAGTATTATTCATCTTGAGATAGATATCATAAGTACTAAACAATGCATAAATAAAGAGAGATATAATTTAGTTACATATAAGAAAATTATGGAAAATTTTAAAAAGAAGTGCATTTTTTTTACAGAACTTAATCATGATATTAAAAAAAAATTGTACTTGTTGTACACATTTGTATTTATTAATTTTGGTATCATAAATACTTTTGATAAAATGAACTATAATTTAAATTTTATTTTTATATTTATTACTTTCTCTTGAAATAATGTTTTTTTTTCTCTTGGTTCATTTAATTGTGTATAACTTTGGTTCGGATATTTTTCTTTGCTTTGGAAAAATTTCTATGATAACATTTATTTATTTGTAAAGTTATTTCATGCAAGTGTTTTGGTAATAACAGCTTATGTACTTAGCTGTTTGAATATTTAGTTGTAATGTATGATATAAAATAATTGGATTTGGTAATTTTCTTAGTTTTATTTAGAAATTCAGGGGATCTTATGGTATGTACAGTATCATACACCACACGATATTTTTGTAAGATATTTCTAGTCTCATAAATTTAATATAAAAATCAACTAAAATTTGTTTTGGGGAATTCATTGACTTGTGTATTTTCTTTCAGGTGCATGATGTTGAATTTGCTAAAGATGCAAATGTTGTTGTAAATGAAACTCTTCTTGCTCTCCAAAAATTGAAAGACATGGGTAAAGTAAAGTTTATAGGAATAACAGGCTACTCTTTAAGTAGATTAAAGTAAGTTTCTGTGTTTCAGTCACTTAAATTATTACATTACTTTTTTAGTTTTAAAATGAAAAAAAAATATTTGTGTGTGAACAATAACAAATTATTTATTTAAGGAAAATTAATTTGTCTATGATAATGCTATAAGTTTTCTGATTTATTGAATCTAAAAAGCTGTAATTTCTGTAAGTTATTTAAAAAATGAAGAAAATTACGAAAACCAAATCATTGTTGACTATTTATTATGTAAACAATATTATATATCTAGATATTTAACTTAATGAGGTTTTTAAAAAGAATCCTTTGATTTCCAAAGTATAGCATTTCAGAGTTTTCATGTTGAATTTCTTTCTGATTTGTTATTATATAAAAAAATTGCACTTCATTAATAATAACTATTTTTTTCTTTATTTTCATTCAGTTAGTAACTTTTTGAATTTAATCTTTCAGAGAAGTTCTTCAAATGACTACTGTACATGTTGATGTGGTTCTCTCTTATTGTCGATGTACTCTCTTTGACAATTCTTTGAAAGATTACATCCCATTTTTCAAAGTATGCATCTAATACGTTTTTTTTATTTCTTATTATTTGTTTATTAATTTAGTATAGCTTTAATTAAGTCATTATTTTAGTTTTTATTTATTTCTTGTTTTAAATAATTAATTTATCAAACACATGTCATTTCAGTACTTTTTATTTTTATTTGACTGTGATTATAATATTGATCTTGTTTTTTACTTATCATAAAATTCGGGCATATAACACGCACTTTTAACACAAAAAATAAGATCGAAATTTATGGGTGCACGTTGTATGCTGGATATAAAAATGATAGCTTCAAAAATAAAAAAGATATGCATAGAAAAAACTTAAAACTTCTACAAAGATCGGAATGCTGTTTATTTAAAGGAAATGTCATACCTTATGAACTTAAAAGGTTTGCTTTCCTATAAATATACTATTTTTTCAAATTCCTGGGGTAATATCTTGAACAAATAGCTTTAAAACATAATAGCTTTGCTAACATACATTGCAGGTTCCGTCGTAAAAAAGAAGGGCGTGTTATAAGGCGAATATATCTTAAAATTCAAAAATGCAGCTTGAAAGTATAGGTGCGCGTTATACACCGATGAGCGTTATAAACAGGATTTTACGGTATTTAAAATATTTTTTTAAGAAACACTGATAATTTTTTCTACAAATCTTATAATTGACTGTGAAAAATAGAATTAATAATAAAATTTAGTTTGTAGAAATTTAGTATACAACATATTTGATTTGTTATTTGAAGCTTCTTTTTTACAATAGATTTATATAGCAAAGTTTCATCCTCTGTAACTTTTTTGAAAAATTATTTCGCCAATAATTCTTTAGCATTTATTATCAAATGTAATGTTTTTCAACATTCTCAAATGAGTTTGTTCATCTAGAAATAATTACGTAGCTTAAGTTGTGAATAAATATTTTTAAACACAGTTTGAATAATTTGTTATGTTTAATTTATTTTAAAACAAGTGTAATAATTTTTTTTCTGTTCTTGCTACTGTTAAATTTAACCAAAATTTAACAATGATGTTGCTTTGTTCACATCATCATTTACAAATTTTTATTACCTCTATTTTTTTTAAAAAAATTTAAAGAAATATCTTTTAAAGCATTTTCTAATTGTATTTTTCTTAAAAATATTTTAATAAGTTTAAATTTAGGAAATCTTTGAAATATTGTTGTAAATTATATTTCTAATTGCACTTAATATTTAAAAGGTATGAAAATTTTCATGAAACAAAACAATCATAACACTCTTAAGTTTCTGGAATTCCTCTTTATTTTTTCAAGGAGAAAAATGTAGCCATTATAAATGCTGCCATATTAGGTATGGGCTTGTTAACACATAATCAACTTCCAAATTGGCATCCAGTTGGACCAGAAATTAAAGAAGCTTGTAAGCTGGCTGCAGAGTATTGTAAAGTAAAAATTGCTTTTATAAATTATGTAAAATTTTTAAGAGTTTGGGTAATTGTTTGAAGAAAAAGATTTTATAATTATTTTAAATAAGAATAATAAATTTTGTTGAAAATATTACAATTTATGTTTGTTATAAATGTTATTAAATATTTTGTGTAAAGTTATATCAAGTAAATACTTTCTTTTGTTTTACAAAAAATAAGGAAATACTAGCTTACTCAGCCATGTGTTACTGTGGCTTTGTTGAATTATGTTGGCCTGGCATTGTATAGGCTTTCTCAAGTGTATAAATTTTTCCTGTGAAAATTTCCCCTTCCCCTCTTAATGCTAGCACTTTCTGGGGGTGGGTGTGATTTCTATATTAATATGCTATTAAAAGTCCCTTTTTTGAAATTTCTTGACTTCTCTGCTACGCTAGATTGTTTCTTTCCCCTCTGTTTAGCCTGACTTGGCTTTTTACCGAATTTCCCCTTTCCTTCTTGATGACAGCACTTATGTGTGTGTGTGTGTGCATTATGGGAGTGATTTTTATGTGATAATGTTATTAAAACTCCCTTTTTCAAAATTTGTTCCACTTCTTTGTCTTGTCAGACAGGTTTCTTTTCCCTATATTTAGCCCAGCATTGCCTGAACTTTTTGAGTGTAAAACACTTTCCACTCCCCCCCCTCCCTAGGAATAATATCTCGCTCCAATATCTCCCCTTCTATTAATGATTTATGAAACACAATACTTCTTTAGTTAATAACAAATATTAATTTAAAGCAATAAAGCAAACATTTCTGGTTTAATATATTACAACAAACTAAGTATATTCATTATTTCAACAATGAATGCTTTTAAGATTTTGTGTGTTTGAATCTTAGCACTTTTTAAAATTTGATTTCAAGGCTATAAGTTTAGGCCTTTGATAAGGTGTTTAAAAAATTTCTCATTCTTGATAATTACATAGTAATGTACAAGTAAAGTGTGGTATTTGATATTGAAAAAAGAATTTGTTACTTTTGGGATACTCACTTATAATAACTAATGGGGGAAAAGGAAGAGATATATGTGAATGTGCGTGTGATTATTTTTATGTGCCCAGTTATATATATATATATATATATATATATATATATATATATATATATATATATATATATACTAAAATATAACTTTTCTCATGGTTGAAATCTATTCCATTAGCTTAAAATTGCCTTTCATTTACATTCTCTTTAATATAGAAAACATTAATTTTGGATAAATATTTTCATAATACATCTTAAAAAATATTCTGCAGTTGTGGGTTTTCTGTTTGTTTTAGAAACTCTCAACTATTAATTTGTTTACTGATCCAGCCATAATTTTACTTTAGATAATTTATTTTGTTAATTCATTCGTACTAAGTAGAGCTTTCAACTTCTGAGATGTCTTTCAGAAATTCCTCTGTTAGTTTTTCAGATCTAAATATTTTTTGATATTATAGCAAATTATCATTATTGTTATTATTTAGATTTTGTAACAAATAACATTTTTTTTTGCAATATCAAAGCAATTTCAGAAGAATCTCTTTTGTAACAAAATAAAGTTTTTAATTTTGCATGACATATTAAATAAATTGTGATCTGCTGTATTATTTAATGGGTTAAAAATGGACCATCTGTAATATGAGATTATTCTGTTTTGTACATCTTCACTATTAGATTTTTAAGTCAAAATTCCCATGTTATTTTATTTTTCTTATATAAATTATTAATAATTAATACTAAATATTATGAAGCAAAGATTTGAAAGCAAAAAATTTCTTGTCAGTAATTCCAATTTTAATGACATGTTTAATGTTATATTGTTGACAAATTCTGTAAGTTAAAGTTTGCTTTTTTGAAACATTTTAAAAATTAATTTTTAAAACAAATGTTTTTTTTAAAGTTAAATAGAAAACAAAAATGTGTGTGTGTGTGTGTGTTTTTCAAATTTGCTTTAACATTGTAAATTTCAGATATTCAAATATATATTCTGTATAAAACTTTTTTCATTGTAGCTATTATATTTGTTGATTTTTATTTAAGGAACAGAATGTGAACATTTCAAAACTTGCTGCTTGCTACGCTTTTTCACAACCCAATATTCATACACATCTGATTGGAATGCAAAAGTAAATACATATAGCCTTGAGTATATAGTTAATTTAAAAGATTATATTATATGATTTTATATAATTATCATTATGCATAAGCATATTTAGCTTGGCTTAAAAATTTTAGTTATTTTATTTAATAGTATTTTACATTGTGTGATTTTAAAAATAAAAAATTCATTTCATCTTCAACAGTGAAAAATTATTGGAAGCAAATTTAATATCTCTAAATGAAGGCCTATCTCTACATGAAGAAAAGGTTAAACAAGAGATAATTGAAAAGTAGGTAGTTAATATATTATATTTCTTTAATTTTTTCATAATCAGACTATTAATTTCAAAAAGTTACATTAGGTAATCATACATTTTATTTAAATTGATTTGTACAACATTTTAATTGCTCATACATTTGTAAAATTGGTATTATAATGAATATCTCTCTATATGTATATAAAAGAAGTTTTTTGTGATGCTGTAATAAATTTATTACATACTATCACAACAATGCCAACGTTCAAGATAATCTGCTAAATTGGCAACCTTGTGCTTTGTTTCATATCACGTCACCAATACAGTTGCGATTGTACATTATTGCAAGTTCTCGCAGAAAAGTATGGCAATTATTGCCTGGACTAGAATCGTTGCATGAGAAGAAAGGCGTTGTTTCATATGAAGACTGATTAACAATCAACAGAGCTAAATACTCTATTATCCAGGAAGCCACAAGAGCTGAAGGTTTATCAAAATCTGACTTTATCGAGGAAGTTTTAGAGGATGCAGCTTCAGTGGTGAATTTAACTAAGAGGAGCACCAAGAACAAATTTTGTGAAAAAAAGAACAGATAGATTTACATAATATGTGTAAATTACAGTTTTACAATTTGAGCAATTAGAATGAACTGTTGTGTAATTGGTACAATGGAGATTGGTCCACCAATAAGCGGTCAGGAGGTACCCTCCCAGTCAACCTTAGATGTTATATTTTCATACAGCATTCCTTTTGGTTGAAATCTTTTTAGATTTGATGATTTGTTCTAAACAAATTTGAATTTAAAAAATTGTCCTTATTTATTTGTGCTCAACTTATTTAGAATGCAAATTAAGTTATATAGCATGAATATGAAATAAAATAAATAAAAGGCTGTTACATGAACCTAAATAGTTTATTTTTTATATTTTTTTTCTCCAAATTTTTGTTTGTCTTATTGAAATGTTTTGTTTTAATGTTCCAAAACAGTCTTATTGATTGAATGATTGTTTCAGGTAATTTGGTATATTTAACTTATCTTCTAAAATAAAGTAATGTATTTTGATTATATATAGTAATTATTTTTCTGATACATGCAATAGTTGCCAAAAAATTATGAAGTATTTTTAAAATACATCTTACTTTGTCAGGAAGAAATTCAGTATTATCATTTAAGTTTCTAACTTGATTGTCCAAGGAGTCTCAAGAAGTTACAAGTAAAAAATATTTGTATGTATTATGATGTGTGTAGTATATATATGTAATATAAAATTTATAGAAATTTTAATTTCCTTTAATAAGTAGTAGAAAAATGCTTACAAATTATTTCTCTTTATTAAAATAATTAGTTTTTTAAACAGTGACCTGTAATGGTGATCTAAGAGCATTGTCCATAAATGTCCATTGTCCATTGTACTTATAAATGAATTTGTAGACTTTTGATAGACTTTCATAAAAGAACAGATATTTCCTTTTATTTTCATGTTTTACTATCCAAAATAATATATTTGGGTAGAGCAATAGATATTTGTTATATAAGTTAATACAATGTATGTGTGGCTGTATAATACTCATATAAGGAATGGGATGAAGGGGTGGGGATGGTGTAGACCAGTGGTCTTCAAACTGTGTTCCATGGAACCCTGGGGTTCCCCGAGGCATACCCAAGGGTTTCATGAGTTACAAAAAATGAATTCACGTTCTATAAGTAGTTTGTATACCCGCAAGAATTTAAGCTCATTTCTGTCATTAAGAAACTGAACTTTTTATTTATACCTAATAACTTTATTTTGAAATAATTTTTAAACTTTTATTTTATTGTAATAAAAGAATATTAAAATGTGTTTTATCTTTCCTACTAGATTGTAAACATTTTATTGTTTACTATCCTGGGTTCCATGCGATAATTTTATACTCGTTAGTACAATGTTTTACAAAAGTAAATAGTTTCCTAATTAAAAATGCACCTTTTTTAATTTGTGGGAAAAACCTACAATAAAAGATAGGGAACAAATTATCAACAAATCAACAGATTTGATTTTAAAAATCTAAATTTAAGCAAGAACAGTTCCTAAATTTTAGGTTACAAATTCTTGTAAAATACACAGTATTTCTCACATAACTATAAACATTTTAATGCCTTCAGAACCATATGTATATGTGAAAAATATTTGTCAACAAGAGTGACTACAAAAACAAAGTATAGAAAGAAATTAAACTCAGAATATGCAATGTGATTGCAGTTAATCTCAATAAACCTAGACTTCAACAATTTGTGTGAAGAAATGCAGGCACATATTCCAGTTTCTAAACATAATGCATGGGTAGGTGACACTTGGGTCAAAGATTAATATTATTGATGAGTAAATTATATTAAAAGTAGAGATAAAAAATGTTTAATAATCAATGCAATACTTTTTTCAATTGCCTTGATATAAAGTACCTATAACATTTTGATCTATACTTTAAATATTATTTTAAAATATATTCTTCTAAATGTGTGTGTGGAAAAGGTTTCCTCAAAAATACTATTTAGTTCTAGGGGTTCCATTATTTGAAAAAAATTTAAAGATCATTGATGTAGACAAATGATTATTGGATGATAAAAATATAAAAAAAATTAATAAATTGGTTGTATTTTGCATGTTTCCAATTGTCTTCAAAAGGTATTGAAATGTTAAGCAAAAAGCAAAATTTTTATATAATATTTGATTAAAGCATTAAAATTTTATACATAAACATTCACTATATGTGCTTTACCTAAACTTTTCAGAAATTGTCGCTAAATTAAAATGGTTGGTAAATTTAGCCTTTGTGAAAAGCAAAACATTATTTATAACAAGAAATATCATAGAAGCAACCATTTATAACTGAACTCCTTAACGAGGGACATTTTTATGAATTATGTTAAGTATTTTTAGACATTTGGAGAAAAAATCTTAGTTTTTAAACTTTGGAATAACTTTAAGAATTTTCTCAGATTTGGGAATCAAGTCCCCCCACAATATTTATTGCTTATTATTATGTTGTTTGAGTCTGCTATGAACTTGAGTGTGTTATTGAGCTTTGGTTGATCCAACGGGAGATATTTTTTTGAATATATCTGTATTATTTCATTGATTTATAAGTATTACAGAAATTTATTACACTATTTTAACAGTGGGGAGAGGGGTGGTATGAGAGAATTTGTGAGGTTATATTAGGAGTAAATGTGCTTACTTTAAGTAATTATAAAATTAAATTATTACTTGAGAAAGCATTGGAGTAAATTTAATATAGGTAGTGATGTTGACAACAATATGTCTGTTGCCATGAAGCAATAAGATGATGATTTAATTCCTGTACCTGTTGAATGCTTGTGAAATTGTTTGTAAATATCTAATTTGAATTGTAATTTATTCCAACTAGCATCATGCTAGCATCACAAATTCATATGAATCCACTACCATAATACTTTACTTGGTCTTAAAGCTATTCTATATAATGTGACAGCTTGTAAGTGGAAGTTTTCATAATTAAATGTCACCTAGGGGCTAGTTAGTAACTTCTGGAAGGGCTTATAGTGGCAAAGAGTTAAATCCGGCAAGGTTGTTAAGTCCTCAATTAGGTATGGTGTGGAAGTTTTTTGAGGGTGAGGTACCAGCCTAAGTATTATCCTCTTGTCACTTGACCATAGTACAAAATTATAAAGCTCAATACCAATAGCCCTTGTGTACCTTGAAAATGTGTTGTAATATACTTCTAGTGGCATTCTTTTGGTATAAATAAATACGTTAAATTTATTAGTTTTTGAAACTATTCAGAAATAGTGTTTTAATCATCTACAGATATTTCAAGAACCTTACTAAAACTCACTGGGAGAACAAAGAAGTGAACATTTATTGGGAAACCATGAAAAAACTTAATTTAGCCTAATGTTATGGTAAGTTCATTGTCTTTTCTCAAATTACTAGGAAAAATAAAGTTAGCTCCTTTTTACATGTACTAAAAAATTAATATTTTTTCTTGTTAATTTATTTTCGTTTCAATAAATATTTATAAGTAAGGAGTTAAATTTTTTCAGTTTTTTAAGTGTAACACACTCACAAAAAATGAACAAAACTTGTATTAAATTATATTTAATTTATTGGTCATTTTAAGTAATGAGTAAACATTTTAAAAGCATAATTAATTTTATATAATATCAATATATGGTAAGAAATTTAAGTGTAAATGGAGCTTGATTTTAGAGGGAATAGGCCTGAATCTCATTCCAGGAATTTTCCCAGTTCAACAGAAAAGAAAAGAGAGCTAACAAATGTGTGCAAGAAAGTCAATTAAGAATTGTAGTTAATATATGTAATGGATATTTTAATTAAAAAGTCTTTGAACTAAAGACTGCTACTGTTACTGAATGTTTTTAAATGATTTAAACTTTTGTTATTTGTACTTGACTATGTATGTATATCCTACTAAAATATTTGAATTTCAATGCAGATATACATGTAAGCGTTTTTTGTAACTTTTTTGCAATTATTTTTTGTATGGAAAATGAAGCTGAAATTTTATTGTAGTGTTGTTTTATAATTTTTCCATGACTTTCATTTTAGATTTCCTGCTCATAAAGATGGAAAGTATATGGAAAAGAGCATTTTGTGCGATAGAAAAAAAAATTTAAAACATGTGATGATCTTTGAAATTGTGCCAATTGTTTATACATTTTTGAAATTATTTACCTTATGTTATGGAATTATCATATTTTATTAATTTGTTGTATTAAAAATTATATTTGATGTATTTTTGAATGGTACAAATAATTATAAACATCAGAGTTACAGTTTTATACATACTTTACATTTATTGTTTTTTGATTGGCAGTTTTTGATTAATATAGACCACAAAATCTTATATTCACTGAGGGGTATTCACTTATTATTTGAAGGGTAAAAAAATATGTCACACACTTCAATATGGTAAATTTTGAGTCACATTTTCTGATGTGAAAGCAAAGTGGTATTTTTACTTATTAAAACCAATCTTGGGTTATGCTTAGTAAATAGAAAATTAATATTTATTAATTTTATGATTACATATGAAATTTAGAAAAATAATATTCAATCTAACTCTAAACTATCAATAATTTCGAGATCTTGATGATTTCATATGGGTGATATATTAAAGTATTCTATCCATTCTTCTATGTCTTTATTAGTTCTTTAAAGATCAGTTCCACATTATTTCAAATACTTCGTAAAACATTTCTTTCCCATCTGTGTAAATAGTTAGATTAGTTTAATTTGATTACTTAAATAGCACTATACATGTTGTTTGAAATATATTTATCTGCCATCACACATTTATCAAAGTGCAGACATATGTAAGTTTTTACGTAACATGTCCTTTCCAAATCTTAAACTTTTTGTTCTTTATTCCTATACAGTGAACTTCATTTCACTAAATAAAATTCCATAATCTCCTGTGTATTCATTTAATTTTCTCTTCTAATTATTCCTTTTCTAGGAAATACTAAGTTGAATAAGATGATTTATAATATCCATGAGACAAAAGCCTGATCTTTTATACAATGATCATCTTTCAGTATTTACATTCCTAATTTTTTAATCCCAAAAATGTTTGTTTCAAATTATGAATGAAATTTTCGGCTTAAAATTTTTATACCTAAAAAGCCATCAAATTTCTATTCAATAAAATAAAGTAGTTACTTTCAACTTAATTGTGTCATAAGTTATTATACTATTATTATATATATAAGGAATTAAAAATTTTAAAAAAAACTTTGTTATCAAATTTAAAACTAAATCTTACCAAAGTTTTATTTTACTGTTAATGTAACATATTGCTTCCTTTATTCAAAATGATCATCTTCTGACAGCACTTGTGCCTTAAGTCTCATTGGCCATTCATTTATCGAGGCATGCACTATCCCCATTGCTGCCTTCTTTAAAGAAACCACACATTTGCTACCAATACGGATCACAATTTATAGTCTAGTGGATTTAAATCTCGACTTGAAGATTTGATATGCTTGAAGACCAATCTTTGAGTTCTATGAAGCTTAGTACATTTTCCTTTAAACACCTCTGGGTTGTCATCGCTTTATGAGTAAGAGAAGAGTAGTGTTGAAAAGTTAATCATTTCCATAAAACAAGTTTATCTTCAGGGCTTTCATTATTGGACTTAGATAGTGCCTTGATGAACTTTTGCTGTGGTTTTTATTCCTTTCTCGTAAAAGGAATCTGAGATACCCTTTAAAACTAACCACACCAAATGATTATGGGAGCCAAATGATAAGCTGTTTTTATGTATTTTTTTTTTTCTATTTAGCTTCTTGGGTTTTTTAGCATATACACAGTCATTCTGGTGATTGAAAGATTCTTCAGTGTCAAAAATATTGCTGTCGGTAAAGATAATTCATCTGTGGCCTTTATGAGCATGCTGCTGCAGCAGTTCTTTTATTTTAAGATACCTCTGGTGTTTTAATTCCTTTGTAATAAAATGGCCAGTTATTCTTTGATAACCTGTTAGTCTGAGGTCTTTGTTTACTGTGAGAGGCATTGTTCTTTTTGATACATTCATATATTTAGTAAGAAGAGTCTTCTTTTTACTAGGATTTTGACAAATTCTGCTCTTTGACAACAGCTGTTGTTTTCACCAAACATGGACAATTGCTTCTAGCACAGCCTTGAACATGAGTGGTCTGTTGATTGCTCTATAAATGAATAATCTTCTGATGTCCAAATAAGAAACTTAAAAATGTCTGACTGGCTCAATTTTTTGGATGCAGAGAAATAACTATGTGTTTTTGTTCAATGTTCATTATACTGTGCTAAATCTTTAACTTATTTTTAAAAAATAACATGATTGAAGAGCTTCAATTTTTTGTAAAAAGGTTTCAGACAATCTCTAACAATGAAATTCAGAATCATCTGCTGTGTTTGAGTCATAAAAAACTATATTTCAGAACTTATGGAACACACAACTAGGTATTTCTTCTAGAAATTTACTTAATTAATGCTGATTAAGTCGATCTGGCCAATCGAATATAAGCTGCTATTTTAATGATCTTTTAAAAATATGCCAGATATGTAGAACTTTGGTGGATAATATTTACTTTTGGATAATACCATGAAAGTGTTAAAGAAAATTATTACCTTGATTTGTGTATTTTTTTTATTTGTAGGATTTTTCTTTAATCCTTTAATAATATTACTCATAGCAGAAGTGCCTTCAGTTGCAAGAGGAACTAGTTTCTGCAGTGATAAATATTTATTTAGAATATCCATCTCTTTGGAGTAAAAGCCAGTGAATGTATCATGCACTGGGATAATCTCTAGAAGTTATACACATCCCCAAATAAAAACGGTTAGCTGATTTTTGTCTTAAATATCTGTACTTTCATCAATTTCAATGGAATGTTTCAAATGTTATTGATTTTAGGAATATAAATTTTTGGTTGTAGTATTAATTCTGTTGTCTATGGTACTCTGTGTGCTAAGTTTACTTTTTTGAATTTTTAATTATTCTGGGCCTAATACTTACACTACCTGGTTCATTGAATTGCTGATAAATTCTCCTTCAATGAATGGTTTTGACTTGGTAGCAACTAAATACGATACGAAATAGCTCGTTTTTACAGTAGCTGTTTTATTTTCAATAGGGTGGCAAAAATGCTTTTTTTTTTCAAGTAGCAACCTTAATTCTGACAATTTTTCTTTATGAAGCCTTCTTTGCATATTATTTATTATTTCCTTAATGAATTGTACCATAGTGTATTTTAAAGTTATAATCATTTCAAATTGCTATGGAGTTTTTACATATCGAACATAAAATATTTCTTAATTGATCTTAATTGATTTCTTAATTCTTCAGTTGATCGCTTTCTGCTCATACTTGTTCATTGTTGTAATAAATTATCAGTTAATCAGTAAATAAAGAACTGTACTTTTTAAATCAGATGAAAGATGTTATGGGCAAACTAGACTAGAGCGTAGTATTCTTTCACTTACTGTTAATGAATCAACTAGCATTTCGTGACTCATTGTCATATACTAAGTATGTACGTTTGAATAACTCTCGAAATATGTTTACACATTTTGGAGCCTGATCATGGAATTATCATGAAATGCCATTATTTAGGGAAATGATCTTGATTTTCATGATGTGAGCAATCTCTGACAAGACTCTAATGTCCACATTTACATGCAATAGTTTCATTTACACATAAATGGAAAAGTTTTCTAAAATACGTTTTATTTTATGTACCATGCAGGTACTTATGATTTAAATAAAAGGATCTAGTGTCAAAAGACAAAGGTATTAGCTATCAATCTTGCCGGGCCATGTAATTAACTTGCTTGTTTTACAGCATTGCTCTAGACTTCTTCAATATCAGTCTGAAATTTCAAGTGATGCAATTTTATCTACAAAAGGTGGGTTTATAAGAAGGATCTTAGGTTAGGAGGAAAATTTGCAACCATAACACCCAAAGTTGTTAGGTTATTATAGGAATAACATATTTTCCTAGTAGCATCTAAATCAAGCCTTGACAATAGTATATACAGGGTATGTCGATACTTGATGGTAATAGGGCACGAGGTGAAAGGTTAGGATCTGTTCTGGGAAAAATTTAAAAAATCCCCGGTGTTTGGCTAAGTAAGGATGAGTTCATTTTTAAAAATGTGGGAAAATGGACACCCTCCATCACGTCCTTAGCTACTGTGACCACAAATTTTACGATGAATTTTTCATTAACGTTATCTCTCATAGCCATGCTATTAACAGCAATCACAATAGAGGGGGAAACCTTTACTGGTGTAGCTAAATTTAACGTAGTTTGAGCGGGTTTGAAAAAATGTCACCTAATTTTGATGCTTCATAAAAAGAAAAATATTACACACACACATATTACTCTTAAGAAAATTATCTCAAAAGATGACCTATTCAGAAACAATTCCAAAATGGCGCAACACTTTCTACATTTCTATCCATAGCAATAACTGCCATTTCGTTTTCTTTTACAAAATGGCGTAATTTTAAAAAACTGAATCGTAAGAATGGATATTTTAACTTACATGGATGACTTATGGAAAATCCACATTTAATGCGGGAAGACCAGTCCCAATTTTAATTCAAAATCAACATGTGGACCAGAATATTAAAAGGAAAGGTATTTGGACCGTTTAAGTTGCCCAATAGTTTAAATGAAGCCAAATATTTGAATTTTCTTCTATACAATTCGCCAGACCTGCTAGAAGATGTGTCACTCAACATCTACAAGGACACGTAGTTTCAACACGAGGGATGCCTAGCTCATTATGTACGTTCTGTACGGGAGTATTTGGACATGGAATATCCTGGAAGGGGGATTGGACATCAATCAATTTCATGGTCAGCTCGTTCACCAGATTTAAACCCTTTTGATTTCTTTTACTTGGGCTGCATAGAAGAAAAAGTGTATTCCAAAACAGTCAAAATTGCGGTGAAGGAATCGAACTGCGGAAAAGGATTGTTCAAGCAGTGGAGGAAATAAACTTAGCTAATTACTCCCGTCTCATCAAGTGGTCTATTTTAAAACGGTATGGAGCCTGCATTCGTGTAGAAGGTAAACACTTCGAACATTTACTTCATTAAAATGTTACAATTTTTGTTGGGGTGAGGCGAGTAAACTATTTTTTCTGGCGGAAGGATAACTGAGTGATCCGCCCACGCGCTCTTTTTCCCGTCTTCACTCCCGCGCATTCCTTCTACGAGGTTGACGAGCTGACCGTTCGCTGTGTGCTTTTGGGTCAGACTTGCTGTGTGCAGTATCCGCGATCAATATTTTCGTATGTATATAAATAAATGTGATGTCCCAAGATACCGTTGTAGAAGTGATTTCACAAAAGAACAACAAGTGGTAGCAGAGCGTGGTTAATCTGTGTGACGAGTTAGTTGACTTTGTGAACGTTTAAACCTTTCTACTTACAATGGATAAAATAACTATTCCCGATTTAAACGGAACGAACTACTTCATTTGGGAGCTTAAGATGAAAGCTGCCCTTAGCTTAAAAAGATTGGCCCCTCTAATCTTAGAGGATAAGCCTGAAGACCTTACCCGTAAAGATGAAATGGACTGGATTACGAAAAACTCAGATGCAATAGCATACATTAAGTTATCGCTCGCAGATGAGCAAGCCTTACAGTTCGCGGCGGAAGACAACGCGAAAGTGCTGTGGGATAAAATTAGAGCGACTTACATCGGTGAAGGTGAAGACCGAAAAATTGACGCGGGCAATGAACTCAAGAACATCCGAATGAAAAATGGCGAAACTGTAGCAGATTATATTGCAAGAGCGCGGGGGATTTCGACTAAGTGTCACTCCCTTGGACTGGATGTGTCGCCGAGGGAATTGGTCTACCATACCGTTAGAGGATTAAATGGAAAATTCTCCAAAGTGCGGGATATTCTGAAAACGCAAAGAGGAAAGAGCATGGACGAAATATTACAAATTTTAAGGGAAGAAGAAGCAACTTTAAACTTGCCAATTAAAACTCGCATGGATGGAATTAATGAAGCATTTTATTGTAAGAGAAAAAATGAAAAGCAAACGAGACTGTGTTATATTTGCAGAAAATCAAATCATCTAGCTAAGGACTGTTATTATAGAAACAAGAACTCTCCAAGTACAAGCCAAAGAAACAATTCTTCTAGAAATGGACACGTATTTACAGCTTCCCATCGAGAAGAAAACCTTGTGACAATATCTGGATTCTGGATAGTGGTGCATCCTGTCATATGGCTAAAGAACCTGTGTGGTTCAAAAATATTAGTCCAGAAGTGATGGACATTTACTTAGCCGATAAAAATTCTAAAATGATGAGCCAAGGAACTGGAAACGTTTCAGCTAAAACTGTGAGTACAAAACATTGTAATTCTATTAATCTAACAATTACTGATGTCAGTTATGTTCCTCAATTAAGATGTAATTTACTGTCTGTAACATGTTTAATGGATAAAGGTTGTAAGATTAAATCAGAAAATAATTGTGTATTGATATATGATAAAAATGATAAGTTAATAACTAAAGCATTTAAAAATAATGGTAGATTAGAAATTAAATTAGAACCTATGTATAATTCTGAATGTTTTATTTCTGACCAATCTACTAATAATTATGAAATTTGGCATAACAGGTTATGTCATTTAAATTGTAAATATATGCTTAAAATGAAAGATTATATTGATATTGATAATGTAAATAATTTCACATGTGAAACTTGTGATATAAGTAAGGTAACCAGAAAAACTCATCATAGTATTGATATATACCAAAGCTCACAAATTCTTGAGTTGCTCCATGCCGACCTGTGTGGTCCAATTAATATCGAATCGCATGGTGGTGCAAAATATTTTATGGTAATTGTAGATGATTTTTCTGGCATGTACTTTACTTATTTCTTAAAAAAAAAATAAATATGAAGTGTTTGATATATTTTCTCAATTTAAAGCTAAATATGAAAATTTAACTGATAAAAGGATTAAAAAGATAAGAACTGATAATGGGTTAGAATTTGTAAATGAACAACTAGATACTTACCTGGCTAATTCAGGAATATTTCATGAAAAAACTATTCCATACAATAGTGAATCAAATGGCAAGGCAGAAAGAGCCAACCGTGTTCTTCTAGAAAGAGCTAGATCTTTATTATATGAAAGTAAACTTCCTTTAAAATTTTGGGCTGAAGCTATTAATTGTAGTACTCAAGTATCTAATGTTACACCACGAAAAGGGAAAGAAAACCCATTAGAAATTTGGACAGGTAATAAACCAAAATTAAATTATCTGAAAAAATGTGGCTGTGTGGCCTATTTTCACGTTCCGAAAGTATTGAGAAATAAATTTGAAGTTCCAGGAAGACGTGGAATTATGCTAGGATATGCTAGAGAAAGGAGGGGATATCGAATTTATGATATTAAAAATCAAAAAGTAATTGAGGAGAGATCAGTTAAATTTAATGAATATTTAAAGGGTAGTAATTATTTAGGTGAGATAGAAAATGAAACATGGGATATTGACTCATTTTTTGAAGTCTCTCCCGAAAGAAACGAAATTAATGAAAATACAGAGAATGGAGTGTTGTATAATTTTGATATAAATAATGGACCTGGAGCAATTGAGAATGATAACTCAATTCCCCTTCAGACCACGTCATCACCTCGGACAGGCAGAATCCAAATTCCGGTACTTGAATTGAATGATGTGCAAAATCAAATCCCTGTTAGAAGATCGGAAAGACTAAAATCTAAGCTGATGTCTGTCCATTTGGTGAATAATGTACCAAACTCTTATTTTGAGGCAGAAAATAGTGCTAATTGGAAAAATTGGAAATTAGCAATGGAGAATGAATTAGATTCGTTAGATAAACATAAAGTTTGGGAAATTGTACAAAAACCTGCGAAATCAAAATTAATAAAAACTAAATGGGTATATAGCTTAAAACAAGATGATGCTGGGAAAAATTATAAAATACAATGCAAGGCTTGTAGCAGCTGGTTTTAATCAAATTAAAAACATAGATTATTCAGAGTCGTATTCACCAGTTGTAAATATTGAATCTTTTCGATTGTTAATTGCACTTGCAGCTAAATTAAAGTTAAATGTTAATTTCTTTGATGTAAAAACTGCATACTTATATGGTGATTTAGAGGAGACGGTG
The DNA here is from genome assembly GCA_019973935.1 of Trichonephila clavipes. Classification (NCBI taxonomy): domain Eukaryota; kingdom Metazoa; phylum Arthropoda; class Arachnida; order Araneae; family Nephilidae; genus Trichonephila; species Trichonephila clavipes. The sequence continues at coordinate 140,661 of BMAU01017700.1, forward strand.
TATGTGTTACCCCCTCCTGGTTATGAAAAATTAATTGGAGATGATAAAGTTTGTAAATTGAAAAAGAGTATTTATGGTTTGCCACAGTCTGGTAGAAACTGGTATATGAAAATAAAGGGTGAATTAGAAAATTTTGGTTTAAAACAATTAGCTTCTGATAATTGTGTTTTTATTAAATCTGTTAATCAAAGTGTTCTTATATTATGTATGTATGTAGATGATTTAGCTATTTTTTGTAACAATGATAAAATGTATGAAGATATTGTTAGTAAGATTAAAAATGTATTTGAAGTGGTTGAAAACAAAACTAATAAGTTTTTAGGCATGGAAATTGAAAATGTGAAAATGGTATTTATTTATCCCAGTGTGACTACATTAATTCATTATTAGTCAAACATAATTTAGAAAACTGTAAAAGTGTGAAAACTCCAATTGTGAAGGGGAAGACAAAATTTTTCCCTCTACAAATGAATTTATTGATATTACTATGTATCAGGAATTAATTGGTGAACTTTTATATTTAGCTAATAGAACACGACCTGACATTTCTTTTGTAATATCTTATTTATCCCAATTTAATCATAATCCAGAGAAGAGACATTACAATTTGGCTAAACGAGTGTTAAGATATTTGATGGGCTCAAAAGATAAAAAATTGTTTTATGAAAATGAATTTGGTATTTTAAATGCTAGTTCAGATGCTAGTTGGGAAATGCAGAAAATGGAAAATCATTTTCTGGAGGTGTAGTTTTACTAGGTAATTCATTAATTTTATGGAAATGTCGTAAACAAAAGAGTGTTAGTTTATCAACATGTGAAGCAGAGTTATTTTCTATTTCTGAAATTTGTAAAGATATAATTTGGACTGTAAATTTGTTAACTGAATTAAAATGTGAACAATTTATAAATAATGCTGTAACTTTAAATTCAGATAGCCAAGCAGCAATTCAGTGGATTAAGGGTACCCGTTCTTCAAATAAATCAAGGCATATGAACTTACGTTTTCATTTTATAAAGGATTTAATTGAAGATACTGTAATTAAATTAGAATATGTCCAAACAGAATTTTTAATTGCAGATTTCCTTACGAAAGCCATGAATGTAGAAAAGTTGGAATATTCAATGCAAAAAAATTGCATTACTCTCTTGATTTTATGTCACTGTGTTTATTGTTATATTTTATGTGTATTGTGTATATGTCTATAATGTTTGTATTGTTTGAAAAAAAATGTATCACTCGCAGGAGGGGTATGTTGGGGTGAGGCGAGTAAACTATTTTTTTCTGGCGGAAGGATAACTGAGTGATCCGCCCACGCGCTCTTTTTCCCGTCTTCACTCCCGCGCATTCCTTCTACGAGGTTGACGAGCTGACCGTTCGCTGTGTGCTTTTGGGTCAGACTTGCTGTGTGCAGTATCCGCGATCAATATTTTCGTATGTATATAAATAAATGTGATGTCCCAAGATACCGTTGTAGAAGTGATTTCACAAAAGAACAACAATTTTTTTTCTATTTTTACATTTATTACTTATATATATATGTATATGAGTTACATAACTTAAGATTCAGTTATTTTAAAATAAAGTCATTTTTTAAAGAAAACATAATGGCAATATTTGTTATGGATAGAAATGAACAAGTGGAATACCATTTTCAAATTATCACTAAATGGTTCATCAATTGAAAAAATTTTCTTATAAGAATTATTATATATTATATTATTTATTACTTTTTATTCTTTTTATGAAACGTCATAGTTACTAGCTGACATTATTTTTTCAAATTTGCTCAAACTACGTTAATTATTACTAAACTAGCAAAGATTTTTACTCTATTTGTGATTGTGATCAATAGCACTGCTATGAACAATTACATTAGAGAAAAAGTCACCGGGAAATTGTGGAATTTGTGGTCACAATACCTAATGATGTGATGGAAAGTATCGACAGAGGTGTGTTTTTTAAAATGAAATAAAAGAATTGTCTATGATTGTTATGCATAGGGAAGAACAATTGTACAATTTTGGAACAACTAAGTGCGCCAACTTTAGAGAAATTTGTGCCTGGGGTTGTGTGTAGTAGTTTTCTCTTTTTATGAAGAGTCAAAGTTAGTTGGCATCTTTTTTTCAAACTTCGACTCACACAAACAAGGTTAATTTAACGAAATCAGCAAATGCCCAATTTGTGAGTACGACTAATAGTCCGGCTACGTAAGATGACGTTAGTGAAAAAAATTTGTGTTCACAGTAGCTAATGATGTGATGGAGGGTGTCAATTTTTCACACTTTGAAAACTGTGCTCATCCCCATTTAACCAAGTGCAGGGGGATTTTTTATTTTTCCCAGAACAGATATGACAGCACCTTTCACCTCGTGCCCTATTATCGTAAAGTATAGAGAAACCCTGTATAATCTCAGTGCCGATTTAAGCTCATTTCAGCGCAAAAGATCAACAGGCCCCCTTAGTATTGGAATATCGAAATTTATAACCAGAAAATCTGTCCAGCTTATCAGGGCCCTTGGGTGCCCTCCCTAAGCTCCAAATGTATAAACCGGCACTGTATAACCTGCAAAATATATACTGTCTTTTTAAATTCCTTTTTACAACGATATTTATCATAAGGTTTCAGATAATTTTTACCAATATTTTTCTTTTCGAAATTTATAAATATCTGGTTAGAACAAAATTATAAATATGGTTTATATAAGTAAAGCTGAATTTCTACAGCACTTTTTAGATCAGTGGTGACTAATTTGAGAATCTTTGGTTGATTATAAGTGGTGGATTTTTGGGTCCTTGCAGGGCCGCTTTTCCGCTTAGGCACATGCCTAGAGCGTAAAAGGTTTGGGGCGCAAAATGAGAAGAAAAAAAAATTAAATTACAGGAAACGAACCACTGCCAAGCGAATCATGTTTACGTGGAACTTTGGAAAACATTTACTGTGGTAAATGAAGATGTTGCAATGCACTTAAATGATATTAGAACGTAAATTGATTACAATGATGTCATTAATGGGGTTTTACAATATTCACAAAACTCAAAGAAAATCGTTATTGTACAAGTACAATGACTCATCGAAGAATAAGGACGTCTAAAAGTAAAAAAATAACAAAGCGAGGATAATTAAACAAGTTGATAACAGTTCATACTATAATGTATACTCTATACTAGAATCGCAAACGATTTCATTAATTTACTGTACTAATTCACACAAATGGTTGGGTGGTCCGGCATGCCGTAATGTAAGAAATGAACAAGAGTAGCCAAACGATCCACTTTCCTTTCGCTACCGGTTGCCAGTTCGGGACGCGGTGATTCCATAGGTAGTGTATAATGGACAGATTGTCCCAAGAGATAGACCAAAGGAAAAAGTATAAGAGAGTTAAGGGAAAATCTCTCTCGAATCAAAACTGGCAAGATAAGAACTGAAGGGGGGTGCTATGGAAATAGTGAGGAAGGGGAGGGGCGCAACAATTTGAAGTGCCTAGGGCACCACGGAGGTTAAAAACAGCCCTGGATCTTTGCATCTACTTATACCTTTGAAGTGGGTGTCATGCAACACTCATTGACAAAAAAAATTAGCGCACCAAGACGGAGTCGTCAAAATGAAACGAAAATTTACATACGTAATGACTACTTTGATATAAGTAAATGATTGGAAAATCAAAGAAAAGGGATCATTTATTTTAGAGAAAAAGGCAATAACCTTTGATTAAAACCCAATAACCTGATATAATACCCTGTTGAACGCCCTCCAGCGCGAATGCCCCATGCGGTACGATCGGGCATTGAGGTATACAAGTTCTGAATGAGACATTGAGATTCTGTATGAGACATTTCGTTCCATATTTGCTGTAACCTTGCCTCTAGTTCTTTCAAACCCATGGGATGTCCAATTCGCCGTCCCAAATGATCCCAGATATGCTCGATTAAAGTATCGTATTGATCTGGGGATCGGGCAGGCCGAGGAAGGGTATTAACAGCGCGGAGACAGTCTTGTGACACCTTTGCTGTGTGAGGTCGAGCATTGTTTGGTTGAAAATTGGCTCCTGGGAGCCGTTGCATGAGTGGTCATGGATCGATACTAGGGGTGACCATGTATTGTAGGCAATGGCATCCCATACCATCACACCAGTTGTAGAAGCGGTGTGTCACTGTAAAGCAAAGGCAGGATTAAAACGTTCACCTCGGGCTCTCCACACGAATCACATCACTGTTGAGATTGACTCTGGATTCGTCGCTAAAGACGACCTGTTTCCATTCCCCTGCAGCCCAGTTTCCTCGTTCGCGGCACCACTCCAAACGGAGGCGTCGATGGGTGGGCGTCAAGGGCAGCATACGTAATGCTCGCCGTGATCCCAAATGTCCTTCAGTCATGCGCCTTCGTATGGTTCGAGAAGACACAGGGGCCCCTAATGAAGGTGCTACCTGTGCCTGGATGGCGGCCGATGAAGCAGTTGGCTGTACGCGTGCATTTCTTATGATTTGACGGTCTTTTCGAAGTCTGATCTGTCGAGGACATCCTGAGTCTGGTCTTCGCGTAAATGACATCTCTCGGATCCACTGGTTCCAACGCCTCCTCACAACACAATTAGATCGGCCTAATTGACGAGCTACTCGCCTAGCTGATCACCCATGATTGCTAGGATGCCGATGATTCTCCCCCTCTCAAATTGCGACAGCTGCTCATATTGTCTTCGAAAACGGCGTAATGGCATGCCTACCTCGGTTCTTCCTTTGTAAACGATTCAGGTGTGAGTTAATATTAACGTCGCACTGTTCAGCTACACGAGGGCTTTTGGCGACGGACCACGTAATTTTGAACCATGGTCAAGTGACGTGGACGACACCTGAGCTGGCACCCCCCTCTCCTAACTACCACACCACACCAACGGGAGGACGTTTCAGCTCTCGACAGATTTAACGTGCATCGCTGCCCTACACGGCGGGTCTTTAGTGGTACTGGGATCGAATTCATGACATGTCTGCCATGGTTGGATACCTTAACCACTGGGCTACCGCAGCCCCGTAAACGATTCAGGACACTCAAACAAGCTTTGGCTACCTGTTTTATACTCCACGTAGAACAATGTTAAACGCCCTTGCGCTATACGTAACGCGCAATCACGCTGCATTTCTTATCATTAGCTTATCTCCCCGACATGTACCTTCATGCCAAGTTTCGTTACGATCCCGCAATTATTTCTTGGTTGCTTTAATTTTTTTGTCCATGAGTGTAAATATCTATCTATACAGCACCAGAATACCCTCAGTTCAATTCTAGTTCGTGGCTTGAATTTCCTACTTGTTCATTTGGCAACTGTGCAATTTGTTATGTTGACAACTGATATTATGTGATAGACCGTAACTATCCTTGTGATTCCCCCCCCATTATTTAGAGCATTGTGTTTACATTCTGTGCTATCTTTCATAGTGCAAAGGCAAAACAGTGAAAAAGTGATAGTAAGCGTGTATTTAATCAACAATGGGGAAATGAGTTTTTAATCGCAGCAAATCTACCAGGCAAGCAATTTTGTATTATTATTTTTTTATGCTACTCTTTCATTTAATAGTAGACATCATTTTATTAGACACTACAAAACAAAGCATCAGATTAACTAAGAGAAAAAAATGAAGCTGGTACTTGGATCTTAGTTACAAAAATAATTTGTGACTAAGAACAAGGAAGAAATCAGAGTGAGGGAATATTAATGTCACACTCTTCAGCTATTCGAGGGGTGTTAGCGACAGACTTCGTAATTTTGAACCATGGTCGACCCTCCCCCCTCTCCTAACTTCCACACCACACCAACGGGAGGATGTTTGAGCCTCGTCATATTTAACATGCATCAGCTTCCTCTACACGGCAGGTATTTAGAGGTACTAGGCTCGAAATCGTGTCACGCGAGCCACGTGAGTGAATATTAACGTTGCACTATTCAGCTACACGAGGACTTTTGTCGACGGGCCTCGTAATTTTGAACCATGGTTAAGTGTCAAGGACGACATCTGAGTTGGCATCCCCTTTCCTAACTACCACATCAACGGGGGGACGTTTGAGCTCTCGACAGATTTAAAACCTCTTCAGGACGGGTGAGAGACGCGCGCTTGGGAAGGGGCGAATGCGGAAGGACCTGCACTACAGGACGGGACGTTTGCGTCGCTAAGCCTAACTTAAGACAAAGATGCATAAATATTAAAATTTCAGTCCTAACGTCATAATTTTTTTACGCTTTTAGATTTCTACATAAGTTGTGTCTGTTACATTAAAAATAGAATTTAATAACGTTTTTCCTTTAATTTATATGGAATTATATAAAAAATATCACTTTCCTTAGGAAATAAATTTTGTAAGCGCTATTCACTTTTTTTCAAAATTTTCATTGAAGATACATATTAATAAACTTTCAAATTAATAAAAAAATTATGACAAAGATTATTTACAAAAAGAATAGCAAAATTAAAATGAAGACTGAGTGTGGAAATTCTCCAAGTATGGAGAAACGCTAAGTCTTACATTGCATGATTTGCAAGCATAACATGTTTGTTACATTGCTTTTTTTAATTTACACACGGTTTGTGACTATACATATTTTGGCTTTTTTTCACCCTTTTTGATCATATTTAGGAAAATGCCTTTAAAACAATCAAATAATAATCTGAAGTCAAGATTTTTTTGAAATAAGAAAAGTACGCGAAATATATCCGAAAGCAACAAACACTGTAACAGAACTGACGCTAAAACCCTAAAACACACTGTTAATAAAAAAGAAAAGAAAAAGGCATTGGAAGAGTTATTAGAAGCATGAATGTTTTATATATCAAGTGAAAATTTTACGAGCTGCTTTTTTACATTTCGATTATCACCTTCCCCGCCACAGCTGATGAGCAAAATACCAAATCCAGGCAGAATATAAACAACTGAAGGTCAGTTACTTTAACTACGTACACTTTTAATATAATGGACATAGGGTGCCATTTAGTGGTCATTAAAAATCGTCCTAGCTGAAAAGGCACATATGCATCACCCGGCCAACGAGACCGTTTTTCTAAAATGCATATGTGCACCGCCCGGCCATGAGTTGCGTCCGTGATGAATGCATATATGACTCGCCCGTTGCGAAGAGGTTCGTGCATAACTTCCCTACATGACGGGTCTTCAGCGGCATTAGGCTCGAATTCATGACACCCCAGCCACGAGTCCGTTACCTTGGCTACTAGGCTACCATGGCTACGGAAAAAATCAGGAGGCACAATATTCTTAATGGGATGACAGAATCGTCCAATAGAATTACGTACGTATTTTCATATTATAACTCATCCGAACTGTAGCATATGAATTCGTATGTCAAAAAAAATTGAGACATGTTGAATATAAGGTGGGACGCAACCAGTTTAGGTAAGAAAGTGTTTATTTACGTTGCACTTAAAGCAAAATAAAAGCTATTGAACGAACTTCATAATTTTGAGCCTCGGTCAAGTGACAAGGATGATACATGAGCTGGCACATCCCTCTCCAAAGTACCACGCCTTGTCAACAGTAGGATTTTTGGCCTCGACAGATTTAACGTGCATTGGTCTCCTCTACACGGCGGTTTTTCAGTGGCGATAGGACTCGAACTCTTCACATGCTGGTGACGAGTCCGGAACCATAACCACTAGGCTACTGCGGATGCATTAGATGGCCCAGACAGATAATTTTGAATCATGTCAAGAATTTATTGAATAATTTCTTGAATTCGACTTAACGGTTCACTTTTAAATTCAGTGATTTAGTCTATAATTTTTGTTTATGACATGAAAAAAAATGCTAATTTTAACTATTCTAACTTTTGTTTGAGTAATGAATTCAATTTAATAAAAAAGCTGTGTTTATTAAAAACACACACACTTAGCCATTGTTAAAAACTATTCACTCTGGGAAAAAAATCAACTTTTTCACTCGAAAAAAACTTCAAAAACTGTGTCTGGATAAAAGTATTTATAAGAGGAGAGAATAATTTTTAAAATAATTATTTTTACACTTATATCATACAATTTATGTCGATACAATAACGTATAAATTATCCAAAAAATCCCCATGCCTTTTTCTTCTTTTTAGGTTCCTCCTTTATATTTTGAACATCTTCATTTAAGTCCATCGAATTGTAATCCATAATGCAGGAAAACTTCTTTGTCTTCTGGCTTTCGGTCAGAGGAACAAAATAATAGTCTCGGGACAGTTGAATGGAAACTTCCTTATAAAAAGCCACTTTTTCCGAAATCAAATAACCCAGAACATTCTCTATAATTAAATTTATAAATGTATATTACAATCGTTCCAGCTGATACTATTCATAACTGTAATATTCTGTATCAATCAGAATTAAATGATAGAAAGAAAGAAAAACATTCGATTCATTAAATACACTGCTGGACAATTGCTAAGGACGGATAACACTATCATCCATAGAAACCACAAAATGTGGAAAATTAGAATAAGTGCGGGATATTAGTAAGAAGAAGTATGAGTATATGCACAATTTTTTTCCCACGTCTGTTCATCACGTGATAGCGTTCATAAGAGCTTTAAAGGTTTTGACGCGTGTGGACAGTTGTTGTTTCAAGTCAAAGTTTTACAGGAAAGATTTAATAGACGAACTTAAAATTTTTGGCATGTCTTCCCGACATGACATAGATGATTTTATGCGTGGCCGAATTATTGGAAAGATCGAAGAAGGGAGAAAAATAACAGATGTTGCCTGGGAGTTCGACATCGCTCACAGCGTTGTTTCACGGCTGTGGAAGTCATTTAAAACTACTAGAATGTGTAGTAGACGGCACAGGAGAGGTCGTGTTAGAAGTACGACGCCTGCAGAAGACAGATATATCGTCCTATCAGCAAAAAGGAACAGGCGCACTACAGCTCAGCAGGTGGCAAATCAGTTTCTTGCTGCCTCAGGAAAGCAGATCTCCCGAAAAACTGTTGCCAGACGTTTGAGGGGAGGAGGACTATACGCACGCAGACCTGTTGTGTGTGTCCCATTGACCAGACAGCACCGTACTGCCCGTTTGCAATGGTGTCGTGAGCATCACAATTGGACTGAACAGGCCTGGGCATGCGTACTATTCTCAGATGAGAGTAGGTTCAGTCTGTCATCGGATTGTAGACGCCAACTGATCTGGCGCGAGAGTGGTACTGCTTATCGTCCAGAAAATATCCAGAAAAAGGACCGATATCCGACATGCAGTATCATGGTGTGGGCCGGCATCATGATCAATGGCCGCACGCGCCTACATGTGGTTGCGAATGGTACTATGACGGGCCAACGATACATTGATGAAGTTCTACTTCCTCATGTTCGTCTTTTCCGTGGTGCTGTCGGTGATAAATTTGTTTTTATGGACGACAACGCAACATGTCATTGAACACTCGCTGTTCAGGATTGTCTAGACAGCGAGGGTATTCAACGTCTCGTATGGCCAGCGCGTTCTCCAGATCTAAACCCCATTGAAAATGTGTGGGATGCTTTGGGGAGGCAAGTTGCTGGTCGAAACTATCCTCCGACAAACAAGAACACCCTCATCCGTGCACTCACAGAGGAATGGGATAAATTGCCTCAACAGCTGCTGGATAATGTTGTGCAAAGTATGGTACGACGTGTGGAATGTTGCATCACACTCCACGGTGGACATATCCCGTACTGATACCTTTCTTTAAGGTGCCTGCTGACTTTTATAGATGCATTGTTCCATTTCTCCGTACGCAGATCAAATGAACATTTTTTTTACTTTCAGATGTTTCACAGCTTTTGTACTTTCCAGAACAATAAATATTCTTTATTCTAATGTCTGAACAGTGTGGCAACTATATTTTATCCTACTAGGCCTCATGTCTCGCTTAATGTTATGCTACATAGCAATTTGTGATCCGTCCTTAGCAATTGTCCAGCAGTGTATGAAAGACATATAATATGCTTTACTTTATTTATAGTGACTTAAGTAATGTGCGAGAGGTGTTTAATTTGAAATTAATAGCAAAGCCAGAAATTTCTTAAATAAATAAGTAATTTCGTTTGTTGTTTTCAAATATATTGTACAATACCTTTGAAATATAGCCGACTCGTGATTAGTGAGTGAGTGTTGAGTATCGTCGCATTATGAAGCACCACGAGGGCTACTGCAGAATACCCAAAAGAATCAAACTCACCCGAATGAGGTTTTTTTAGACTCTCGGTATGTCAGTACTCCTACAAAATGAATCATGCACACGCGATCAACAGTGTTTCCTATCCTGAAAACGCAAGAATACTTGCCAGTTTGAGGTACTAAACTTCCTGTCTCCTTTTAAGCTTTTTCCCATTGGTGGATAGATTTTGATGTCGGAGAATCGACATTCCATTCTGTTCGAACACGTCGCTATACTCGCGTAATTGATTTAAATTCCATTTACCAAAGTATGCACTAGGCTGGCTGGGTGGCGTAGTTGGTGTGTCACTGGCCTTATGAACCCAAGATTGCGGGCTCGACCCCGGCCCACATCGGTGGATTTTCATGAGGCAGAAAATCGACAGCGACCATGCCGTTTGATTATACGGCATGAAAAAGATCCCTTGAACGTCCATTTGGCTTGGATGCTCTCAGCAAAATTAAATTTCTAAGTACAAATTTCGTTTCGGCAGAGCTCAGGTGCCTCCCTTTGGGTAAGAAACTGAGCACCAAAATTACTTGCGGTAATTGGCATCACTTAAAATGGTGCCGCACTAAAAAGTGATACCAGCTCCTGGGGAATGTACTAGGTTTGCAAATGTAGAAATACCAATACGCAGCCCCATTACAGGGGAAAAAACGTATGCACAGTACCTTTTGCAGTGGCGTCCACATCTTTACTAATGAAATTAGTATAGCAAGTGTTTCGTCTGCGATTGCCGAATAATGCGCGCTCGTACGGCCGATCGGACTAGACCCAAAAAATTTCTTTGCGGTTTCCAATCCACGGATGAACAGTTTATTACATTCTGATGGGAAGCTCCGTAATAATAAGCCATAACTTTAGGATATTTTAAGCTCGGACACTTTGTATTGTCTAAAACTGCCACACATCTTTTAATTCAAATATTCAATTGAAGAGTTTGGCATATTTAAAAAATTTTAAACTGCCTTATATATTTTTTGGCATATGCTTTTTTACATTAGGTCTAAAACTGGAAATAACTTTCCAGGTTTTTATTTCTTATTTCATTAGGAATTATAAGAAAAGTTTTTTTTTTTTCAATTGCCTTTTTCGTATTCTTTATGTTTGAATTAATAAATAAGCTTTCATTTACGTGTCCATTAAATATTTATTTTCAATCAGGTATGCACAGATGTTTTCAACGTTATCAACAAAGATAAGTTTCTCAATAGTAATAACTATTAATCAGTATATAACCCTTGCTCAAAAGGTTCAGTAAAACAAATTTTACGAAAGGTATTCACTCATATCAGCAAACAAGGTCCCGTTATTGGCTACATATTGCGGCCCTTGGCGATGTCTTTTCATGTGGTGATTTGGTCGACGGTATAGCAAATAACGAAGGTATTATAAGGCCTAGTATTTAATTTTTTCTTAAATATACTTACCTTGTAGCATATGCGAGCAATTACAGTGTTCTGGAAAGGCGTAAATGAACTCGTTGTTCAAATATTCTGAAGCATAGGAATTTTTTATAATCTTTTCTATACTTAAACTTCCTTCTATGCAGAAATCTTCAACTAAAAATATAAAAGAATTAATAGCAAAGTTTTATTTTATGAAAGTGACAAATAATTCAATTTACTACAGTCGGACCTCTATTCTACGAAATTTTCTATTTTGCGATTTTTTTCCTAGAACTAAGAGCATTCTACGATTTTCTTTGTTAAATAATCTAAAAATAGCGAAATGCACTTTCTATTTAATGAACTTTTTCTCTTGTGATTAGATTTTTTTCTCCCTTTATTAAAATATTTATTGACATTTCAAATTATACTCTCTTTTAACAAGTTTTACGATGGTCATTGGCCCTGAAATGGTTTCACTGAGTGCCTAACTCACCAAGAAGAATAAAACTGCCGTTGTGTTATATTTCATGATTCTTTAATTCCATTGGTCAGTTAGACGATTACATCCATTGTATTTTTATGTTATTCCGATAATTTAGTCCATCTTTTACACATTTTGCTTTTTTTTCCACGGATGACACAGAAGACATGATTTAGATGATTTTTGAGAATGAGGCACCTAGGCTGCGTCAGTAGCCTTCAACCCTCTATCTGGTTCTGCGATGTTCATGGTGTTGCATCTTTGGTTGGGAGAGGAGGGCGTGACTTCAGAAGTGGAGATCCAATGGGAGTGAAGGAGACATCTGCTATGGAAGTGAGCTTTCTGATTGGAGGTCGGAAGTGAGCTTTTAGGAGTGACTGCAGGAACTGTGAGTTGGAAATATTTTCTTAAGACTTAGAATAAAATATAGTAGATAAATTTGAAAACTATATATATATATATATATATATATATATATATATATATTAATATAACAATATATATTAAAAGGGAACAAGAAATAAACTTTTAAGAAAGAATTTTAAGGTATAAGTGCTTCTGCTAAAAGGCAGGTTTTTTCTTCATCAGAATTTGCATTTTTAAATTTAGAGATAAGGTCGAGAATTTTAGGATTTTTCTTTACTAGATCTGAAATAATATTAAAGAGTTCCAAAACTTGAACTAAGTCGGAGGTATTATTCTCTTGACTAAGGAATCTACGGGGGTATATCTTTTTCTTTCTAATTTTCAATAGGGGTTTGACTTGGGGTTTCCCCACTAACATTGCTAGCGAAGGAAGTTTCCTCTTTAATTCATTTACTGGCGAAATTTTTCTTTTTCGTAGGGTCTGTAAAGGGGGTACCTTTCCTTGGCTTAAGGTATTTGGGATATTTTGTATAACATGCCGAGTGATCGTAGTTCTGGCAGTTAATACCAAAGGGGTTTTCTTGCCTGTCTTTGATTTCGCAATTTCTCGTGGCGTGATCTTTTCCGCATTTTAAGCATCTTGGCTTCATATGGCAGTTCGCAGCTGTATGAAAAAAGTTATTACAATTGAAGCACACACAGTGGATTTTTTTTTTTTATTTCTCTTACGAGGTAACCTTCTACTTTTATTTGTAAATAACCTAAATGGGTTAGGTCGAAAATTTTATTGTTTGTATCGTTTCTCGGGAGAATTACTAGGAAATAGGGGAGGAGGTTTTTAGTTCTTTTCGAGATAAACTGCGTGCAGCTTTCCGTAAAGTAACCTTCTTCAACTAAGTCATTTTTAATATCATCGGTTTTAGTGGAACTCGGGAGACCTTTTTATAACTGCTTTTATCGGCTTGTCGAGTTTGCGATTAATTACGTAGAATTCGAATTCTTTATCCACCTCTAAAGTATGGATAAGAGTTCGATACTCTTCAAAATCATACGTGAAAATTTTAATGACATCACCAGAGGTTCTATTTCGTATATTCGGGAATTTTTCGTAGATGAATTTAATTTACTCCCTGAAATTATTTTTGATTTTAAGCATGACGGGGGGAAGCGTAGTCTTGGGGATAACTTCCTCGATAGTTACTTGGCTATCAGTCGGGAGCGGTTGCTCAACATCCTGATCAAAGTCCGAAAAATGATTACTCGTTTCTACGGGGTCTTGCATTGAAGTGGGGGAAACGGGCCTGGCAGTCTTTTTGAGAAAGATAAACTCTTCCGCGGATTCCTTGCTTTTAATTTTGCGCTTTTTACTAAACTTTTTCTTTTTACTTTTACTATCAATTAAATCATCCAATTTAGGGTCATTGGAATTAATTTCAACAACTACATCGGTTGTGGGAATTTTATGTTCATTGCAATCAGTTCTAGTGCAGGGGGAGTCCTAAGCTCACTTACCATTTCCTCCTTTTCCTTGGCCATGGTTTGAGTGTTCATCCGATATAGTTCGGCGTAGGAATTCATGAGGCTAGGTGAACGCAGGATTTCTTCATGCATTGACTTGTGAAGGGCTGAGATACTAGTGACTGAATCCCTCAGCGTTTCGCAGGCAGCTAAAGGGTGTTTTTTTAGAGGTGTAGAACTTTAAATTGCAATAAAACAACGATGTATTATTCGATTGACATGAATTTTTTTTATTCGAAAGATAATCTTGTGGCATTACATTTTAAATATGATTTCTGGCATAGGACTGCCACGGCTGGCTCGGATGTAGTCCAATCTGGACGTCCAATTTTCGATGACTTTTTCCAAGATTTGTGGCCGTATATCGGCAATAACACGGCGAATGTTGCCTTCCAAATGGTCAAGCGTTTGTGGCTTATCCGCATAGACCAATGACTTTACATAGCCCCACAGAAAATAGTCTAGCGGTGTTAAATCACAAGATCTTGGAGGCCAATTCACAGGTCCAAAACGGGAAATTAGGCGGTCACCAAACGTGTCTTTCAATAAATCGATTGTAGCACGAGCTGTGGGACATGTTGCGCCGTCTTGTTGGAACCACAGCTCCAAGACATCATGATTGTTCAATTCAGGAATGAAAAAGTTAGTCATCATGGCTCTATACCGATCACCATTGACTGTAACGTTGTGGCCTTCATCGTTTTTGAAGAAGGATTCCACCAGCCCATAAAGCGCACCAAACAGTCAGTTTTTCTGGATGTAACGGTGTTTCGACATACACTTGTGGATTAGCTTCACTCCAAATGCGGCAGTTTTGTTTGTTGACGTAGCCATTCAACCAGAAGTGCGCTTCATCGCTAAACAAAATTCGCTTATGAAAATCGGGAACAACGGCAATCTCGTTTTGGGCCCATTCGACGAATCTACGCCTTGCTTGATGATCGTTTTGATGAATTGCCAAACCAAACTGAGAATAAATCACTTGACAGCTGTTAAATTGGTCGCCATCTTGGAAAGTAATGCCAACTTAAACTTCTATACCTGAAAAAAAAACACTCTTTGCTTGTAGTTGTCTTGTCGGCGAGAAGTCCATATTTTCGCTCAAATTATTCACGATCGTCGATCCAGACGTGGAGCTCAATCAATCGTGGTCTCCGTCAAAAAAAGAAGACATGTACACAACACAAAGAACATTACATAACTGATTCAACAAGCTAAAAAATAACTCTGACTTGCTCAGCGCCATCTATTCATTTTATATTTTATTTACACAATAGCCGTAATTCTGAGCATTTAAAAAACTCAAACAAAATTAACAGACCTTATCAGCATTTAAGGACGCATGTGGTAATGTATGCTTAAAATTATGCGTTATAAAATAAAATGTATGCTTAAAATTAGAAAATGTTATTCAAATTCATTAATTTTAACAAAATTATTTTTTTTAAGTTGAAAATACAGAGTATTTCTGGACAATGTTTTTTTTCTTTTCCCCCTTTTTGCTTTTCTTGCAGATTTCTTTTTGATAGCTAAGATGTATAAAATAAGTAGATATTAATTTACAAAAAATGGCATGAATAATTACTTTTTTTAATAATGCACAGTTTTTATGAATTTAAAATTTGTTTATGGGGTTTATAAAGAATATAGAAATATAAATCTATATTAAACGAATTTTCCACATAACAAACTTTTTTTCGGGATTTAGCGACTTAGTTAAACAGAGGTCCAACTGTATTTACAAATTTTGATAAATGAGTCAAATACGATGAATTCTCAACTGAATTAAATTAATTTACTTGACATGTATTTCGAATAAATATATAAGGATTCAAAGAACTATATTTGATAAAGTTTTATGAAAAACATATTTGTCTTATTGATAGAAATGCTTTTTATATAAATATAGCAATTTTTCCTTCTTTAACTTAACTTGCAGTTTTTATGCTCATTGAGTTAATATTACATGCCTTACTTTTTTGTCTTTGTTTAATATTATTTGTACAGCCTTTGACCCATCTAAGAATTTACAGTTGAACATTTCTAAATTGTAACAAATAAAAAAAAATTTATGTTCACATTCTTCAAAAATTTCAATTTGGACTACATACTTAAACAATTATCTTCACATTGTGCATAAGATTGGAAATTATTTGCATTTCCATTGCATCCGGAGTATGAGAATTCAACACACATTTCGTCCTCTGCATCAAAATATAATCGAGGGATGGATCCAGTACAATTTCCTTTCGCTAATGGAAAGGTGCAAGAGTTTTCATATTCTGCAAATATACAAAACAAATAGCTATAGTTTTTAAATAGCTAAACTAGTGGAATAGTAATCAATCGAGAAAAAATTCCCTTTGTTGTGATTAGCACATATTTTTCAGTTGGAGAAATTTTATACAAAGACATTTATATAATCTAACACAAATCAAACAACAAAATCTCTGCACAATAAGAATATCAGCAGCAATTCCAATTTTGGCATAAAACAGTGTTTCACGACCCCAAATGGGGTCATGTGACTTGCAGCGGGTGTCGCCGAAAATTTTAGAATTTTTCATTTATCTTTTTGTATAAAATAATTTGTTCACCATTAGTAATAATAATAGTTTACTTAGATTATAATTCGAGAAAGTCATCGTATTGAGTCGGGGCCACTTTTCCTCTTAGGCACACTAGGCACGAGCCTAGGGCGCAAGAGATTTGGGAGTGTAAAAAATTAGAGGGCGAGAAAAAAGATTCAAATTACAGAGAATGTAATACTGCCTGTAGTCACAAGAAAAGCAATTCTGCCCTTAAAACGATATCTACTAGGGAAAATGCAAAAACTTAAGTTTGAGGTTGCTATGTTCTCATAATGATACTACAATGAAAATTGATTTCAATGATATCATTAATAATTTTGCAATAATCAAAGCTCTAAGAAAACCGCTGTTCTACTAATACGATAACAGTGACACAACAAAGAATAAGGATATCTAAAAGTAAAAGATAGTAAAGTGATAAGCGATGAAAAAGACGATAGTTAACAAGTTAAAAACAGTTCATACAATAATGTATATTCTATACTGCAATTGTAAATGATTTTATTAATTTACTGTACTAATTTTAAAAAAAAGTGAGGGGGTGGTACGTGATGCCGTAAGGTAAGAAACGAGCAAGAGTGGCCAAACCATGCCACTATCCTTACCTTACGGTTGCCGCTGGCCAATCTAAAGCACGGCAGGTTCATAGATGTTGGATAATGGAAAGACTCTGAAGAGCAAAAATGAAGAAACGGAAAAAAGTGAGAAAGTTTAGGTAGAATCCCTTCTGAATCAAAACTGGCAAGGTAAGAAGTGAAGGAGGGGGGGTGCTATGGAAATTGTGTGTGGGGGTAACAATTTAAAGTGCTAGGGTGTCGAAGAGATTAAAAACGGGTCTGTATCGAGTGAATGAGTACGAGTGTGACGATCTTTACGGCACCTTTCCACTAATACTCTTAGGCGTCTTTGGGGATCTTAAATTCGTGTTTATTTCCAATCAGCTCTAAAAGAAGAAAATGGGATAAACAAAGCAGATAAGGTATTTAAGGAGAGCGTTGTAAGTTAGCGGAGAGGAAGGCGATTGAGCCAACAGTAGTGACGGGTTTTGGAAGATTCAATTGGATTATAGTATTGTGGAGTATTGCTGTTATTATTCAGCGAGGTAGCCTTTAAGGATTAATCTACCTGGAGAGATCGTCAGTACAGCCAGGTGATATATTCTAACTTAGTACCGCTTACCACAAGCGTTAATAAAATAAAGTTAGTTGAATCTTAGTGAATGATAATAATTCAAGTTGCGTGTAATTCTCGGACCTCCTATTCCGGTAAACCCTTTCGATATTGAGCTTAGCAATTGATTAATTTCACATTTCGCAATTTAATTTAATAGTAAAGGTAAATCCCTTTTTGACGTAGACATATAGTTGAATATTTGTAATTAGAAGGTTGATATTGGAACTAAGTGAATAAATATAATTTGTTATTATACAAATGGCGTCTGGTCATTCTTTGCCTCAAGTTAATCTTAGTGTCCAGGGTGGAACCCAGGGGTTTTCACACGAGCATCCCAACTTTAGGCATCCATCGTCATTGAGTAACCCCCCCCTCTACTCCCTTTTATTGTGGACACCCAGCACACTTTCATTAGCATCCAAAAAACGACATTTTCGTCTTTAACAACCATAAAATCGAAGTATAGTTTAAATCTAAAGAAAA
This sequence comes from Trichonephila clavipes, assembly GCA_019973935.1. NCBI lineage: Eukaryota > Metazoa > Arthropoda > Arachnida > Araneae > Nephilidae > Trichonephila > Trichonephila clavipes. Next base: position 158,833 of record BMAU01017700.1, read on the forward strand.
TTGAGGAAGTACTTCTTCCGGCGATGTCAACTATTATATATTCCAGGGTTTATATATATAATAACATAATTAAAAATAATCAAGCACATCCTTCCCATTGATACTTAATTCTTGTATATGCCATAGTTAGCAAAAGGTGATGATCTCAGGAGAACTCAAAACGACTACACTTAATAGACAGATTATAGTTTATGCGTAATTTGCAATGTAATTACATTATATAATGCTTTTTTTATTTTGTCATTTAATTAAAATTTCTATATCATTATATTCGAAGGAAAAACTTATTACAGATGTTCATTACTGCTAAACAATTATATACTACAAATAAAACGCATATAAAAGTACCCAAAAGTGTGTTAATTTTACAGCAATGCTTATGGAGTCGCACAAAATTTTTGTGCAAAAATTGGGGGTGCCACCCTAAAAAGTTTAAGACCTCCTGGTATAAAATTCAAGGTGTCCGGGCTTAAAATATTTAAAAGTTTTCGCTTATTATTATGGAACTATCTATCAAAATGCAATAAAATGTTCATCCGAGAGTTGGAAATCCCTCCAAGAAATTTTGGTTCTAGTCCGATCAGCCGCATGTGCGCGCATTATCCGACAATTGCAGACGATAAACTTGTTACACTGACTTCATTAGTAAAGATGTCAACGTCACTTCAAAAGGTGCAGTGCGTGCTTTGGTTAACGGAATTTAAATCAGTCACGCGTGTACAGCGACGTGTCCGAATCGAATGGAATGTTGTTACTGGCTTGCTTAATAGGCTTATCAGAACTCCTACAAAATGAATCCCGCTCACGATCAACAGTATCTTCTATCATGAAAACTTGAGGATACTTGCCATTTTGAGATACCAAAGTTCCCGTCTCCTTTGAAGTTCTTTACCATTGGTGGGTATGTTTTGATGTCGGAAGGTCGACATTCTATTCTGTTAGAAGGCATCGCTGTACACGCGTGACTGAATTAAATTTCGTTAACCAAAGTACGCACTGCACCTTTTGCTGTGGCATCCACACATCTTTACTAATGAAGTCAGTGTAACAAATTCATCGTCTGTAATTGCTGAATCGCACGTGCGGTCGATCGGAATAGGTCCCAAAAATTTTAGAGGGTTTTCCAATCCATGGATGAACAGTTTATTACACTCTGATGGGTAGTTTCGTAGTAATAAGCCATAACTCTTGGATACTTTAAGCTCGTATGTCATTGTTTGGAAGTTTTATATATTGTTTTAACGATTTCTTGAGAGAGAGAGAGAATGAAGTATTTACCCTACGATGACTGATGACAACATTACTTCTTTAAAGCAAACAGTTTTATATATAACGTGTATATATATACCTCTTTGAATGGTAATTAAATACGAAAGAATTTGTAAAAAATTACATCAATAAGTCCTTAAACGCTTAAGAATTTTTTCAAACAGAAAAATTTAATTTATTTATGAGCACTGTGCATTTAAAAAGTTTCATAAAAATTTGATCTATGAGTTAAGTATCTTAAAGAACAAAATGAACTACTTACGATCAATATTCATCTCCAACAAATAGTTCCCTTCATCTAGATGTTCTGGAAGTGAAATGAGTTTATTTGTATAAATAATTTATTTTGCAAAAATTTCTCCATATTAATGTCAAAATGCGCAGGCAACTATATACTGTGTTTCCTGACTTATTTTAAATATTTTTTTTAACTTAACTGCTTTGTGCAGATTACAATTTGTCAATTATAGTAATTAAAATCTTAATTTTATAATTGCTTATCGCACAAATATGAAGTAACGTTTTAAAACTCCATCTTTACAAATATTTATTCAGTTTGTATATTTTTGCCATAAAAATACTTTCTTAGTATTCTTAACCTCAGTCCTGGTAGTATATAATGATCTATACTATTTCCTATAAGTTATGTTAGATTCCATTTTCATAGGGAGTTCATTTAATAATGTATTGTATCGAATAAAACAGAATCCATATAACACTAGGTTTCCGATAGAAATCCTCGTATCTGCAAAAAATGCAATGTATTTCTAAAATCTTTTTTGACAATACTAATAGATATCTGCAATTAATAATATTGAACGGAAAATTCAACAAAGCAATATTTTATCTATATGTTAAATTTGATTAAAATAAACCAATAATTTATAAATACTTAGAAGCGATTTTCTTTAAAATATAATTAGAATTTATCTTTATTAAATTTCCGTATCATTTTTCCTCATAAAATATTTTTAAAAAGCCGAAAAAAGTTAACAAAGCTCATATTATCGTGGAATGATTATTGAGGTTATTAACCAGTATTAAACAACAGAGTATATATATATATATATATATATATATATATATATATATATATATATATATATATATATATATATATATATATATATATTGATCTCATAAAATAGTTTGAAATTTGTGTTTAGCTGCAGTAAACATTTGAAGTGTATACATTTAAGGGTGTCGCCCATCCGGTATAGTGGTTAGCGACACTAACTGCTGTGCCGTAGGGCCTGGGTTCGAATCTCGGAGAAGACATGAATGTTTGTATATATGGTGCCTTCGCGGCATGAGGGTACTCTTAACAGCCGTCGAGCCGCAAGTCCTCTCGTGAGGTTGGTGGAAGGGGATGAGAGGTGGGAGGCTCCTGACCCTCCTCCAAGGTTTTCTCTCTCAAAATTGGAGTGGAACCGAGCTAAATCGTACTGTCACCTGTATGGTGCTCAATGCCACAACCAACTACAGGCGTACATCTAGCCCCTTGCCATGATGAATTTCGTGGGCCTCGATCTGACTAAGTCAGACAGGTGGCATTAGCCACAACAACATTTAAGGTAATAAAATTAGCACAGCAAGAAAGAAGCATCAAATTAAAAGGAAATTCAACACAGATTATATGATATTGATTAAAAATACTACTAGATTCAAGACAATTAAAGGAGGATACGTCTAGTTCTTTTCAATATCGTTTTATACTACCTCGTGCTACGATGTATGGCGCAAAACAGCTCAGTACTAAAATGAGTAGCCATCTGATATCATACACCCTAATGCACTCAGATCCTCAAATATTGAATAGCCTCCTTTAAATCCTGTAGAGAAAACAATGGCATCTGATCTTTTGACCGGCTCAAAAGATTCTCGGTAGGGGCATTTCAGGGAGAGAGCAGGACTGGAAACAGTTGTAATTTGAAGGAAACCCTCTGTTAATGAACCTGGAATACTAGTCAGGAATGGAAACACTAGTGAAGGAAGAATTTCATACACATATCATTGAGTCGTTAGCGTCTTATGTATCACCATCAGAGTGGAGTAACTCATAGACTATGGCTCCTTAGACTATTATCTACATACAAGCAAGTATATACTCAGCCCCGTATACTGCATTGATGGAAATGTGGCCGGCACTTTATTCCTATATGGACAGTCTATATATTCTCTCCGAGGGAACAGGCCTGGATTACACCAGGACGGATCCCATCTGGAACTACGGTCCGTTATGACTCTAGCTGATCCAGAAGGCATTTGCAGTTTCCCACCATTTCCATAGCTTGGGTAACTATGCTTTGAAACCCCGAGTTAGGATGAGAATGGCAGCCGATTGGACGCATTCGCGTCGGAGACTATCACCTTGTGGTCTCCAGGCAGGAGGGCTTGACAAGAGATTCATTAGCCAGATGCACGTAAAACCACATGAGAAAAGCTGAGTCTTTTGTGATAGGAGATGGAACAACTACCTCAAAGACATAGGAAGCACTTCCTGAGCAGCTACGATGTACTTGGGCTATTAGCTTCGTATATTGAGTTTACCTCTTGTCTGAAGACTTACGGGCAAGTATAGTCATGGGTCGGAATTCAGGACTAGTCCATCCTGAGGATGTTCCACTATATTCAGAGTCCTTTTATTTGAACTTCCACTAACAGATCTCTCTTTCCTGGCCAGAAAAATTTAGAAACTCTAGAAACTGTGAATAGTTGGAACATGGAAGTCCGGACCGGGTTTCTGAGCCAGGTTCCCAGAGACAGACCTGATGCACTTTTGTTCAAGATGTGTGTCCGGTATATCCCACTGAAGATCCAGTCCCTCACCTTAAGGACTAGGCAACAATGTTTCGACCAAAAGTTACCTGCTTGCATACTGTTTCCAGGCTTGCACTGGCACTTCCACAACTGTAGAGGCTAGGATTTCTGGGTTTTCATGCAATGGGTTCCAAACTTTTCATACTCCCCTCTACCACTGCAGTTATTTCATATGATGATAATTTGAATTACAATCAAATAATTAGATTACCTGAACGTTGTATATTACGATGACTAAAATTTATTAATCTCTTCAAAGTACAACACAAATAATTTTTTAAATTTACCAAATACTTGAATTAGCTCAGATTATATTTTAAATTTTTCTGTTTAGTTATTATATTTTGTGGATTAGTAATTTAGTAGTTTTTTTTTGGTATATTAAAAAGAACCGAGTCATTTATACTTACGGATGAAGGTAGTTTTTCCAGTTCTAAGTGGCTTTGTTGGAACTAAAAGAAGTATAAAAAGAAAAAGTGTAGAATCATGTGTTGAAAATAAAATACCGTATTTACTCGAATCTAAGTCGTACTATTTTTTCAGTATTAATGCTACTGAAAATTGGGTGTAGTTAAGAATCGAAGGCAAAACATTTATTGGATGGGGGGGGGAGAATTGAGTTTTTACCTTTTTCAAAAGGAAAAAGGGTAGTTGTCCATTCTGGCCCCTTGCATCGATGACTTATCCCTTTCCACAGGTTATCTCCAGTATTCAGTCTATCCTAAACATCGTTGTAAGCTCGTATTTAGGATTTTTTAATATTCTTTCTTTTAATAGCCTAAACATTAAAGATATCAGTTATACGAGTAACATCAAAACGAGTTCACTATGACACAAATATGAAAAGGGAGACGATTTTGTTTGCAGAAAAAAAGGAAACAGAGCAGAGGTACCCGAAAATTGGTCACGGGTGAAACAAATATACATCGATGGCGAAAACAAAATTATATAATTTTGCTTGTAAATGTTCAACAGTCTTTAATACTTCTCTTACATTCTTCTAAAATACATCCCTTAAAAAATGTTGTCTAACAAATGTACTAGTGCACAAATGCGATATCGTGAGGGTAAATGGCGACGCAGCACCAGAACCAATGCCGAAGTCAACTGGGACAATTGGAGCGACGAATTCTTTTCAAAACATGATATTGATGGTTAGAGTAACTATAGGATCATGAATATATTTGAAAACAAACTAATCGATAACTTATTATTTCTTATCAATTTTTTTAAAACATTTTCTTAAGTTTTGGATATTGATGAACCTTTTACACAATTCCTTTCAATTCTTTCTTTACTTAGAATCTACGACAACATACTTTCACAAAAATATATTGAAAATTTGGGGTGCGGCTTAGAATCGATGGTGGATTAGATTCGAGTAAATAAGGTAATTCCTTCAGTGAGGAATAGTAGTTTAAAGAAATGTAATAGAATCATTCGAGTATCTATTTGGGAGGACACACTAAATTTCAGGTTTAAAATTATGTGCTCACTTTTAGCTGTCGTCTTATTCCTCGAAACCAGCAACACTGAAACAAATAATAAAACAAGTATTACTGCAAAGAACCCCAGTGAAAATATGTAAGCAAGTATTAATCACGATATTAAAAATATTAAAGTGCCTTTCTTTTTTACTGAATTCAAAAAGAAATAATCCGCAAAACAGTTAAGAAATCTCTATAAATGCTACTGCTCTGATATTGTTTCTCCTAACTACAATGGTTATGTGACATAGTTTGTTCATACTCAACATCAGATTACCTGGGAGTTCTTGAAGTAAGAGCTCGCATTTTTAAAAGAGCATCTGACTCCCGTTTCACTAAAATGCTATAAAGTGAAAACATTGAGCATATGACGTTGTGTACTCACTTCTCTGATCTAAATCCTAAGAGCGAACTTGGGATTATCTTGGCAGATGTGTCTCCTGAAGAACCTGCCCTCCCTGAGCAATCCAAGAACTGGCAATCACTTTGGGAAAGGAATGGGACTAAGTCTCCCTTCCCCAAGGAACTCTTCAATTGCTTAGTAGGCAACAAAATGCATTTGAAAAATATGCATTAGAGTCCGAGAAGTTCACACACTTTGCTGAGGTATTTATAACAGTTTCTTTCTGGTAAGAAGAACTATTTTTTTTTTTGTCTGTTTGAAAATTTTCCAAAGAGCTATTTTTTTCGTTTTCTTTTTTTCTATGTGGCGAAATCTGTACCATTTTGCATAATAAAAAATACACAGCATCTCTGCTAAATATGTACGAAGTTTCATTTCTTCAGTCAACGTTTATTATGAATTATTTCGAAAAGCGTGACTGTTCTTTGGCAATTCCAAGCAGTGTATATACATGTACATACTTTTCTAAGTAATACGTACGCATTACAAAACAACCAATTTAGCTTTTTCATTGCCATATTTGTGTTCAGCACATTTGAATTTGTTATGAATTGTCATTATCCATGTAGAAAATGGGAATTTTTTGACAGTTAATTTCCCAGCGTAATAAGGAATCAAGTTCTGCAAGATGACTATATATTCTCACGTTCTATCATCTTTGCAGATTGATCACTACGTTTTTGAAACTTGTGTTTTTCTGTGGTTATGTTTCATCTGGTTATGGTTTCTCTGGTTGGTTCGACATTGCTCCTACCAAAATGTGAAGATGTCTATCGGTTTTAGTAGGACCTTATGTTTTTCTTAGCTTTATTCCTCTTTTCGTTCACACAAACATACATACTCACTCTCTTTATCTCTCATAATACACAGTCTTTTTATCACATCATACATAAACTCAACCACTTCTTGATAACATGTTTTTCTTTCATATATGGATGTATTCCTATTTAAGGTTAGTTGAATACGAAGCGTTTATGTATTTCAAAGAAAGAGATGGTTTCAAAATCAACTGCAAATTATACTCTGCAATATGAACACACACACACACACACACACACACACACACATATATATATATATATATATATATATATATATATATATATTTCTGTTCCTTTATATATTATATACATCTCTTATGTTCTCTGATATCTTGGAGATCCAGTTGGTTATTCATTAGTTAACGCGCTAGCTTATGCTTTAATTAGTATAAATAATTGCATCATTTGGCATTGGTGGCAAAATTAAGTTTTAGTGAGTATATCTTTTCCCTCATTATCCTTTAATTTGGATTACCGATATAGATAGCTATCGTTAGCTTCAAGTAAGATCCCCCACTGTACAGAATAAAAGAGTTAAACATGTTTTTATTAAATAAACTTTAAATCTTCATTTAAAATGGTTTATATTTGTATATATACTCGAATAATGAGATTCCTGCAAAGTATCATCATTCTCTTTGATCACGGTTCCATTGTTAATCACGTGGTCATTACATGGTTTTAATGATTAAAAAAATAAAATGAAATTATTATTAAAAGCACATTTTATGGGGAATGATCTTATTTCTACAATAAAAAGATGCAACAACAAAAAGAGCTTTAATAAAATTCCTACGCAACCAGTTATATAGCAAAATACCAACTGAAAGATGCAAAAACGTTTGTTAATCCTTCAGAAACATAGCAAACTCAAAACCTTCTTCAAGTAAGAAGCGTTAAATTTTTGAGACATTAATGATACTCAGTTTTCTACTAACCATGATTTTGAATGCAAAATAATTTTTCTTTTTGTTCTTTCAAGTTTAAATAAAAGGCAATGTTTTATATCTGAAAGAAAATGAAGAAAAAAACATAAAATATTCTACAAATTAAAAGTATATTTACCTTCTTCAGCTGAACAAATAAGCTCTTCCAATTTTTCATCACTCATACCACCACACTTGGGGCATGTATGATCTATAGTTGGGCAAGTAGGATAAGATAATTCTGGCAAAATAGCATGTAATTCTTCATCAACTGATTCCATTTCTATCATGTTTTTCAGAATTTTACTTCGAGCTTGAATAGTATTACTGTAAAAACATCCGGGAAGTAAAGATCTTCCTCGATCTGCTGAGTATATATGAAATCCCTTTGATAATTGCAAAGTTAAGGGTGATGTCAAAGGAATATATTCTTCAGATATTAATATCAGGTAACCGTCTCCTGAAATGTTTAAATGTAAATTGAACTATCCAAGTTTCATTGTGCACAAATACAACGAAAAATACCTTCTAATCATTTGTTCATTGGTGAACCAAAGAGAGAGAAAGAGAGTACTCAATTTTAATTTTTGTATTATATATTAATCGGAGAAAAGAAATGTTTATTTCCTGATAACATAATTTTTACAATAACTAAAAATAAATGATGTTTTTATAATAATTATATAACTTTTTATGAATTAGTTGAGGAAATTAGCTATGACACATGTTGAGAGTCAATTTAATGATAAAACCTCTCACATTATATTATAACCTTTCAGCATTCTTATACTACAAAAGTTTTAAAAATTAACTGTCCAATTTTCTTCAGAAAGATTATTTTGAAAGCACGAACTATATTTCTACTGGCCATTATTATAATATGATTTAAAAGTTTTCGTTATTATTTTTCCCCATATATTATGGTTTTAGTTTCATAAAGTTCATGTTTTCATAATTTTATAATTTAAAATTTTTATGCCTCAAACAAATAAGTGTATAAATAAAGTGAAATAAGGTAAATTTGATTTATATAAAAATTACACAGGTCTGCGATGAAAAATTGTTGTATATTTAACTAGTGGGTTTAACTATATTTTTTGTGCTGATTACGGGAAAAATAGTGAAAAAATTCCATCACGCTTAGATAAATCACAAATTTCATCTGAAATTTTCTTATTTTCAGGTCCAGTATGCGTACGATTTTTCAATATTATAACCTATATAATTGGTGAATTTAGTCTGAATTATGGATCTTTTATGGTGAATAGGTTACTAAATAATGTATGTTATATTTACAAACACAGTTTTATTCAATTTATTTGCAATGACAAAGAATCTAAACTCGGAATACCAGTTCCTACTGGAACGAGATATGTCTCATTCTGTCTGCCCCTCCCCAATCCTACTGGCTGCTAGGCGTCGTGCGCTGTGACCTTGGTTGCAGTCAGTGACTCAGTGTGGAGCTAGCCACTGTGGTGTAAACATCGAACAGTTTTGTGCTACGGTATTTAAAAGAAATGGCTACTAGAGGATGTGTTAACTCTCCTAACTGTTTCTGTTATATTTGTGGGTCTTATACCGTCAAGAAGCAACAAAGGAACATTTCTAATTTTGTTCAGAAGGTGTATTTTGCATACTTTTTGGTATTAAATTAGGGGACCTAGATAAATTATGGGCGTCCCATGTAGTGTGTTCTGTGTGTGTTGAAGAACTGAGACAATGGTTTAAAGGTAAGAAAAAGTCATTTCGTTTTGCAGTCCATGATTTGGAGAGAGCCTAAGAATCACAGTGATGACTGTTATTTTTGTTCTTGTTCAGTGCAAGGTTTCAATTTAAAAAGCAGGAAGGACATTTCATACCCAACCATCATACGTTCGGCTATTCGCCCTGTACCTCATGGACCTGACTTGACTATTCCTTCACCTCCAGATACCCTGGACAATATTTTAGACGATTTAGACCAAATATCACATATTAGCAGCGACAGTGATGATGGCTACGATCCAGGTACAAATGACCCTGAACTTTTCTCTCAATCAGATTTGAACGACTTAGTACGAGATCTGGGCCTCCCAAAGGACACAGCGGAAGTTTTAGGGCATAGACTTAAAGAAAGACATTTGTTAAACTCCGGTGTTTCATTTTCGTGGTACCGATTTAGAGAAAAAGGAATTTGTCCCTTTTTTTATGCAAGAGGGGGACATAGTTTTCAGCAACAATGTACCTGCAATTTTGGAAATGTTCAAAATTATGTATGAACCAGAGAAATAGAGACTTTTTATCGATTCGTCACAAAGGAGTTTGAAAGCTGTACTTCTTCACAATGGTAACCGATATGCTTCTGTGCCTGTTGGACACTCAGTCCATTTGAAAGAATGCTACGAAAATCTTGAGTTTATTCTTAATAAGCTCAGCTACTCTGACCATAAATGGACCATTTGTGGTGATTTGAAAGTTATTTCTATGTTACTGGTCAACAAAGTGGTTACACAAAGTTTCCATGTTTCCTCTGTGAATGGGATAGCCGTGACAGGAAACAACACTACGTAAAGCAGACGTGGCCAATCAGAAATGCTCTTATTCCTGGAGTTAAAAATGTTGAAAGATACAGTTTAGTAGATCCTAAGAAGATCTTGTTCCCATCACTTCATATAAAATTAGGGCTAATGAAACAGTTTGTGAAAGCATTAGACAAAGAAGGAGAGTGTTTCAAGTATCTTTGTGAACAGTTTCCTGGTCTATATCCGATGCTAAGCTGAAAGAGAGCTTCTTTGTTGGGCCTGACATAAGAAAACTTTTAAAAGATGAGACTTTTTTCACTAAAATGGAAATGAAAGAAAAAAATGCCTGGAATTCATTTAAACTTGTTGTAACAGGCTTTCTTGGAAACAAAAAAGATCCAAACTACAAAGCTTTGGTTGCTGAATTGTTACAAAACTACAAAATATTGGGCTGCAACATGAGTGTCAAAGTCCATTTCCTCCACTCACATCTGAACTATTTTCCAGAAAATCTTGGGGTTGTAAGTGAGGAACTAGGAGAACGTTTCCATCAGGATATAAAAGAAATGGAGCGCAGATACGAAGGTCGTTGGAATGTCAACATGATGGCAGACTACTGTTAGATGTTAAAACGGAAAAATTCACAAGAACACAGCCGAAAAAGTACTAAAAGAAGCTTCGATGGGAAAAGAAAACATTTTTACAAAGACTTATAATAGCACTTTCAACACATGTGTATCACTATTATTCTTATTTAAGCTATTTATCTTTGTTTTTCTTTCTTTTAGTTTATGTTAAAATAATAAAAACAAATAAAAATTTTTCGTTTTTTCTACTTTTTTCAAATATTTTACCTTTATTTTGTTGGCAAGTCTTACGTGATAGAAAAAAAACCCATGTCATTTTTTAAATCAGCGCAAATAACTAAATAAAGATCAGTTAATAAAACCAAAACAATTTTAAAAAAAAAATTTTTTGCGATCCTGTGTTATTTTAATACTAGAGTACACACACACACAGCAGAAATATAACAAATTCTCAGATTATTAATACAGATCATTACATCACTGTTCATTCACAATGTAACATCGTGAACTAAGTATTCAGTAAGAGTGAAATTTGTGTTATGATCTTAATTTATACATTGAAAAGGAAAAATGCTTTTAACATTGTAGCACACATGCAAATCATATATGTTAATACATAAACAATGATATATAAAAGGAGGAGGTTGTTTTTAAAGCCTTTTATGGTGTTTGACAGGTTTTTTTATATGCTTAAAATGGGCGTCTTCTCAAAAAATATAAAATTTAGTAGTGCCTTAGTTTCACACACGAAGGATTGTGTAACTTATAGAGAATACAGATTAATCTTCTGAGAAATCGGTGCTCTTGTTGGACGAAGCCAAGTAACACTGTTACGAATATAGAATGGGTAGATGCAAGAGCAATTGATTGATCAATGGGAAAGATTGTTCAAGCTGCATCACACCAATGAGTGTTAGGACTAGTATTTTGTATGCCCGACGATGACGGATTGTACTGCAGTATTGAGAATCCTAGCGCAATATGACACAACAATTTGTATCAGTCCACACCACTTAAAATCGTTTGTAGAAGAGGGGAATTTCAGCAAGGCGTCTAATGCTAACATTTCCTCTGGTTATACAAGTGTATACGACTTCACAAAGATGAGTTCTACTAGGTTTTGGACAAACGAATGACGTGACATTACTTTTTTTGACGAATCACAATGAACGAATTCGAGTCTGACGGCACCACAGCGAGGTATTACATGACTCACGGATAAAATATCTCTAAAGTGGTCCCCTTATAATTTGGGGTACAATTATATTTTACCCTCGTAGCTCCCGAATCTGTATTATAGGTAACTCAACAGCTCCCACACTGTATCTCTGAAACAGAGCTCGTTGTTGTTCCTTACTTTCATGGCTTATCTACCGCCATATTTTAACGTTAAGGGGAATAGCACGCAAGGCTGCCTTGGCCCACCTAATTTCGTTAGTTCTTTTCCATCGAACATGTATTGTAGACGATTGATTAACAAAGCATATACCACTCATTACTACGTGTGACGAACTTTGACATAATTGGGGAAGCAGGATGAGCAGACTTACCGTAACAAATAGATCTTAAGTCTCTTTAAATGCTGAAGAGTGTGACAGTAGTTATTATCACAAACGTGGCTGCTATCCTAAATACATGCTCCACATTCAAACGGGGAGGCTTGTTCCAATCATTTCATCCTTTCATTTTGTTCGATTGTCCAATAAGTTCAATTTTGATACCTCTAATTCTTCATGATGTCACATTTTGGATGGGCAGCTATGTATTAAATGCATTGCATATAATTTTCTCTGTATTTATTTTTTGTTAAGCACAATGCTTAGGGGCGTCGTAGCCTAGTGGTCAAGGTAACGGACTCGTGACCGGCTTCTCATGAATTCGAGCCTGGTAAAGCTGAAGAACCGCCGTGTAGAGGGGATGATGCACGATAAATCTGTAGGAGCTCAAACGTCCTCCCGTTGGCGTGGTGTGGAAGTTATGTGAGGGAGTGCCAGCTCGGATGTCATCCTTGTCAATTGGCTACGGTTCAAAAATATGAGGTTGTTGCCAAAAGCCCTACTGTAACTGAGTAAGGTGACGTTAACATTCGATCACTCACTAAGAACAATGCTAAATTGAAACTTTTTATAGTTTTAGTCTTTTGATTTAAATAGTTTGAGTCTTTTTTTAAGGTGACTGCCTACCTTCGGACCCAATTCTTTTTTATAAAAACAAATTGAGTGTTCTTAGGAAAAAAAATAAAATAAAATATGTAAATACTTAAAACATTTTAAATAAATATTGTACTTTTAGAAAAATTGGTTGTTTTCAAGGAAATTTTGCTAAATTTTTACTAAAACTGTGGTAATACTATATAAAATTTTTTAATACAATTATCATAATTTTCTTTATACACAACATACATAGTATGCTGCTCTTCAAAATGAACCAAAATCTAAGAAAAATATTGAAATACAAAAAAATTACAAATAATTATACATAATAATATGAAAATTTTGATATTTTTAAAGTTTTTTCTTTACAAAAACTACCATAAATGAAAAAATATTCAATCTACAACGAAACTTATGATCCACTTTATGAAAAATAGTATAATAAACATTAACACAAAATTTCAAAACGTTATCTGGTTTGGTTCTTAAGATATCATGTATCTGGTAAAGAATTTCTTTCGAAAGCATATAATTTTGAGAAAAACTCATTTGAAGTTTTATCTTATTGCCCTTTTGCATAGAGTGATGTGATGTTTTTTAAAATCGCAATAACTTTATTTCTATTTCGCGTAAAGGAAAAAGAAAAACTGTTTTGGAAAGAAAAATGTTCAAACTATAAGATTTTGAAATAAAAAAAATGCCTTATGTAGACAAAAAATGATGTTTTCACAGTAGGCAGTCACCTTAATTTAAATAGTTTGAGTCTTTTAATTTAAACAGTTTGAGTCTTTTAATTTAAATAGTTTGAGTCTTTTAATTTAAATAGTTTGAGTCTTTTAATTTAAATAGTTTGAGTCTTTTAATTTAAATAGTTTGAGTCTTTTAATTTAAATAGTTTGAGTCTTTTAATTTAAATAGTTTGAGTCTTTTAATTTAAATAGTTTGAGTCTTTTTAATTTAAATAGTTTGAGTCTTTTAATTTAAATAGTTTGAGTCTTTTAATTTAAATAGTTTGAGTCTTTCAATTTAAATAGTTTGAGTCTTTTAATTTAAATAGTTTGAGTCTTTAAATTTAAATAGTTTGAGTCTTTTAATTTAAATAGTTTGAGTCTTTTAATTTAAATAGTTTGAGTCTTTCAATTTAAATAGTTAGTTTGAGTCTTTCAATTTAAATAGTTTGAGTCTTTCAATTTAAATAGTTTGAGTCTTTCAATTTAAATAGTTTGAATAGTTGAGTCTTTTGTATTAAATTGTTGAATTTTACTTACGTTCTAAGGCAGGACAAGAACAATGTGGTGGTATAGAATACAAAACTCTAAGTAATGCCATCGTTGGGACTTTTCTCTCTGTAATATCATACAAAGTTCCGAGAGCTCCAAACGAGCAAGTATGATTTCCTAAAAAATATTTTAGAGGACATAATATCAGATGTTTTTCTTAAAAAAAAAAACTTATTTAAAAATTTGAATTTAAATAAATCCCTTGCATTAAAAGCTGCAAATACATAAGAATTACACAGACATAGATAATAAATAAGGAAACGATTTAAGAATTGCGTGAAAATTAAGCCAAAAATATTCATTTATTAAGGTATCCGACTACTTGCGACAACTTTTTTTTGAAAAAATGGAAATATAAGGATTTTTTTGTGATTTTTGGATTTATTTAGTATATTTTAAGGAAAAAATCTTAAAATTGAAAGCAGAAAAAAAATTTATTATTATTAAAATGGGAAAAAACGGGTAAAAATGTACAAAAAATTACATAAACGGGGCCCGCTCTGTACAAAATTTTTTTGAGAAAATTCTCAATTTTTCAATTTTGATGTGTTACTTTATTATTCGTGTTTGAAATGATCTTCAGGATAAGAGATATTTCAATTTTTACAAAACCTAGAGCACTTTATCTTAGTGATTATACGAAATTGCTTAAAATCTGCTTATATCCACATAAAGGACTGTAAATTTTAAAATAAAGCAGCGATTGATAAATCTGAAGATCAAAACTACTGTTATACATAACATACTCAAAAAATTTCAGCAAATTATTTTCAAAACTTTTTGAGCAATCGCTGTCCCCGTTTGAACTTTTCGCAAAAAACACATTTCGAGTAAAACGCATTTTAAAGTTTGTCATCTTGTGTAAAGTTATGGCATCTGCTTTTACTAAAACACTTGTAATTTTTGTTCTAGTGAATGGAAAATAAAAAACTTGGTATTTTTATTGAGCATATACGATGGCCTATAAAATAAAATCATAAACAAAATTTGTCAATTTTTGAAAAAAATCATGATTTTAGGGTAGTCGGATACCTTAAGATCACAGTATTTAATTTTTATGCGTAAGAACAGAATTGTGTTTAAGGTACCTGAACACGATCAGAGTACAGTTTTAAAAATAGCATACTAAAGCATTATAAATACTTTTTTTAGGGATCAAAACCAAAAATATATTAATACTCAACCAGTAATATCTAAAACAAACTATCTAAACTTTAAAAAAAATTTCAATTTAGAAATTTCAAAAAAAAAAACTATTTAAAGCAGTTAAAGAAAAAGTAATAAATTTATAACAAAAAGTATTGCTAAAATAAGCTGCATAAGTTTATTTAGGGAATGTACTAAAATTCTAATGTTTTACTAAAATATAAAAATTTTTGCTGCAGATCAAATAAATATAAAAAATATGACAAACTTATGTGTGAGGCTATTATTGAAATAACAGGTCTCACAACTCAAAAACTATTCACGCAGTAAGAATTATTTTGGTATATTCCCTAGAAAATAATATTAATATCTGGTTCAAAAATTTTCATATAAATACATTTATAATTTTCTGAGTTATCAGACTCGCCATATTAGATTTTGAGCACGCAATTTAAGTCCCAACTTCTAATAGATTAAAAATACCTTCTTCTGGTTTTTCTAACTTTATATAATTTATTGTAACTCGGTCTTTATGGAACAGAAACAAAATAATAAATTTTTTCTAAAGCGGGAAGATATTTCTTTATTTAATAAAATGAAAAAAAATCAAAAATGTGTGCTTGGATCGAAATTGGTAATTTCTACGTGCTCGGATACCTTGATTTGATTAAATTTTAATATGCTCTGAAGAAAATCAACAGTAATGTTTATCAACATCCATGAATGAAATGCTAAATGAATGTTGTGTATTTATAAAATATATTGTTATTTATTCTTTTAAGGTAAACTAAAACGAGAAAAATCTTTTTTTAACGTCGCACCCATGAAGTCCAAAAAATAATTATTTATAGAAACTGACATTTTTTTCTTACAATGCACAATTTCATTACATAAAAAACATGTGTGTTTATATAAAAACTCTGTCAATTCTATCAATCTTTACATAGCGAAAAAAATTATAATGTTTTAATAAATAATTGCTGAAATGTTGAAGAATAATGAAATCATTATTCATTACAATGGCAGAAAATAACTTAATATTTTTACTCACTGTGGAAAAATGGGGCTTCTCAACATTTTATACTCCATAACGTTTCAAAAAAATCTCTTTACGCTATTTTAAAATTTCGATTATGAATTAAAGAGCGATTATGAATATTGCAGAACGTGTGGGTCATGAAACTTTAAGGTCTGTAAGTGCAATTTATTTTAAAATATCAAAAGAAATTAAATTATTAAAAATACCATCAACGGCGTACAATTACCATAATATTACGAAGAGAATTAATTACTGTTTTAACCTCGGAGATAAGAGACTCAATTATTTGATAAAAGTATTTATGCACATATATCTAGTTTTGTTTCCCTTGTTTTAGATGTGCAAGGGAACAAATGATGTACAACCTTGCTGATAAAATGTTAGCACTTTTATCCTTCAAAATGACTCTAATGCATTTAATTTAAATAAATATTGTTACTTACTATAATGATGCCCAGTTGATCTGACAAATAAAGCTGAAAAAAAGGAATAAAAATAATATACATGAAATATTAATACACCATTTATCAAAGCACTTTATACCTTTAATTTATTGCAAAAATTCAAAATATTTAAGTTTTATATTAGTTACATGATATTAAGAAAGAGAAGGAGAGACGATGATTACAAGGCGATGAAGTAATTTCTTTGTAAATCACCATTGGATTAATAATGGTGAGCTCCCAGGATTTTCCATGCAAATCATAATGGAAGAAAATGCTTATTAAAATATCCCACGAATGAGTTATAAGATTCACTCTTACTTTCATAACGTCATTCAGAAAGATCTGTTTCATTGATTTTACTTCGTTTAGTGAACTTTCTTCCGAAGCTAGTTTTGGCTAATAAACTAAGAATTGTAACGAATTGTATATCTTCACGCATTAAATGCTGTCCTGAAATGTAATCGAAAAAGATAACAATAAGGATTAAATAAGTTGTTGCATTTAAATGTCTATAAGAATTATATCAGTATTATATCTCTTTATGGATATTGGATATATATTAAAATAGTAAGATTTCAATTGCAATTTATGTTTTATTTTTTCCTTTATATACTTATTTTTGTCATGTACTATCTATTATAAATTGAGAGGTTATAATGTAGCTTTGATTTGACTTAGAATGAACACAATTTGATTTTCTATTTGAGAGAATTTGATTATTCACAATCACAAGGTACTTAAAACCAACAAAAAATACCAAAATATTCTAAAATAATTTTTTTAAAAATTTTAGCATTGGTGCTTGGGTTAATTGAGAGTTATAACTTTTTTAAGACAGTAAAAATTAATATTGAAGTGTTTTTCTTATTTTGTTATTTTCTCTCATCTGTATATTTAAACTATAACTATGAATGTACAAAATATCCTTCTATAGGAAATTTCCAAGAGATTTGTTCACTTCAATTTAAATAAAAGTGTTGACAAAGATGGTAAGTAGGAAAAAGAATGCGAGAGGCAATGTTGAAGAATTATCGGGAGTAAAATGGGGCAAAATGTTAGAAGATAAAAAATAAGTACGATTGCACGAGAGGGAGTATCGTATAGTTTTTCTTATTACTAAAAGTATAGTTAAGTTAGATACTTCATTTTCAATTGGTATTGTTAGGACTTCTCTGCATAGTCACCATCTAGAGAAGGAGTGGGTAAATAGAGTCCACAAAGATTTTTTTTTTCTTGCGAGTGTCTAAGATTGTTAGAAAACGAAATAGACAGGATCTATATTTGGGACAACTTATATTTCTAAAATATTCCTCTTGCATGGCGATCAGCAAGACTAAATATTAATTCAAGTTGGCAGACATTAATATGCAGGCTGTGATAACAATTTCAACAAATAATATCTCACTCCTGATTTCGAAAACAAATTGCAGAAAAGTATGACAGAATACATTTTTCTCGTTATAAAATTAAATGTGCTTGGGACATTATGAAATAAGTACAATAAGTAAATTCTACCTCTATTTTATTTAACACATATTTATTGATTTTTATGATGCAATTTATACCTTTTCTGAAGTACAAAATCAATGAATACAACCATTTTAAAAAGGCACGGCTGCCCGGTGTTCTCCCCCTCCACAATGCGGAACTGTTAGAAAAGATATTTGAATGGAATTTTGTCATGGGATTCTTAGAAAATTTTTAATTGAGTTAGGTATTATAAAAGTAAGAGTATATCTATATGTACACCCGAATTAAATGGTGTGAATGAAAAATTTAACAGATCCGGTAATCTATACTTCTAGAGGGTGATTACAGTCAAGACTTTAAGCAAAACTACAGAGCGATGTAAACTACACTGAAAACCGATGTATGTATTGATTAGCAGAGAAGGTAAAACTATTAAAATGTTTCCGAGCAATAAACCTTCCATTAAACATTGTCATATATTCAGTTCATCACTATATATGTATGATCTAAAAAAGTTGAAAGAATAAAAATTACTACCAAAAACAAAAACCTGAATATATATATATATATATTGATAAGTTATGTTGGCCGTATATAGAAAAGAATACAATTAAAAGGAAAATCGTGGAAAGTGTTCACGTTAAAATTGACGAAAGAGTACTATGAAAAAAAAAAAGCTTTTGATCCCGATCAGTTTAATCTAAAATTTACAACAACGAATCCTCAATTTGAATAAAAACTCGACAGTGAAGAAGAAAGTAGCTTGGATGCCTTTGATATCATGAATGAAACAAACTATGCTAATATTTTTCCACATGGGATATGCATTACTGACAAATTTAAAGAACTCAAATTTCCTAAATAAAAAAATGAATGGGTTAGTGAGTGCTTATTAACACACATCGCACTCTAAGGCAGTGGTCTCCAACCCCTGGACCGGTGCCGATCCGTGGATAAAATACTACTGGTCTACACAAGAAACATTAAATTATTTCCATTTTATTTACTGTGCTATATTTTTCTTGGGTTTGGGCTACTTTTCATGTGAATATCACTTTATATTCATTTTTAGTGTAGCTATATTTTATTCTGAAGGCACGTTTAAATATAATTAAAATAAAAATTTTAAAACAAAGCAATTTAAAAATGAACAATCAACGGCCTCCCCTCAGGCCCCGTTTACATGGACGAAAATTGCCGGCAAAATACCGGGACGAATCCGCTTTGTACCCGTTTACACGGCGACCCGGCAAAATCCCGGGTCGAAATAGGGGCATTTTTCATACCCTCTTTCGACTAGGAACTTTTTGGGGTAAAAAAGGAGAGTGTTTTCTAATTCTCCCATGATGCATTGCGCCAGAGATTCGTTTATTCAAGATGGCTGCTGTTTTGGATTGCTCGCCTTAGACAACAGAATAAATAATAACCCTCATAAACATCTGGGAGACCAAAACGAATTGGATTTGTCCGGGATTCGGAAGTTTACACAAGTGCCCATTTTCAATAAAAATTATATTCCATTCAGGTACAGGAGAGAGAGAAGGATGTACATAAATTTATATTTAGTATGTTCTGAATGTATGTTTCAATATTTTAATAAGATGATACATATATTTTAATACAGTTTTTGAGATTGATTTAAAATATTACAATATAATTCTTTTTTGAATGTACACAAAAAATTGCATTTTTTTTTGTTATTTTTCTTGATTTATCCAATTGAGTATTTCCATATAAGAAGTAAAAAATTAGTAATATCTTGTAACTAAATAACTCCCCTAAAGGTGTATTGAATTTTTTTACTGTGAAAGTTGATATAACCAATAGAATGATCAGTTTTATATTAACATCCCCTTAAATTCATGTGGATAAGAACTTAAAAAGAAAAATTTCTTTTTAAAAATCTTCAGTTATGATCCACTTTCACTTAACCATTTAATTTTTGTTATTAAAGCAAACCATGATTTACTCTACCAAAAGAGATTTCTTTATACACATATACATACAAAATTATTTTATAAAAGTAGGCTAAGTACTACTTTTTTCTCCTCAAGGATTAAATAATCCCACAATTATAAAACATACTATGAACAAGTTCTTATGAAAACATTGCACATCGAAGAAAATACACACTTTTTTACAAACAAAAATAGTAATTTAGCTTTTTAATTAAAGTTGGTTAATATGAAAGTTTTTGTTTAACAACTAGGAATTCTGAGATGGAAATAAAATTGCTTTTAACATCATTGAAATGTTTTGGGTATCTGAAATAATCTTATAAAAACTAACATTTGATATGCTTTATACAGACTTCCTTCGTAATTATTACCCTTCAGAAGGTTTGAATTTTTTTTAAAATGTCTGTCTCCAACATTCTGAAATAAATTAAGTGGATGTTTTTGAATAAATTAAGAAACATGTTTAAAGAAATAGGCTTTTTAATAAAATTATAAAGTAGAACAAATTAAATTGTTTTTGTGAAAATTTCTCATATACAGTTTTATTTAATAATCATACTCATTTTAATATACATCATTTATCGACACTTAATTTTTAACATTACATGAATGCACTATAAGTAAATAAAGCATTCCATGATCTGCTATATAAATCAGACTCTCTGAAAGAGTAACATTAAACTATAAGGACAAATCGAGGATCTATCTGCCAATATTCAACATGCATAATATCTTTTACAATTATTATATCTCATTTTTATCTTATTGATGATAACATCTAATAAAAATTCTCTGAAAATCTTATGAATGGCTTTTTGCAATTTATTTACAACAAAAAGTATTAATTTTTAAAAATATTTAGAAAAGAGTATTAAAATGTCATTAACCCAAACAAATAAAATGAAACAAAAAAATTAAAGAACATTATCTCCTAAATCAAAGATTTCATAGATAAAAAGGTCAAATTATGTAGAATTTCTAAAATGTTCACTTTAGGTTTATGACATAAAACTTAAATTTTTAAACACCTAGTGATTAGGCAATTAATAGTAAACAAAAAAATTATAAAAACATTTTTTTTTTTCAAAGTTTCTGCAAATTTTATTTACTCTAATTTCAATACTATCAAAACTATTTTAATCAAATTAATGTTTTTTTTTCATTTTTGATACAATAAATTTACAAAAGTAAGATTTGAAATGGTCTTCCCTTGTTTTCAAAGAAATTAATGGCAAAAACTAGTCTTTTTAGTCAGCCAACTGTGTGAAATATACCAGAAACTAGAAAGCAAAAACCTATAACATTTGTATATAGGTAAGCTACACATAGTATTTTTGAGAAATTGTATATGGTATGGGTCTAGATTAAATGAAATATCACAAGAATTTTGAAATTTCAGATCTTACAAACTGGCAGAATTATAAAATCCACTTCTATACAGTCAACTTTCAGAATTTACATAGAACAAATTAGAATACTGAAATCATGCAACTTATAGAAAGAAGTTGAATAAAAGAAACAAATACATGACATGTTATTTCGTTATCACTGATATGCAACTGAAGTATCATTTTATATATTACATTAATATTTTAAAAAATGGAGAGAGAAGATAAAACGACATCAGAAAAAAAAAAAATTCTGAATTCTCAATCTGAAATTTAATGTTAGAAAATTAATAACAATCATTATTAATTGATAAGTTACCAAAGTTTATCATTAATAAATTAATCACAATGTGTAAATTGTAAGCAAGATTCTTTTACCAGGGCATTCCTAAATTTGATGAAACTTCTGTTTCCCAAATTACACATGAGCAAAATATTAAATTACTTCAAAGTTTCTCTAAGAAATGCTAAATCAGTACTAGTACCATTCCACAAATTTTGGAACATGCATTAAACAGCCGACTAATTTCGCCAAGCAAAAAGACATAACAAATTAAAAAAACAATTACATCACTATTATTGTTACTGTGTGCAAACGTGATCAGGGACAGTTTCTACTATTGGCTGTATATCGCAGCATTTGGCGGCTTTTTTATTTTAAGAAATTTGTCGATATTATATATATACAATACAAACACCCCAAATTTGTCCCTTAAGCATATGTTACACAAAAATATCAGTGATTTTGGATGATGAAACACTTATTTTTAAAAACATTTCTTTGAAATTACCTTTTACTGAATTCTTCATGAATATAGATTATTGTAAACAACAATGTCAAGTTATTCATTTAAGGTAAATAGAGAGTTGAAAAAGGTTGTATTAAAATTCTGAATATTTCCATTGCTTTCAGAAAGTAAACATCCTACAGAAAATGTCTATATGTAAAGTCGTATTTGGTTTCATGATCCTAATTTCCCATAAATATCATAGAACTGATTTAAGTACACTTCTTGGGTCAATATTTGTAACTAACTCAATGCGACAAATTTATTTAGGTCTTAAATTTATTAGCAGGATAATATCAATATATATTAGCATTTAGACTTTAATACTTATGTAAAAAATCCAGAGTATTCTTATGCTTAATACATTTCAGCTGGGGTTGCAGATTTTTTTTAACACACAATGTTGATATTTCAATAACAAGTGTAAAGTCTTTATATGAAATTTATCAAAATTATTGAATTTTACATTTTAATTGTGCAAGTACCAATAAATGCATATTTGTTATCCATAGTAAAAAAGGTACATCTGTGTGAGAAAAATTTGTATCAGTCAAATTCTGGAAAACAAATATGTTAAGAAATCCTCACATAATAAATAGATACCACACAAATATTTAATAATAATTTTTTTTAACTAAAAGAATTATGGATTTAACAATGACTTTTTATTTTGATCATGTACAAGAGAACAGGAATTTAATATTTAATGTATGCACACAATTTTATATTCGATAATACACACATTTTAATGCCTTAATTTTTTACCACACTCAGAATGTAATTCTCGATAAATTATATCTTTTTACTAAAATAGTACTGCGAATACAAACTTTCAAAATGTTACATGATTTTTTTATATATAATTTTACAAATGGTAATTTTCATTTCTAATGTTTGAAAGTGGTATAAATTATATATATATATACTTGTTTTAATATGACAGGTATGATAACATATCAGATTTTTGTGTTCTTACTTTAAATAATTAAATACAGAAATATCTCTTAACTACTCTAAAGATGTGTAAAACAAATAAAAAAAAAAATTTAAGCTAACCTAATATATTTTATCTTTTTATGTATGTTCTCTATATAATTTAATTTAAAATAAATTGGTGGCGACGGTTTCTAAATGGTTGGTATTGAAAACAAATGTCGTTCTTATCCATTTTTACTAAACACTCGAATTTTTACCGGGATATTAAAGAGATTTTTTTCCGACAGTCGACTTCTTTTTTACTATAATTGAGCAACCACGTATAGTCAAATACGAAATTTTAGTGGGTATAGTTTAAATGTGCAAGAGCATAGAAATGTTTGGCGGTAAAAAACGAAAACGTAATCACATGTCCTCTTCATGATAATCGCGCTAAAAATTCTAGTTGTTTCCATGGTTACATTTTTACAATCACGTGAATCTATCAACCAATCACCAGATTCTTATGAAAATGCACCCGATTCTCATGTAAACGGGTCGAAAAAAATACCGGTATAATCCCGGCTTTCATCCGCATTTCGAATTGCCGGTATTATGCCGGGTTCCATGTAAACGGGGCCTCAGCGAGCCGCGGTAAAATTATCCAACGTTGACCGGTCCGCGGCGATAAAACGGTTGGGGAACACTGCTCTAAAACAATGCTAGGGCTAATGGTGACGGAACTCTCAGTTTTGCTCCATGGTCATGTGATAGGGATGACACCTAAATCGTCTCCCCCTTCCTTACTTTCACTCCACGTCAACTTGAGGACTTTGAGTTATGAAGACTTCATTGGCATCAGTCCATGTACAAGCAGAGTTGCCAGGAACTTATGCAGCAAAGTAGCACGAAGAGGGGGAAAAAGTAGCGAATCGATTTTCACTTGCAATTCATAAATATAATTTTTTTAATTTCGTAAAACTACGTTAAAATACTTTAATTATTTATAATTCATTTAAAATACATTCAAATTCGTCCTGCTAAATATCGTGATCTGCTGTTTTTTTTTCAATTCCTACTATTAAACTATTTAATAAGTCTGAAAAGTAGCACGTGTCTTTTGTTTTGATTTGAGAGGGGCGTGGTGGTCAGCGGTTTTGGGTTTTGACAGATGTAAACAACTTTTTAAAAAAATATTAAAAATACTTCTAATTCAGCTAGAGCAAAAATTTAAATTGCGTTATAAAGAAAAAGAATGGCATTTTATGTTTCAATCAAAATTGAAAAATCGATTTTCATGGATTTTCGTGAAGTGACCCCCTTAACTCACACTCTCTCTATATTTATTTATTTGTTTGTGTATTTATTTATCTTGGTGGAATTTTCAATCTTTGATAAAATACATTTTAAAGCGCTCCATTGAGCTGAAATTTAATATCCATGATTATTTTGGATGCTAATATAATAACTTCATTATAATTAATAAAAATTAATTGATTAAAACTAATTATTTAAATAATTACAAATACAGCCACGTTGGCATCATTCTTGGTGACTTAGCGACCATTTTGGCGACTTATATCAAAACTTGAAAAGTATTTTCTCACGTTTTAAAGCATTCAGTTGAACTGAAATTTTATATACACGATTTTTTTGGATGGCAATATGATACTTTAATGATAATGAATAAGAATTAATTGCCACTTAATGTTGTGATTCTGTCATATGTATATACATATTTATATTAATTGTAACTATTTAATAGAAAGAAGCTAAAATATAATTTTTCTTTGTTGATTGAAGTAGGAATTGATTTAAACATTTTTTTATATTACTTGTTTATAAATATCTGAACTATATTGAAACATTTGTGGCGATGGAATGAAATCAACGCAGCAAGTCCCTCATTCTTCCAAAGTCATTTTGATTCTGAGGATTTGAAACCCTTCGAGTCACATTCGATTCCATGTTTTTGTCTTTTTTGACGTCACTCTGGAAAATGCCCTTTTTATAGTGGCATTACTTATGGGTAGTCTGTAAAGCTTTAAAAGTAAATATAGCTAAATCTCTTAAAAATAAATTTCTATCTGTATCTTTTGTATTAAAAATATGATACCAAAATAATTCTCCATCGTTTAAAAGCTCAGATTCAGATTGAAAAACATCTTTCAACTGTATGTTAAAAATTTGTCTTCCTTGATTCTCCAGAATATATAATCTAGATTGGTCTGCTAATTCTAAGGGCAGATAAAAAAAAAAGGACGATTTGAATTCAGAAAAATATTAGGGGAAATTTTTTTTAATCTTTTTTAAATTTCCGTAATTTGAAGGGATTCGGTTTAAAAGTTGCTCACATGAAACTTTTTGAGAAATTATGACATCTTTGATAGATTTCTTTAGTAGATTCTGTATAAATTATTTAATTTTTTTCTTCTCAGTTTATTCAAATAGACATCCATCATGTACTTCACTAGGCTAATAAATGCTTGTCAAATTCATGTCAACTTCGAGATTCACACATTTAAGGTAAGTTATTCTTCCTAAAAGAATAGGTGCAATATTTTAATGCTTTCAGTAATTTGCAATGATCAACATGATCACTTTGAAAGAGTAAATTAATCCCCTCAAATTCTGCTAAAATTGGCAGCTGCAATTTAACAATATTTGATTCTATCATTGTATTAATTAAGTAAAGGGATAGTAAGAGAAGTGGTTGATTGGAAAGAGAGGAATCTAGGCAGTGACGCAACGGAGAATATTAGGGCACATTGCAAAGTCAACTTTTGGACCCCCAAGCCCTAATATGTACTTAGCGTCAGTCAGGCTTTGAGTCCTCTAGAGAATTCCTGGGCCACACCCGCAATGCGAGGGTGTACTTTACGCCACTGAATCTAGGTAAAAACCTTTCAAAAGAGATTTAATTAGATTTTTAACACATAATCTCTCTAGATGACGAGTGCTTAATTTTGTCACTGCCTTGCAGTGCTGCAACGTAAGATAATTATAAAAATAGATTTTTATTCTTTAATTCAACTCAGTACCATTGATGATAATTATACAATTTACTTAGTTCAATAAGAATTTGTCCTTTCACAATTACTTTTCCAGTTCAATATTTATGTAGAAATTCTCTTCAAGCCTATCTTTTAAGAATATTACATGTTTCATTTTTGTGCTTCTATCGGGATTAGAAAGAATCACACCATTTCTTTTTTTCTACCACTTACAGAGGAAAAGAGTGGCGAGGGGGAGTCCCCACCGCTTAGATAGGATCCGATTCGTGGCGAAGGCGAGAGGGGAGAAATTACAGCGTTTAGTATCGTTTCGGAGTGGTGAAACATACTGCAACTTCAAGTTTTCTTTAGGGACTAAGGTCACTATTTTTTTTTCTTTTGCGATTTTTCCAATACTTGTTCCAATACTTTTATGTATGGTTGAAATTAGTAAAAAGTAGTGGGATCTTCTCAAGAGAAGTAGCATAAAATTCGCGTATTAGCGATAGGATAAAAATAGTAGCGGAAAGTTTTAAAAAAAGTAGCAAAATTCGCGAAAAATCGCACAATCTGACAACACTATGTACAAGGCGGGTCTTGTGTTGGTCAGGACTGGACGACGCCATCCATGAATTCAAGTAACTAACTGCCTCCTGAAGCCACACAGCGCTGGAGACGTCTCTTCCACTCCTCATAGTACTGGTGGAACTCGGATAATGGAATAGCCTTCAGGTGGTCGGTTACAGCCGTTTGAATGTTTTCCAGTGTCCCAAAATGATGTCCCTTGAGGTGATTCTTCAATTTCGGAAAGAGGAAAAAGTCACAAGGACTCACGTCGGGCGAATAAGGGGCTGAGGAGCAACAGGAATGTTCTTACTGGCCACGAAACGGCTCACTGAAATTGCTGTGTGACAAGGTGCATTGTCATGATGCAACACCCAGCTGTTTTTGATGTTTGGTCTCACACGCATCACCCTTTTTCGAAGTCTTTCAAGAACCACTCGGTAAAAGTGTTGATTAACCGTTTGGCCTTGAGGCATAAACTCTTTGTGCACGATTCCCTGGCTATCAAAAAAACAAATCAACATGCTTTTGATCTTTGACTTGCTCATTCTTGCTTTTTTTGGCCTTGGAGATGTTGAAGTGTGCCATTCCATACTCTGGTGCTTGGTTTCCGGGTCGTATTCAAACACACACACACAAGACTCATCACCAGTAATGACATGTTCCAGAAAATGGGGATCATTCTCAATCGATTCCAAAAAGTCAATGCACATTGCCCTCCTCAGAACACACAAGAAAAATCTGTTTCACTAAACAACTCTACAGACAATTAACTTGACTCAGCGACTTCAAACTCATACTGATGACGCATCACATGTTTACATACCTCCCCTCCATGTCCCACTTCTCCAGTTTTGTCAGATCAAACTCTACGCTACTAGTCTCATTACTTAATTTACATACCTCGTATGTTGAAATATAAGTCTAAACTAGTAGTCCAAGGACAAAGGCTGGGTGAGGATTTCAATGAAGCCTTTGCGCATCTAATGAATCTTGATATAGCAATTTTTTTTGTTTTTGTTTTGATATGTGCTTTAAAATGGAGCCATGATAAAATAGATGTGTAGAAGGAACTTATTTTTATGATAATTTTGATGTTTCTGTGCATATTCGACAATCAGAAGGATATGTAGTAAAAATATGCGAAAACTATGTTTGCGTGCTGCATAGGAATATACGTCTTCGATCTTCATCACACTGGCAGATTATGGAACTTATAATTCAAGTAAATTTGATTAAATCTTGCTTATCACCAAAATGAAAAATGTCATTGTTTGCATACTAAAAACGAACATAATTAATTAGTACAAGTTGATGACATTATTGTTTACTCGGTTAATTATAAAGTGTCTCCAAAATGCAATTTGAGAAGTAATTTCATATAACAGAGTTGGGACCAGTAAGGTATATACTTGGTACAAATTTTGAGCAAATAGAGGACTTCATATATTTATATCAGAATGCATACATAAAGATAAGTTGTTGACTTACCCTTAAAAACAAATTAAGAAGGTCAACTGGTAACCTGTTAACCTCTAAATTTTAAGGTAAGTTGCTTCTTGATAGAAAGAGTAAAGGAAAAGGAGATAGAAGAAACAAAAAGACAAATGCCATCTAGAACTTTAATTGGATGCTTATATTTATTGCAAGTAGGTCAAGTATAGTGCTTGTCATAAGCACAATGTCACACTTCTGTAAGGGATAAACGTAGCTTCATTGGAATATAGTTGTAAATATGTTACGCGTTTGGAACAAATCTCACAAGATGAATTTGTTTTATATTCGAAATGTTACGTTAGCTATGTATTCAAATTCTTGTTTGAGTTGCAAATTAAACCAAATACATTCTACAAGTAGATACACTACTATTATTATCATCTCGAAACGTGCCAATATCTCAAAAGTCTCAGGAACAAAAGTGTTTAAAAATGTTCTGCCTTAAGTTCAACAGAAGCTGGTGGTTGCGGCACCTAGTGGTCAAAGTATCGAGAGCCCAGTACCACTAAAGACTCGCCATGTAGGGAAACGATGCACGTTAAATCTGTCGAGGGCTCAAACATCCTCCCGTTGGTGTAGTGTGGTAGCTAGGACAGGAGTGTGCCAGCTCAGGTGTCGTCCTCGTCACTTGACCATGGTTCAAAATTACGAGGTTCGTCGCCAAAAAGCTCTCGTGTAGCTGAACACAGTGCAACGTTAATATTCTCTCACTGTCGCTCTACTCAATGGAAGCTGAATTCGTAGTTTTACCCGGAAGTGCAAAATGTGTTATTTAATATTGAAGGGTTTTAAAGGAACTTAAAACCCTTCAATATTAAATAACACATTTATTAATAACAACATATATATATATATATATACATATAACACAACATATACACATTAATTAAATACAAATTTCAGAACTTTTATTTCAAAAGTTCTGAAATTTGTACTGATTGGCAACCAAGTAACAATTAATTTTCAAACATTATTATTGAAAATTAATTTCCTTTTATTTTACTTAAGTTTATTAATAATACATTTATTTTTGAAAATGATTAAGCGAGATGATGAGCAATATTTAAATTCCTAATAAAATTTGGTTGACAATTTTTAATGAAGTTTGAAAAAACTTCATTTAGTAAAAACTTCACTCAGTACACAACGAAAAACTTTTTTCTTTGATAAAATATATATTTTGGACTCGGAGACCGATATGGCGCATTTTGGACATGCAAATAAATTGGTGGGGGCTGAAATATAAGTTTATTGGTTATTTTTCCTTTACCAAAGTATGGCGTTTTATTTTGTGTTCTATGATTGATTGTCCCATTATATATATATATTCCTTCTAAATTTATATTTAGTTTCTTTCTGCAAAGAAAGCAGTAAAATACTAATATGTGTTTGACTAAGGTATCACCATTAGAATCTTTATTTTTAACATGTCTCACTGATTGAATGTTTGATTTTTAAATACTACTTAGAAAAATATGTATTGGAATACAAAATTATATGTGTATTGCACTTATGTGGAATTTTTAATTTATCTACTTAAGGTATCCACGACTACGTTCGGAACCGTGATTTTGAAAAAGCGTATAAATGGATAATATTTATGATATTTAGTGTCACTTAGATTAGAAAACGTATATAAAATTCTTTTAAGAATATTATTATCATTAAAAATTATTTAAGTAAAATATTTTGACAAAAAAGGAACATAGAATGACCAATTTTCAAAACATTCTCCTTTTATAAAAAATGCTTCTATTATAAAAATATTTTTGCTGTATATATCTCAGACCTCTGTACAGAGGCTCAACTAGAATTTTTGAAATATATAACTTAGAAGTGTATTTATTCATATTTTACTACAACAGAGGGAAAAAATTTTAAGAAAAAAACGCCGATAATTATTTCAATTGGTGGTAACTCTGAAAATAATGTGAATTTTTCAAAATTCTTAGTTCAGACTCTCTGGAGAGAAGTCTTTACTTTATGTAAGCAAAATATTATTAGTATAGAAGCCTTTTTTATAAAAGGAGAACGCTTTGAAAAAAAGGTTATTCTAAGTGAATTTTTTGCCAAAATATTGTATTTAAACAACTTTTTTATCATAATGTCCTTAAAACAATTTTATACATACATTCTAATCTAAGTGACACTAAATATCATAAAAATTATCCATTTATGCAGTTTTTTAAAATCACGGCTCCGAACGTGGATACCTTAACTGCAAAAATCAATGCGCTGTGAGTTAAAAACATTTCTATACTTACATGACTCAGCATTACAGTAAACTTCAGAAGATAGAGAGTTAATTTCTCCACAAACAGGACATGTCTGGTCCTTGTGTCCATCACAATATGATGCAACGGTAGCAGCAACTTCTTCACCTGCGATCAATTGTTTTTGTATGATTATCGGAGAAGTTCTAGCTGTAGTTGTAGCTGTGGTTAAGCTATTGACTACGGCCTGCTGAGGAGGCTCTTCATACTTAATGGTAGTTGCTGGATTTGTAGGCTCTGTGGCATATTCATCAAAAATTTCTTCATTAGACTCTGGCACATCTACAACTAGTGTTTCTGGAACTTCAGTATATGAATTAACAGTTTCATAAGCAGATGAAACAGGAGCTAGATTATCGGGTACTAGATGAAAATAAATTGGTGTGCTTTGCGGACAAACAGAAATTGTTGTTGAGCCTGGAAGAATACCAACCATAATCGTATCACCATCTAGTGGAACTGCAGTATCTGGCTGAATAAGCTTGTTTGACAACAAAAGCGCAACACCTTTAACTGTAAATAAAAAAAGAAAGAAAACTTAAATAAAAGAAAAAGTGAATTAAATCTTAAGAACATGGAATTTCTTTAGAATAGCAGTTACTTTTTAAACTTTCAATTCTTATTTAGTATTTAACCTTTTAAATAAAAAAATTATTTGTTAACACAATTGTTATATTTTATTATTACTCTTCTTTAAAATTAAAATTGATATATTTCTATTTGAATTTTTATTATTTAAAAAGCATATCATATCCTAATGGAAGAAATAATTAAATAAAGAAACGATGATAAAATGTATACATTGAAATATAACTGTGACGAATCTATACGCGTTCTCACACTAATCCTCTTGGAGAATCTTTGGACTAGCATTCGTATTTAATTCACAGCCATCCCTCTAAAAAAGAAACCGTAATATTCGACAATATAAAGTCAGAGTTTGGTAATTATAGGGAAGGAGATTGGAAGCAGCTATATTCGCTGCACAGGTAAGATTGAATAAGGTTTACTTTCGCATGTAAAGATTAAGAGTGGTCACTGGTGGTGTTTTGCCATTGAGTTGAATTAGTAGATTTGGGGTTAGGAATCAACGATAGATTACGTTGAGTTAAATAAGTTGACTCCACATATTTGTTTAATAATCATTGTTTTCTCCGTGGTACTCATTTGACATTCTTTTTGTGAATAGTTAAGTGATAACAAGCATATTTTTGAAAATGTGGAAAATCGACACTCTCCATCACACCATCAAGTATTGTGACCACACATTTCACAATTTTGAAGAGATTCTCTCAATAACGGGCTCTTACACAGCCATGATATTAATGACAGTCATAAATCGAGCAAAAACTTTTGCTGCCTTAGTTAAAATTAACGTAGTATGTTTGAGAGAAAATGATGTCACCTAACATGGACTTTTTTCCCATAAAAAGAAAAACATAAACATGCTGCTCTAAGCAAGTTGTAATTGAAAATGTTAAAAATAGTTATTTGATTCAATTTGTAACTTTTTACTTGTAAATAAATATAAATAAATAACTTTCTACTAAATAGTATTTGTAGGGTATTATCGGTAATATTGACCATTGATTGGTGCAAATGTCCTAAGTCCGACAGAAACATTAATCCTATTATTCGATAAGATGCATTCATCTCAAACACACAGTGACAGATCAGAATTTGATGTTTTTTTCAATTCCTACTATTAGGTCACACTCTCTATATATTTATTTATTTATCTTGGTGGAATTTTCAATCGTTAATTAAATACATTTTAAAGCGCTCAATTGAGCTGAAATTTTATATACGTCATTATTTTGGATGACTATACAATAATTTAATTATAATTAATAAAAATTAATTTATTAAAACAAATAATTTAAAGAATTACAAATACAGTCACATTGGTGACTTAGCGACTCTTTTGGCAACTCGAGTCAAAATTTGGAAAGGTTTTTTTTCTCACATTTTAAAGCATTCAGTTGAACTGAAATTTTATATACATTATATTGCTTTGGATGTCAATGCGATATACTTCAATGATAATTCATAAAAATTAATTGCCACTTAATGTTGTCATTCTATCATATGTATATATATATATGTGGGAGACAACAAGGGGTCCAAGACTTTTGTCTTTCTTATGGTTTCTTTAACATTAAACAAAAATTAATTAAAAAAGTAGATAAGTTTGACAATGATATGCAGAAGGTAAAGCCTGCTCGCGCACCTCTCGCGTTCTCCTTTTTCCTCTCTAGAGTTCTGGTTCTACTTTCACTAGTTCAAAAGTTTTCGTTTCAGTTTCAATTCACTGCGCCTGCGCGCGAAGACTGATTGGTTTTGGCTGCATGCTACAACGGCCATTCTGACTATCCGCTGTCCGCAGCGGTACGTCCATGGAGACCAGAGAATCTGAAACATACAAAAAAAGACGGAACAGACAAGGACTATACGACAAATACATAGAGATTTAACATATCATAATTCTGTTGAACTAGACAGTTTCTCCATCATGTGAAGGCATCTCTTCGACATCCGGAAGGTTAAATAGGAAAACATTGTGTTTCACAGGCATAAGAACGTCTTTTTTAACAAGTTGATCTTTGGTTGAACGCATCGATATTTTCCTCTGTAGAGTTCTGGACGTCTGTTCAAAACGATTTCTCTTTTTCCTTCGTTTCCACTGCCAGGGCTCAAAGATCCTTCGGAGCAACACAAACCGTCTTTATTTACTCTTCATAGGTGAAGGGTTAGGTGAGCGGGAGATGAATTCCACAGAACTCTTTTTCATGGCACCATTTACTTTCTTACACAATACTATATCAGAACATTTTTCTCTTATAATACTCAATTTTAACTTAGTACTCTTAATTTTATTACATTTATAATCCTTAATTAGAGAACTCAAATCATTTCTAGTATTAAAGTTCTTAACATATGGCAAATCATAACTAGAGTTTTTTATCACACTTGAAACAGGAACATTTGAAACATAAACAACACCCAAAGAGGATTCACTTTCATTCAATAAAACATCGCTCTTTGCGTGGCCTAGTTTCTTTATTTCAGAATATACACTGGGATGTATAATAAATTCTTCGGTCAAGGTCGGTGATATTGCCGTTTGAACACTTAAGCTGGGAGAGTGTTGATTAAGAGAAATATTTATGGGTTTAACTTCTACCATTCGCTGTTCGCCAAAACATGAACTTAATGTTATGATTTCTTCGGAAGGTGTTTGCACTCTAATTAGTGAGGAATTTAAAACTGGGATCTGGCAACCTGAATCAATCAAAGCTGTTACGGGCTGATTTTCTACAAAAATGTTTACGTATTGTAATTGTTGTGCGAATTCATCGCTATTTTGTTTTTCGTTCTCGATTTTCAAAGTATTCACGTTTATTCTATTATGGATGTGGTCGTTAGATTCTTTAGATTTAAAACGCTTCTCACAGTCTCTTGCGCAATGAGATGAATCACCGCATATAAAGCAATTTTTATTTTCTCTTTCAAGATTTTGGGGATAGTTCTCTTTAATCTCTGGTTTAAAGTTTTGTGATCTATTTTTAAAGGGGTCTTGGGTATATCCATAAGTAATAGGAATTTCTTTATGTGATCCGCTTCTAGATGAAATATAAATATCACACTCTTTAGCTAAATCAATAGGCCTAAGCCAATCTTCTGCTTCTCGAATGCCAATATGAGTTGCAGTTTCCTTATTTAAAGTTTCGAACTGTTTCTCTTCGACTTTAGCTGCAGGATTTAAACTTAATGCTTTATTTTTAGCCCTTTGAAGTTCGACTTCTTTTTCTAATTTTGCTAACTGAAGTTTCGCGAGCTCAATTTTCTGTTTTTCTAAAGTTATCTCTCTTTCGTTTCGCGATACACTCTCATCTATACAGTTTTGAATTAAAGTTTTAACGAAATCTGGATCCCTTTCAAATGTACTACTGTTTTCAATTTTAGTCTTTAGTTTAACTATGGTGTCAGTACTCTCCACAGTACCGTCTAGATCCTCAACAACTCTTATGAAATCCTCTTTAAGAGCGTTTTTATACATTTTAGAAAAAATATGGAAAGATCCTACCTTTTTTTTCTGGCTCCCTTGTTGCTCGCACGTACGATGTATCCAATAATTAAGAAAAATTTCGATTCCACTGATTTCACCTCTTCGCAGGTAATATAGTTGAAATTGTTCGAATTGACACCTCTTCGCAGGTGTTTGTGGTATTTCCAACCTCTACACAGGCGGAATTTTCGACGATGGGTTCCAACCTCTACACAGGCGGAATTTTCATGCTGAGTTCAAACCTCTACACAGGTTGAACGAAGTTTCCAAAAAATGGCGGAGCGTCTCCTTCACGGACGCTTTTGTTCATTGTCCAGACTTTGGTTCAAAATCGAAATTTTATCGATCCCGGCCGAGCCCCCATAATTTGTGGGAGACAACAAGGGGTCCAAGACTTTTGTCTTTCTTATGGTTT
This sequence comes from Trichonephila clavipes, assembly GCA_019973935.1. NCBI lineage: Eukaryota > Metazoa > Arthropoda > Arachnida > Araneae > Nephilidae > Trichonephila > Trichonephila clavipes. The sequence goes on from BMAU01017700.1 coordinate 194,041, forward strand.
ATTTAACATTAAACAAAAATTAATTAAAAAGGTAGATAAGTTTGACAATGATATGCAGAAGGTAACGCCTGCTCGCGCACCTCTCGCGTTCTCCTTTTTCCTCTCTAGAGTTCTGGTTCTACTTTCACTAGTTCAAAAGTTTTCGTTTCAGTTTCAATTCACTGCGCCTGCGCGCGAAGACTGCTTGGTTTTGGCTGCATGCTACATATATTTATATTAATTGTAACTGTTTAATAAAAAGTAGCTAAAATAAAATTTTTCTTTGTTGATCAAAGTAGGAATTAACTTAAAAAAAATTTTTTAATACATTTTCGTGTTACAATGTTTCGTCTCGTGGTCTGTATTATAATCGATAAGTACTGGGCATTTGTATTATGCCTAGGAAACCTGAAAAATTTTAGATTCTATTCCCATACAAGATCTTTCCTATCTGAAGAAACTGAAGTAAACAAAAGTAATATATAAAAAAAAATTAAGTCAATTCCTACTTAGATCAATAAAGAATCATTTTATTTTAGCTAGTTTTTATTAAATAGTTACAAGAGTAATATAAATATGTTTATACATATGACAGAATCACAACATTAAGTGGTAATTAATTTTTATTAAATATCATTCAAGTATCGTATTGTCAAAACAATCGTGTATATAAAATTTCAGTTCATCTGAATGCTATAAAACGTGAGAAAAGAACCTTTTCAAGTTTTGACTCAAGTCGCCAAAATGGTCGCTAAGTCACCAAAAATTATGCTTATATGGCTGTATTTGTAATTATTTAAATAATTAGTTTTAATCAATTAATTTTCATTAATTATAATTAAATTATTGTATTGTCATCCAAAATAATCACGTATATAAAATTTCAGCTCAATTGAGCGCTTTAAAATGTATTTAATTAACGTTTGAAAATTCCACCAAGATAAATAATTAAATATATAGTGAGTGTGACCTAATAGTGAAGGAATTGAAAAAAATATTAAAACTGAAACTTGCTTTGAATTGAAATGTTTCTTACCCATTTTGAAAACAGGATTATTGCACTCTACTTCAGCAACTATTGTTAGCATTTCATCCTGCTCAATTGCTGCAGCAGGAAAAAGATTCTTGATAATTTTAAGTGTTGCATATTTGCAATATTTAGAGCCTGAAAAGAAATAAAATATTTACATTTACTATTTTAATCATGAAGCCAATTTTTACAATAACAAATAAAGCACTATTAGGGCAAGATATGTTAATTACTACAGTCTTTAGATGCTTTTAGTCTTCAGTGCTTAGTTTATCAAAAGTAGTATGTGAAAATATCACTTTTGAGTTCTTACAGAATATTAAAAAACACCGATTCAAAAAAAGTTTTTAAAAAAATTTTAGATGTAGAATTCAAAAGTTCATTTAGGATGGCAGAAAAAAATATAAGACCGACTCAGCCACAAACTGGCGAGATGCGACGCAACGACATATAACAGTAGCTTTCTGGAGACAACTTCGTTGCATTCAACACAATTATTTGTAGCATCATAGATATGTTAAAACAAGCAGGAGAACAGTTAATCAAATTTATGCAAGGAAGGTGGGATGAAATTTGTTGCCGAAGGTGTAAGCGTTTATCGTTCTAACGAACTACAGCGATCAAGTATGTTCGAATTTTAAAGTGGCCAACAATGTGCAGTGAATATCTCTTGCCCTGAACAAAAGTCCTTTATATAATCCAAACAATACATCGATCGTGAAGACATGTTGCTAAGAAAGAGACTCATGCGTATGAAGTGCTGGGAACGTTGGAATGGAAACCATGAATATGTGCATACACAGAGAGAACTGAAACATCAGAAAATTTGTTAATGGTTACCCCGATAGCTTTGCAACGAGCAGAAAGAGTATCGTATAAAAATGCACCTAGAACAGTTCTTCTCAAAGTTTCATTATTTACGACCCAGTATTCGATCGTAATTTTCATCGTCCCCCCCCCTTTATACAATAACAATGTATTTAATTCAATAACACACTTTGGCACTAAAGGTACAAAACAACTTTAACCTCTCCTGCCATCGGCGTATATAAACGTCTCACTCAGCCCAAACGTTAATTGATCCGGACGTATATAAACGACTTTCCGAAGTACGATATTTTCTATGCACAGCTACTCATACAATTATTCCAAAGACTTTGCAATGCAATAAAAGAACCTTTACAGTGTTTGAATCTACGGAAATTTATGCAGGCATCTGGGTTTCAAAGAACACTTAATCCCTTATCTGGCAAAAGTCTATTTAGTGACATGGCTTTTCGTTTGGTTTTCATGCTTGAGACATTTCTATTGTGAAGATTAAAAATACCAAAAAGTTTTACAGTGTTTGAGAAGGATTTGCTTATTTTTATTACTTTTCACCTCACCCCCCATACATCACACAAGAGCACCTACGTGGAAAATTGGAGCGTTGGGTAGCGAATCGCGTAACTTTAATTCAGAAATTATGTTAGTTTTTGTATGTAATTTTATTTATGACAAGCCCATGGGGTCATTGATGATTATTAATGTTCTTAGTTTAGTATTGTTAAATCAACTATAAAATACTTGGTGCAGTACTGATACATTTATAAGTGCATATACCAGGGTAAATGTGTATTTTATTTTTTATTATGCCAGAACGTATTTTGTTTGTTCATTTTTAGTAAATTAATAATATTTTGAATAATCTTTTATTTTCGACTTTTTAATATGCTCCCCTCCCCCTAGGGGGCGAGCCCCACAATTTGAGAAGCGCTGATCTAGAATGTTTGATCTGATACCAAATTGAACATCAAACGATTTTAGATGCATTGCATTTATGGTTGAAACATGTTATTACCGTTTTCCACCGAAAATTCACAGGAAGAATAGGGTAAAAAGACTTTCGTCATTATCCAGGCAAAAAGAAGACCCTATAATCTGCAGTGGATGGTATGATCATGTTCATCCTGTTTGATGTCCAATTATTATTGATATTGGATTTAATGCCTGTTGCAGTGGTGTAACGTACATCCCCACATTGTGTGGGGGGCTAGGGACTCTAAGGGCCCAAAACTTGACTGACGCTAAGTATGTATTTGGGCTTGGGGCCCTAAACTTGAGTTTACAGGGGGGGTCTAATATTCTCCATAACGCCACTGGCCTGTTGGGTCTACAATCAATACTACTGCGACATTCAACAGAATCTTCGGAGGGCCATTAAAACAAACACCTTGGAAAATTGTCACAAAATGTGATTGTGTTTTATAATAATACACATGTCAATGTAACATAGGAACTTTGCGTTCTTTCTGCTGATAAGAGGTGAATCATTCGTCAAACAGTTCGGATCTATCATCTCCCGACAACCACCTATTCTGCTTTTTAAAGAAAGTCATGTAAGGCCAGCGCTTATCTAGGGTGATGCTGTGGGAGACTGGTTGTATCTTCAATTTTCGTTTTTCATTGCGAAAAGTATAGAGAAATATTGTACAACGTTGGTAAATTTGTCAGAATAATGAAAGGGGTGCAATTATCTGTAGACACTCTCAAACCCTCATTACATTACTTCACAAAAACTGTAGGGCTTATTTCTGAATTAAGTATCTAAAAAAAAAATTTTTTTGACACCCTTCTATGTTTCATTTAAACGATACTTAATCAAACTGTTCACCCCATCTTTAATTTGTTTCGATTGTCATGTACAGTAAAAATATAATCATATTCTTAATAAATGATTATTCAATGAATACAAGTCCGTGACTAATTTAATATCAAACAATTTTGTTATTGAAATGGTTACAATATAAATTTATGTAAATGTGTGATATGTTACCAAACTTATCGATGAATCTGGTGTTTCACCTCCCCTTTTCAATTTTTTGCATGAAAAATCTAGATTAATATTTTACATTTCGCTCTCAGTATTACGCTAACTAAAAATTTTCAAATACCTCAAAACGCACTTTTTTCCCAAGATATTAGAGAAATTCCACGCAGTGTATGATGTCAAATCTATAACTATTAGCAGGTACACCCGTTCTTAGCACGAGTGAATAAAAAAGTAACAATCAAGATAAAAAAAATTAATTAAGTCAAACTTTAATGAATGCCTTGAATATAATTTTGAATACATTACAAATTAGATTCCACGGAAAGAACGATTTAGCGAACAAAATAGGAAATTCAAACATATATAGCTAAATTATTCGGGATAATTTCTCTGGCTCGTCTGTCAGTCAGTCAATTTATAAATATTAACTAAATCAAGCATAGAAGTATTATCTTTTACGCCATAGTGAGAGACGATTTTTGTAAAATCCTTACTTAGTGAATCTCCACTTTACAAAAGAAACAAATTTTATATCTGTAGCTCGATTAGTTCGGAGATCTTGTGTTGATTGAATTGCTTTTCTCCTTTATATAAAGAGATACATTATCTTTTACGACTAGTGGCGTAACGAAGTATATTAGAGCCTTCCTGCAAACTCAGGGCTTGGCCCCCAAATACTTACTTAGCGTTAGTCAAGCTTTGGGCCCCCTAGAGTTCCTGTCCCCCTCGCAATGCGGGGGTGTAAGTTACACCATTGATTACGACCCTGTTACCCCTTCTCCCTCCCTTGGGAGATGATTCACACAAAATCCGTTCTTAGCGCCCTTCTACTCAACAAAAGCAGTATATCTCTCAAATTTCAAGTTTGTAAGTCTAGTAGTTCAAAATTATGAAATTTTGCCTATAATGCTCTTGCAACTCCCGTGGGAGTCTATTTTGGTAGAACCCTTTCTTAGCGGATCTCTACTGAACAAAATAAACCTGCCTGCCAAACTTCAAGTCTTTGGGGTCTTATAGTTCCAAATACCTCAAAATGGTTGAGTGAGAGAGTCACTTTTCTTTCCCCCTTCAATACATATATAAATTTTATATTAAATATACAGGTATTAAGCGTAAAATTGATACATTTTATAATAATAAATGAGTGAATGTTACAGTGTTAAGTGTTCTCCTTATAATTAGGAAAAACTTGCCTAAAATTATCGAGTTGAATTTCCATCACTATGTTTTACATTGTTTTGCGAATCAAATGAAGTTCTTCAATGGTAAAAGATGAGTTTTGTAGGAGTATTTAAATTTATTTTGAATTGATTAACAATTGTTATTTCAGTGATATCTTTTTCCTCTGCGATCAATATTTCAACTATTTCGATTATTTTGTTTAAATATAGAGAACTTAAGATTATTTGAACTCGTTATGTGATTTTCATTGTACTTTTTATGAAGACCCTTAAATAATTTTTTTCTTCTTAATTTAAATAATTCATTCTTGTACCTTCTTTTACCAGTGAAGGCTGCTGATCTAATGAAATTTGATAGAGAGAAGATTGTAATGACCCGAACACTCGGTACGAGAATCTCGAAATTGCACAACAGGTAGGTTGTTCACGATAAGCCGTTGCTTGTATTTATATAAAATGAATAAAAATGACGATGAAACCAGCAGTAAGCGCCAAGCTGTTGGACGTCTATGCATCATCAAAGAAAAGGGATGTCGAAGACTGTCCCGTTTTGTGAAGTTGAACCGGCGCCGGACAATGGTTCAGTTGACAGCTCAATAGAATGCAGGCTCAAGTGCAAGTGGTTTCGAACACACAGTTCAGTGGACATTGTTGCATATGGGACTGTGCAATGAACGTTCCTTTCGAGTGCCTGTATTGACCAAGCATGATCATCAACTACGCTTACAGTGGGCCCGGGAACATCGAGAATAGGTCATGGATAAGTGGAAGAGATTGTCTGGTCGAGATGAATCACGATTTCTCTTTCATCATGTCGATGGTTGTGTCAGGGTGCGTCGTCTGCAAAGTTAACAATTGCTTTCTCCATGTACAGCAGGTTATACACAGGTTTTTGGGGGGCGGTATTATGCTTTGAGGGTTATTCTCTGAGCAACACTTGGACCCTTAGTTGTAATGGAACAATCCATGAAAGCTGTAGACTATCTGAACATGACTATGGATCAGTTGCACCATTACAAGGTATCTGTCTTCCCAACTAGAAATGGAATCTTGTAGTAGGGCAACACTCACAAGGCTCAAATTATATTGGCGTGATTCGAAGAGCATAATTGAATTCCAATTAATGTCCTGGCCCCCTCACTAACTAAATCTTTATCTCTTAGAGCCTATTTGGGCTTTCATAATCAGCTTTGAGATGAAACGTCATCATGTCGGAATATCTCAACTTTGCGTGACCTCTACTTAAACATTTGGAACAATCTCTCTCCAATCATCTACCAAGAACTTGTGGAATCTATATCAAGGTGAGTTGCAGCCGTTTTTCAGGCTAAAGGTAAAGAATGCATTATTGATTAAGTGTTTGTAATGTTTTGACTCTTCAATGTATATAAAGGGTGTTTTTTTCCAGGTATCGAAGTTTAAGTTGGCATTACTTTCCAAGATGGCGACCGATTTAACAGCTGTCAAGTGATTTATTCTCAGTTTGGTTTGGCAATCCATCAAAACGATTATCAAGCAAGGCGTAGATTCGTCGAATGGGCCCAAAACGAGATTGCCGTTGTTCCCGATTTTCATAAGCGAATTTTGTTTAGCGATGAAGCGCACTTCTGGTTGAATGGCTACGTCAACAAACAAAACTGCCGCATTTGGAGTGAAGCTAATCCACAAGTGTATTTCGAAACACCGTTACATCCAGAAAAACTGACTGTTTGGTGCACTTTATGGGCTGGTGGAATCATTGGTCTGTACTTCTTCAAAAACGATGAAGGCCACAACGTTACAGTCAATGGTGATCGGTATAGAGCCATGATTACTAACTTTTTCATTCCTGAATTGAACAATCATAATGTCCAGGAGCTGTGGTTCCAACAAGACGGCACAACATGTCACACAGCTCGTGCCACAATCGATTTATTGAAAGACACGTTTGGTGACCACCTAATTTCACGTTTTCGACCTGTGAATTGGCCTCCAAGATCTTGTGATTTAACACCACTAGACTATTTTCTGTGGGGCTATGTAAAGTCATTGGTCTATGCGGATAAGCCACAAACGCTTGACCATTTGGAAGATAACATTCGCCGTGTTATTGCCGATATACGGCCACAAATGTTGGAAAAAGTCATCGAAAATTGGACGTCCAGATTGGACTACATCCGAGCCAGCCGTGGCAGTCCTATGCCAGAAATCATATTTAAAATGTAATGCCACAAGATTATCTTTAGAATAAAAAAAATTCATGTCAATCGAATAATACATTGTTGTTTTATTACAATTTAAAGTTCTATACCTCTAAAAAAACACCCTTTTATATCAGTCTATTATCTTTTAAAAACTTTGCTAAGATGAAATTTAGCTCGTAATTAAAATAAAAGCTGTGAATGCACTGGTACATTGATTAGCTATTGCTTTATTTAATTGATGAATTCATCAATGAATTGTCATAAGCAAAAAGAAGTCTCGACGCAATTTTATGGTTTATGACGTTTTAATTCTAAAAAAATACTCATACTTACACCCAACATTTATACTTTCTTTATATAGAATTTGTAGTAAAAGGTTTGTTGTGTTAATCAGTATATGTAAAACTTAATTGATTACATTTATTATACTTGCGGGTTAGATCTGATTTTCAATCTCCCTATATATATTTATATATCTTGTTCAAAATTTCAATCATTAATAAAATAGTTTTTATTCATCCACTCAAAATCAAATACATTTTTGAAAACTTGTATTGGATGACACTTGATGTTAATTCAGTTTTTTCAAATATTAATTCAATAATTAAATTTAATTGATTAATTATAGTTTAACCAGAGAGAGAGAGAATAACACTATAAGTATTTGAGATTGTATTTATTAACAAATAAAAAATATAATATTTTAACACTTCTTACCATCTCTATATTTAACTTGCACAGGTTTGATTTGATCTTCATATGTATCATCTTCAATATTTTCTGAATAAAATATTTAATTTATGTTAAATTTTAATTCTGTCTTGGAAATAAAATAAAAAAGACACCAGAATAGGAAAAATAATACAGATAAAACATTCAGAATTTTAAGAAAAATTAAGACTATTACGCAATAATTTCTAAGTAAATTATTAAAAAGTATATCGTTGTGCTCTAATTATAATTATAACCAACCTATACAAATTCCTTAATGTTATTGAACGCGAAATTCGAATACTGCTTCAAAAAATTACTTTTTCAGTCTTTATGATAAAATAATGTTTCTCATAAAATTGTGAATGTTTTCATATGAAGAAGTGTGTTTGCAATGAAAAACAATTCAAAGGAGCTCAATACTAAAATGTTAACAATAATTTAAAGAATTGTATATGAATGGTAAGCAAATCAGATTTCTGAATGTTAGTTTTTATGAAGAATATATATATATATATATATATATATATATATATATATATATATATATATATATATATATATATATATATATATATATATATATATACATATATATATATATATAACTGAATTTTTTAATTTTTTTTTTTAGAATTTTCGAAAAAGTGAATTTGCTTTCACTACAGAAAATTGCAACATTCTGTTTCTCATATCCTGTTAATGTTATTTTTGTGAATTCCTAAGTAATAAAATCCTTTTATTTATGAATGTTTTGATATAGATAAGGGGTCGGCAACCTATGGCACGTGGTACAATTCTCAGTGGCATTCTACACTACTCGACAAAGTTGTCAATCTTTGAGTGGATGGAAGTTGATAAATTTGTAATGGATCTTATTTAACAAGCTTCTTCAGAATTAGGGACATTTACGGAATCACAAAAAAATTTGATAGATAACTAAAGATAAATTTACAGCTATTTTGTAAATTACTGAATGCCGTTGCTGAAGAGATTTAATTGTTTGAAGAGAGAAAATCGCATGCACTCTGCTTCCTGCTTTTAGTTTTACATATCTAAGTAAAGAACCTTTCCTCTTACGAAAAATATTTCGAGTCCACCAATAAATTGTTCAACAACTGAATGCTCAAACAGAAAGTTCAAATTATACCCCTGATTTTGCGAAATGAAAGTAGAGTGGTGCAAGCACTCAGTTTGTATTAAAATTTTTGTTTATCTTTTTATTTAACGATAATGAAAAGAAAATACTTATGTTTTATGTTTATTTCTTATTTTAACAAATATGTTAAAAAATACATATTATAAGTAAAATTTTAGTTTTTTAAAAACTTTTGTTGAAGAAATATTTACATTTAGTGATGTTTACTTTTATGTTAAGAAATATCAGTAAATAATGCAAAGTTAATGCATATAATAAAACTGTAAATACATATTTTTGACCTCTCTTCTCAAACTCTGTATGCGTTATCGCGGGAATCGAATTGTTTCAGAAATTCCTGCAGTGTGACACATTGAATTATACCGATAGATTGCTTAGGCGTGTCACAGCTAAAAGGTTGTGACCCCTAATATAGATATTAATGTCATATGAGTAATAAATTTAAGGTTAAAATAGCAGAACTAAGTCTGCTCTGTTTAACTCTAAAAGAGTATAATACAAAAAAAAATTAACAATGTACCACATAACTAAACCCTTTCAAATAGTCGTCAATTCAATATAAATGTGTGAAATATAAATGATTAAAATAGAAATGCTTTTTTGAGAAAATAAGTGTTTCTTCCACACAATTGTACTTTCCCATGTAATTTGATTGAAATATGAATTGCTAAATATATTGTTTTTTTTTATGATGAAAAAGATATGAGTTTCTTTCCAAAATCATCCACTTTGTATTTCATTCTTAAATAAATGTATTTCAAGCATAATTTTCGCTAAATACTGTAAAAAACTAATTTTATGTTTGGCTCAGAAAAATCTGAAAATTTTAACAACGAAATCATAATATTTGAAAACTAACGAGTCAATTTTATATTTTTCTGCTTATTTTGAAAGATGCAGAATTTTTCAAAATAATAGATATGCAATTACTAAAAGAGAGACTGACTGAGAACATTAATGATTTCTCAAAACATAAAAGAGTTTTATACATTGATTTTTCTCAATATTAAGAACGTTATAAGTTACTCACAATATTTCTTTATGAAAAAGGAATTAAATTCAAATAATCATCACATTTCAGTTTTTATTTATTAATTTTTTTTCTTATAACTAAGAAATTCTTACTATATATTTAAAAAGGATCGTAAAAATAAAACAAAAATAAAATATCAAACAATGTCATAGAAAATAGAGTTTCGATATTTTAATTTAGTTTGGATCAAGGCTCGAAAATTCCCCACAATGAATAGAAAAGGGAAAAAGGGGGAAATATTAACAATAGGGAAACATATATAGAGGTGTTACCTTATCAAAATACTCACCAACCACATTCAAAGTATACAAAGGAGTATTCTTATCGCTTAATGACTCTGAAAAATAAATATAATTTTAAAAATTGTCTTGAATGTGCTATTGTGTGTGAAAAGGGATGATTATTAAGTGCTGTCAAAATAAAATTGAATAAGAAGGAAATCATCGAGAAAACAAAAGAAAAAATAAATTAAACTTGTTATAAATTAAGATCCCGTCATTGAATTAAAGCAATTTATCATTTGGTAAGAAAAACTTGGATTTATAGTATTCTAAGCAAGAATTTCTATATAAATGCAGAAAACATTCTTAAAATAGATTGATTTTGATAATTTTTTTGATTTAATTTTTTGTAGTAAATAAAATTATCCACAGGCTTAGCAAAATAAAATTAAATACTTACCAAAAATCTCTAGACTAGGCACAATATTTTTTCCGGCTATAAAATAAAACATCTTAATTAAAATATATTATAAAAAGTGAACTACGAGGTATACTTTAAGACTACTAAGCACCCTTTTTGAAAAAAAAATTTGGGAAATAGTAACAGTAAAAATAATTTGTGTTTTATATTCCCATTATATTATTAAGTTGATTCTGAAAATAAAACGTCAGTTTGACTAGCCATTGTCTTACAATTTAAAAAAAAATTAAGAATTTTGAAGTATTTTTAAACTTTTAATAAATGCTTAATTTTTAAATTTTTTAAGTAATTTTAAGTTATTTAGGTTTCTTAGATTATTGCAAACAAAAGTTAGCATGGATTTGCTGATTTTTAATAGTTATTTTTCTAGAAAAACCTGGAAAAAACACAAAAATTTTAAAAATAATGTTAAGCCTTTTTTAAAATAATAAAATAAAATAGAAATCTCAGGTATAAATCCACACTAACTTTTATAAAACGTACGTTAGGGAGTATATACAAATATTTCAAGACATATGTTGAACAAAAAAAAGCCTTAGGAATTAGAAAAAACAATTATACCTTCAAAATTAAAAGTCTAAGAAAAATGCATTTAAAGTTTGTAAAGGCATAAAACAAAAACTTATAATGCCCATAAGGCTCTTAATTTTTTAATATGTTATTTTCGAATGTATATATTCTACATTAAAATACTTTTAATTAAATATGACTGAAAATAGTTTTTTTTAATTCAAAATATATTTTTGCATAATATTGATAGCATTTATTACGACGATGGTTTATTCAGCTTAATCTTAACCTAATATTTTCACAAAAGTTTTAAAACACAAAGCATTTATATGCAAAATAATAATGATACTAACTTAAGCTAAAAAATAGCCAGTTTTGTTCATAAAATTAACTTTTTTTTAGTTTTATATGGGGGAGTTTATAGGAAGCTTTAGCTTTTGTTGTAAGACTTTAAAGTACTAAAATATAGTACTACAATATGTTTAGTATAATGTTGTTTGGTACATTTGGGAAATATTAAGTTTTATCTGCAATACTTGAATTCAGAATAGTTGTATTCGGAAGAGTCTAACTGCAGTACTAGCAAAAATTGGCCTTGAAATCAATTTTAAATAATTAATTATGAGAATTCAAAAAACTCAAAACACAATGAAGCAAAAATGATTTTAGTAATGAAAATTGGAATTAATAAACATTTCACACTAAAAGAATTGATTGTGCTCAAAAATATTTCTAATTAATTCAATTTAAGAGTAGAAAAAAGCTTTAAAATGAAACCCAAACTAAAACTATAGCTCAGAAAACTTGAAATATCTTAAAAACGAATTTGTTAACAGATCTGAAATTTGGTGGCAAGCTACTCAATGATATGAGCCCCAAGAAAATGCAAAAAAAAAAAATATTTCGGTAATTATGAAATTTGTAGAGAGGACTGTGTATTCTTAATAAAACTATTATATTATTAACATTATCCACTAAATAACACACAATCCACTATTAATCCACTAAATAACACATATATTAAAATTTTTAAAAAATAGAAAAAGGAATAAAAAAATTTAAAAATAAAGATTGAAGGAGTTTTAATTAGTATTTCAAGTTCAAAAAATACAAAATAAATACACGCGTCAAAAAAAAACCTCAGAGAAGAACCATTTTAGTCTGACGAACAAAATAAAATATAAAATCACATAATAAAAATAATATAAAACCAAACGATAAATTTAATAGAAATACATGATAATATAAAACACAAACTAACGTTACAAAATGCCGAATATAAATATAGAGATAAGCAATCAGTGATTAGAGCAAACATGATTAATTAAAACACAAATTACTATAGCCAGAAACTAAGTGCAACGTAGAAATAAAGTAACATATTAAAAGACTAGAATGCTTGTTTTTGACTTGAGTGTTCTCAGCAAAATTAAATTCTTGGTAAAATTTAGCATCGTTAGAGCTCAGGTGCCTCCCTCTGGGAAGGAAACATGGCGTCAAAACCACATCATGACAATTGATATCTACCTATATGGTGCCGCACTAAAAATGGTGGTACCAGCTCCCGGGTGATGTGCTAGGTTTGCAATGGTAAAATATCATTCTCAGTCCCATTTGAAAAAAAATACGTATTAAAACTCTGATTTTTTTCATCCGTGTCAATATTCATTCTTGACAAAAAAATATATGGGAATGAGTTTAGTAAATGATTTTTTTAAATACGTTAGTAGTTTTATAAATGTTATTCTGCCGCCCATGCGATATATTGGTTAGTGACGTTGACTGCGGTGACGTAGAGCCTGGGTTCGAATCCCAGAGAAGGCATTAATGTCTGTAAATATATAATGCCTTCGTGGCATGGGGTTACTCTAAATATCCATCGAGCCGCAAGTCCTCTCGTGAGGTTGGTGGAAGAGGAAGAGAGGTGGGAGGTCCCTCAAAATTGGGGTTATAACCTAACAAAATCGTACTGTTACCTGCTTTCTGCTCAAAGTTAAGGCTAACGACATGCCTAGCTCTTAGCCACAATGAATTTCGTGGACCTTGATCTGATGTTACTGTCGACCAGATGGCATAAGCAACCACAATATAAATGCTACTCTAGAAAGCCTATTTGTGTCACAGGAAATGTTCTTTTATTGTTTTCAAAATATCAAACTCCAAAAGGACTATATTCTCGAACCAAATCACCAACCTCGGTTTTGGACTTCATCATTTTACTCGATGTTCAAGGTTCACGAAGCTGTCCTTAAACTAAGATTTTGGGAAACCGCATTTCATGGCATGTAATAATGATCAAGGAAATGATATTTAATGAATAGTCCTCTGCAGGTGTCAAGAGAATATCCCCTACCAACAAATGATATAGAATACGAACTTGAATTTTTTACTCAATCATCATTGGAAATCGTCAAAGAGACAAAATTCAGGTAAGCTTCAATTTAAATTAGTAAAGTTGTAATTAAATCGACTGACAAAAAACTGAGCTTAACAATGATTTTCTTCACATTTGTTAAAAACTATGTTAAGAAAATGTATAAAATTATTTCTATAATTAAAGAAGTTTTAAAGTGTTTTTCTTACCTGATGTCTCTTCAATTGTGACAAGCGCAGCTGCGAAATAGAAAGAATTATTTTATAATATATTTTATAATATATTATATATATATATATATATATATATATATATATATATATATATATATATATATATATATGTACATATATATATATTATATATATATTATATATATATTATATATATATATGTATATATATGTACATATATATATATATATATATATATATATATATATATATGGATATATATTATAAAGGATTATGAGGATGTTTGGGAGTCTTTCACGCAAAAACTACTGAATGGATTTTAATGAAACTTTACAGTAATATAGCTTATACATCAGAATAACACATAGGCTATAATTTATAGCATAGACTATAATTTATGAAGATTCGTAAAAAGTGTCCAAAATATAACGATATTTGTCAAGTAGGAAAAATTCTGCCATCTGCAAGCAATTCTGACTTGCGCTGCAAAAAAGCCCACGTCAGCATATATCTATCTTTTGTTTGTGAAAGAACCCTTTTTGTTTTGGCTACGCAAGGCGTTCGCTTCTAATTAATTCCTGTAAACAGCATAATCCCTACTTTATTTTATTTCAGAATAAAACTAAGTTTTGAAGGGAGAGATTGTTATAAATCTCTCTTTATTTGAATGTTTTTTAATGATTTTATTATTCACATTTGGTAGTAAGAAATTTATCTTTTTTCAAAATAAACAATTTTATTTCTTCTGGTACTTGCAGTAGATAAACTTTGTCGTTCACACTACATCATTTGGACATACTTCCATAGTTTGTTTGTGGTTAGTAGTTAATTATAACGCTATAATTTTAATTGAATAGGCGGATATTGCATTTTTAATTATAAAAATAATTATAACTACTGTACTTTTTGGAGTGAGTGAATATTAACGTCGCGCTGTTCAGCTACACGAGGGCTTTTGGCAACGGACCACGTAATTTTGAACCATGGTTAAGAGTGACGTGGATGACACCTGAGCTGGTACCCCTTTCTCCTAACTACCACACCACGCCAACTTAGAAGGAATATTCTACCAATACTTAGCAGGAATATTCTTTGAAATTCACTCTTCAAAGATATATGGCAGCACGGGTCTTATGATGAGTATTTTAGTGGGGAAGGCGAACAGTTTTGCAGCAGATATGCGTTTTCAGCGGATTGCAAAGATTATTATTTTTGTCCCGAAAAAATAGTTTATGTAAAATTTAAGTGTCTTATGTTTTTGTATGTTAATGAAGACTTTAGAAAACGATTTGACTATTTATTTTAAGTGAACGGTTTATATAATTAATTTTACAGTGGAATATCTTTAATTAATTTATTATCTCTAACGGATTAAATTTCCCAAAGTGGAGTATTTTGTTTATGTATATCCCTTAATTTTCAATGCAGTGATCCAAAAAAAATATTGCATGAAAAAAATTGCAGTAAATCATAATGCGGTAGTTAAAGCAGTAACGTGCATTTCTCCCCTACACAGCGGGTCTTACAAAGCTCTAATAAAGCTCGAGCTATGAGAGTAGCTAGACATTTGCAAATTTGACTATCGTTATCATTTCGCTGTGTTTTTCATTGAATCTCTATTATAGCCATTATAATTTAAGAAACGGCCTTGCTTGCGAATATTACAATTTTAACATAAAATAAATACAACAGAAAGTAATATTAATGTATTACACTTTCAGATATAAATTATTTACTCTATTTTAAGCGTTCATTACGCAACACTTCTAACAAAGTGTTACTTTTGCTGAGCAGAGATCAACTTAGGGAGTTATTTTCAAAACTCGACCCTCAAAAGTTTTACGGGGAATTATAAACAAAAAAAAATCCTTTTTATTAGCTATTAGATCTACATATTTAAAATTTAACAAAGATGTTTGTTTTTTGTTTGTTTAGCTGAGATATGCAAAAAGTTTTTTTTTTTTTTTGTTTATGTTGCAATTCACGTAAAATTAACTCATTAAAAACTTCTTTATCCTTCAATCTGTGTTTCATTTTTCAGTTCACCCGTGCGAAGAACGGGTATACCAGCTAGTATGTATATATTTGAATTACACGTATCTTTTCAAAAGCATATGCATATATGAAACTTCCTTTAGAAGTAACCTAAAGTAAAAGTATATTATTTTTTTATTCAACCAACGCAAATTTCATAACTGGCTTGACAACTGTTAAAGAACAATTAATTCATAAAAAAAAAATATGTTTTTGACATGCATAAGTGGCGGAAAATTGAATATAAGATACCGCGGCCATAAAGATGTATTATAGAGAAATAATGATGTGCCCCTTATTGTGCATATCTTCAACGTACGTTTAATGACTTCATACTATTCACACCTGAATCATATTCATTTTTTTAATGAGGCACTAGACTAAAATTTTCTATATATTGCAAGCTTAGAAGAGAGTCGAAACTATCTGCGGTACTAAAATAGGATAGTTTTGAGTTTATTCCTTAACCCATAGGTCTTAAAACTGTGTTTCGCGGAGCCCTGGGGCACCCCGAATCAAACCAAGGGATTCCGTAAGTGAAAAGAGAAACGGAGAAGAAAATTATGAATACGTTTGCAAAAAACAGATTCATGTGTTCTCTGTAAAATTTATAAGAACAAAAGTATCTAAATCCATTTTGCTCAATGCAAGTCACACGTTCTCGGAGAAAACTTTTAAAAAACATGAAGCCCGGACAATACTTTTTTTTAAGTAATTTGTTTCAAATTTTACATCCTTGCATACGTTAGCTTGGAAACCATTGCAAGAGATACACTATGGTAGAAGACCGAGATTCATTGATAAAACGCAAGGGTAGAGCGATTTTCCGATCAAGGGCTCACAATCCCTGATAATTCTTATTAACAATCAAACGTATAAAAGGGACATACGTGATTGCAATAGTCATTGATTGGTGACTCAGCAAAGAAAGGCGGAGATTACCTCGCACATTTCATCGGTCACCCCTGTTAGTTGCTCATCCCCGTTTACAGTTTGGGGCGATTTTAAATCTCTCCGACTGAAGTAGAATTGTTTTCGATGGATCGTGCTTCGAACTGAGCCCCAGTGACCAGTTAAGACGTGCATGGGGAATCTAGGGCTCTGCTGGCCTGATTATTGTACCCCCCACCACCACCACGCTTGATTTTTTGCCACAATCAAGAATTGTGGTGTGGGGAGGGACGTTTGTTTGATAGTTGGGTCTCTTTGGTTGCCATCCGCGACACTCATATAGAACAGTGTCAATGTACATGAATTTAATATTGCCCATTACTTCATTGACCTCTGGTCTTTCTTTTTAGCTGGAAAAAACAGTCGCACACGGAATGCCTATCTCCTAATTGTCTTCGTGTTTTCCAATATTTCCCCAGCAGCACGTTCTTCAGATCTCCCCCTTGTAGAGCATTTTTAGTCTCTATAGAACAGGCGTACTTGAACTACTCCGATCTGTGATTTCCCTTTTCAAAAATGTTTGACTAGAAATTCCACAGGATGATATCCGCCAATTCTATGAATCAATACTCAGTCGTATAGCAAATTACATCATGACCAGAGGTAAGGCAACACATTATTGAATTACTTTTTCGTCTTTGAAGCCGTATTTCTTATGCAAAACATTAATTCCTATGATATTATAAGAATCTTGTTTTTAAGGCTTAAAGGGCTACGGTAACCCAGTGGTCAAGGTATCAGATCATGACAGGCATGTCATGAATTCGAGCCCAGTACCACTAAAGACCCGCCGAGTAGGGCAGCGATGCACGTTAAATCTGTCGAGAGCTGAAACGTCCTCCCGTTGGTGCGGTGTGGTAGTTAGGAGAGGGGGTGCCAGCTCAGGTGTAGTCCAAGTCACTTGACCATGGTTCAAAATTACGTAGTCAGTCGCCAAAAGCCCTCGTGCAGCTGAACAGTGCGTCGTTAATATTCACTCATTCAATGTTTATAAATCACTTCTACTGATTTTTGTTTCATTTAGATCTCCTTGGTTCGTAGTCTTGTATGTTATTGAGTATATATATATAAGTGTTACTTCGAAATAATTTAGAGATATTCGATTGTGTGTGTGGTTTTAAACTTACTTATATTGCAACATCTACGGTAAGAAAAATTATCCTATCTTTTTAAGACCTAAAAGCGTTTAGCTCATAGTGATTATGATCAAACCTTTGAGAAAATTTGCATTATGTAATGTTACAAAGTTAAAGAAGTTTAGACGCATATTACTTTGAAAAATCATTAATATTTAGGGATATTTGTAACAAAATTGTCACAACTTAGAAAAAAGAATCAAGCATTAAAAATATTCTACTTTGTTCTGGTTTTCGATTATAAAACTGATAATATTATTTATTAAATTTAATTAGTAAAAATGAAGAAGATTAAACGAATGATCTCTGTCCAGTGGCGCACGCAAGGGGGTCCAGGGTCCGGAATTCTCCCCCCCCCCGCAATGCCCTTGATTTTTTTCCGATTGATTATAATTCTAAGTATATAGTACGTAAAATTTAATTAATTACTTGTTATTAATGATTAATTTTATTAATTAATGCTAATTATTTATTCAAAAATTGTTTCTTTACTGTATTTTGTTCCCGAAAATCTCGACAAAATCAAATGGAGCATAATACAAGAATGGTGAACTTTTGACCCCGGACCCCCTTGAAAAATTCCTGTGTGCGCTATTGTCTCTGTCAATAGTTATTTTCCCTTCGATTCTACTTTAAAAGCTGTTTAACTGCTGTAAAACATGTGGATGCTATATTTTTACAGCATTCGATGGAAAAGAATTCATAGGAAATACGAAACGAACATTTGACTGTCAACACACACACATGTCCATGAAAAGGATATTTTTTAACTATTATCAAAATTTCCTAATGAATAATTTCAAAAAACTTATAAAATAATGTTAAATGTTTGTTAAATGAAATAATTAAATAATTACTATTATTGCTTATAATAATAATTATTACTATCAATAATATAATGATTAACTAAAAGATTGGAAAGGGAAAAAAATTAAATTACCAAATTTCATGTCGCAAGGAATGGTGTAATCATCATCTTTTACCGATATCCATTTTGCACAACCTGAAGCATGACATATAACATGGGGTAAGGAATTTTCTTCTATCTGTACGTGATACTTCGTTTTTATTGGAGATTCAGATGAAAGGTGACAAGACGGTAACGTTAATTTTCCTTCCGGTAATGGGAAAAATACAAATTCCTCCGTCAGTTGAATTACGTTGTTCAGATTCGGTTGTTCCTCAGAAATCAAAATTCCGTACACTGGACCTAGGCAAGGGATTAAATTAGCCATACTTCTGGAAGTAGAAATATGCAAAAAGTATTTCATGGTATTTTACTTGTTCCAATTCGATTCTTATAACTTTTCTATAGTAAGTGTTCGGTGGAAATTCGTGAAGCTGTTCCATTTTTACATTACATTAGGGGCTACAAAATTCTCTCAGTTGAAGTACGTCTAAGCAATTATATATAAAGAAAACATCTGAACCATTGAACTTCACGACATTTCAAGCAAATTTCAGTTGTTAAGTTTGATGACAAACATTTATCCAGAGCAATAAAAAAATGCATTCTCATGAAACTAACATTTGAATAAGAATTGAGAAAAATTACAAGAAAAAAGTTATGCAAAATTATTGTACAGACTCCTCATGGATTTTTATATAACGATATAGTAAACGAGAAGACAGTTTTTAATGGCATATACAGGGTGTCCAAAAAAGATTGTACCTTTTTAAAAAATTCTCTAGTTTCTCTGAGGTTCTACTGGATTGTTTTATTATACCAGAAGTTAGGTAATATATCGAAATTTGTTTTTTCGTACCAATGTTGTACCTTACAAAGATTCAAGACGGGCGCCCTTCGTGACACGGCAGATATCTTGGCGATATTCGATTTCCGCCCATACTCTCACCAACATGTCTCTTGTAACGGCACCAAATTCATTTCTAATCCGCCTTTGCAGCTCCACCAGATCTCGAGGTAATGACAAAGACTTTATCCCACCGGGTTCGAAAAAGAATGTACCATTTTTCTTTATTTTTTCTAGGTACCCAGTGTGTAGAGAGCAGTGAAAATTGTCCTGAAAGCTACTAGACACTCCAAGTTTTGAAATATCCGCCTTTCCTCTGTGCACAAAATTGTCAACATGACGCCCACCAAACCACAGAAAGCATTTTGTGCCTTCTGTAGTTTCGGCCTCCTCATTTCCATAATGATATGAGAAAGTATCTGAAAGAACATCACCCACAACGTTGGGTAGGTCATACTGGTCGTATATTCCTTTTCTGTAAAAAAACCCGATAATTGCTAACCAAAATTTTTCGAAAAAAAAAAACTCGCGCTTTAATGAAAAAAGGTTTGTGCACTTCGTATATGTTCTGGATTAAAATAAATACATCGTTTTGTAACGTGTTGTAATAAATATCTATTACGTTTTTGGCTATTTTTAAAATAGCAATCGATGAAATGCTTTGAATGAAGGAAATAGCACTTTTTCTAGAGCTTTAATCATCATTCACAATTCCTTTGTTTTCTTTCTAAATAGTTTTAACCTGTAAACACAGCATGTTGTCTGATAATTTATTAAGTAAAAATTTTATTTATAATCAGAAAATGTTCTCTATATCTTAGTTGCATAATTAAAATTAAAGCATAACATTGAAAAATTGGTTGCGAAACCTAAATGCATCGTGATGGTAAAAATTTATTCAATAGTTACTAAACAACTTGAATAAAATTTACCCTTGTACGAAGTCCAAGGAAGAATATTGCAACTCTCACGAAATCATCAAAGTTTATACATGGATTATTTATGTTTAGACAATTGCTGTCCTATAAAATTCATTTAATTTCATAGATATCATAAAATTCTTTGAAGAAGTTTTGTAAATAATAAAAAATAATTTTTTTTAAAAAAAATCAATATTTCTCTACTTTGGGAATCATTATAATTAAATATTTGTTATCAAAAGAGAGAGAGAGTATCAAAATTAAAAGTTTTAGTTTTCTAAAACTAAATATTTTTATCATTTTTACTATTGATTCAATCTTTTTTACTTAAAAAAATCTTACTTATATCAAATATTGAGCTATCACATGAAGTTGGTATGTAGATATCCAGATCTTGTAACAGCTCTCTTGGCACAGATTCTGGAGACAAATCATACAGTCCTAATATCTTTTCACGATAACAAAGAGTTGCATCACTTGCTGGAGAAAAAAAATCAAAAATTATAAAATGACTAATAAAGTTTTGTTTATTCATTTTTTATTCGAAATAATTGTCCCCATTGATTCAAAATGAATAACGGGAATGTACTAACTTAGTTATCAAATTTGGTAAGTGTAAAAAGAATTTAAATTATCACTAATCACACACACATATACAGTAATCATATCGATATCAACTCCGTGATCTACAGCAATTACTACCACACTGAACATGTAGTCTATATTTTGTTGCATTTTACTAATGGTACGAAGTAGCATTATATTACGGTCATACAATGGGATAATTAGACCTGTCTCGATATTTTATTCCTCAATCAAGTGAATTAACTTCCTTCTATGTGGCGTGGCAAGAGGGCGTTGAGATACCGCTGTGCGTAATATTCAGTGAACTACAAATGTTTAATATTTTTGACTGTCGTATTTGTTCTCAGCTCAGTTTTTTTTAAATGGGGCTGCGTGGATTGGTATTTTTATCATTGCAAACCAGTTCATTCCCGGGAACTGTCATCACTTTTTAGTGCGGCACCATATATGTAGATACCAACTGCCGCGATGTAATTTTAACTTACAATTTCCTCCCCAGAGGGAGGCACCTGAACTCCGACGATTCAAAACTGTTTGGGGAATTTTATTTTGACAAGCGCACCCAAGTGAAACAAGTACTCTAGGTACTTACATATTTTTGTTAATTAGCAAATGGACTCTGTACCTAGATTTGTTGCTTCGTGTATCGCCGGCCGTAGTGATCATACAATCTACTGAGCTGGCGTATTTCTCATTTACATTATCAGTATCATTTCAAAATAAACATCACTTATTGTTCTTCGCTGTTTTTCTCTGTTTGCCGAGTTTCTTCTCTTTCTATGCACTTTTTGGCATTGCATTTTCAATGTCAAACTCTGTATATACGTTTTTTCTTAAATTAATGAGTGCCAGGCTCAGCTTAGTTAAATATGGTCCTTGCACAAATAAAAACCACTAACCAACCAAATCCCATACTTAAATTCTGGATGTGTAATCTTTACTCAACAATCAGTTCTCTCCAAGAGAACAGAACATGCAATTAGTGAAGAATATTTGTATATTTCCCACATGGAATTACTTATGACAAATACATATGAATTCTTTTCTTGCAATTAAACTACCTAATACTTACGTTGTTTACCTCTTCTTTCCATAGTTTTAACTGGTGTAACTGTGACTGAAAAAAGAATGCAAATTATAAGAAATATTTACAAGATTGATACTTTAAATAAAAACATAACATACTGAAAATACTTAAAAAGTTTAATAAAATTACCTTATGGTCTTTGAAAATAAGAAAATTAAATAGAAAAATTAAAGTTCAATATTTTTCGTTATAAGTTCAATAACTTATGATGATGTGTACATATATGTCCGGGTTCACTGGAATATTTTCAATTTCACCTGCACTTTCTTCAGACTCTTAGCAGTCACTTTCACTCAATCTTATGTCTTCATCGGAATCTAAATTAAAACAAGAAAGTTCCCCACCATCCGATTCATTCTCAGAAAGCTCTCGCAACAAACTAACAATTTCATTAAGGCTTAGACCAAGGGTAGAGATCCTTTATGGATCT
Source organism: Trichonephila clavipes (assembly GCA_019973935.1). NCBI lineage: Eukaryota > Metazoa > Arthropoda > Arachnida > Araneae > Nephilidae > Trichonephila > Trichonephila clavipes. The sequence goes on from BMAU01017700.1 coordinate 216,806, forward strand.
CTCAATGTGTCATTTTTTTAAACAAATATTTAAACAGGCATAGACGTGCCGTCAAATAATTTTGGCTTGCGATTATTAGGAAAATAATAAAATTAACTGCTAACAACTTAAAACTCTTTATTTTCTACTACTCTTTATTTTCTAAAGTACGACGAAAAATGCATTTTGCTCTTTATAGTAGTAAATGTTTTAGTTATATGTGTAATTTAAATTATATAAAGTAACATACATAAGCGTGGTTTCTGCTGTTGCAGATTAGATGACAAATAATTTATACTAGGATTGTAAAATGTTACTTTTAGAGCAGATTGCATGCTGAATTGGAGTCATCTGCCAAATAGTTTCTAAGTGAGTTTTTAATCTTATTCATCTCTGAAAATAATGACTCGCAGGCGTTGGTAGATGAAAATGCAGTAAGACCCCGCTTAATGCGGGGTATACGTTCCTTCAAAGTAGATCGTAATATGAAACAGCGTTAAACGAGGTTATCTCATGATGTAAATAATGGGGTTAGGGGAAGATGGGTAGAAAATTGGTCAGGTGTTTTACCATTAAATTTATTAATTGTGTTTTTTATAACAATAAAACAAAAATTTATTTCTTACAAAAATAGAAACATAATAAATGAATATGCATGTAAAAATAAATAAAATTCTAAGTCAGTATGTTTACATTTCAGATCATTCTGTCTCTTATGTATTTCCAATTTTCTGCCATTTTATCAAGAAAGTAGATTGGCTTAATGGCATTTTGCTTTCAATTTCGTCGTCAATCCGTATAGAAAGTCGTTTTTCCATTTCCACTATTGTATTATTTTTAGAATAGGTCATTCTAGTTGCAGAGTTTGTCGTAGTTGCAGTTACCGATTATAGTATGTTTTCTTTATTCTTAAGAATGATCCTTATTGTTGAAGTTGCCAAATTCAATGCAGCATCAATTTGAGATTGACGTTCACCAGTATCTAATCTTCTAATCACTTGTATTTTAGTTTCTTGTGAAATGCTTTTTTATGCTTTATTTTCGTGTTTCTTTATTATCACCCATAATAAAAACTAAAAATCATAATATTTATCACTATAGCAATCGTTATATTACATAAATTTATACTTATAATAACGTCAACAAATGTTTGAAACGATAAAAATACTTTCGTATAACACCGTCGGAAAGAAGAAACACAGATAAACTGCTTCGGATATCGGGAAGCCCAAAGCTGCGTGCTATTTCGCGGAATCCCACAATTCAAATAAAAGAGCGTTAAACCGAAACAGCGTTAAGCGGGGTCTTACTGTATGGTTAAAATAGCATAGTCCAGCTTCTTCAAACAGTTAAACGTATCTGGAATCGAACTCCATGTTTCCAAAATTTCATTACTAGCATTTTTACTCATATTACTTGTTAATCTTTCTGCTTCAATCACACACAATTCCAATTTTCTCCTTTTTTCAACAAATTTTTTCAAAAAAGAATTTGAATCCGCATTGAACTAGACTGGAAATCAATCACAATTGTGCATTTCAAAATTTTCAATTTCCAACCAATCTAATTGGGGCAAGTTCAGTTTCTTAAATGAAGTCACACATCAGGGTATATAAAAAACTTGAGTGTTTCCGATAATTCTTTGAGCTGAGAAAATCTCGCTGAAAACTGCATCCGATCACTCGCGTTTGTTATAATACTTCATACTGTACTTTGCTATTTTGAATTAAAATGCAAACCGTTTTGGGTGACATGATAAGTGGCATCGATAAGTGGCATGCCCAAAATATTGTGTCACGTACCATTGGTTCAATATCCCTGGTTTAGATTGTTTCTATGAGTCATCGTTTTAGGGTGTCTGCTCTGCACAAGATTTGAAAATCGAATGAAATTTGTTTTTTTATGAGCAGATAAACAAATGCTATGTAACGAAACACTTAGACGCAACGACTTTTGTATAACTAATTCATTTCCGCTGTGAACCCAATAACACTGCATTCAGGGTCAAATAATTGTGCGATATTACTTCCGGAGATTTATTTTACTAATGGTATCTACTTAGTGAACTATTTTTTACTGAACGACAGCTATTTATAATGATAAATTGCCTTGATGAAGAACCAGTGGACATTCTAGGTATATTTAGTCTCTCCTAATTAACCTAGACCCATGCAGCTTTTTATGTGTAATCACTGTGGAAAATGATTAAAAGTTACGAAAAATTTTCAAATTCCCTGCGAAATACGGAAAGGAGAACAAACTGAATAGGCCCCGGTGTCCAGTTGACACCGACGGACGTTCTAGTGTTAAATAATCATGTATACATTTCTGCTTTAAAGTTTTTAAGAAATTGCACAGTGAACTTCGTTGTATTTTAAACTTAATCTTTCTTCCGAATTGTGATAAAGTCATGCTTAATAAATGAAGAGTTTTAGTACAAATAAAACGAGTAATCTTTTTAAGTATCAACAAACTAAAAACATTAACAGATAACACTAACGAGCGCAGACTGTCATTATAGAAGGAGTTATTATAAAAAACAAACGCAAATGAAAGAAACCGAAGAGTCGTAATACTTATGTCAAAAAATTTTTAAAAAAATTTACAAAGGGGGAGGGGTTAAATGTGCTTAAACCGAACCTTGTGTACGCCACTGATAGTAGTCTATCGAAGCTTTTTATCACAACGTATCCATTTTATCCATTTGCTGATTCAACAAATGAGAGGAAGTAATACTAACAATTTTTCCTCAGTACTTGATACTTTAAAATATTTATATGATAAAACAAAACATTATTACGATTGAGACTCTTTAAAAATAGTATTTTGAAGAAAAAAAAGCATTTCGAGAAACTTTATTGATACTTATACTATATACTATATTACTTATAGTTATACTATATACTATATACTATATTACTTATACTATATACTATATTACTTATACTTATACTGTATACTATATTACTTATACTTATACTATATACTATATTACTTATACTTATACTATATACTATATTACTTATACTATATACTATATTACTTATACTTATTGATACTTACGTCATATGGGCAGAATAATAGATATTATAGAAGTAAATAGAAAATCTATTTTAAAATTAAGTTAAATGTCTTCATTCTTGAATAAAAATGTTAATAGAAAAGCATTATCCGATATCTCCAATATCAAAAATATAATATATCCAAAATCTATAAATTGTTTTAAGATAACTTACCTGTTAATTCCCGTGATTTGGATTTTCCGCCATCTAAATATAACATAATCTGATTAATAACTTTTAAATAAACACACACACAAAATCAGCAACTGAAAAAAAGAAGAAAATAATGAAAGGAAGACCACGCAGAAACTTTTATAAAAAATATACGAAAATTGAATTAAAATGTAGGTATCTCTCTCTCTCTCTCTCTCTCTCTCTCTCTCTCTCTCTCTATATATATATATATATATATATATATATATATATATATATATATATATATATGACATATTTCGAAGTCAGAATCAGTCTTAATTTTTAAAAGGATCTTTATTTGATGAAATCTATACAAGTTTTGACGAAGAGCGGAAAGAGAAAAAGAACGCCAAAGTGAAATCTTAGTGTTTTACCACTTTAAACACCGATGAGGTAAGTATCGCGGCTTTTATGGTGGTACTTGAAAGTTAATGCTGACATATGGACTATTGAATATAACGATATGGAATTAGACATGTTTATTGGCTAGGCCATATGTTCGCAAGAAATAAATGGGTGATTAGTTTGATACTTGAAGATCAATTGAAAAAAAATTAGTTAAGTGCTAGATAGGGAATTTAATTTTTAATCTAATTTAATTATCCTTTACATATATATATATATATATATATATATATATATATATATATATATATATATATATATATATATATATATATATATATATATATAAACTAAACTTGGATAAAATAAAAATATTTCTTTCGATTGATGATACAATTTTCTAAGCTACTGTTTAAATATTATTATCTTTAATTCAAATGTGTTTCCCAAAAGTTATTTTAAGAAATTAGACTTTTTTCAAACCTTTCGCTTAAATAAGACAACTAGGCAGGAATAAATGTGCTGTTATTTTGAGGGCAAAAAATTGAAAAGTTCTGAGGTTCCACGAAATCCAAAATAAATAGGTAAAAATATATCCATTTTTAAAAAAACCAGCTACAATTATTTGACTATGTGAAATATAAATTAATAAATAAAATTGAAATTGATAGATTATGAATACAATTTGAAGACGAAGTGTAGCAATCTAATGATAAGAAACAAGTGCAAATAAAGGGTGTTTTTTTAGAGGTATAGAACTTTAAATTGCAATAAAACAACGATGTATTATTCGATAGACATGAATTTTTTTTATTCGAAAGATAATCTTGTGGCATTACATTTTAAATATGATTTCTGGCATATGACTGCCACGGCTGGCTCGGATGTAGTCCAATCTGGACGTCCAATTTTCGATGACTTTTTCCAACATTTGTAGCCATAACACGGCAATAACACAGCGAATGTTGTCTTCCAAATGGTCAAGCGTTTGTGGCTTATCCGCATAGACCAATGACTTTACATAGCCCCACAGAAAATAGTCTAGCGGTGTTAAATCACAAGGCCTTGGAGGCCAATTCACAGGTCCAAAACGTGAAATTAGGCGGTCACCAAACGTGTCTTTCAATAAATCGATTGTGACACGAGCTGTGTGACATTTTGCGCCGTCTTGTTGGAACCACAGCTCCTGGACATCATGATTGTTCAATTCAGGAATGAAAAAGTTAGTAATCATGGCTCTATACCGATCACCATTGACTGTAACGTTCTGGCCTTCATCGTTTTTGAAGAAGTACGGACCAATGATTCCACCAGCCCATAAAGCGCACCAAACAGTCAGTTTTTCTGTTTTTCAGTTTTTCGACATACACATGTGGATTAGCTTCACTCCAAATGCGGCAGTTTTGTTTGTTGACGTATCCATTCAACCAGAAGTGCGCTTCATCGCTAAACAAAATTCGCTTATGAAAATCGGGAACAACGGCAATCTCGTTTTGGGCCCATTCGACGAATCTACGCCTTGCTTGATGATCGTTTTGATGAATTGCCAAACCAAACTGAGAATAAATCATTTGACAGCTGTTAAATTGGTCGCCATCTTGGAAAGTAATGCCAACTTAAACTTCTATACCTGGAAAAAAAACACTCTTTACAACTAATAAATATCTACTTTTAAAATCGCATCTTAAATAAACTTTATTACTTTGTGTGAGCTAGAATATGATTTATTATATAATACGTTTAATAGAAGAATTACCTATCATAATTTAAATGATTTTATGAATTATTATAGTAGCTAATGCATAGGCAATATTTATTATTAAAAATATCATTTTGATAATTGTATTTATTTTTAAGGAAAAATAAATCTAAAAACTCTTAAGTTTTTCCAAATTTCCTATCAATTTGTTTTGTATGTTGCAATTATTTTTAGTTGTTTATAACTCGGATCGCTAAGGTTGCGGTAATTATCATTATATATATATATATATATATATATATATATATATATATATGTGTGTGTGTGTGTGTGTGTGTGTGTGTGTGTTGCCTGCGTGCGTGCGTGTGTCAACCTTTCCTGAATTAATTTCTGCAACGTGCTGCGTATAAAAAATTGCCTCTAAAATAAAACAATGCATAGGGTTCTAATTGGTTTGGAATAAATTTGTGCCTATAATTAAGTTTTCAACTTGTAAATTGATATAAAATAAATCTTCGGTCATGGTCAACCTTTGAGAGGTAATACAGCTGACTAACACATGCATATTTTTGTGTAGGAATGCATAATATGTGAAAAGAAGTGTTGAGCCACGAACACAAAAATAAATCAGAAGGAAAAAAACATTGTTTATTTACATCATGATCTGAAAGTGCTTCTTTAATGTACTATTTATAACATATGCTCAAAATTGTGACCATCAACATAAAGCTATGCTTCGAAGCGTTGAAGCAATGAATTAGCGAACAGTTCGAAAGATACCGTTGCCGCGGCAGCTTAAGGTATCCGACTACGTTCGGAACCGTGATTTTAAAAAGGCGCATAAATGGATACTTTTCATGATATTTAGTGCCACTTAGATTAGAATATATGTGTAGAATTGTTTTAAGGACATTTTGCCAAAAAAAAATATTTAAATACAATATTTCGGTAAAAAATTAACTTATAATAACCTTTTTTCAAAATGTACTCCTTCTGCGAAAAATGCTTCGATTATAATAATATTTTGCCTGTATATAGCTCAGAACTATGTACAGAGGCTCAGGTATGAATTTTGAAAAATTCACATTATTTTCAGAGTTACAACTATTTGAAATAATTATCGGCGCTTTTTTCTTAAAATTTCTCCTCTCTGTTGTCGTAAAACGTGGATAAACCCACTGCTAAGTTATATATTTCAAAAATTCTAGTTGAGCCTCTGTACACAGGTCTGAGCTATATATAGGCAAAATATTATTATAATAGAAGCACTTTTCACAAAAGGAGAATATTTTGAATATGGGTCATTCTATGTTCCCCTTTTTTGTCAAAATACTGTACTTAAATAATTTTTTATTGTAATATTATTATTCTTAAAACAATTTTATATACATTTTCTAATCTAAGTGACACTAAATATCATAAAATATTATCCATTTATACGCTTTTGTAAAATCACGGTTCCGAACGTAGTCGGATATCTTAATGGTTCTAGTCACGGACTTATGGCCGACGTGTCAGGATTACAAGCCTTAGTGCCCCTAAAGATTCATTGTGTTCAGGGGCAAATGCAAGTTAAATCTGCCGAGGCTCAAGTCCTCCCTTTAGTGTGGTGTGGAATTTCGGAGAGGGATTTCCAGCTAAGATGTCTTCCTCGTCACTTGATTATACACTCATGTCCATAAATTAAGGATAATTCAGAATCACACATAAATTGAACTCTAAAATAAAAATTTCACCTGTAGAATTATCATACACATCTTGAAGAAGAATATGCAAATTACAGGAAACCACCACATGGCGCGGATAGTATGTCACAATGACGAGAGTGTAAGAGAGGGGTATATAAGGAATGGTGGCAAAGAAATAAATTTGTTCACAAGCGCTTTAAAAGCCTTTCAGTGCAATAGCCGCATATTTATGGCACAAAGGAAGCATTTGGATGATTTTTACGTGGTAGAATTATTGGACGATTGGAATGTGGACGTATCCAGCTGGAAGTATCCGAGGAACTTTTAATCGCCCAGAGTGTCATCTCCAGGCTTTGGCAACGATTCCAAGATTATGGTAATGTGAGTAGACGTTACAGTACAGTTCACCCCCGAGTTACAACGTCGAATGTGGGCCGGTATTTGACAGTTACTGCCAAAAGAAATAGACGGAGCACAGCATCAGACCTGTCTCGTCAGCTCTCGTCAGCTACCGGTACGACAGTTTCAAGGCAGACCGTGTACAGACGCTTAGGGCACATTGGTCTATGTGCTCGTAGGCCTGTCAGATGTGCTCCACTTACCGCAACTCACTGTCGCCTGCGATTAACCTGGAGTAGAGAGCATGCATTGTGGACACAACAGTGGTCTTGTGTGATGTTTTCCGACGAGTCCAGGTTTAGTTTGCAGTCTGATTCTCGCCGGACTTTAATATGGAGAGCGTCAGGTACCACCAAGAGAACACCACTGAACGACACCGTTACGGTGGTGCAGGATGGCTCGTTTGGGGAGGAATTATTCTTGGTTCCAGAACTGACCTGCATATTCAGAATGTAGCGATGACAAGAAACATCTATCGGGATGTTATTCTGAAACAACATGTACGTTTGTTTCGGGGCGCCATGGGTGCTGCATTTCTGTTTATGGATGACAACGCCCGTCCTCACCGTGCAAACATTATAGACGAATGCCTTCAATCGGAGAATATCACCCGTATGGATTGGCCAGCATACTCACCGGACTTGAATCCAATAGAGCATGTGTGGGATATGCTTGGTCGACGAATTGCAGCCCGTCAACCCCCTCCCACCTGTCTACCGGAAATTCGGAGGGCATTGCTTGATGAGTGGTGTAATATTCCCCAAGATCAGATTGATAATTTGATACTGAGCATGCCTAGGCGTTGTAAGGCCTGTATTGCATCGTCCGGGAGACATACTCCGTACTAACCATCATACTAACCATGTTATACTGTTTTTTGTAAATAGGCTCTTTTTTGACATTTGCTCCAGGGAGTAAAAATCGCAATTTTTATTAATTATGTCAAACATATAGCATCTTCTTTGCTCTTTACCTTTTGTTTAATAAATAGACTTTACAAATAAGTCAAATAAATTTGGTTTGCTTCTGTCTCTTTTTTTGCCTGAACTTCATTATCCTTAATTTATGGACACGAGTGTAGTTCAAGATTACGTTATCCATCGCCAATCACTCTTGCTTAACTTAACAGCAAGACGTTAATAAAGACATAAATATTCTTTCCAAAGATGCCAAGCTTTTTGCGCATGCTTGGAATCACAATGGATAGCCAAGCCATGAGGTTTTCAATTGAGTCAACTGGAATCTTGTATATAAATGATATCCTTCAGATGTCACATAAGGAGCAATCGATTTAAGAATAAATCTGAAGACTAGGATAGCCATTGGGCTTGTCCACTATGCCCAATCCATCGCTCCTGATAGATGGCATCCAGATAATTGCTGACAACCACTTTGAAATGGAAGGTATACCATTCTGCTGGAGCCACATCAGATAACAAATGATAGTTGGAACATCTTGTAACAATTTTAGCAAAACCTTTTACAACAAAGTATGATAATAGGGGTCATTAAATCACGCTTCAGCAGATATGGTCTTATGAGAAAATAATTTCCAATACCTATATATACCCAAACACTCACATAGAAGAGATTTTGGAATACACGTGGATGTGTAGCATGCGCATAATCTGTTGTAATTGCATGATTAATGTGCGTATTGAAAACACCTTCCTGAATAAAAATCTCTTCATCTGTGAATAATATATAACCTGAGAAATGTGGCAGCAATGCAAATTGATGCAAGAATCATTGACACAATTTTCCATGCAGAAGCACTTGCTTTCCAAGTTTGGGCTCTGAATATGGAATGGATGCAAACGCGTTCTTTAATAAAACTCTCCAAACGGTTGGTTAAATTACATGTACAAACAATAGTGCATACTTTTATAGGGTATTTCATCTACAGTGTTTGAGAGTGTTTCTTCTATGGTTTGGTGTTGCACAGTAATTGTTTCAATCCTTCCGTCAGACTTGTCAATGAATGAATCATTTTCACAAGTTGCCGATGCAACCGCTCAAAACCTTTGTGGTTTGATTTGGTAAACACCTGCTTGGAAAATGTTCCTGATATAGCCATAGAGTGATGTGCTCTGCCGTTCCCATTATCAAACCCGTTCAAAAGATATATGTCTGTCTTTCACTATTAATAAAATCTCTCACCATTGCCAGAAGCACATTTACAAATGACGTTTATCCGCAGAAGTATCAGATCCCAGATGGCTAGGTCCACTGTTGTCCTCTACCCATATTATTGCCAAAAAATTACATTTGGCTCGTTTGTCTTACTGTTGATGATCACCATTTCGGGCATTTATTCTAATCATTACCCCAAAGAAAAACTTTGCGACGATGATAGCAGTAAACATTTTGTTTTCATGTCTCATCCTTTTTTATGTGCGTGCCACAACACGTCACTTCTAATCATATATTCTTATATAAAAATGATTGTTTCAGCCCACTGTAACAAAAATTAAAGTTTTTCCCGAGACTGTAGAATTATTTTGTAAATTACAGCAGTTTATGCTCAAAAGAGAATTTTTTTAAAACTGTGTTTTTTTAAAAAAAAGAAAAAAAGCATAAAGTCAACTTCTTTGATCTGTGAGCCTTTATAAAGAGATTATAAACATACGTATACCGTATTTTCCAGCTACAAGACGCACCGACGTGTAAGATGCACTAGGAATTATCAGGTAAGATTTTATGGGAAATACTTCGATCAGATTTTAAAAAAAAGGATCAAAATATTTTTTTTAATCATAATACTTCTACACAACGAAAAGAGTTTGTAAAATACATGTGTAGTGGGTTCTCTAGTGTTTTCATTTAACCTTTAGGGATTCTGTTTGTTGATTGCTTGATTTAAGAACCTCGCATTGTAAAGAAATTGATGTACTAATTAGTAGAAGGTAAGTAAGGTAAAGGAGAAGTAAGAAAGGTGGAGGGTGAAATTGCGATTGTAAGGTATAATAATAAATTGGAGGTAATATGTTGTTTGTTTTGATAAAAGAATCTACAACTCAGATGGAAATTCCCATACTTAAAAGTAAAGTAATCTAAGTGAATCTGAAATTCGGGTTACCTTTGGAGTTAGAGACTGCTTGGTTGTGCTTCATAGCAGTCTGTTAAATTTAAGTAAACATGTATTAATTTGATCAGTCTTCGAAGTTAAGTTTGCATATATTGCACATTGTATGTTAAGATACTCTAATTACATTAAATAAAAGTTGTATTTTACACTGTCTGTTGAGCCTTCGTTACACAGCATTAGTATGTTGGTCTCAGTCGTAACATTTTACCAAAAATAGTGAAGTACATTTTAAAGCTATGAGTAACATGTATGCGTGTGTTAATTCATAATACGAAATTATTCTTACTTACAATCTAGACCAATAAAAGGAATTTCTGGATCAGCAGAAGTTAAAATTCTCATTTCTCCACCTATGAAAAGAAATTTATATATTAAAACAGTTTCTTCTCTTCGCCTTCGAGCCGTGTAAACAAAATCAATTCGAAAAAAGCAGATAGCTGTTCCTACCTTCTGCATCTTTTGTGAGGTAACTCGCATTGAATCCAACAGCCACAATAAAGGCTAAAAATATTTTGAAAAAAATTAATATATTAATTTAATTTTCGAGGTAAAATAAAATGAACAAATTAAATGTTGTTTCTTCCTCGTATAAAATAGTCAAAAATTAATAGTCAATTCTATTAAGTAACAACTATTTTTTTTTACATTATGGTATTTAAAAATTTAAAAAATTCATTCGCAATTAAGTTATAAGAGTATATGCGTTTTTTATTTAACGTATCTATATTCCATATTTTTTAATTATATATTTTTATTACAATAAAAACTAGTACGACTTTCTTTCTAGGCAAAATAATAATTCTAGGTAAATAATTTTTAAACAAATATTTACTTTAACTTTTTTTTGTGCATGGTAAAGTTTGAAGAGCCATAAATGAAATAAAATTTAAGAATCAACAAATGAACATGCCATTTATAGCAATAAATACTATGAGGAACATTTGAACATATTATTAACAGTATCATAAATACAATCAGTTATGTAACAGTTATCAATAATTACCAATAATATCTTCTACCCAATAATACTATTTATACATGGAACACATTTTTAGACAAAAAAAAATACTGAGTATTAAAAAGAAGCATTCGGTTTCCATAAGCTATATATATATATCCGTTTTATAATTCTGCGTATAAAAATTTAGAAGTATTTTAAAAACGCGAAATATGTATTTTTACATGTAAAGTACTTATATACATTTAGAATTACATTTTTTTTTCAAAAAATTAAATTGCAATCACAGTGTTTTTTAAGTAATTTCCAAACAAACAGAAAATTTAGAAACGTGTTTTAAAAAGGTATTTAAGGATTCTCTAAATATAATTGCGAAGTTAAACATGATTTGTAAACAAAGATTTGCATTTTTCCCTCAAAACCACCATTTGACAAAAGAAAAAGTATATCAGTCCAAAAAAAATTACGCACAAATCACAGATTTTTTAAAATGCATTTTTATAGGAAATCCCTAAAAAAATCTCTACATACGATGTATAAGGATCATCAGCTTTTTCTATAATGCCTATTATGGTATTTAGCAAATAAATAATAAGTAACGCTGAGATAAGGGACAATCCGTTTCTAGCTTATTTAATGATATCGGAGAACTTAAGCAATTACCTATTGGACAAGTTAAAAATGTTCCACCGGCTTAAAGTCTAGAAATCAAGTTTACCATTCCAATCACTCCAAATTTGACCCAAAAATCTGAAGTCTAGTTTAATAAAGTTGAACATCATCATCCAACAGCATGAATTCATTGCCAATAGTGTATGAAGTGTGACACACAAAAAAAACAAGACTGGTCCAATAAATCATTGCACTTACAGAATTAGTTCTCGGTGACAACATCACCTTCAAAGTAGTTTCCTCCAGTATTCCCATATTTCTGAATTTGTGGCTGCCATTGCTGGTAACAGTTCTAGAACGAGGTTTTTGGAAGTCCCTTTAAGAGATTTTCTGTTTTTGCCTGAACCTATTCAACTAAGGTAAAATAGGCTCTCTTTCAAAAAGATTTAACAGTAGGAAATAAAAAAAATTCTCATGGAGACAAATCAGGTGAGTAAGGAGGATGCTCCATCATAGTAATGTTTTTCTGGTCAGAAACTGCTTGACAGATAAGACCATATGAACGGATGCATTGTCTTGGTGCAACAGCGATCCATCCCTTCCCGATCCTGACCTTTCTTTTTTCCTAATTTTTTCAGGCAATCTTTTTAGTCCTTCAATGTAGTAGTGTTGATTAACAGTCTGACCATTGATATGAGGAGGAACCCCCTCATATCCCGAATTTTGGCTGTGTTATGTTCTGTAATCGTTGACCTTGGGTACCCAGCTAATTCATCATCTTCGCACTGACATTTCCCCCTGAAAACTTCTTGTACCATTTAAACACATGTACACTAGACAATAGTTCCTCTCCATAAGGTGGCCGCGGTAGCCGAGTGGTATAGGTATAGGACTGTGGCTTGCTTTGTCACAGGATCGAGCCCAGTACCACTAAAGACCCGCCGTGTAGGGCAGCGATGCACGTTAAATCTGTCGAGAGCTGAAACGTCCTCCCGTTGGTGTGGTGTGGTAGTTAGGAGAGGGGGGTGCCAGCTCAGGTGTCGTCCACGTCACTTGACCATGGTTCAAAATTACGTGGTCCGTCGCCAAAAGCCCTCGTGTAGCTGAACAGTGCGACGTTAATATTCAATCAATCAATCAATCCTCTCCATAAGCCTCGGTTAATATTTAAAATGTTTTTGTGGTTGGTTTCTTAAGTTTTACAAGAAACGCGTTATGTTGATTCGACATTTTTCCTGCAGAATGTAGTGGCACGTGTTCACTCAATGACTTCCAACTGTCGCGATGGATTTTAACGAAACTAGCCGCATGTTTAGAGGAGGTATGGGGGATGACGTCCCTAAAACTGCTGTTGCCAATTCCACTTTTTTCAAGCTACACATTTAGTCTCGTTTTTTTTTGTGTGTCACACCTTGTATATATTTGATGGGACATATGGAGGAAGAATATTGTTTCAATATTCAATAATGAAGAGGCTGGCGATGGTTCATGATTTGACAAATCATTTTGACAATTTTTCTTTTGATTGCCTGACATATGTTTAAATGACATATCTGGTATTTATTCAGATGCTTTCTTTCCACTTGTGGGAGTGCACAATTTTTTGTTTTAAAATCTATCTTTGACAGTTTTTCACACACTCGGAAATTCTTTTTCAGTCAGAACACAAAATTATCTTCAACCAATTATTTTACCCCAGCCTATAGCTGAAAAAAGTAACTGAAACGTAACTCAATGAAATGAAGCATGTAGACAGCCAGCTGTAGTGGTCGTCGATTTAACGAGTAGCGTGTCCCTTTCCCTCACAATATTAACATTAGTACTACCGCAGCCAAAAAAGTTTCACTATTTTAATGAAATTCTTTGCTCATTCAGATACATTGTAATATCAGATGCAATGGTTCTTAGAAGATCACGAATTCGGAGAAACATGACCAGCCTAATCCAAACCAGGTTCTTTAGTCATAGACTAATGCTCCTCCTCCATTGAACAACAGAATTTTGTTGATTCAATCTTTTCTACTAACTAAGGTGGAATCTTATTTTCCTTCAAAAAATGTCATATAACTATATGGAATCTTATTGACTGCAATTTTGTAAATCGCTTCTATTGAAATTCCTTTTACTCCTAATTTTGCATGTATCAACAATTTTGGAAATATATGTTTTGCTTATTAATCAATTAATCGAAACCCACTAGAAGCAGTTGCAGCAGCAGCATGGTCAGATGCTCCGTAAAGATAGCCCTTTAGTGTATCAACTTTTAGCTTAATCTTCCTCTACCACAGATATTTCTTCTTAGAGTAGATTGATCTGTATTCTCCAGTAATATTCACGTCGAAAAACTTGCTGCACTTCATCTAAAGTATCATGCTCATCGCTGCTGGCTAGAATGGGCTTAGAAACATCCCCCTTAAAAGTGCAGCTTTTCCTTGTCTAGTTTTCAATTCCGTTTTCTCCTTTATGTCTAATGTACTAGTTTCCATTCCATACTTCATCTGAAAGCGAATAAACCTTTGCTCAGTGATGGGAATCTTATTTGGTTTCCCAAATATAAAGTTAATGTAAATTGGACACAAATAAAGATTTTGAATCTTCTGACAGAAGCAATGCTTCTTCTGCTCATAATGGCATTTTCTTGTAAATCCTCTTAGTAGATGATACAGAAGTGCCTCTTTGCGTTGGGCAAGAAGAACATGTTATCTGAACCAAGCAGCGAAGAGATTCTGTGCTTTATGCAACCAAATCCCAGGTAATTTTAGAAAAGGAGTCGAGTGCCGTTTTTGAAGAAAGAGCAAAACACCAGATATTACTAATTTAATATTGCAGAAAGACATAATTATAGAGAAAGTTGTTATATGTCAGTCTGGTTTGAAATAAAGAACAATAAAAAATTTCAGGAGGCTTTCCTATTCATGTATACAGAATAATTGAAACATTTCGATACTCGTCTGAAAACTTGAAGCAAGTTGTTTTCTTATCATCAAACGGAACTCGTTACTAGTCCACAAAGAAAACATCCAAGGCACATAGAGAGCAAAGGTTGTAAAGAGTTTTAAAGGCCAAGTAATCTGTTTTGAAAGAGAAAAACATCAAAAATTTTGTCACTCTAACTTTATATTTCGAAACCTCAGACTACATAGTGATAATTTATAGGAGAGCACAACTCAGTTTGTAATTGGTGTATCCGCGAAGTTTTTCTACTAACCCTCTTGGATAAAATTATTCTCATTATCTGTGAGTTCTGTTGAAAACTTTCTCGGTGAAGAAGACGAGACTTAATTAAATGAGTTCTTCTATTTAAACGTTGGCATTTGTGAACGCGATGATGGTCGATGGTTGATAGTTGGTAATTAAAAGTTGATTCAATTGTGATCAAGGTTATGACTGGAGGTCGTATAGTTAAACAAGATATTTACAGAGATTTCAAGCGTAAGAGTAAAGAGCGCTCCAGGACTCAGTTAAGTAATTTTAATTATGTGTTAGTATCACTAAGCCTATGCGATTGCTCTTCTGGGTTATTTATTAGGTGCATTCCCTACCTTTAATTCTGTTGGTTGATTAAGAGAAGATAGTAAATAAGACTGTGTTTAAAAGTTGCTATGGCTGATCTTTCGCTTTTTTACCTTTATTTAACGCTTTTTTGTGGTGCTACATACGACTATAATGAGAGCCTACGTTGAAATGCTAACAATTTGTGTATTACATCACGGTATACCAGTGCTTCTCAAACTTTTAATGTTTGCGACCCGATTTTCAATCCTAATTTTCATCACGCCCTCTTCCATACAATAACAATGTATTGAATTCAATTATAATGTACTTTGATGCTAAAGCTACAATACGACTTTAATTATAAACAGTATAAATTATCAAGATAAGTATTAAATTTTGAATATAATTTTATATATGGCAAGCGCATGGGGAGTAAATTAGCTTATATTAACTTAACCTATTAACTTAGTATTGATAAATTAATGATGAACTATATTGTGCAGTACAGGTATACCAGGGTGATCTGAAAAGTTTCCAACCTCAACGTGAAGGTAGCAGCACTTGTCAATAAAAAATAGGGAATTTCATTGTTCATCTGTTGACAGTTACTCAGCAAAGATTCAGCCATTTTGGACGCGCAGTTGTTTTGTAACAGTTGTTTGAGTGAGTTGATGTGAGTGTTTTTGTTAAAATGGACAAAAACGAGTATCGAGTTGGCATTAAATATGTGTTTTTGAAAGGGACTCTGCACCATCATTTACCACAGTGAAATTTTGGGCAGCTGAATTTAAACGTGACCGTAAGAGCTTGGGAGACGTTGAACGTTCGGGGCTTCCAAATGCTGCAACTACCGACGAAAACATAGCCAAAGTTCACCAAATGGTGTTAGAATGACCTCCGAATTAAATTGAGAGAGATAGCAGAGGTTATGAACATGTCAAAAGAACGTGTTTGTCACATATTAAATCAACATTTAGGCATGAGAAAGCTGCGGGTTGGGTGCCGCGTTTGCTCGCGTTAGACCAAAAACGTGTTTGAATGAGCATTTCAAACGCTCTGTTGGCGCAGTTTAGGCGCAATAAATCCGAGTTTTGACACTGATTAATTACTGTAGATGAAACTTGGATACATTATTATACGCCCAAAACAAAAAATATAGTCCAAACAATGGACTGCAAAGGAGGAACTAGCTCCAAAAAAGCAAAAAATGTTTTTGGGCAGGGGAAGGGATGGCGACTGTTTTTTGGGATAGTCATGGGGTTATTTTAATTAATCATCTTCAAAAAGGAAAAACCGTTGCACGAGCATACTATGCGTCATTACTTGACAAGCTGAAAACAGAACTTGCGGAAAAACGGCCACGTTTGCAGGAGAAGAAAATCCTGTTTCACCAAGACAACGCACCGTCTCACACCTCAGTGGTTGCCATAGCGAAAATCCACGAATTACGGTTTGAACTGCTTGATCATCCATCGTACTCACCAGATATAGTCCCGAGCAACTTCTTTTTTACCCTTATTTAAAAATTGCACTGGGAGGACAGATATTTTATTTAAATGGAGAGGCAATCACCTTCGTGAACAATTATTTTGCAGAGAAAAACGCCGAATATTATTTGGACGGGTTACAGAGATGGGAGCATCGCTGGGAGAAGTGCGTAGAGTTACAAGGAGACTATGTTGAAAAATAAAACAAAAAATTTGGAAAAAAAGGTCTGGAATCTTTGTTAGGGCGGAAACTTTTCAGACCACCCTCGTATTTATAAATATATTATAGCAGTGTTTTATTTATTATGTCAAAATGTATTTTCTTTTATTTCCTTTTAGTAAATTAATATTTTTTTAAATAATATTTTATTTTCGACTTTTCGATATGATCGCGTCCCCTCGTAGGATTATCACGCCCCCTAGGGGGGCACGTCCCACAGTTTGAGAAATACTGTGGTATACATTTGGTGAAAAATTCATGCGGTTTGAATGCTCCCTTCATAGTGCTAAATTTCGGGTCTCCAGTAGTTATAAATAGATTTCAAAGTTACGACTTCAAATTTTGATCTCTATTCAAAACACATTAAAATTTTAAGAAGAGTATAATTGATATTTTTGTTTTAAAATTTTCATAAATTAATGATGAGTAACTTGTTAATTATTTCCATTGAACATAATCTTACCGAATTTAGAATAACAATAAAGATCACTGAACTTCTTTTGTGTTTCATCAACTGTTTGTGGACATGTAGTCTCTTCTGCAGAAAGACAAGGAACAAATGTTCCTTCGTTTGTTGTTGCGGGAACGTCAAATGAAGACATGTCTTTATTGCTCTCCATAACATCGGATTTATGAATTGTGAGAGGAAGAGTGGTAATAGCTATCTCCTCAATGTTTGATGGAGACGAAGAGTTGTGTTCAAAGAAAAATGGTGGAAAAGCTTCATCTACTGGAAGTGAAGTTTCATTTACTGGAAGTAAACTTTCATCCACTACATATGAAGCTTCATCCACTGGAGATAAGGGTTCCTCTTCTGAGGGTAATGGTTTCTCTACTGGGGGCAATGGTTCCTCCCCGGCAGGTAATGGATCCTCCCCGGGAGGTAATGGATCCTTCAATGGAAATAATGGTTTATCTATTAAAGATAGTGATTCATCTACTAGAAATACATCTGGAGACAAAGTTTCATTTACTGGAGGTAATGTTTCGCCTACTAGAAGTGCATCTTCTGGAGACAATATGTCTTCCACTGGAGGTAATGATTCATCCTCTGGAGGTAAGGGCTTATCTACTGGAGGTAAGGATTTTTCTGCTGGAGATAAAGGTTTATCAACTAGAGGTACTTGTTTATCTACTGAAGGTAATTTTTCATTCTCTCCAGGGGAATCAACCCACCAATTATCCACTAAATCTTCGTCTGGCGTAGTTAATGGATTTGTAATTTTTGGTGATGAGGTGTAGGATGCTTGAGGAAATATGTAAGAAGGAGGTGTTATGTATAAGGGAGATGGTAAATAATTATATCGGTAAATAGGAGGTGGTGGTGTAGGTGGTACATATGTAAGATCTACAGGATGCTTTGAAAGCGATGGAATATCTGATGCAGGTGGAGAAAGAGTAGGTGTTAAAGGACGTTGATTAGGCTTCTGTAAAATAGGAGATGCCTCGTTACATTTTGGTATTGAATAGTTGGTTGGAAAGAAAACTATATCAATATCTTTAGTCAGATGAAATGCTCCCGCGGGAGAAAGTACAAGTGGTTCAGAACTAAATATTAGCAGTTTGCTGGAAGCTGAAAAAAAAGAAAGAAAAAGATTATTAACATAAAATGTTAAGAGTTAAAAAAACCCAATACAGTAATAATTTATACCTTGAGGTAGACATCCACAGTTTGGGAGGGCAATAAATGGAATTTTTGGATATAAGTGCACAAGAGGGTGTCTAATATTTGCAATTATTTTAAGATACCCTTGGACACATTTATTAGCTGGTGGATCTAAGAAACAAAAATATATTTTTAATATCTGATAAACTTATCAACTGCATAAAAATTATTACAAAGGTTTTTAAATATCTATCTTTTTATTTATCATTATTATCATTTTGAAACCAAAGTCATCACTCAGAATTAGATACAGAGTGGTAACTTTTGGGAATGGGATTTTTTTAAATTTTAAAGTAAGTTATACTTAAAAAAACTAAATTCTGTTTGAGATAGTTAATTTAACCTTATTCACACAGAAAATGCATGTTCTTTCAACGCGAAGCTAAATTTCTTTATTTCATATCTTTCAATCAATTAGAATAAGTCAATAAGTTTCATAGCTGGAGAATGAAACAAAAATAAAACAATTGTGTGTTAACCAGACTTGAATTGTAATAGGTATTGATAAGCATGATGTTTTAAATTTTATAAATTTAGTAATTAGTTCCATACAAAAAAACTGCAATGCTTCAGAGTTATAAATTTAATCTTCGTTTCTTAACCCTCTAGAATAAAAATTATTTTTTAGAATTTATTTTTTAAGAAGCATTACTACAAATTTTATTGAACTATTCTTTGTGTCAAGATTACATATTTCTGAATGAATATAAATTATAATGAACTTCAGCTTTTGTACATTTAAGGTATCCGACTACGTTCGGAACCGTGATTTTAAAAAAGCGCATAAATGGATAATTTTTTAATATTTAGTGTCACTTAGATAAGAATACATGTATAAAATTGTTTTAAGGACATTTTGACAAAAAAAAGTTATTTAAATACAATATTTTGGCAAGAAATTAACTTTGAATAACCTTTTTTCCAAAATGTTCTCCTTTTGTTAAAAATGTTTTTATTACAATAATATTTTGCCTGTATATAGCTCAGACCAGCAGCGCACACAGGAATTTTTCAAAGCCCGGGGGTCCGGGTCGAAAGTTCACCATTCTTGTATCATGCTCCTTTTGATTTTGTCGATTTTCGGGAACAAAACACAGTAAAAATCTAATTATTGAATAAATAATTAGCATTAATTAATGAAATTAATCATTAATAACAAATACTTAATTAAATTTTACGTAGTATATACTTAAAATTCGGAATCGGAGTCAATCGGAAAAAATCAAAGGTTTTTTTTGGGGGTCCGGATCCCCAGGACCCCCCTTGTATGCGCCACTGGCTCAGACCTTTGTATAGAGGCTCAACTATGATTTTTGAAAAATTCACATTATTTTCAGAATTACAACCAACTGAAATAATAAACGGCGTTTTTTTCTTAAAATTTCTCCCCTCTGTTGTCGTAAAACATGGATAAACCCGCTTCTAAGCTATATATTTCAAAAATTCTAGTTGAGCCTCTGTACAGAGGTCTAAACTATATACAGGTGAAATATTATTATAATAGAAACATTTTTCACAAAAAGGGGAATATTTTGAAAATTGGTCATTCTATGTTCTTTTTTTGTCAAAATATTGTACTTAAATAATTTTTTTATTGTAATACTATTCTTAAAACAATTTTATATGCATTTTCTAATCTAAGTGACACCAAATATCATAAATATTATCCCTTTATACTCTTTTGCAAAATCACGGTTCCGAACGTAATCGGATACCTTAACCTAAGTATAAAGACTCCTAAATAAATATTTTGCATGTAAAACGAATCAAATAATTTTATGAATAAAATAATTATTCTGACTAAAGAGATGCACTAAAAACATACAGTCACTATGCGTTATTATTTTTTGCCATATTTCTTGGTCGCAATCTTCAATTGATGATATTGATCAAACACTAAATGACATTGAAAATACAATAGCAAGAAGGATTGGTCAAAAAGCCACGCAAATTTCAGATTAGGTGCTCCTCACCAAGCAATGAGACTTAAGTGAAATAAGCAGTCCTGCAGCATATGCTTAATGTGATATAAGGGAGGGAACTTGCAGAAGGCGAAATACTCATATCATTATTCTTGTCTTAGAAGACACGTGTAGTAGCAAAGAATGCCAAGACTCCATCAACGAAGGTAGACAGGATTTTTACGCGAAGCATGACAAATGTATTGATAAGGATAGATACGTCGATACGTTGAATCTCAGCTAACATCCATCAAGACGTATCCTACGACGAAGACAGTTGGAACAAGAGTATGTGGTAAGTTTGAAAGGTATCAGTGCCGCACCAGACCGACTTCAGTATGAATCCATCGATAGGTGGTGGAGGCCCCTCAAGCTACTCTTCTTTTCATTTTACAACGTGTGCAAGAACCTTTGGTGTTCCAATATCAATCAGAATCAAATATCTATCGATTGGTTGCTAGTGGCTTGCATTCATGGTGTTCGTAAAGAACACTACAATTGATCCAGCAGCGCAGATGACACTGTTTGCGATGGTGTCACGTTAGATGAAATTGTACAGGGCTACATTCTCAGTCGAGTCGCGTTTCCTCTTCTATCGATCCAAAAATAGTCTCTGCGCGTTAAAGTTGTCCCCATGTGGTTATATGTCCAATCCAGCCACATCTGTAGCACGCCTTACAGCGTGATAACGTCACAACTGGTTTGAGATGCCATCGTGCATGATAGCAGATCACTTCTGATACGTATTCAGAGCACTATGATGGCCCAACTATAATGATGTACTGTTTCTGGTTGTACCCTCTTCTCATGAGAGAGAAGGGGGGCGCCAAGATAACGCCCGTACGTGCACTTGACGCGTAAGTAAATGCTACCGTTCTTCTCTGATCTCTTCCCAATTGAACCCATCTGGGACATGAATAGACACCACTTGAACTCTCTGCCACCACCGCATTCAAAAGACAAACTGTGGCAAATGGTTGACAAGGAATTGAGAACTATCCCCTATGACGCCATCCGTACTCTCATTGACTATGTATCTAAAAAGTGTTGCTTCGTGTATCGTCACCTAAAATCGTCTTACAACTTACTGAGCAAACGTTACTATCGCTCTGTATTTTGAATATAATTTTAAAATAAAATCATTCATTGCTTGTTGCTGGCTATCTTTGTTTGCCGAGTTTCTAACACTTTCTGGTCACTCCTTCTTGGGTTGGTGTGGTGTTGTAGTTAGGAGAGGGAGTGCCAACCCAGGTGTCGTCCTCGTCACTTGACCATGGCTCTAAATTACGAGGTTCGTCACCAAAAGCCCTCGAGTGCGACATAAATATTCAATCAATCAATCCATCTTGGTATTGCATTTTCAATGCCACATAGTGAGTGTGTGTATTAAAAATTAATAAATTTTTATGAAAAGACATGTTCATCTTTTTAGTAATTGCATTTTTCAAAAAAATATAGGATGTAATATTTTGAAATTCATATTAGATTTTATCTATGATTTTGTCCTAAAAAATATTTTTTAAAAAAAGAGAAAATGAAGATTTTTGGTACTTTCAAATATATTTTTAATGCATTATTATTTCAAAAAAGGGAAAATGTATCGTAGATAATAGCAAAATTTCCAGGGAATGATAATTACTTTATATATATAAGCATTAAAAATTATTCTAAATATAAATAATATTTCTAAGAAAAATAAGTTATCGAAAATTAAAACCATTACAATATAAAATATTAATAATATACCTACTGTTCGTGGTGATTTCAACTGATTTTGAATAATAAGTTCTCGTTGCTGAAAAAAAGGAAGTATTTTATGAACATGTACAAAACGATATAATATCATCATAACATAGAGTTGAATTTCAATAAAAAGTTACTTTACTCTCGTAAATTGTAATTTTTAAATTAATTATATTAATATGATTATTCAATAAATGAACATTGAAAAATTAATCTTCTATAATCATGTAGGATATTGGCTTACAAATATCTTTCGTTATTGGTTTTTCAAAACATGCCGCGTCACCACCACCTGATGTTGATTGAGATGGAAGTCTCGTTGATTAACCAGATATTCGGGGTATGCGAATGCTGTTGGGGTTGAAAAATCATCAAATAGCATTCGAAAGGAAAACAAACTATTCACAATGAATCACTTTTATTAATCCAATGTTAAGCCTGATTACGCGATATGTAGACAAGGCAGTAAACTATTAATACAGATTGATTCAAAAATAATGTGACCAATTTTAGGGCATCATAAATTTTTATTGAATTAAGTTATTTACATTAAATTTTTAATGTGATTTCCTTTAGCATTGCTCATTCCATGTAAATACTTAGGTCAAGCCAAAAGAGCTTTTGCGACCATTTTTGGGGGTGTTTTCCAGCATACATTTTGATTGCTTTGTGAAGTTTTTTTTTCTTTGGAGTTTTCTTATTTAAAGTCTATTTAATTGGTTCTTTTTTTTCAAGTATCCTTTTAAAAAAATAATCAAAAGCAGTCAGGGGATGGTGAAAGCTATATCTCAGAGGGAAAAAAATTAATATTTTTATCTTTCAGCCATTTTATAATTGATTTTGCAGTATGACTTGGTGCAAAATCTTGGTGAAAAACAAAGTTCTTTGAGGATAAAAACGTTTACTTTTTTTTGGATCATGTGCTTTGTAACTTAATTCTGATAGTATTTAACATCAATTTTAGCCTTTGGTTCTACCAAAAATCTGCGTGCCCTTAATAAAGGACATAAATCACAGACACTTTTCTCTAACAATACATGAACGTTATTTTCCAGCTAAATGGTCATATTTTGTTCATGTTATTGTAGTTTTGGTGTTGTTTGGTGATCTACAAATAGCATTTTGAACTTTTTCTTCCTTATATCTTTTAGACAAGGCGAAGTGCTACATTTATGGCTTCATAGTTTTCTTCATAGAGTTCTTTACGCTGCATTTGAAAATTTCAATTCAATTCAAACGTTTCATGTCTATCGCTTTTCTCATATTTACTTTCGCTATCTTGATTAATCTGTATTATTTCAGCAGGGTCTTCAATTGCTTGATCAATTTCAAGTTCCTTCAATAGAGATCATAGATGCTAATTTTTTTTATATTCTGCTCATTTACATTTATAAACCATAATAAGTCGTACAACACAGCAATAAAAACCACAAAACTGTTCATGGGGGAAAGTGTATCATGTTCATAGAAAATATTTTAGAACGAAAGGGGTCGCGCAGGGAACTCGATCAAAACTAGTAATTTGATTGTGTAAAAAACGTTTGCAACTCCCAAAAAAAAAGAGGCTGAAATGTGATATAAATTCCATTTAGTTTCCATTAAGACTGTCATATTGGAGGATACTCTGTCAAGGTCATTGGTAACAAATAAACACACAGTTTTCTCAGAATTAACGATTTCGCGAACATGAGATGATTCTGCGCATCGCGTGACCGATCCCGCGTAAAAAGAGTATTCAATAAAATGTATGGATATTCGTTCTAAAAAAGAATTGCGTAAAAAGTTTTTTATTTTGCATTATATGTTTCAGAATACTCATAAAAATACATCTTGGCCAAATAATCCTTCAAAGTGCTCAATATGCTTACCCATTTTTCATATAACTCATTCACATGGAAAAAAAGCAACAGAAAAATATTATTTACAACTTTCCTAAAAGAAAAAGAGACGGAGTGAAACATACCAGTAAGTTTGAAGGTCAAATATATGATAGTCAAAAGTAGTATTTTAGGGGTTAAAAGAAACGTAATAAAAAATCTCTCATCGTGGGCTTACAGTAAAGCAAACAAAATGTCTTTTTTTTATTTGGTTATAGGATCAAAGATAGCTAATGAGCGTTTGAAGTGGAATCTTTTATTTTTGACGATCACAAGATGATATATATAAATTATATCACTGTAAATGTGCATTTTTTATTAAGTCAGAAAGCATTTTATTTTTCTTCATTCCAAAAAATTATTTTTTTAAACTTTTTATTTTCAATATGCTCGTGCCCCCCTCGCAGGGTAACCGCGTCCCCACAGGGGGCACGCCCCATAGTTTGAGAAACACTGCTGTAGATTCTTTACTAAAGTTCTTTGACGCAGATAATTTTTTACAGTGAAAAGTCTTTTTAACTTTTTTTTCTATTTCACCAAGAACGTCCTTTCTTCTGCATTTTTTCCTGGAGCTTTTGATTACCAGCCAAATGTTATTACTTTTCGATGTTCGGATAGAAATTTATTAAAAAAATGTCCTTTCTGATTTTTAAATGCTTTATTTATAACAGAATTTGAGTAGATGTTTTCAAAAGCATTAAAATTTCGTTTAGGGTTTGAGGACCTAATATCGGAGCCAAAATTTACTCCCACTAATAAAAATAGTTAGATTGGTAATTCAAACGATTCATTTTTTTAAATAAAACTGGTAATAAAGCAATTAAAATGTTCCAATTTACTATGAACAATTATATGCTTTTAAAATTGGTTACACTAATTTTGAATCAACCTGTAAGTAATGGGTATTTATCTTTAATGAGGTGCAACCTCAAAATCTAGCTCACAAGAAGTCTAATAACTAAACGGCTGCAATTCCGGGCGATAATTCAGGAACAAGCGATTACAATTCAGGCAGAACTTGAGTGGCAATACTTCCCGCATAATAATTATATTCTCTATCACACTGACTCTTTATATTCTATTTAGTTGTGACGTTCATTTGCGGAGTTGACTTGTTTTATCTTAAAGTATCAAATTGGCTGGGTGCGGAAAAAACCGACTTAAAAGGGATAGACCTCGTGGATAGTTCTTTGTTACAAACGTTTTCAAATTTATATACATTAAATACATAGAACTTAACAAAATAAGTTAAGATTTTTTCTTCATATATTCATTATTTAATGCGGGCCATGGGTAGCCTAGTGGTTAGAGCATCGGACTCCAGACCGGAAGGCCTGGGTTCGATGCCCGATGCCACCAAACACCCTCCGAGTACACACGGAGTACGTGCTCGTTAAATCAGTGGGTCCGTAGTCTTGTGGGCTTAATCACGAGCGCAGAGACTGGAGAATATTTCCCTCCCCTTCAGTTTACATGCAGAAATTGTGGAGGTGGAGATAGATGTCGTGTCGCCATCTATCGTCCCTTCGGGGAATTTCGCCGAGCTAAATCGTACTGTCACCTGTATAGTGCTCAAGGCCAACGACAGGCGTACCTCTTGCCCATGCCACGATGAATTTCGTGGGCCTCGATCTGACTACGTCAGACAGGTGGCATCAGAAAACAACAACAACAACAATTATTTAATGCTTCAAATGTTTAAATCGCCTTGAAACATCATTCATTTTTTCAACTTTATACATTTTTAAAGTGTTTTTAATACTATCTTTATGTAGTTGATAAAATAATTTTTACTTTATGGAATCTAGTGAAATTCCTTTTGTTAACGAGACAATGTTCAGGCAGGACTCACGAAAAAGTACAGAGATTTCAATATTTTTTTTTTCATTTATTTTAAATATATTTAAAACCTTCAACATAAGAGTAACAAGAAACGTAAGCAACTACTTGAAGGAAATTAACTAATTATTCAACTAACAATTCACACATTTTAATCTGTAATCAGTTTCATAAGTTTCTAAAAATAATTATTCACTCGTTTAGAGTATACAGATATTCGTTGGCCAATACAAAAGCGCACTTCCCTGTCGATGCCTCTGAGGGGAACATAGTCATCATGCTTTGAGACCTATATTATAAATGCGTTTTCTCACTGTAGTTGCGGGAGCTTGAGTTCCGGATGTGCCAAAATGATCTGCAAAGAGCTGAGGTACAGTAATGCTTCACTTATTGAGCTCGAAAGGAATTGAAAATAGTTTCCTTCTGGTGCTGTATCTAGTGAACCGCCCGAAATAGGTCTTTTTAACGCCCTTTTATATAAGCTTCACTTAGAAGTAACGAAATCTTTGAACTCAATTTTTACCCACCTTAAAAGGTTAGAATAATTGAAAATTTTGCTCACTTGTCCAGGACCGATAATAATAAAATAGTTTAATAATTTTGTTCCATTGTCTTAATCAGAATTAACGATTTCCTATTTCCAGATTTGGTAAGTAATTCCAGATTTAGTGACTACCAAAACAGCTAAAAATTGGTTCAGAGGTCTTTAATAATTCTCACAAACTCTTTAATTCAAAAGGTGTAGTTTTCTGTCTAATGCTGATGCAAGTTTATTAAGAATATTGAGCTCGTTTTAGTGAAAAATATCATTGACTTTGCACCTTATTCCGCATTAAATATTTTAAACTTAGCTCTTCCAGATTTCCCTCAGTTAGCTGATCCTATAGTTTGCAATCCATGCCGTATCGACGCACTGATAGGATGTCTCAATGGGTATTCCAGATTCTAAAACATTACGCATTTAAGATTAATTCATCCATGAATAAATGATAGTTTTAAAAATTAAAAAGAAAAAAA
The DNA here is from genome assembly GCA_019973935.1 of Trichonephila clavipes. Classification (NCBI taxonomy): domain Eukaryota; kingdom Metazoa; phylum Arthropoda; class Arachnida; order Araneae; family Nephilidae; genus Trichonephila; species Trichonephila clavipes. The sequence goes on from BMAU01017700.1 coordinate 244,136, forward strand.
CACGCTTTTATTGTAGATCGAACTAAAAAAAATAAAAAATAAATTACAGTTTAAAAAACTAAGAAACACGCTTTTACAGTGTGTGTGTGTGTGTGCTTGTGTGTGTGAATCGAGCTAAAAAGTAAAAAATAATTCTTAATATTAGAATAAAATGATTAACGAGAAAATTAATGTCATTGCAGTAAAAGCGTGTGGTGTGTGTGTGCTTTGTATTACGTTTTTACACTAACTCTTCATTTCGGAATAGAATTAATAAGAAATTATAACAATTAATATCGAGCACTCCACGCTTTTACCACAATTACATTAATTGTAAAAGCGTGTTTTCTAGTTTTTTCAAACGATAATTTATATATATACACAGAATCTTTAAATTAATCCGATTCCACAGACTTTGGACTACACTAGGAGCTACATTTACATGTCTAGCAACATCAGCTCGGGACAACTCCATGTTCATCCATCCAACAGCTAGTACTTTAATAAAACATTTAAGCAACTTCTCCTAGACACTGCTACACACTTTTTATGGATATTTTTAATTAAATTATCATTAACTATTAAAGATCACCAATTATAAACAAAATATATTCACGAAGTTATGAGAGAAATCTCGATTGTCAAAATTCTTTTCTTTCGCTCCTGAATAAGTGACAAATTTCTTTAAAATAAAAGTAAAAGATATCTGCTTCTTCTTTGCATTAGTTATTTTTAAGTTCCTTTTACTATAGCATACTTATAAACTAAGAATTTTATTGCTACAGCCCTTCTTTTAACGTTGAAGTTCGAAAAATATGTTTTACCTTAGCAATTGGAAACCAGTGTATATTTCTGATGATCTGTCTATATTACAAAAAAAGATCGTATTACATATTCACATGAAACTTGGGACTTGAACAATTTCCAGCACTAGATGACTAATAAAGGTTTATCAAGTATATTAATTTCTCTGTTTTTATAGAGAAGTGTAAAATACTTCAAAGGAAAAGAGAAGGGGAAGCAGCATTTGATGGAAAAAATATGGAAATATAAAAAAATTGTTATTAAAAATAAATTAACACTCAAGTTGAATATAGATTACAAAAACATTCAAAAACGATGTCATTTATTAAAGATATAACTCTAAATTTTTGCCTTTTCAAAAGATGCAAGAAAATAATTATTATTTTTTGATAATTATCTTCAATGATAATTAATTTCAAAACGATATGTAACATGAACAGAAACCCCAAATGGGAAAATTGAGCGATTTCGAAGAGGTAATTTTTTTTATTACATCAAGTATGTGGTGGTTTTGAAATTCTCTTACTACATTTTTAAAAAATATGGATAGTATCCCCCATCATATAACATTCTTTTAATAATATAATCTTCAAATCTTAAATGTGCTTAGTAATATTAGGGAAAATTATAAGTAAATATATATACACCTGTAAAACAAATTATCTATAATTTTACTATTTTATTTTATATTGCGTTAACTTATTAATTCCTACAACCACACAAATAAGTACCTATTAAAATATTCGAAGCCATCATATTAAAACCGAATATTTTAATAAACTTTTAAATTTCTTATAAAAAGTATGTTTTCATAAATTTACTTTAAAATGTTGAAATAATGTTCGGCTATAGGCTATAGAGAAGCCCATTAGCTGAGTGGTTATCGTATCCCGCTTCCACACCGCAGGTTCGGGGTTCTATCCTCGGACTGGGCAAGGTCAACTCAGCCTTTCATCCCTTCAATGGGTTGATAAATGAGTACCAAGCTTGCTTGGGAACTTAAAAAAGGGGTTTCGCGTCAGATTGACCACCTGACCGGGACATCTGCTCGTGTACCTCAGGGCCCAAGGTCACGTATACTGAGTTGGGCACTGTAGGCTCGGGTCCTTATGGGCTATCGCACCACTGAGTAAAGTTATAGGCTATAGGGGTCAAATAATAAATGTTCGGTTTCCCTCATTTTTCTGTGCTCCTGTACGTGATTAGTTGGATATGGCATACCCTGGTCATTGGATAGGACATGTGGGTCCACAGTTATATAGTCTCTATGATCCCTAGATCTCACACAGCTGGATTTTTTTCCTATGGGGGAACTTCTAAGAATTGGTATATCGAGACGTGTTAATTTCATAGACCAGGGATGGTGAACCAATGGTAAGCGTACCAATGATGGCACGCAACACAATATTTTGGGCACGCTATCGATCGAAATGGTTTGTATTTTAGTTCAAAATAACGTTCATTAAGAAGTATTATGGACAAACAAGAGTGACTGGTCGCGAGGTGGCGGTTGATTCATCAATCAAGGAATTTTCAAAGAGATTTTCTCAGTTCAAAGAATTATCGAAAACGCTCAAGTTTACTATGTAACTTAATGTGTGTGTGTGTGATTTCATTCGATAAACTGAACTTGTCCCAATTCGATTGGATGGAAATTGAAGAATTTGAAATGCAGCTGATTGATTTCCAGTCTAGTTCAATATGAATTCAAAAATTTATTGAAACAAAGGGAAAGTTAAAATTGATTAAAACAGAAATATTAACAAACAACATAAGTAAATATATTATTAACAAAATTTTGGAAGCAGGAAATTCGATTCCAGAAAAATTTAACTTTTCGAAAAGAAGCTGATTCATGCTTTTTTAACCATACTTTCATCGACCTATGCCTGCGAGTCATTATTTTGAGAAACGCACATATCATTAAAGACTCGCTTGGAAACCGTTTGGCAGATGACTCCAATTCAGCACACATTCTGGTAAAAGTACGAGTAATATCATAGAATCCAAATATGTTATTTGTCATCTAATTCGCAACAACAGAAGTCACACTACTTTTACTTTATATAATTTGAATTATGTATATAACTGAAACATTTACTATTACACAGTGAAAAATGTATTTTTTCGTAGTAAATAAAGAGTTTCGAGTTGTTAGTATTTAGTTTTTTATTATTTTCCCAATTATCACAAGTCAAAATTATTTGACGGCATGTCTATACCTCATTAAACATTTCTTAAGAAAAAATGGCACGTTGATCTATGAAGGTTCACCACCCCTGTCATAGACGGACTTGGTTGCTCGTCTGTCTGCTGCTTGTACTTCGGTGGACGCCTTAGTGCTATGAGTGCACAAATCCATTCCACAGCGTGCTCTAGCCTGCCTCGATTTGCACGACGGATTTTTGAATATATACCTTTCTACTCTTTATAAATCGTAAAGGTACAGTTCTTTGGGCAATTTTATGCACTTTTGCAGTGGTATCTACATAAACCAGTAACAGCCTCCGGACAGGAGTGATCACTTTTGTCTAGTGGTATGTTACGTGCTTACAAATTCATAGATCGCGGGTTCTATCCACTACATTGGTGACCTTGACTGAAAAGAAAACATAAAAACTTCTGATGTGCCGTGGCGCCATCTACCCGCAAAAAGAGCAAACAAAGTCGTCAGACTCACTTGACGCAACTGTAACACTTTGCACACTCGTCATAAGAACAACTATCTCGTTTGTTCACCCAACACCGACTCACTGGTGGGAGTGTACTGTGGCTACACAAGCCAGTAACAGGCTCCGGACAAAAGTTATCACTTTTGTCTAGTGTTGCGACGGGCTCATCGCGTTTTCTTCTAAAGAGTCCTCTTGGGTGCTTTGGGGCCGAAAAAGGCAAATTCTTTCCAACCAAATCCAGAAGCAAAGCGTGAGTATGCAAATTAGAAACCTTTTAAATAGCAGAAGTTTAACGTAAGAGGATGACCTATTGGGAAGTGATTATGCTAGTCTGAGTTTAAGCGCGTAAACTGAAGTCGGAGAAGTAAACCGTTGTTCTAGCATGAAGCTATCCGTGACAAAACTATCAAGTCAAGGGGGATACTATTCCACGCGAGATCAGGAAAAGATATTTGTGACGAATCTGTACGGCACTTTACCACTAATACTCTTGGGCGTCTTTGGGGATTGTTAATTCGCGTATATTTCCAACCAGCTCTAAAAGGAGAAAACAGGATATGCAAATGAATCAAAGTATATAAGGAGGGTGTTGTAGGTTAGCGGAGAAGGCTATTGAGCTAAGAGATACATAGACGGAGCGCTAAGAAGATTCAAGTTGATTGTGTGATTAGTTTCTGTCTGACTATCAGGCAGCGATCTACATTCCGAAAGTTTGAGCCGACAGGAAAGAAGTGAAGTGTTAAAAGTCAGGTGATATTTAAACTTCAATCATCGGATAATAAGAGTAGATAAATATTAAAGGTAGTGGATATTTTTAATGATTTCTAGTAATTCAAATTGCGTGTATCTCTCGATCCTCTTATTCCGGTAAACCCGTTCGATATTGAGTTTAATAGTTGATTAGTATCATATTTCGTGATTTAATTTAATAGTAAAGTTAAATTCCATTGACGTAGACAGATTGCTTCATATTTGTATTTAGAATGTTGATAATTGATTCAAGTGAATAAATATTATTTATTATTGTAAAAATGTCGTCTGGTAATTTTTGACTCAATTCAATCTTGGTGTTCAGGGTGGAACCCAGGGGGGTTCCCACATATTCAGGAACCGAAAGGATTGTTATTAACCAAGAAATTAAGGTAGGATAATTCTGTTATCTACTAGGAACTGTGTATAAGTCGAGATTAGGATTAGGCGGGAATATAGTGATTAAAGTCGCGCTTATTTGGTAATACGTATTGTGTGTTTTCTCACCTCAGATTCGCTAAGTTAAAATATAAATATTATCATTGTTAGTGTTTAAGTTAAGATCTTAATAAAGACATGTTAAGATCATGGCAACGCCTGGTTCTTTATTCACTCCCACACCCCTAGGTCACGAAGATAACTTAGAAGTAAGGCATCACCCACGGGCTTACAGTGTATGTTACAGTTACGTGCTTACGAATCCATAGGTCGCGGGTTCTATCCACCGCACTCTCAACGAGGAATCTGGCTGTGTGGAATATGGGGGCTGTTTTAGGGACACCTGGTGGATATTAACAGAAATGTTACACCTAAAATGTAAGTAGTATTGTGTTTTAATCAGTGGCGTAACGTGCACCCCCGCATCGCAGGGGGGCAGGGTTCTAAAGGGGCCCAGAGCCTGACTGACTCAGGTGCCTACTCTTTGTAAAATTCAACGTGGGGGCCTAAAACCTGACTTTGCAGGGGGGCCCGAATGTTCGCCGTTACGCCACTGGTTTTAATATATTTATTTTTTCATTTTAATAGGTATAAAATATTAAACTGGTTTATATTTGGGCTATCTTAACAATTGGAATAATTAAAAGTAAAGGAGTTAAAAAAGGTAAAAATTCATTACTAGATAAACATTTTAGAACGATTGCTAAAAAAAGAATACTTACTCCTGACTGAAATCGGCGGAATTCTTTGTGAAATAAACTGTGATCCTATATGATAAAATCTTTTTATGTTAACTAATATTTCAATATATCTTTAATCTATTAATTAAAATGAAAAAAATGAAATATTTAGTTTTACTTACACATTTAAAATTTGAAACTGAAGGAATTTTATTTAAAGTTTAAGCTGTGTAATTAATTTGATACCTGATTAGAATCACTTATAGTTATGAAGAAAATTATTTTATAATTATTTCATTGGATAGAATAACAATCAAAACACCGACAATATTTAAAAATTTCTATGAAAATAATCAAAACTTTTTTAATTGTCTTAGAAATGGATTAGGTACTAAAGATCTTGAAATAATAATAATTTTTAAAAGTACTAAATTTGAAAATTCTAGCATAATTAAAACTAAATTTATCACAATAAAATATCTTACCCGCATGCTCTATTTCAGCGACAATAGCTGCAAAATAAAAAAAAGAATATTAAATAATTACAACCAAAGATAATGAATATACATGCAATCAGTATCCGTACGTAAACTATACTCAATAAGTATATTGAAATCTAAAAATAATTCGCTTTTGGAATCTTAGGCAATATATTATTAAATATGGTTTTTTTACTAACCTTATTTTAGCAAAATTATCTTTTGTAATCCAAAGAAAAATAAATTTGAAGTTGAACTTATGGTTGCAATAGTACAAAAACAATCAGTTAAATATAGATAACTTTGCACTGATAACTTAAAATACCTTTTAAGCTTCGATAAAAAAACATAATATAACATTAGTGTATTAGAAAATTAAAATATAATTTGAATAATCTACAAACACAAATGCAACACATTTTATGAATATTATTTCGAGTTTTAAACCTTTCAAAATTCACCTAAATTTCTCTTGAGAATTCAACATTAACGAAAAAAATCTTTCTCACGTAGTCTTTCTAAAAATTCTTTTACTTTTATCATGGAGTTCTTAATCCTCTCCTCTCTCCCAAGAAAAATTCTGAAAGATAACCCACAACATCGTTTCTCAAACTACGTAACAACCCTACGGGGGGGGGGCACGAATATATCAAAAAATGGAAAATAAAAACAGATTACTTTAAAAAAAATTATCATTTAAAAGTAACTTACTTAAAATCACTTTTACTTAAAAGTAACATACAAAAAATTTAATACTTATCTTGATAATTTGCCGGTTTATGATTAAAGTCGTATTGTAGATTTAGCATCAACCACGTTAGTATAAGGGGCGTAGCTACCGCCGTATAACGGATGATACGGGGCCCTCAAGCTACAGAGACCCCAACATGTGTATCTACAGTTCCACTAACAGGGTTCTCATACCTGAAAAAGGGCCCAGAAGGAATTTTGATACAAGGCCCTCTCAGAACTAGCTACGACAGTGATTAGTATTACATTCAATACGTTATCGTATGGGAGGGCGAGAGATGAAAATAATAATTGAAAATCGGGTCGCAAATGTAAAAAGTTTGAGAAGCACTTATCTAAAAGGTATCTGTGTCTGCGCCTCTTTTCTTGTATCTTGGTGTGTGTGAGAGAGAGAGAAGTGTGTATGGCTAATTTGCTTAGGTATAGAATTTTATTTAATATTTTTGATTTGTTTTGAAACAAAGATAAGGGATTAAGCAAAACAACCATATATTTCTAAAGAAGCAAAAATCTTTTAATTCCCCTCGATAGAAAAATTAATTATATATGTCCATGTTCTCTCTTTGTAAAGCATTTTTATTAACGGAATGATTAATACAACACAAAACAGCCCCGTAGACGTTTAGGTACGAGAATGCAGCTATTTGCATATCGTCGGTCTAATTATCAGACTGCGTAATTAGATCTGGGATGCTAATTTGATACAGTAGGGCTAGGCGTCAAGTTGCTGTTTATGTTCGCCAAGATAGGCGATAATATTACAATAAGGTTTACTTTTGATATTTTTATCGTTCGATATCGTTACAAATTTTGTGTAATGAACGCTTAAAATAGTGTAAATAATTTATATCTGGAAGTGTAATTCTATATTATGTTAAAATCTTGCCACCACCTCTCCCTTCGAAATCTAGTTTTATTATGAAATTAAAAAAATAGTGATTACTCTGATCGAAGGAATAAATTAAAAGCGGGGCGTGCACTGAGGCATGGCGTAGACAAAACAAAAGGGAAACGCCAGGCCATCATCTTGGATTTCATGTAACCCGACAACAACCGCTGCTTGGCACGATTAAGGAATCGCGCCAAAAGGCGCTTGGCGCGTTGCATTTCTATATCAAATCAGTTAGACCGGTGGAGTTACGCAGTCTGATAATTAGGCCGACGATATGTTAGAGCCCATCTGTAGAGGGCGCTTTAAAAGCGTGAAAATGTAAGAGTGTATGGTATTTACACCCACACTCGAGAGTAAGAGAGAGGAAATGAAGACATGCAGCCTGTTGCGAGTTTCCTATTTTACTGAGTATTTTAATTAGTGTAAAGTGTATAATTAAGTCGTGTATATATTTGAAAAGAAACTTGTGGAAATGAATGATTTGGGTAGTGACTGATTAATACCATCCTGATCAAAATAAACATAATATTAAACAAAGTTGAATGATCATAGGGGCACCTGATGTCTTCTGAGGTCTTCATCCCCTATCTTTGTAATATTTAAACAAACGTGAAATCACTTCGTATGAGTATCGAGTTGGAGAGAGGCTACAATACATACTAGATCAAGAAAAACCCCGCCTCTATGTTTCTTCGATAAATGATTTCATTTCATCAGAGGGTTAAATGAAGAAAAGAGAATTATTTTCAAGGCTGAAAACAACAAAAGGAGTAGTGCAACGCTAAGCACATTTTGTAAAATAATATGTTAATCTATATTTATCAAAAATGACAGTAAAAAAACCAAAATGATTACCAAATCCACCTCCACAAGCTTTTGCAAGTACCGCATCAGAATATCCGTGGCATGACGAACAGGTTTGTTCAAAGTTAGCCGGGCAATCTGGAGAAGCATATTGTAGAGCTTTATTTAAGCGGAAGGAATAAAAAGTTGGGTAATGAGGATCACAGTTTGGTAGAGTGATAGTAGAAGACACAGGTAGTATAAACAGACGAAAGTTGCCGTCAAGCTGAGCAGCGGGTGGAGCAGGAATGACTTCACTAATAAGTAATACAATTATTGGTCCTGAAAAAATAAAGGAACTGTCGTAGTAAAATGATTTAACTAAACTATCTCGTTAAATAATAAACCACATATCTTTTTCCAAGTGAATTTTCTCTTTTATTTGATTTTATCTCTTCATAAGACACTTCATATAGCATCGGCATAAGTTTACTGATCAAGGGAATCAAAAATTAATTTTTTTTAGGATTTGCATGTTTACATTTCATCTGGTTTTTATTTGAAATGATTAAACTGTAATGCAACCGAAAATTTCTTCGAGTTCTATAATTAAGATGATACAGTAGATGTGCTTATATATTCATTCTATATGTACATGAGTTTTAATGATGACAAACCTCATAATTTTAGGCCACGCTAATCTGAACTGGTACTTCGTAGCAACATCTCAGAAGGCTTAGTCTGATAAAATCAGGACTGAAACCCACGGCTTGACTAAGACATCACTGTAAATGAAACCCACAGTCTTGATTCTTGGTCTTGGCAAATATATTTTGCAATAAATGAGAAAAATCTACTTTATTTTGCCACTTTCAACTATCAAGTTAATAAATAATTTCAAATGTTTAACTGTTCATTTGACTGCTATTTCTGAGTCGTACAAGATCTAATTCTAATAAATCCTTTTTTGCGGGATAATTTAAAAGAACTGAACTGAACTCAGAGGCGCAACAGCCCATGAGAACCAATACCTACTGTGCATATCTCAGTTTACGTGACCTTAGGCGCTGGGGTGCATGTGCAGATGTTTCGGTCAAGTGGTCAGTAATTTAAAAGAAGCAAATCTATTCAGTTCAACCGAATAATATACTCGTATGTTTGTGTACGTGTTTCTTTCTCATTTACAAATTATAGTTGCAATCTTATTGTATATGAAATGTACGCCAACTACAGAGATGTTTCTACATTAAATGCATTCTTATGTATCGGATTTTGGCTTCATTACTGCAAATCCAGTTACATGAATGCCCATTTATTGAACTTTCAAATTCAAATTTCATGTAGGTCTTACACATAAATTTATTTAGAACTTATAAGATGACAAAGCGTTCATTTCACTTGGTTAAATTTGAAAACGAAAAAAAATTTTACAACGGTTATTAAAAATTGTTCGGTGATTTTTTTTAATAAGAAAGGAATGCAATTTTTTTAAAATAACATTGTAAGCTTATACTTACCTTTCATATTTGCAAGACACCCAGAGCACATTAGGGGAAGAAATGTGGTTATCGAATTAACTACAACTTTGGGATCTATATGTTTTGAAACATCATAAATAATATTCGTTGGTAGATTCAAACACATTGATGTATAGTTTAGACCTGAAAAAAAAAATTATTTTAATTACAAATTAATTACAAATGATACATATTTGGTTATTATTTTAAATTATTTACCTCAGTTTGCGATTAATTATGCAGTTTTTTATAAATTTTAAGAGTTTTAAAATATGTATATGTTACCCGTAAAGTCAAAAATTCGACTGTCTGTAGAATGCCTGGGCAATGTGTATAATGCTTAAAACTAGCCAGCAATCTATGACACGATTCATATTTCTCACTTACCTACGCCTTTTATAGAATGCTAAATGAGAAACCTGCAGGGTATAAAAAAACATCTTCGATTTGTTCCGAATATCCAGCATGAAAATGTAGGAGTAAGCTACAGTGTTGGAAAAGGAGTCATTGAATTAATTTTTGGACGATGAACTGTCCAAAATTCAAGCTAATGCAGCAGAAAGAAGCATTTATTTAACCGAAAAAGAAGTTAATAAATGGTGTACAAAAAGCCAAAATGACTACTGAGGAGAAACACAGCGACTATTGTTTGCGAAATCACTATAATATGATAATTATGGAAAACAAAAAGGTAAACTCATTCATCCTGAAATAGAAGGCGTCAGTACTGTACAGCAGTGCTTCTCAAACTTTCCATGTTTGCGACCCAATATTCAATCAGAGTTTTCATCGTACCCCCCCTTCAGTATAACAATGTATTGAATTTAATAACACTATACTTTGACGCTACAGCTACAATACGACTTAGATGCCACCAGCGTATATAAACGTCCCGCTCAGCCAAAGTGTTAAGTGTCCAGACGTATATGTACGTCTTTCCAAATTACGATCTTTTCTGAGCACTGCTATCCATAAAATTATTCCGAAGGCTTTAGAATGCAATAAAAAGACCTTCAAAGTGTGAAGGATTTACATATTTCAGAGAATTCGTTTATTTGTTCCTCCCCCCTCCATACTTGACATACGCACGCCTTCGTGGAAAACGGTGGCATTGGAGAGCGATTCGAGTATCTTTTAATTGGCAATTAAAGGATATAATTATAAACAGTACAAATTATTAATATAAGTGTTAATTTTTGTATATAATTTTATATATGACAAGCCCATAAGGTCACTGGCAATTATTAAACTTTTTCTTGACTTGGTATCGTTAAATTAATTATAAAACACACATTGAGCAGTACTGATACTTTCATAAGTGTGTGAAATAAGTGTAAATGTGTATTTTAATATGTATTTATTATGTAAGAACGTATTTTGTTTGCTTAATTTCAGTAAATTAATAATTTTTTAAATAATCTTTTTTTTTTTTTTTTTCGACTTTACAAAATTCTCGCGCCCCACAGTTTGAGAAACAGTGCTGTACAATATTACTTCACGGACTTTGATTTATTTAAAATACTTCATGAAGTTCATTTGGCTATAGGCTACAGTGAACGTGATAGAATGTTGAAAGAGCTTTCAACCAAATGCAAAATGTTACACATCATGATTTTAAACTGTACATCCACCTTTGTAAACCTTGCCAAAAAAACCAGAGAGGTATTAAAAGGAGCGTTATTGGGATGCCTACGAATTTTTGTCAGGTAGATCTTATTCACATTTAGCCAGATAGAAATAAAAATTTATTATGGTGTACCAAAATCATCTCATAAAATTTGTGATTCTCTAGTCTAACGTCAAAAAGAGCTGAAGAAGTAGCCTACAACCTAGTAGACACATTCTCGTTGCTTGGAATGTTATCTATATTAGTCTGAAAATGGTGGGGGAGTTTTCAATAATGTGGTGACCCGCTTGAAGGACTTCTGGCCAGCACTGAAGGTTATCCATAGGTAGTCTCGCCATTCACTAAGTCAATCTAGCGATGGCAAGGCTAATCAAGACATCGAAAATACGCTCTGTACTTGGATGCAGAACAACAAATCTGACCGTTGGAGTGAAGGACTGCTTTTCGTTCTATTTAAGAAAAATAGAGCTTATTCTGGGTTCGAAAGAACGCCATACGAAACTCTTTTTGGCTGCAAACCTAAAATAGGGCTTACAAAGTCTTTTCTAACGGGAAATGTTTTAAAAGGCATAAACACAGAGAAGCAGCATGAAAAAGTAATAGAAAGCGTCCAAACAATGTAAAAAAAAGGTGAAACTAACCAGATTATGAAAGGAAAAGAGCCTGTTTCAAAAAACATGGATGAGATTATAGTCGCAAGTAAATTAAGAATGAAGAAGAAGGGAAAAATGAAGAAGACATGCTTACCGAATAGACTCCGTTTCTGATACCTGTTGTGTGTGTTAAAAGGAAACGAGCGATGGGCTTGCATGCTAAAAGTGTCTTCAAATACTTCGTACCTTCAGTAACCATGTTAATAAAGATGTTTAAATAGATATTTCACGCACTCTTTGTTTCAAAACTGGAAATGTTATTGAAGATCAAATAAATTTTTAAATCAATCTAGAAATACAAGCAAAAAAAATTGAAGGAATTCGGAAATAAAAATTTCCTACTGTTTCGTTGAAAATTACAGAGCAAGTGTTCCTGTTCCTGACGTTGACAAGCGGTGAGGTGATTCGCGCAGTATATTGGCAGTTGTAATGAGTGTGACAAGTTTCTAACGACTTGAAACTTCTGAAGGAAGTTTAAAATAAGTATATTTCTGATCACAATTAATCTTATGCCCCAAGAACATACTTAGAATTGAAAATATTCCTTGCCCCCCATGGTCAGTTGCAATTGTTCATATCAGAGAAAGAGGCCAACACAATGATAAAAGATTAATATCCTTGGGTAAAAAATTTAATGAAATATAATTCAAAAGCTCATTCAAGCCTATCAGGTTGCAACAAGTAGGTTAATTTTAATTTCTTATTTTCTTATATCGAAATTTTGTTTCCTTTAATAAGAAAGGCATAAATTATGTTTTGTACAACTTTTATTCTTCTTTACTTATTTTGAATACATTTTTTTAATGGCACTCTCATTATTTTTCAGAATAAAATTGTATTTTTGAGGGTTGCACGTCCTCTATATATTAACCATACAAGGAAATTTTTCATACATTGCCTAAATAGCATTTGTCATTCTCAAATGCCTAGGTACTACATAAAATGCCAAGGGAAAGTATGTAAAAATTCTCATATTCCATACTTTCCCTAAAAACGTCTGGCATTACATACAATGCCTAGGCATTCTATAGAATGCCGACATTTCTTACTTTGCCACTAACAAATAGATGAATGCACCCAAAAATCTAATACATCAAGAATATGGTCATAATAATTTCGTCGAAAAGTCTCAAAACTTATCAATAGAACATACTTACAGGAGAAATTTTTAAAAAATATGAATTTCAAACAGCAATTGCATTTTTTAACGTAATGAAATGTCAAGTTTTTGATTATAAGACTAATTAACAACTGTTCAGGAATACACTCACTTCCAAAAGTTAAGCACGGAGAGGAAAATGTTGATTTCCGGAAGCCAATCAGAATTGAAGAGGATGCAATTCGCTGCAGAGGTAGATGAAAGTATGCAAATATGTTAGATAACAGCCAATCGTGCATTCATGTCAAGAAATATGCAAAAAGGGCAGTCTTATAAGAAGCCAGCTTTATGAAGGGTTACAGAAGTTGATTGTAAATGCTGATAGAAAGTGTTTAAAACTTTCGTACAATTTGTTTTCAAGACATGCGTGTTTCGATGACTTCCAGAAAACGAATGGAAGATTCTGAGCGCTGGCATGCTGTGGGGCGCATTGAAGCAGGACAGTCGATCCCAGATGTTGCTCTTTTCTTCGGCGTTCATCATTCTGTAATTTCACGTTTATGGAAACAATTCCAAACCACACAGACAGTTGTCCGAAGGCCCGTAGGTGGTCGCCCAAGGGTTACAACCCACGCGGAAGATCGATATATTGCTATTGTAGCCAAGCGAAATCGCAGAGCGACCTCCACACGTGTGACATCTATGGTTACAGCGTCCATTGGTAAGACTATATTTGCAGCTACTGTACGCAGAAGATTACATATGAATGAATTGTATGCCCAGGTACATCTTTGTGTTCCTCTATCCGTCTAATCAAGAGGGGCACGATTAAAGTGGTGCCGGGAACATGGCAATTGGACTGTGTCTGACTGAGGCAATGTCATGTTTACTGATGAGTCAAGATTTGCTTTGAAGCCAGATGACAAGCGTATATGGATATGGCGTAAACAAGGAACACGCAATCAGCCCCAAAATATCACCGAACATCACGCATTCCGAGGCGGAAGCATTATGGTGTGGACAGGGATTTCATTCGGATACCGCACCGACCTGCACATCTTTAAACGGGGCTCTGTGCTACTTTACTGCCAAATTTTGTGTCAATCAGAGCAGTATTTCTTGATTTTTTGGCATTTTACATCTTTGTGCTTAACGTTTGGAAATGAGTGTATAATAAGCCTTCATAAACAATTTTAAAACATTATAAATTTTAGAAAAGTAATTACAGTTGTTACTAGGGGCGTAGCTACAGCGTATCAATGATATGGGCCTCCAAAATGTGTAAGCGAAAAATCCTAAGATGTTAAGGAACCTCCCAAAAAGGAGTCCCTAAAGAATTTTGATAGCTAGTTCTGAGGAGCCCCCTCAGAACTAGCTCTACACCAGTGGTTATTACTGTGGTTATTGTGTCGCCCATCCGGTATAGTGGTTAGCGACGCTGACTACTGTGCCGTAGGGACTGGCTTCGAATCCCGGAGAAGAGATGGATGTTTGTAATTGTATGGTGCATTTGCGGCATGGGGGTATTCTAAATAGCCGTCAAGCGGCAAGTCCTCTCGTGAGATTGGTGGAAGGGGAAGAGAGGTGTGAGGCCTCTGACCACCCCCAGAGTGTTCTTCCTCTAAATTGGAGTGGAACTGAGTCCAATCGTACTGTCACCTGCATGGTGCTCAAAACTACGGCTAACAACCGGCGTCACTTAGCTCTTTGCCATGATGAATTTCGTGGGCCTCGATCTGGCCTTTGCTGATCAAGTGGCATTAGTAACAACAACTGTGGTTTTAAATAACTCAGAATGCGATTATTTGTTTGAAATACATGTATTTTGGAAATATGTTATTTAAGAATATATATCATACAAATAGCTTTATTTTCCAAATACATTTGATTGATAAAATCATTTTTATGAAATGAATTATGTAGTTCTATGTTATGAAAGTTCCACTGAATCGTAATAGTGCAAGGAATAAATAAAATACTGCTTTTTCATGCAGAGTATCGAATACCCCTTTGGTAGACTGACTGATAAAGTGCTGAGAGAAATTGCATTGATTATTAAAAAGTTTGAAATCGGAAAATTTTAAATAAACTAGAGAGCAGTTATACTTGCAACTGGAGGTAGATCAGGAATTTTGAGTACTGCCACAAATGCTGCAACGAAAAAATGAAATTAATTAATATTCATAAAACTTATAAAAATAATTAACTAATCAAACGTTCTTTTCAGCTGTTTTAAAACAGTTGTTTTATTTCAGAATACTACTCATGTATCGTATAATTCATCTTCAGTGACCGAATCAGTAAAATTAATGTTACAATAACAATTGTTTAATTTTATAGCTTTAGGATAGTTTGATATGAGGTACTTAAATAATGACTTGTAAAAATATTTGCTCTTCGCTCAGATGTCATATGGTAGTCGTGACATTCCAAATAAAAGATTATTTATATGGATTCATCTGCCCTTGTTTCAGGGCGCACCCAACACGGTATTCCAGCAAAACAATGCCAGACTGCATATCGCAAGGTGAACTTTTAACAGCCTGATTGGATTTGGCATCCTTCCCTGGGTGGCAAACTCTCCATATTTGAATTCCATCAAACACCTGTGGGATCTCATTGGACGCGACATGAACCTAGGACCACAAGCGCAAACCGAGGATGATTTGAGCAGGAGGGTATGTAGCTAAGCAACGGTTGCCTTAGGAAAACATCAATGGACTAATTGATAGAATGCTTCTCCAGCATACTTTTTGCATAAGCTTTCTTAAACTTCATTATCGCCATTCATATCAGCTACGAATTTTATTGTTACTGCCTTTTTTAATGGTTAATTTAGAAGAACATGCAGTACCTTAACTCTTGAAAGCCATTGCACAAATAATGTTTTTGCAGCGAATTTCTGAAAATACGCATTTTTTCCTTCTTTTTTAATTGTTTTTCACTACATACACTGACTTCTTGCATTTTGTGTGCCTACAAATCATCTCTGACGTGATGTTCTGATATTCGAAAAAACATAATAGCTCTACTGAGTTAGAGTTTCACTGTCTTTACTAATCTCAAAGTGTTATTTCTACAATTTTGTGGCTGTAAACTGAAAAATAAGTTTGATACTTAAGTTTTGTACACAAGTTATTTATTAACCTAGCCTAAAATGCGAAAAATTATTCGAACGTAATGAAAAATAAGAAGAAAATTCTTACCGTAATTAGAAGCACAATAATGTTGCGCGATATCTGGTATTGTTTCAATTCTGTAGCATTCTGGGCAAGTACTGGGAACCGTGCATCCTATAAAGTTGCTCTGTAATTGATATGTTTGAGCTTCGTCAAGCCCTGCTGTAGTTTCAAGATGGGATGATATTTTTTGCTCCAAAGGAGGAGACAAATTTCCATCGAACGAAACGGAAACAGGCTCCACTGAAATGGGATGCAAGGATGTTGGAGCTGACGAAGAGTGGGATAATTTATCATAATAAAGAGATTGAACTGGAGGTGTAGGGTCTTGAGGTGGAAGTTGAACAGGTGGAACTGGGAAAGTATTCGCTGTTCTAGCCTGGATAGATGGAGCTGGATACGAATACGTTGCGTGAGGCTGATTAGACGGTGTTGGGTGAGGATTAGCTATTTGTGGATCAACTGATGGAGAAAAATATGATAAAGTAGTAGACGGTTGGTGTTCAGCTGTATAACACTCCTTGAAAGCCTGAAAGATATCACGGTCAATGTATCGGTCAACGGAGATGAGCATGACTTCGTCTGTTAAAATTATTTTATTGAACAATTGTTCCTCCCTAAAGAATGCTGACGGTGGCGAAATCAAATAATACTGCCTTGAAGCTATAAAAAAAAGAAAGATAACTATTTTGAATATACTATTTGTATTTAAATGTATGATAAAACGGCAGTACACACGTATTAATTTTTATTAGGATGAAATATGCTTCTCCTTTTCATACACTTACATGATAAGTAAATGCTTTTTATGAATATATTTCTAAAGAAACTAACATAAAAAAATTTTAAAACTTTTAAAATTTGATGAATATTAATTAATTTACATTTTGTAAACTACAGTTAATCGGGAAGAACTAAATGGAGTATAAAAAAAATTAATGCATTTTATGTTATTCAGTAATTTTTTAAGCTGATAAAAGAAACACTGAACTGAGTTAACAGTTAATACTTTTCCTTATCATTAATAAGATATATTTGTTTTTAAGCAATAGCATAGTTATAGAAATTTAAAATAGTTTAAGTCATTGAAAAAGGAAAAAGAAGCAAAAATGTCGTCTGAATAAATACATTCTCCAATTCAATTATTTTATACGTGATATTTAAATTTACTGGAAGTTGCTATTTTCATACTTACGGGAAAAAATCAAAGGTTGTTAAGCTTTAGTTTAAGTTTTTTTAATCTACAATAAATACTACAATTCCAATAATGTAATTCGATATATATATATATATATATATATATATATATATATATATGTGTAACATATTGTGGATATGTATTAAGTACTAAGTATATACATATATATTTATAATACATCTACAAATCAACTATATCAGCATATTACAATGAAAAAGTATTGAAGATAATCTTATAAGAACTGTTGGATAATTTTTTTAAAAAAATTTACTTTACCTTTCAGATGACACCCACAAGATTCTTGAACAGAAAAACGCAGAAGCCTCCTAAATTCTTTTATGTTGGCATTACCATGTATTGTTAACATGCCAAATTTACCACACACTCGTCCGTAAGCATCTAAAAAATTTTAAAAATCGATTACTTCATCGAACACATTTTATAAATTACAGATGTATTTAATTTTTTTTTATTTCTTTTCTATTTCTCAACAAATTAAGTGTAATCCGCCTGAAATTCCCTTTGTATGTGGAAAAAGGAAATTATAGTATCTTTGTTTCTTCCTTTATCTTTTAATTTTCGCAACTCAGTTTTGTAATTTGTTTTTAATAAAAAGGATGTTTATTGAGAGATGTGAAGAATAAAGCACGAGCCCAAGCGTATTTAGAAAATTATAGAAATACAAAAAGGGGTAACGGAATCGCGTATTCAATTCACATTTAGCCTTGTTACTAATTACGAGTATTTATTTAAAATTAAGGAAATTTTTATAGCCCAGTGGCTGAGCGGTCACGTATCACGCTTCCACGCCGCAGATCCGGGGCTCGAACCCCGAACTGGACAAGGTCGACTTAGCCTCTCAACTCTCCAGTAGGTCGATAAATGAGTATCAAGCTTGCTTGGGAGCACACTGGTTACTTCATGTCAGACTAACCACCTGACCAGAACATCTGCTCATGCACCTCAGTGCCTAAGGTCATGAAAACCGAGATGGGTACAGTAGGCTTTGGCCCTCATGGGCTGTCACGCCACAAAGTTTAGATTTAAGAAAATTTTCAGATTTCGAAACAGTCAAAAATCCAATATCATCATGTAAGCCAGTGATTTCCCAAAGTACCTATATAGATCCACAGCGGTCTATGACGACTTGCAAGGAGTCCACGTCAGCGAACATATAATTTAGGGGTCTAAGATGGTGGCTCTCATTAAACGAAATCATGATTTTAGTTTTAAGAGAAAATTTAGTCACGTGGAAACCTGATTTTATCTATTTAATAGATTTACTAATTTTAATAAGGTTAATTTGTAGTTACAAGGTGACAGCATAAGTTTTATTAAAAATAAAGACCATGTCCGTAGTTTTGGATTTAAAAGACATGCCTGTTATTTATCACAAATTATGGAATATCGTAAGAAAATTTTTAATTACTTTTTCAGCGTGATTGTCTAGGAGTTTCAGCGTGGTTGCCAATCTCCAAAACAAAAAAAGAAAGGGAGGAAATAAGTTCTGGACACTACTAACCGAGGAGATTTAGGGTTAAACCTGGCACAATTGATTCCAAATGTTGAAAAATTGTTATTGTAGCACCAGATTTCTTTCTTTCTTTACAAGCATTTGTTTGTTGCTCATTTATTTTATGTATTAATTAAATTTTAATTTAACATGTTTTTTTTAAGTTTTAAACACCATATTTCACGTCAGCTAGAAATTTAAATCATTTAAAGTAAGTAGATCTATACCAGCTGTCAAAATGACATTTAAATTGGTAAATTTGCAAAAATTCAATGCTAGGTAAGCAGAGGTCTACACTAAACTGAAAAACAAGGCAAGGGGTCTATGAGACAAAAAAGTTTGGGAACCTCTGATGTAAGCTATTTCAAATCTTAGGAAACAACCGCGTGTATTAAACAAGGTAAAACCTGGTATCCCTCATCGGAACTATGGAAACATTCAGATATATTTCATTTCTATTGGAAAACCGTTAGGCGAAATTAAGGGAAATTATTTAAACCCACGAAATAGTCATATCGGTAAACGAGGGAAATATACACTGAAAGTATTTTTATTTGTTATAAAAATTCTAGTCTGTATTCCTTGTTGAAGAAAATTATGTGTTGGCAAAATACTGTAATTGTGCTTAAAACTGTCGCGGGATAAGAGCATTGATATGTCTAGGTGTAACAGGTAATGTTTTAATTGCTTTATTTTACATATCATTTCAGTTTTCAGAAGAAAGATTTCTTCCTTTGTAAAAAATGCCATCACAAAAAAAATTTATTTTCCAAGTTAAAACTACACAAACATTTGCAATAAAAGTGAAAATAGAAAAGAGTCAAACGCCATCAAAAAGGGCACTTTTATCAAGTGTCACAAATGTTCATTTCGAACATTAGATCTGCACTGTCTGCCACGAATCTTTATCAGACGCGAATGCAAATTTCATTCCAAATATAGCTGACCTTCTTGAGTAGTGAATCACTGACGAGAGTAATACAGTTTTGTTAAGCGCCACGATTTTTTTTATTGTTTATTAATCAGATGAAACAGGAAATAAGTTTAAATTGCACAGTTTATGAAATGGAGAATAATTATGTAACTTTTTATCACAAATATGTGTTCGAAGTTCTTTAGAAAGAAAGAAAAACCATATAACTACATCGAGTGTAAACGATTTTTCCTAGACTGTAAAATGTTGCGTTAACACAATCATAAGTAATCAGATTAAAAGTTATGCAAGAAATCTAGATATTTTGGAGTGGTGCCAAAGATAACCCCAAATATTACTCCATCTCGTAAGATTAATATCTATGTAAAACAAGGGTGTCAAACTCAGGGGCTGACTTGGGCCAAATAAACAAAGTTTAAATTAAGGTGGGCCGCAAGGGAAATCAAAATTCATAGAAATGTAGGTTTATTTCGAATAATACATTATAAACATATATGAAAGAACAAGAAAATTTAATATGTACGTCCTGACACTTGACATCTCTTCTCTACAACTATCTTTCCTATTTTCGAAGAAATTTTGACATTTTATGTGTGCCAATATATTGACCGGGCCGCAAAAATGCTTGTTGTGGGCCGCGAGTTTGACACCGCTGATGTAGAAGAACTAAATATGTTAAAGTTCCATACATCGCAGTGCGTAGACATACACCTGGGCACAAGAGTACTTTAAAAACTGCTAAGACTAGGTCAAATTCGAATGGAAAATACAAATTTCGTTTTACAGAATACAGTGTTTAGGTTTTGTCTTATCAGGCGGTATAACCCCAGTGAATGAGAAGAGAGTTCATTGTGAGATTATAAAGGAGAAATTAAATGTAGATCAGACTGTTAGACCGCTCTAGGAATTTGAGAATATATCTTCAACTTGTTAACAACTAAGGAGACTGTGAGGAGTTGAGGATGCACGTATTTCATAGGGACATTAACAGCCGAGTGATTTAGAAACAATGCAAGAGTTAATAACTTTATTGTAAATTAATTCAAAATATCTATAAGGCGAGTATATGGGGAGAAGCAGTTTCCACAGGGACATTTTAACATATAGGCCAATTAGTTCCAAATCCTCAGGGGGAAGGCTCGATTATCTCGTTCTAGACTCGGCATCAAAAAGTTCATGGTTCCAAAAATCTTAACCATCAAATTGTATTGTCAAACATGTTCTCCCCCCAATAGGAAATTTTAACTGTATGCAACTGGCAACAGTGTCAAAACTGCATTATATCAAGTCACGTCCACCGTTTTTGTCTCGTTACTTTCGTTCGTAACTCATTTGATGAAGGACGGAAGTCGGTCGAGTTGGTTTGTGCCTAAGTTTCTGAGATTGTATGTCAAACACGCTTATTTGTTAAGGGTTTCCATTTGTACGAGTATTTGCCAACATATGCTATAGACTAGTGTTCCCCAACCTTTTTATTACCGCGGACCGGTCAACGTTGGATAATTTTACTGCGACCCGCTGAGGGGGAGGACGTTGATTGTTTATATTTCAGATTGTTTTGTTTTAATAATTTTATTTTAATTGTATTTAAACGTGCCTTCAGAATAAAATATAGCTACATCAAAAATGAATATAAAGTGATTTGCACAAAAAGTAGCCCAAACCCAAGAAAAATGTGCCGCAGTAAATAAAATAGAAATAATTTAATGTTCCTTGTGTGGACCAGTAGTATTTGATTCACGTGGACCTGGGGTTGGAGACCACTGCTATAGACCAGTGGTGCGCGAACTTTTTTCGACTACGACCCCTTTTGTAGAGAGAAAATTTTTGGCGACCCCTAGAGATCAATGTTCACAAATACGATGTAAATAAGCTCATCTCTTTCGTTTTATCGAATAAAAAATCATCATTTCTCTGGCACATATTAATATTACTTATAATTTAAAGAAAATATTTTTTGTGTAACATAAAAAAAATCAGTAAATTACCTTTTAATGAGATGTATGTGGCTGCAAGTTTCTGATTATCTCATCGATGTTCGGATGTATGTTGCTAATTGCAATTCGCATATCATCTCCAAGGTTCAAACGAGAGCGGTATTTAGTTTTTATTGAAACTAGTTTGCTAAATCCAGTTTCACATAAATACGTTGATGCAAATTGTATTAGTAATCTGATGGCATTCTTGCACAGAACGGGATATTGCTTTTCCATGGATAGCCAAAATTTTTGACAAGGCTGAGTCTTCAATTGATTTCGATGAGTATAATCACTAATCAAATCTATCAATTGCTCTTTCTCACTAATTTGAAGAGTTGAACTGAATATGTCGTAGAGAAATGGATCACGAATCCAACCAAGATCGTTTTCAGGAAAATCCTTGAATCTTCTAGAAAAATTTTCTTTTAACTCTTCAATGTGATTGGAAATGTTTTTAAATGTAAAATATATATATATATATATATATATTATTTTCCTTGATAAAATCGTTAAAGCAAAGGAACATGTCGGTGTTGTTTTTATTCAGTTCAGTTTGCCAGAGACTAAGCTTATTTTTAAAAGCTTGAATTTTACTGGCTGAAGTTAGGATAGTTGAATACTCACCCTGCAAACTCAAATTTAAGTCGTTAAGTTTTTCGAAAATATCAACTAAATAGCTCAGCTTTCCTAGCCAAACTTCATTGATATAATAACTTGCCAATTTATGTTTCTTTTCACTTAAAAACATGTACACTTCATTTCCCAAATCAAATATCCGTCGTAGTATTTTCCCACGTGAGAGCCATCTGACTTCGGTGTGTAACAGTAATCTCTCATACTTTGAGCCCATCCCATTGCAAAGTATTGAAAAAAGACGGCTGTTTAGACTGTTGCATTTAATGTAGTTAATTGAACTAACAACGTCTTGAAGTATGTTGTGCAACTCTTCATCCATATCTTTTGCAACAAGAGCTTGCCGATGAATCATACAGAGATTAAATACCATATAAAGCGCCATTTTCTGGATTAAGCCTCTGAGCCCTTTGTTCGAACCTGTCAATGCTGCAGCACCATCAGTACAAACCGCAACACAGTTTGCCCAGGCAAGGGACTTTGCTTTAAAATATTCATTTATTACTTCGAATATTTTTTCTCCAGTTGTTTTTCCTTCTAAACTTTTGGAACATAAAAACGTTTCTGTTATATTTCCATTAAAAATAAATCTAACGTAAATAATTAGTCTCTTCTAGTTGTAAAGCAAATACAGATGAATTTTGTATGCGTTTTATTACTTCTGACTCGACATTTCCTGACATTTTGGAAATCCGCCGAGACATGGTAACTCTTGATGATGGTATTGTTTTTAGTTCATTTCCATATTTATCGCCATGCATAATTGATGTCATCTTAGTTGTCACAGGAAGGATAAGGGATTCTCCAATTGTATGGGGTTTCATTGTTTTTCCTATTAGATAAGAAACTTCTAAAGAAGCTCGTAATGCTTTTTGAGGTATTGTTGTAAATTTCTTTAGATTTTCACTTTGAATTTTCAGATTTTCAACTCGTCTTTGAAAAAAATCGGCATGTTTATTTTGACGTTCTTTATATTTAGTTTCCAGATGCTTTTTTAATTTAGCTGGTTTCATGCTTTCATTTGCTAATTTTTCGTTGCAAATGACATATATCGGGCGTTCTTCATCATCAACAACACAAAATGTAAAACCATACTTAATAAAACGGCGTTTCATTCTTTATATGTACACTGTATGATATGCAGCATGCAGGCATAATGCATTTCATAAAAATTTGGCGACCCCAAAAAAACTTCTGGTGACCCCCACAGGGGTCGTGACCCCTAGTTTGCGCACCTCTGCTATAGACTATCTAAAGCAGGGGTACTCAACCTTTCTTCCCGCTATGCAGCATACATATGGCAGATATTTAATGTGGGCCTCAACATTAGGATTAATGGAAAAAAACACCATAAGACCAAGGCAATATTGGACACTTGAAATGTGGAAAATTGATCAAAATAGTAAAACTCTTTTATTGGCTTTTAATACTATATTAACCTTTATCGAATGCACATAAAAAATCTTCGTTTTTATACATTTTTTTACTGAGTTATGGGGTAGTTTCGGTTCCCTTTCATTCATGACCATATAAACAAAACATATAAACAAAACTGCCAAGCCGTTTGATAATTTGATTTTTTCCTTTGGACAAAAAGCCTCTCTTATTTTTTATTTCAAACATAAATTTATCAAATGCAGAATGGCAGTAAAGAGGATTTTTGACTGAATTCCAGATTGAAATAAGTATTATTTGTTTATAATTAAAAATAAGTTTCCCCCATAAAATGGTTGCTACTCCGGTTCAATTCCTGTTCCACTGTTATTACTAACCGTTAGAAAAGAAAAATCTTGCAATTCGCACCCGTACGACATCGACAGCAAAATTGGTCAATTTGATTGCTTGATTGAAAGAATTTCCCGCTAAATTTTCAATTCATTGTTCTTAAATAATTGAATTTTTTAGGGCAATGGGCCATCAACGGGCTACTCAGAAAAGCCCGGCAGGCCGCAAGTTGAGTGTCGCTGGTCTAAAGGGTTGTGGGTAGGGTCTAATTTTATATAGGGGTCCAGGGTCACAAGAAATCGTAAGACGAAGACATTGGGCGATTTCAGCTATCAAATTCTAATCAAGTAATGAAAACAACGTTTATCTTTCAAGAAAGACTTTGAGAAACTATCTTAGTGACATTTTCAATCTTTGGAGGAATCACGCACAAACCAGACTACCCTACTAAGACAATCCCTCTATATAAATCATAGGAAATTGTCAAAACCACTTGCATCCATCAAAAATTCATCATCTTCTTTGGTTCACCATATTTCTTGTGCTCCTCATTCAGATCTATATAAATCGTAAAGCCTATTTGGATACATCACGGTTTTTTCACAAAGCGATGCTCTCAATTTAAATAACGTTCTTAAAGAACCTACGAAATTAATTGAAGTGGGAAACGCGTAAGAACTCGGGACGGTTTTTTAAAAAAAGCATATTCACGAAAATCTGATGGCGCGAATATATAGTTCTTTAACATTAATTTTTTTACTGTTTAAAAGGAAATGTGATGGCGGCTCTAGCTCTTTAGCAACCGGACGATTTCTCAATAAAGGAAAACGATTTCAGAGAATGTAAAAATTATTGCACATTTATGACTGCTAAAATTGAATACTATTATTAGTAGATGGAAATTTTAAAACTACCCCAGTGTTCAAAATTAAGAGAACTTTCTGATAATCTGAACAGATTTTAATGAAATTTGGCGTGTACCACGTGTTTCAAAAGTCACGCTCATCCACATGGTAATCCTTGTTGCTTAAAAACCAAAAGCGTTGGTTAAGATTTCTGTCACTAGATGGCAGCAGGGGCCCCATTATAAGAAGTTTTGAACGTAGCAGGCATCAGTTTCAAAATACTTTTCAGTTATAGTCAGTTGAGCACAATGGCAGGTGCATCAATTTTTTCCAAGAGCAAAGAATAGTCATCGTGGAACTTTATTTCGCAACAAAATCTTATTGCCTGTGATAAATGCATTTTAGCAGAAATATCCAGGTAAAACAGCACCAAATAAATCAACGATAACACGTTTAGTGCAACGGTTAAGTGATACAGGATCGGTGGCAGAGAGGAAGCAATCGGGTAGAGCGTCCATAGTGAAAACGAATGTGGCAGATGTGGGGATCGCTTTACAAAGAAGTCCAATGAAAAAGACCGTCTGTCTGCATAAACATCATTACGGAATTCATATCCTTGCTGAACAGTGATGAATGGTATCTTGGTTGCAGCAAGACGGCGCATCGCGTCACCCATCACAGGACAGTGTGAAAGTTTTAACTGAATTTTTCGATGATCATGTCATTTCCAAGCCACCATGTTTCCAGGACTTGTCAATTTCGGATTTTTTCCTTTCAGGATATCTGAAAATCTTCACCTTCAGAAATAATTTCCCAATGCTTGATGAACTTAAGAGTAACATCCTTCATGCAATTTTGGACATTAAATCTCACAATCTTCATAAAATGTCATCTAATCTGGTAAAAACAGTTCGACTGTGTGTCCAGGAAAACGAACACCATTTTGAACATTTATTGTCATTTTACCATGTTTGACACCTGACAATAAAGATAACCGTTCAACTTTTGTTTGTCCTTTATTCTGTTTGTTAACATAATTCATCTGTCTTTTAAACTCAACCACAAAGGTTGATGTGCACGACTTTTGAAACACCCGATACATAGGGTTGATATGGAAAAAAAAATAAATGTCTTATGACGTGAAATGTCATTACTGGCTTTCCTAATAGACTTATCAGGATCCCTACAAAATGAATCATGCACACGATCAATAGTGTCTTCCAGCACGAAAACTTAAGGATACTTACCCCCTAGTTTGAGATTCCAAAGTTTCAGTCTCCTTTAAAGTTCTTTCCCGTTGATGGATAGATTTTGATGTCGGAGGATCGACATTCCACTCAGTTCGAACACGTCGCTGTAAACTCACTGATTTAAATTCCGTCAACCAAAGTATGCACTGCACCTTTTGCTGTGGCGTCCATATCTTAACTAACAAAGTCAGCGTAACAAGTTTATCGGCTTCGACTGCCGAATAATACGCGCCCCTGTGACAGATCGAACAAGACCCAAAAAATCTCGGAGGGGTTTCCAATCCACGGATGAACAGTTTATTATATTCTGATGGGTAGTTCCGTAATAATAAACCATAACTTTTGGATACTTTAAGACCGGACACCCTGTATATAACTGTTCAAATTATTATTACCATAATGAATTAATTAATTTAACTAACTTATAGAGGTAATGAACTTCTAAAAAAAGTTTTTCCATTACCTAAGCCTATGTTTTTTGTAGAATTAGGCATAAATTCTTTAAGTAGCCTATGAGCTAAATTTTACTTGAATATGATCATTAATTCCACATATATTTTGCGAACAGTTTAAAAGGACCATAAGACAACTTTGGAACAAACGATTCATAATGGTTTTCTCTTTTCTTTACATTGCAAAATAGGTTGATCGATGTCTAAAGTTTAAAAGAAGTACACGGTTCCTTAAAGCAAAAAAAAAAGTGCATCAAAACTTTTCTTACGAATAATTACTAAACTGTTCGATGACATTGCATTAAGTTTTGAATTTAGAGATTTTAGGACATCCATGAATTCCATGTATGTAATGCTTCTGGTGTGTTTCGATTCATTACATTTACGTAATTTTATTTCATATAAACTATATTTTTAGAGTGTAGCATTAATTTTTTTAAATTATTTAAAATTTTTAAAATTGGGAAAAATAATTTATCGATCTCAGTAGGAAATTTCTTTGAAAAGTGTTAAGGTGAAATTTTTGTCATTAAAAGTCTGAGATGCGCGTTAAACATCAGGTTACTCATTTTTCAAACCCCCACTATTCAAAAAATTTTCATTAGAATTTTGTAACATTTAATATATAATTAAACTACTTTAAGGCTGAGGAACCGGACAGACAAAAAAATTGTGTTCTGTTATTGGAAAATATGTTTTAGAAGTTAACCCTAGCTATGTATTAAATTATTAATTTCTTACATCATAATTTAGCCCTTGTTGAAGTATTAACATTGATATTAATTTTATCCAATTGCGATTAGAAATGTGAAAATTAATTTTCCTTTTCAATTCCTACTATTAATGCACACTGTTTATATAAATATTTATCTTGTTCAAATTTTCAATCGCGTTAATAAAACACATTTTAAAGCGCTCAATTGAGCTGAAATTTTACATACACGATTATTTTGGATTACAATACAGTAATTTAATTATAATTAATAAAAACTAATTGATTAAAACTAATTATTCAAAGAATTACAGATACAGACACGTTGGCATCATTTTGGGAGACTTAGCGATCATTTTGACGACTTGTGTCAAAACTTGAAAAGGGTTTTTTTTTTCCCCTTTTTAAGCCCTCATTTGAGCTGAATTTTCTATACACTATTGTTTTGATAACAATATGATAATTTAATTATAATTAATTAAAATTAATTGACTGAAACTAATTATTTAAGGAATTAAAGATACAGCTACGTTGGTTTCATATTTAGCGACTTAGGTCAAAACTTTAAACAGTTTTTTTTCTCACGTTTCAAAGCATTCAGTTGAACTGAAATTTTATATACCCAATTTTTTTGAATGACAATACGATACTTTAATAATAATTAATAAAAATTAATTGCCACTTAATGTAGTGATTCTATCATATGTATATATATTTATTTATATTAATTGTAACTACTTAGTAAAAAGCAACTAAAATAAATAGAAAATGTTGATCTAAGTAGAAATTGACATAAGAAATTTTTTTATATTACTTGTTGGGTTGTTTTTTTTTTACGATAATACTAATCTTTACGCGTGTGCGTGAGTTTGATTTCATCAATTATTAATAAATAAAATTTTTTACAAAAAGGTAATTATGCTTACCGGCCATTGGAGGGGATATCAAGATGACTTTCATTGCTGAAAAAAAATGTTTCAATTTTATAAAGCTATAATCACACATGGAACTTACAAATAAGTATTATACACTCAGGAACATTGAAAATAGCGACCCAAGAAGGAAGCTAAGTACAATCGCAAAATTTTGCAAATAAGTACAGCGTAATGTGATATGTAAATGATCCAAGTTTTGTGCCAATACGCATGCTCGTACACGCCGAGGTGGCGCTACAATCAGGAAGAGGGTGCTATATAAGCCAGCACAAATTCGAAGATTCATAAACGTGACGATTATCCACCGATTGTAGGAAGACTTTGGTAAGCGAAACATGGCAGGTAAACGTGCTACAAGACATTTCTCACAGTTAAGCGAGTTTGAGAAGAGGCCTGATCATCGGGATGAAAACTGCAGGCTGGTCGACGCACCCTGTTGCTGGCCAGGTGGATGGTTCGGAGTGGGCCGTTAGAAACTGTTGGGTCAGTGGACACGATAAGGTACCCACGCGCGGAAAACCGGGTCAGGAGCGACCAGGAAGACCACGAGGACAGAGGATCGAAGGATCGTGCGGCAAGCACTTGTGGACCCTACAGTGACTCGTTCAATGATACGAGCAGACGTAGGCGTAGCAATTGTTCCACAAATAATTAGTAATTAGTTTTATTATTTTCCCAATAATCAGAAGACAAAATTATTTGACGACACGCCTATACCTCATTAAACATTTCTTTAGAAAAAATGGCACGTTGACCCATAAAGGTTCACCACCCCTGACATAGATCATTTACGACATTAAAATTAAAATAAATGAATACATAGCTAACAGCATAATTTATCTGATCAGATACGCCTCCGAAAAATACTTTATGAAGGCATAAAGCTGTCTACAATGAAAATTAAGTAGCCTACTTTGTAAAAACTGGCTACCTTCTCTTAAAGAAAGACATTATGTCTTGTGCTTCATACTACATTCTACCTTTCGTTGTTTCATCAGGAAGACGACGAAGGAACAGTTTGTGTTAAGCACCGTGTTGTTTAAAATACTGAAAGGCGGCTTTGACAGCGTTTAGTCCCTCACTATGTGATACTTTAGGAGTGTGTGCTGTGTTTTCAACGTTTAAGGTATCCGACTACGTTCGGAACCGTGATTTTAAAAAAGCGCATAAATGGATACTTTTCTTGATGTTTAGTGTCACTTAAATTAGAGAATACATGTATAAAATTGTTTTAAGGACATTTTGATAAAAAAATTATTTAAATACAATATTTCCGCAAAAAATTAACTTAAAATAACCTTTTTCAAAATGTTCTCCTTTTGTGAAAAATGCTTCTATTATAATAAAATTTTGCCTGTGTATAGCTCAGACGTCTTTACAGAGGCTCAACTATGAATTTTGAAAAATTCACTTTATTTTCAGAGTTACAGCAAATTGAAATAATTATCGGCAATTTTTCCTTAAAATTTCTCCTCTCTGTTGTCGTAAAACGTGGATAAACCCACTGCTAAGTTATATATTTCAAAAATTCTAGTTGAGCTTCTGTACAGAGGTCTGAGCTATATACAGGCAAAATATTATTATAATAGAAGCATTTTTCACAAAAGGAAAATATTTTGAAAATGGGTCATTCTATGTTCATTTTTGTCAAAATATTGTACTTAAATAATTTTTTATTGTAATACTATTCTTAAAACAATTTTATTTACATTTTATAATCTAAGTGACACTAAATATCTTAAATATTATCCATTTATACACTTTTGCAAAATCACGGTTCCGAACGTAGTCGGATACCTTAAAGTGTTCGTCATGAACTGTGACAGCAGCCATTATTTCTGCTTTGGACATAATGTCTTGTTCGGTATCGTTCTGGAATGACTAATCGACATAATTTTCATCAGATTCTGCACTCCCTCGAGGTCGAGTAAGTTTACTTTTGCGTCATCATGTTCAATGAGCTCATTTCTCTCAAGATCAAGGAGTTTTTTCTAGGAACAAACTAATATTAATCCGAGAGCGGGTGCGCGGGGCACCGAGTCTCCTCAGGCTCACGAAATCGTCCATTTTGGGAATATTGTTTATTTTTTACCAATGACCTTGACAGTAGCCTCCTATAAGACAGTCTTCATGGGAACTAAAATGTATTTGTCACATATATCACTCTTTTTTAGGAGTGGCAAACGTTTTTTTTACAATCTTAAGGTACATGTTTTGACTGAGTTCCGCACACGGTCACTTTATTTCCAAAATATTTTCTATGAACATGCTACATTTTTTACCTGTGAACAACTTAGTAAGAAATAAAACTCTTCTCAGTAAAATTGAAAGTGAACACATTATTTACTTTAATTTCACTCACAAAAAACAGGTTGTTTTGGTCTCCATAGGTTTAAAGAATTGCATACACATTCATTTGAAAACATTTGAAAGTATTTGCTTAGTGAAACTGGGCTAAAAGTACCAAATATCGGAATTAACGCACGTGAAATTGAATAGACATGTAATTACCTATGAAATTTAAGCTGCAGAAGTTAGGTGGTAATTGAAGTTCTGTATCAGTACAAGTAGGACAAGTTAAACCAAGTAGAGGACACATATCAAAAAGTCGAGAACTTGCAAGAGTATCATATCCTGATTGAATTCCTTGTCTTCGAGATCGTTCTTTTAAGGATTTGCGTTCTTTAGGTCGCGATTTCATTGAAATTTTGGTTGCAGCATCTGTAGATACCAGTGTAGTATTTGGAGATTTTATTCCAATATTTGCAGTTTCCAATATGGTCGATGAAGATTGAGTTGCGCCATCTATAGTTTGAGAAACATATGAAACATATTAATAAATGAGATTTTTTTTTCTTTTGACACGTTATAAAATAGATTTAAAATAACTTTTTTGTCGAAACTTCTCCGGATTTTGAGAAATTTTATAGAAAAATAAATACATTTTATATGCTTTAAAAAATAGACAAATTTTATGCTCTTCGTAAATTATACAGAAAAAAAAGATTCCATGTGTCTTAACATTCCTTCTTGCTATACTTTATATATGTACTGCTTATTTTTTAAGAAAACTTTTTTAAAAATAAAAAAAAATTAAAGGAGCCAATACTTTCTCATTTATTAAAAAATAAGTGATTATACACTCAATGCCTTAAAAATTCGCACTTCAAGAACTAATTATGGGATCGTGGCGAAACTTGGAATGAAGGTACACGTCAGGCAGATATGTAAATGATTAGAAATGCAGCGTGATTGTGCATTGCGTAATGCTACTAGAGGGCGTTGAACTTCGTTCTCCTTGGAGTTATAAAACAGTTTGGTAGAGATTGTTTGAGTGTACTTAATCTTTTGCAAAGGAAACGCTGTGGTAGATATGCTTTTACGCCGCCATCAAAGACAATATGACAGCTGTCAGAGTTCGAAAGGGGAAGAATCATCAGGATGAAAGAGGCTGGTTGGTCAGATTGGTGAGTAGCTCGTCAAGTAGTCCGTTCTGATTTGACTGTGGGGAGGTATTGAGATCAGTGGACAGAAGAAACATCATTTACACGACAGCCAGGCTCAAGATGACCTCGACAGAGCAGGCGTCGAGAAAACAGTCACATCATACGACACGGACACGTAGAACCAACCGCCTAATTGGTCGTTGCCCAGATACAGGTAGCACTTTCACTACGGGCCCCTGTGTTTTTCCGAACCATCGCAAGGAGCCTGGCTGAAGGACATCTGGTATCGCGCTGCCCTTTACGTGTGTTGTCAATGACACTTACCCACAGACGTCTCCGTTTGGCGTGGTGTTGCCCTCGACAGAATTGGAATACAACGGAATGGAATCAAGTCGTCTTCAGCGACGAACCTTGATTCAATTTGAGCAGTGATGACAATCGTGTTCATGTTTCGAGGCCCCGTGGTGAACCCCTCAATCCTCCCTTCGATTTGCTGTGACACACCGCTCCCACAGCTGGTGTGATGGTATGAGGTGCCATTGCTTACGACACACGGTCACCCCTAATATTGATACATGGCACAATGACAGCACAGCAGTACATCCATGACATCCTTCCGCCACATGTGTTGCCACTCATGGCAGGGCCTGTCAAGAGTTATTTTTCAACAAGATACTTGACCACTCACAACAAGTGTGTCACAAGATTTCCTCCACCACATTACCATCCTTCCCTGCCCTGCTCAATCCTCAGATTTGTCACCAATTGAGCTTATCTGAGATCATTTTGGACAGCAAATTGTACAATCTACGAGTTTGGTCAAACTAGAGGCGCGTTTACAACAAATGTGGAATGAGATGTCTCAGAACATCATACCGAACGTATGCTTCAATGCCTGCTCGTATCGCATCGTGCATTCGCGCTAGAGGTGGTCCAACAGAGTACTAAAATTTCCGTTCATTTGTACTTTTTTCTGCAGTAAATGATCCTTTTTCTTTGGTTTTCTAATCACTTAATTATATCAAAGTAGTACTTACATAAGTAAAATTTCGTTTCATATTGACGACTTTTTCTTGGTGCGCAAATTTTCATGGCAATGAGTGTATAACTAGAAATTATTTCTTAATGTTTCTTGTTTTGGGGATTTATTCTACTGCAAAAATTAATACTTAAACAAACTGTACACGCAATGAAGTTTGTAAAAACAAAAAATAAATGCGTGTAGAAATGATGCTACAAAGGACTTGTTTCCTTAAATTGTCGTATGAAGAAGCGTTATTATTCAATATTGAATATTTATGTTTTGATAAATAACTGAAAAAAATCGAGCCGCTAAAATTAAATTAGTTTTATTTAAATAATCAAAACAATATACAGGGTGATTCTCTACCAGACCAATAAACTTGCAGGGTATGTAGAGGTTACAAAGACAACTCGGAATCCCATAGGTAAACAAGGTCGCAAATGATGTAGTTGCAAGCTGCTGTGCAAAGAAGAAGAGAAAAGAACAGAAAAAGCATCACATTAATGGCACATAAAGCATTTTATAAAATGACTGTATTACGACAAGTGTTTGAAATTACGACCAGAAGTCGTCAGGCAAGTCTGACAGCGACGTTGCGTGGAATACCTGACGCTCTGGAAGATTCCTCGAGGCAGTCTTGCTACATATGGCACTGAACGGAAGGTTTCGTGAACACCAATCCTGAAGGAAGTCGTCATTTGCGATCTGATTCTTGAGGTAGTAGGGATGAACTCGTATTCAAACGAGGCACTAATGTCATGCTGATAGTTCATGAAGATGCAGATTGTAACGGGCACGTCGTTTGGAGGTTGTACTAGGAACGTTAACCGAACAGGCCACACCACACGACCTCCACAAGTGTGAACAGAAGGTTGCATGAGACTCGTTCCTTAACGAGTTAACTGGTTCTTATTGGTGTAGTAGACACCCACTCCTTCAGTTCCTCATCGCTCGAATATCCGACATGCCAGTAATCTTCCAGAACTTTAGGAATTCCGTGCAGCACCGCTGTTTGGTCTGCCAGACTACTTCTGGTCGTAATTTCGGCTACCTGTTGCAATACAATATGTAAATTATTTGTTTTCTGTCCCATTAATGTGTTGCTGTTTCTGTTCTTTTCCTCAGCTTCTTTGCACCATAGCTCGTAGCTACGGCACTTGCAATCCAGAATTCCTATGTGATTCCGAGTCGACTCTGTACCCCCTACACACCCTGCAAGTTTGTCGGTCCAATAGCGAATCAACCTGCATTCTAAAATGATTGCTTCTTCCATTCTTTTTTTTCAATAATTATCCCTAACTCTCTAGAAATAACTTGTTCGTATTTTAAATAGAAATAATTCACACCTTCTGCACTGTATAATTCATTAAACTCTTTTTTAAAATATTCTGTGAAAAATGTGTTTTTAATTAAAACTATTTTTATGAGAAAAATAATTCGATAAATGATCTCAGGAACGAGTATGAAATATGTCAAAATAAACTTAGAAAATTCATTTGGAATTAAATTTAAACGTCTTGTTGGAGACTCGTTTAAAAAAAAAATTTAAAAACTCATTAGATTATTATCTAACACAATCCATATATTTCCTATTAAGATAAGGAAACTGAATAGTTTTTTTCTCTTATCACTATAAATAAAAGAGCCATAAAATACAAATCTCCAGAGAAAAAGTAAACTAAAATTTAAATTACCCTTTTATCTTTTGTTACAGAAAGAAATGCTCTTCTTATCACTTGTAAATTTATTTCGAATTTATTAACTTTTTCATTTTAATTGTAAGAGAAAGTTGTACAACCCAACTAGTAACTAAAGGGTAAAAACAACAATAATAAAAACGATAGTTAATAACAATTAATAATAATTACATTTCAAAATTTATTGTAATTTTTAATACGTTAAAAAAATCATCGTTTTGATAGGCATATAGTATAATTCTATTTTTTTAATTTAAATATAAAATACAGTTAAACCTGTTTTTGTGCGATAAATAGGGACCGCATAAAAAGAAACCACACCTAAAACATGCGAAAATATATTTCATAAATACTTACATATAACTAACAAATTTTTCAACATACTGCAGAATATTTTTTTTGTGTGCGGCGCTGAGGGACCGCATAAAAAAAAGTCGCACTTAAACAATATGTCAATTATTTACGAAATTTATAACAACGTACTTCCAAACAAAATAAGTAATTAAATTCCACATGGAAACATTTTTAAAACATTTAATCTCTCATTGTAAGAATGGAAAAGTTTTCAAAATGCACATACATATTTCATAGCTACTCTTAGTAATCCAAAGCGCTCATCTTCCTGTGTTCAATTAGTTCAAAATCACTTTCGTCACTTGAATATACCATTTTACTTGATTTATTTTTTGGCGTCATAAAGTAAATAATAAGTTTTTGTGACGATGGTCGGTCGGTCAATTGCTTTTAAAAGTCACGATAACCTGATATGCATGATCGAAGCTCTTATTGGAATTTCAAACTCCTTTCGGAATTGGTTAAGCATTTTAAGAAAATGCTTTTCCGATTTGTTGGAAAGCTGGATCTCTGCATATATTTTATCCACTCTCAAAGAATCTGGTACTTGTCTATCTTCATAATCAACTAAATTATTGATAATGCCACTGTCATTGACAGTTTCATCTTCAATCAAGTGCGTGCTGCTAGTGCGTTCAAAGAATGCAATTGAACGTGCATTGTCGAAAGACTGTTTATAACCAGTGAGCAGAAAGTCTTGAAGTGTATGCATGTACATTGATAGAAAACATTACAGTGTCGCCAACACCGTTGAAAAAAGATCGCACAAAAATAAAATCGCATAAATAAAGACTGCACAAAAACAGGTTCTACTGTATAGGTTTAATTAGAATGGACTAAATTCATGTGACGTCACGATCACATGATTCCAGTGAGCTCTTGCGCACGTGCATACGGCGTCATTTGCTTACGACTAATGGTCGACAAGGGTTTCTTGGTTGCAAATGAATTAGAGAGTGTTGGTTGCAAGTTTCAAAATGTCCTGCATTCCTAAGAGATAAGATTCAGTTTGATGTATCTGAAATGGTTAGTAACTGCCGGTTGTCAAACGTGAGAGTTACAGTGGAAAGGGCTATTGGCCGAATTAAACAATACAAATATTTCGAAAGAGCTTTACCTTACAGAAGTCTCCATAATGTAAATAGAGTGTTTTTTATTGTATGCATGTTTTGTAATTTCCATAAGCCATTTCCATAAGCATTTCAAGTAACATAACATATTATCTACTTATCAGAATGCATAACTCCACAAGGGTGGTAAATCTGATATAGAAGTGCTACGCGCCAAACATCGTTTGTTGTCGATTTATGTGATATCAAAAAAGACTTAGCGGTAATGTTTTATCACCCACATCTCGGCGAACGAAAACAAACACTTGACGCGTAGCACTCCTACATCAAATAAACACCCCAGAAAGAGTTACGCATTCTGATAATTAGGCTGACAATATGAATTAAATGTAAATAATTTGCTGTGTGTTAACTGTAACTGTTTATTTGGATTTATTAATTTCAATTTTCATTACTCAAATTATTTCTGCTTGATTATGTTTTGAGTTCTCATAATTACATAATTATAAAATTGATTTCAGGACCAATTTTTATTAAATAATTATTAAAAACCAACAATCTATATCAGATTTTCAAATCTGTACTAATTTTTGAGCGCAATAATCTATGAAACACTAATCACTTAAAACGACTAAAAAATTTTAAAAATTGGGCATTTTATGAGTTTGAAAAACTTAAATTCTTAATTTTTTAAGTAGTGAAATAATAGCAGGTCAAACTGACTTTTTGCTTTCAGAATCAACTTAATATAATTTGTGAAGGCATAAAAAAACAATTATTTGTACAGTTACTGTATCCAAAAAAATTTTTTGAAAAAGGATAATTTTTAGCTTTAAAAACAAAATGACTTATGCCAATTTAAAAAACAAAAACAACTCAATTACTGGAAATTATTTGTTAGGTCTGGTAGTACATTTTTTTGTTTTGAAAATTCTTATTTTTCAATGCTCTGTGGCTGAAATATATTCAATTACTTTTATAACCTGAAAAGTGTGTGGAATGTCTAATGCAACAATCTTGTGATTTTTTTTGTTTTAAATTCACTTATTTTTAAATAGTGTTATGCATCATTTAAATTGTATAAAAGTATTTGTTTTGTCTACATCAGATATATTTTTAATTTAATTGTGAATGGATATTTTATGCAACTATTCATTTATATATATGTATTGTATTCTTTCAATCTAATTTGCAATTCATTGTGCTGTAAAAATAAAATTCATTTTCATCAATGCATAAATATTTATTAATCAAACTTTCATATTAACTCTCTAATATGAGATAAACAATGGTTTAAACAAGTAAACTTTTTACAAGTATATTTTAGAACCATCTATTTATAGATAAATCATATGTAATTCAATAAGAGAAATATATTTAAAACTGAGGATAATTAAATTGCATTTTTGAAAATTATTGCACATTTTTCTGATGATACATTCCCTTATTATTGTATAATTTTTTTAAAAATTTATCAACATGTTATAGGCATTTATATAAAGAAAAAAAGTATTAAATGTGTTATTAAAAAATGTAATGAACATTTTTAATATAGTTCATACTCGCATTAATTTTAATTTGTGACCAAAGTGACGCATACCCATGCTTATTTATTGCGTGTTATTTTCAGAAAAAAAAAAAATTTTGCATTTTTTTTTCGATGCTTAATATTGCAAGTGCATTTAAGCTTTCTGTACACATACGTGATTGAATGTAACTTTTTATTAATTTTAATATGCTGAAACAGCTCTCAGCACTTACTATAGTAACTGCAACTTAAGAGAAAAGTATTAAAACAGTTAATGTGTGTGTGTGGAAACAACTCATTGTAACTATTTGGTATGTACCCCGTGTGTTATTTGCATTCAAAATCAAATTCTATTTCTAACTGATTTCATCTATATCTTTGTTGTAAAACCTTCCTAAAGTCTTGGAACTTTTTTTTTTCTAATTCATGTTGTTCTCAGGTTTTGAAATCGGAATTAGTATTTGGTATACGTCTAAACCTATCTTCTATTTGCGCAATAACTGTATCAATATTGCGGTGTTATAGAAATAACACCTAAATTCTTTTACCAGGTTTTTTTGTAACTTGCCAAGTGATGCACAATTCTATTTCAAGAGTTTTTTTTTATTTTATTGACATGAAACACAGATCTTATTTACTTCATAATTGTTTTAAACTGAAAAAAATTCCATTATTACATGTTCCTATTATTTCATGGTATCCACAAAGGGGCAGATTATGAAATGTTAAAAATAGAATCACATGTACTCTTCGAAATATCAATTTGTGAGTTGTTACATTTTCTTATTCATATAAACTTTATTTCATCAATAATTGCACATGGCAAACAGAACACCCAGTATAGCCTCCTGTAAATCTTGCAGATTGCGCATTCTTATTATAAGTGGCGGTGAATAATATCCATTTACTGCCCTATGTTGCCGCATCATATGTATGCGCTCCACATTTTATTTTATTTACTGAAACGTACACAGAGCAATTAATTGGTTCTTAATTTCATATTATACGGCTTAAATTAATGTGGAACATAATATTTTGAAAAGATTTTTCCCATTCTTAATGTTATCTTATGTGTAGAATTCAGAATTTGAAACCTATTATTATATGCCTCATTTTGCGAATCAATAAAGTCTGCAGATTGCTGAAATTCAGAGATCTACAGTAACAATGTTTACGATGAAATTTATATTTTGTACAGAAATGTCAAGTTTTCATGTGAAAGAATGCATTTTAGTTTTTGATCATGCTGGGGTCCCAGTGTATAGCATTCGCTGCTCTCCCTCAGAAGGCCGGCCCTTATTATACACTTTATATATAATTCAATAACTTGTAATAATAGATAATCACATTATATATATATATATATATATATATATATATATATATATATAAATTTAAGAATTCCTATAAATTATACATTAATATAAGTAATTGTTTTAACTTAATAGTAAAATAATATTATCTTTAGTCATTTCTAAAAAAAATTTCAAAACACTTTTAAAGAATAATTAGTAAATAAATCGGACAGTCAAAGATGGAGAATGTTATTTTATTAGAATAATTTCAGACATCTTCAAATGCTTCATAAAATTGTAAAGTATTTATATGCAACATATTGTAAAAATGAAATTCATTTTCATCAAATAACTGAACGACAATTAAATAAAATATTCATTTGAACTTTAAGGTATCAGACTACGTTCGCAACCGTGATTTTAAAAAGGTACATAAATGGATAATTTTCATGATATTTAGTGTCACTTAGATTAGAATACATGTACAAAATTGTTTTAAGGACATTTTGACAAAAAAAAATTTATTTAAATACAATATTTCGACTAAAAATTAACTTAGAACAACCCTGTTTCAAAATGTTCTCCTTTCGTGAAAAATGGTTCTATTATAATATTATTTTGCCTGTATATAGCTCAGACCTCTGTACAGAGGCTCAACTATGAGTTTTGAAAAACTCCCATTATTTTCAGAGTTACAACCAATTGAAACAATTATCGGCGTTTTTTTCTTAAAATTTGTCCCCTCTGTTATCGTAAAACAGGGGTAAATCCACTTGTAAGTTACATATTTCAAAAATTCTAGTTGAGCCTCTGTAGAGAGATCTGAGCTATATACAGGCAAAATATTATTATAATAGATGCATTTTTCACAAAAGGAGATTATTTTGAAAATGGGTCCTTTTATGTTCATTTTTTGTCTTAATATTGTACTTAAATAATTTTTTATTGTAATACTATTCTTAAAACAGTTTTATATACATTTTCTAATCCAAGTGACACTAAATATCATAAATATTATCCATTTATACGTTTTTGCAAAATCACGTTTCCGAACGTAGTCGGATACCTTAAGTGTAGGTTGGCAAACTTGATGTAAATATAATATATTTTATAGAAAATTGTTACTTTTCATCGCTAAATATATACTGAAGTGCAGGGAAAAAATGAAAAAAGTCATGCATATAACATTTTCGATATATATAAATTCACACCCGTGTGAAGAACGGGTACACCAGCTAGCAGCATACAAGTACAAAGACAAACACTTAAGAATAAATATGAAATAATAATAAATATGAAATAAAGATTTATACAAAATTAATTAAAAACTAAAATAACTAAGAGTTATATCTGAGTGTATCAAGAACTATAAATAAATATGCCAGCTAACACTAACCAGATAACACTAACGAAGCAGACGAATACCTAGTTAGATAAATAAATTAGAATAAAACAAAAATTATATAAAAGAGTTGTTAAATATTTTTCCTAACAAATATATATACTACAACAATGCAAAAAATACAATGTATCATACATTTTTAATTAGATATAATTAAGACACAAGAATGCCATCAACATACATATAGGAAAACCCACGTTATGAATAAACACGTGTGGATACTACCGCCGGAATCATGTGAATACTTACTTGGCGCCTGCCTGTCGTGTAGGTACTCCATTGCTAACTAAACATTAAAATTTTCTACATGGATAGCAAAAATAGGTTTATTTCTAGCATTTGTTTTGATAATATAAAGAGTAATATAAAAGAGATTAAATATATAGCTGTTAAATAGAAACAAATTAAAAATTGTTCAATATGAACTTTATTTAAACAGAAAAAGTATGAAGAAAATAATTGATATTTTTCTAAATCACACACACACACAGTAGATTTTAGATACATGCCTTATTTTTTTTAATTTTAACATTACTTCTACCTTAATAGAAAACAAACGGAAAGCATATTATCAGATAGATAATTATTAAAACCGTTTTTCAACTTCACAAGCAAATAGATTTGATTGTGTTATTTTAATTGAGTCATGTATTGATTTCATCAAAAACTATAGTATAATGGCAGTAGCGTACCAAAGAATGTTAGGGGCCCCCTGCAAAGTTAGGTTTTGGCCCCTAGCCAGACCTTATGGAGGATTGCAAAAACATAACATAAGCTTTAGGCCTCTTGGAAGCTGCCCCCCGCGACGGGGATTGCGGGGGTGTACGCTACACCACTGTATAATGGGCTGGCGCGTGTTAAAACTGTTCAAGCTTAATATCCGTGCTTTTTGTCCCACAGTGGAAAAGTTAGGAAAGTGGAGTGCAAACTCAAGTGTCCTCTTTCCTAGATTATGGCTCAAAATTACGTGATCTGCCTCATATGTTCCGCATATTACATCTAAGTAACCTAGTGGTCAAGGTAACGGACTCGGGGGTGGAGTGCCTTGTGCTACTGATGATCCGCCGTGCAGAGAAGACCGATGCAGATGGGTGCCAGCTGACGTGTCATCCTCGTCACTTGACCATGGTTTGAAATTACAAGGTCCGTCGCCAATAGCCATCATGCAGCTTTGTAGAGCGACGTTAAAAAAACTCCAATTTTTCTCAAGCGTAACATTTCTTAGTATGCTCTATTAATTTTTATTTTCCTTATTTATTCGAAAAATATATATAAGCTGCACTTTTTTTTCCAATGTTAATGCTATTGTATGGCTTAGAATAGAAGATGGAAAATGTATGAGGGAGAGGAATTGAATACATGATACTGACAGTTAGAGCAATTACAGGTACATGTATGTATTTAATTTTTTTAATTCTGTTAAAATAAATTTATCCTTCACTTATTAGTTCACATTTTAATTTTTTTAAATTTTAAATATATATAGAAAAATCATAAAAACCTCTTTACACTACTTTTTATTTTTTCACAAAAACGTGTTGAAAGTTTGGAGTGCGGTTTAGAATAGATGGGGGTTTAGATTCGAATAAATACGGTAGTTTTTTATTTTCTTCTGAGTGATTCATTTTTGAATTTTTTTTTCGCACTTTAACAAGTAAAACAAAGGATTAATTTTCCATTAAAGCTGTCTTCTACCACCATTAAAGTGCAAAGCATAAATGTGTGTAGTAATATTTCAATTAACAAAAATATTTTAGAATTAAAATGATTTAATTTCTCTACCATATAACGTATAAAATATCTACTACGTATTTTCGTTTAGATGAAACATGTTAAATACAAAAGATATTTCATATTTCGTTACTTATACTGCAAAATAAAACGAATTATTAACTTTTAAAAGTTCAAAACTGAGCACTTGTTGAATGATTTTAAAATTTAAAGGCATTATATGAAAAACAGATATTACTGCTATGAATATACGAGATCGAAAAAAAGTTCGAATGATCTTACGACAAAATACACCCCAAGCTTCAT
This sequence comes from Trichonephila clavipes, assembly GCA_019973935.1. NCBI lineage: Eukaryota > Metazoa > Arthropoda > Arachnida > Araneae > Nephilidae > Trichonephila > Trichonephila clavipes. Next base: position 286,467 of record BMAU01017700.1, read on the forward strand.
AACATAAAGCAAAGCCTGCCTTAACGTAGAAAATTATACGTCTTTTAACATTGTTAAGCTCCCTTTATTCTAAATTTAAAACAAGTAATATATATATAAAAAATTTTAATCAATTCCTACTAAAATCAACAAAGAAAGTTTTATTTGAACTACTTTTTATTAAATACAACAATTAATATAAATGTGTATATACATATAACAGAATCCCAATGTGAAGCGGGAAAACACATATTTTAAATTAACATAAAAAACTTTTCAACCACCTTATAAATTTGTAAGTACATTTTTTTTAAAAAGTTGGATAAAATAGGTAAGAATTTATTTTAAAAGGAATGCTGATATCTAGCTAGCATAAGATTTTATATTTAGGTTAAGTTAAATCTTCATCACAAATGTAACAAAATGTGTTTTATCCAATGGTGCTGTCATCTAGAGGAATAATATATTGACTGAAATATATCTCTTTTAAATTATAATTAATTAATTAAATTAAATTAATGAATTAATATTTGGAAAAATTGTATTAACATCAAGTTTCATCCACTGCAAGTTTAAAAAAATGTATTTGAACTTTAGTAGTTGAATAAAAAGTATTTTATTAATGATTGAATACTTGAACATGATATATAAATAAATATATATATATATAAGGAGAGTGTGAACTAATAGTAGGAATTGAAAAAAAAACACACACACGTAGTTGACATTTCACATGTTTGTAACAAGTTTTAAAAATCAAATAATGAAACTCAAAAACTCCATTCCCATTATAAGCGAATGAGTACCTATTGCGATAAAAGATGTAACATTCATGCAAATTTTAAACTTTAGAATGAAAAAGAAGAAGAATTTATTAAATGACTTTTATACATTGAGAAAACAAAAAATAATAAAATAATTGGATACCTGTACTTAAGAAAGGCGAAGAGTTAACTATTGTTTGATCTTCAATATCCTGATGCGCAGCAGTATTGTCGATTGTTAATGAGCTAAGGAAAGAAAAAATTTTCATCAAAAAAGAATTCATGTTTTTTTTTCATGTTAAAAAAAACAAATACAAAAAGTATCTGACAAAGTGACTCATACTTATATCTGTAATATATATGCTCCCAGGATATCCCTGTGTGAATGTATCTGTTTTATGAATACAATAGGAGAAATCAGAAACATTTGAACCACTTTTCTCAAAAATTGCTGTAATTTTGTTCTCTCTCTCTTTGTAGTTAATTTAGGAGTATTCAACAGAATTACTCAAAAGAAAGTTTGCTCAAATAGTTGAAAATGAGAAATTTCTGAATTTTTAGATTTTGAAACAAGTGACAAGCTAATAGTTTAAGTGAAAAGGGGTGAAAATCTTCTTCGGATGCCAACTGAGCTTGCTAGAACAGTGCTTCTCAAACTTTCAATACTGGTGACCCAATTTTCAATCATATTTTTTATCGCGCGCCCCTTATATAATAATAATAATATATTGGATGCAATAATAATGTACTTTGACGCTAAAGCTATAATATTATCTTAATTATAATCCGTATAAATTAATAAGATAAGTATTAAATTTTTTATATATGTTACTCTTAAGTAATACATATTTTAAGTAAAATACTTTTAAGCAATAGGTTAATTATGTTATTTTTCTTTCTCTAATTTTTAAATTGAAACACATTGAGAAATGATATTTAATTAAAGATTTATTTCCTTCATCATCCATTTCTAAAAGTACAAATGTCATTAAAAATAGTCTAATCTATGTTGCTCTTTATCCTATCCATTACATCTGGCATTCTCGCGAACATTCACGTGAGTCTAGGCAACCTAACGCGGACGTCTGCACAAAATATGTAAAAATGCTGTACCTCGTACAATTCCAGTCAATCTTGACCCAATCGATTAGCTACCGAATCTCTCTTGAATGTACATTTCATAATTCATGCGCTAATTGTAATTCACGGTATTAAGTATTTATGGCAGTGGATTAAAACAAAATCATAGATATATTTTTAAATCGCAGCGAGCATTCGACGATAATAAAGCATCAACAGTTACACAGAAGAGGGCAAATTGTTATTAAGTTACGAATGGGTTAGGGATCCATTTCGAAATACTTCAGAAAAGCTCTCAACTGCCGAAAAAGAGATCTTCATAGATTTCTCATCCAGTGACGAAATTAAAGGGCAATTTTGTAATAAATCACTCTTTGAATTCTCGATAGAGATGGATGCTGAATTTTCTGCACTGAAAACAAAAGCATTTCGTATACTATTACCATTTTCAACATCATACCTTTGTGAATCCGGATTTTCTGTGACGGCTACTTTGAAGAAAAAATATAGATCTCAGCTGAATATCAAAAAATAACTCAGAGTGTCAATTTCTAATATAAAGCCTTCCTTTGCAAAACTTTGCTCTGCACGACAAGCTCTTGGAAATCACTAATAGTTATTAAACTTGTTCTTATAATGGCTGAAGGACCCACTCTTCACACGAGTTTAATTTTTTTAAAAATAATAATACATTATTCTTGATAAAATAGCTTAATTGTAAGGGAGTGCATGGCAAAATATCAAGTGCATGGCAATGTATACAAAAATGTAAAATGATTTTTTGAAATGAATGCTCATATTATAAATAGTTTTCAACGAACTGTAATTTTACGTCTCGCAGAATTAGCATTTAGAATAAATGTTAAGTAATAAAAAAAGAATATAAAATTCCAATGAATAACAATTGTGTTATTTTTAATATTTAAACTAGAAAACTTCAAAATGTTTTAGCCTGGGATTAGGTGTGCACTCGATACTAACGTTAATGGTCGAGGAGAGTGATTCACCCCAATTCTTTTTTTTATAATTATTTTCAATATACACGATAAAAATCTCAATTTCAGTTAATAATTTAACTAAGAGAAAATATACTTAACTTTTTCAATGATTTTTCCATTTTTCTTTCATAATTTGAGAAAAAATCCAATAAAACTGAACTAAATTGTTCTAAATGTGCGTGACCTTAATAAAGGACACAAATCACAGACACTTTTCGCTAACATTACAGGAAAGTCATTTGCAAGCAAAACTGTCACATTTTGTTCACGTTATTGTAGTTTTAATGTCCTTTGATGATCAACAAATATCCTGTTGAACTTTTTCTTTCTTGTGTCTTTTTGACAGAGCGAAGTGCATTTTGCGGTACACTTATGGCTTCACATTTTTCTTGATATTCTTAATGTAGCTATTGAAAATTTTAATTTTCATGTTCATTTCTTTTCTCTAATTTACTTTCGCTATCATGATTAATAAGCATTATTTCAGCAAGTGTTTCCCTTGTTTGATCCGCTTCAATTTCCTTTCAGAGAAATCACAGATGCCCAATTCTATTTTTATATTCTGCTTATTTACATTTATAAACCATAATCAGTCGTACCACATCACAATTAAAACACTAAGTTATTCATAGGGGGAAATGCAGCATGTTCAAGAAATATTTTTGAACAAAAGTGGTCGCGCCGGGAACTCGATCAAAACAAGTACCTTAAGATTCTAAAAAAACGTTTGCCACTCCCAAAAAAAGAAGGAGATATGTGATCAATTGATTTTAGCTCCCATTAAGGCTGTCATATTGGAGGATTATCTATCAAGGCCATTGGTAACAAATAAACAGTTTTCCCAGAATTGAGGATTTCGTGCTCCTGGGGTGACCATACGCATCCATCGCTTCCGTGTTATAAGTCTATTCAATATAAAAAAATGGAAAAATTTCAAAAAAATATTTGTGTAAAAAGTTTTTCTATTTGTATTATATGTTTCAGAATATACTCATAAAAACAAATCTTGTGGCCAATTAATCCTTCAAAGTGATCAATATGCTTATGCATGTATCATAAAACTCTTTCACATTGAAAAAAGCGCAACAGAGAATTATATTATTTTTCAACTTCCCTAAAAAAAAGGACGCAGGTAATTATGCCAGTAAGTTCGAAAGTCAGCAAAAGTAATATTTTAGGTTGAAAGAAACGTAATAAAAAAATTTCTCATCGTTGGATTACAGCAAAGCAAACAAATTATTATTTTTATTTAGTTATAGGAACAAAGATAGCCAATGAGCGTTTAAAGTAGAATCTTTTATTTTTGATGACCTTTTTTTCATTTTCACCAAATGACAGTAGCGCACACAGGAATTTTTCAAGGGGGGGTCCGGGGTCCAAAGTTCACCATTCTTGTATCATGCTCCTTTTGATTTTGTCGATTTGGGGGGGGACAGTAAAAAACTAATTATTGAATAAATAATTAGCATTAATTAATAAAATTAATCATTAATAACAAATACTTAATTAAATTTTACGTATTATATACTTATAATTATAACCAATCGGAAAAAATCAAGGTCTTTGGGGGATGGGGGCCCGGGTCCCCTCCCTTGTGTGCGCCACTGCCAGATGATATATATAAATCATATCAATGTAAATCTGTACTTTATTATATCAGAAAGTATTTTGTTTTACTTCAATCCACTAAATGAATTTTTTTAACCTTTTATTTTCGATATGCTCGCGCCCCCAGGGGGCGCGCCCCACAGTTTGAGAAACACTGAGTTAGTACGAAGATTTAAAGTGATGAAAGTTAAACGAAATGCAATTTTTTTGAAAAATAAATGTCATATTCGGAAAATGGGTGTAATGATAATTTGAAAATCAATTTTGATAATCCTTTTTATCTGAATGTGTTATACACTCAGGAACATTGAAAATAGCGACCCAAGAAGGAAGCTAAGTACAATCGCGAAATTTTGCAAATAAGTACAGCGTAATGTGATATGCAAATGATCCAAGTTTTGTGCCAATACGCATGCTCATACACGCCGAGGTGGCGCTACAATCAGGAAGAGGGAGCTATATAAGCAAGCGCAAATTCGAAGATTCATAAACGTGACGATTACCCGCCGATTGTAGGAAGACTTTGGTAAGTGAAACATGCCAGGTAAACGTGCTACAAGACATTTCTCACAGTTAAGCGAGTTTGAGAGATGCCTGATCATCGGGATGAAAACTGCAGGCTGGTCGACGCACCCTGTTGCTGGCCAGGTGGATCGTTCGGAGTGTGCCGTTAGAAATTGTTGGGTCAGTGGACACGAGAAGGTACCCACGCGCGGAAAACCGGGTCTGGAGCGACCAGGAAGACCATGAGGACAGAGGATCGTGCGGCAAGCACTTGTGGACCCTACAGTGACTCGTTCAATGATACGAGCAGACGTAGGCGTAGCAATTGTTCCACAAATAATTTCCAGACACCTTGCAGAAGCAAATCTTAAATCCAAGCCCCCTTTCCGTGCACTCCCTTTAACACCGGAACATCGGCAACTACGTCTACAGTGGTGCCAAGCCAGATCAATATAGAATGTCACAGATTGGCAAAAGGTTGTGTTTAGTGACGAATCCCGGTTTGTTTTGGGGACAGATGATAACCATGTACGTGTGTGAAGACGCCCTGGTGAGCGGTACAATTCCCCCCACACTGTTCTACGTCACACTACCTGCACAGCTGGTGTAATGGTCTGGGGGGCCATAGCCTATGATAGCCGGTCCACTTTAATTGTGATGCGTGGAACCTTAACGGGCCAACGTTACGTTGATGATATTCTTCGACCCCATGTAGGACCATTCCTAAATGGTCTCTCAGGGGCAATTTTCCTGCAAGATAATGCTCGTCCGCATACAGCAAGAGTTGCTCAAGACTTCCTACGTCATTTTCAGACTTTTCCATGGCCGGCCCGCTCCCCCTATTTGTCCCCTGTAGAGCACGTGTGGGATCAGCTAAAACGGCAGATGCCATCGTGTCACTCTGTACATGATTTAGAGTTGGCTGTTCAAGATTTGTTGGCCCATCTGCCTCAGGACAACATAAGGTGTGGCGGCATGTATTGCAACTGGAGGTGTGGTCCAACGCGCTATTGAAGTTGCCCAATATTTGTGTCGTTGCACACCCTGTATTCGTTTGTCTTGTTTTTTAGATTAAGTGAATCTCTCATCTGTGTCATTATGTGTATTACATTTAATTTCAATCCGATGCTTTCTTCTTGGGTCGCTATTTTCAATGTTCCTGAGTGTATTTTAATGAATTTTTCTTAAGTTCATGTTTCAATTTGCTTCTGTTTAGCATTGTGTTTAATATACAAACAATACAAATCAAACTTCGTCAAATCCTTCTGATAGGGGAGATGTTTAGAGGAGAGATGTTTATGAACATTACATTTTCCACAGGCGGAGAAGATCTTGTACCTTTGATATGATTTTAGAGATTTCAATGACCACTAAAGGATTGATTGATTGAATATTAACGTCGCACTGTTCAGCTACACGAGGGCTTTTGGCGACGGACCATGTAATTTTGAACCATGGTCAAGTGACGTGGACGACACCTGAGCTGGCACCCCCTCTCCTAACTACCACACCAACGGGAGGACGTTTCAGCTCTCGACAGATTTAACGTGCATCGCTGCCCTACACGGCGGGTCTTTAGTGGTACTGGGCTCGAACCCGTGACAAAGCAAGCCACAGTCCGATACCTATACCACTCGGCTACCGCGGCCGTCGACCACTAAAGGAGATTTGACATTAACCACCATTAATTCCTATCCAAAAACAACGCAGTTATTTCGATTTTTGACTGTACTGTACAGTAAATTATTCATTATCAGAGCATTATCTAAAAGACTGTCATCAAATTAAAAAAAAAAATTTTTTTGAATAATTAAATATCTATCAAACCTTTGATTTCAAGCAGTAAAAATCTCCCCATTTTTAAACAAATTTATGGAACTGAAATAAATAAATGAATTCTCACATCTGACCAAAGGTGTAGTTTTAAAAAAAATGTAACCCGTGACATAAGTTCACACTACAGAACGTAAGCTTACGTGATGTGATAGTAATGTGTTTCTGATTAGGATTTGCGAAACCTTTCTGCATTTCTAGTAAAACATTTTTTGGTATAGTGCCAAAGCACAAAATAGTTGTTTCAATAGCTTAAAATATTGAGAAAATTAATAAATTTTAAAAAAGTGAAACACACGCACAGTGAAATTGTTCACAATTTAATGTAATGTTGACCAAACTGTGCGAGACGCCATTAAAAATAAACAAAAATTAATAAATTTGTTGGAACATCAGGCATTTAATGTAAGAAAAACAACCTTTATTAAACTAAATAAAGCAATGATTTAGGGACTCAACGAATGTTGCTGTGCAGCAAAAACAAAGAAATTTCAAGACGAATTAAAATTATTCGGAAGGTGTAATTCTTTCTTTAGCGATATAATTCATCAAGGAGAAAAATTGAACAGGGAAATATAAATATCTCAAGAATTTATGCAAAACTTTTAGCATTAGGAAGGTTTAAAACAACGAATAATCTACAATGCTCACAAAACAGGGTGGTATTCGAAGTGTTGCCAAAGAGAAACCTTTAGCATATATGAATGCGAACTTAATGCTCAAAGATTCAGAAACATCTTTACTCTTTTGGGTCATTTCTTAAAACCGTTAGTCCTAGAAATTGTAACAAAATACTAATCTTTCCTAACAGTTGAATAAGAAAACAATTTATCTATTAATTATTGTTACTGTAACAGACAGAGAAATGTGTGTAAAGACTGGTTTAACCAACACCTCGAATTTCTTGGTTTATCGCAAAAAACAATGTTTTCAGACACTGCACCTAATCTACCAAACTGGACTGTTTTGAAGTTCAGACGATTATATTAATTTTTAAGTATTTACTGCGAATATGATAGTATTAATACAGCCAATGGACCAAGTATTGATCCAGAATTTAAAAGCAATTCATTGTCAAGGATGATAATGCGATATGTCACCATACCAGAACAATTAATTTTAAAAATAATTTTTTAAGTCAATTCCTACTTATAGATCAACAAAGAAAACTTTCATTTTAGCTACTTTTTATTAAATAACTACAATTAATATAAATATGTATATACATAGGACAGAATTGCAACATTAAGAAGTAATTTTTATTAATCATCATTAAAGTATCATATTGTCATCCCAAACAATCGTGTATATAAAATTTCAGTTCAACTGAATGCTTTAAAACGTGAGAAATGTATGAAAAATTAAATCAGTATGTATGAAAATTTAAAGTACTATTAAGGGGTTTTTGTCTATATTTCTGCTTTATTGTCATCCCCTTAAGAATAAGTCAAGATACTGGATTGCTTTCATGTTTGCTAATTATATAAGACTTTTATCTCTTACTGAGCTTCATGCAAGTTCCATTTTTCCACATTGAATCTCTCTCCTAATATTTCGTTCATATAACGTACACATTAAATCGAAAGTTCAGATAAATCGTTTTGACAGAACGACGATAAGCAAATAAACATGGGAAAGCAACAACAAAAAAACATTGTAATAGACGAAGTATTATACCACAAGAGTAATATAAATAATTTTAAATAAAATAAAACAAACACAAAAAAATATTATACATAACATCGTTTCAATAACTCCATCATTTATTTCTTCTATTTCAGCAGCATTTAAAAATAGTGGTACAAATTTGATTAATAACTAGAATTAATAAAAAAGCAGACGATATATTTAAAAAAATTTACGTATAGCTTAGAACCATTTCCGAATATGTTCAAGATTAATCAGATTTTTAAATAGTTAAAATATAAATGAGAGTACAACAAATACCGTTTTTGTAAAATATAACAAATGCATGATTTTAGCCTTAATTACATTTTCAAAAAATCGAACAGTTTAGGAACTAATTCGATAACTTCGGATCGTAGATAAAAAAATTATTGTTAAATTGTTGTTGAGATAAAATCTTTGGAAAATCTATAGAATTAGTGTCCCATGTAATCCAAATAAAAAAATCCTTAATTTAAGTAATTAGGAAAGTTTACGACGCAGTTAAGGTATTTTACAGTATTCTAGCCATTACTTAGCCTAAAATTAGGAGAAAAATCATGCATCATGGGAAATTATGTTTATTATACAGAGATTAATAATCAAAAAGATAATCATTATAGTTGTTGGCTAACATTGTATTTCAGAATTGTAGTAAAAAAATCAATAAATATCAGAAATTGATTAAAACTTACGAACATATTCTGTTGAAAATGCATAAATAAGAGATGAAACTGACAATTAAAACCCGATCCATGTTCCAAAAGTGAGATGTTTAGAAGTCTTAGAATGCGACTTAATTTTTTAAGAAATTCGTTCCATTATCTCGAAAATTCTGAGTAAGAGTTTGAAGAGAGAAAGTAGAGAGTATCGCGCATATCGGGATTCATCTTAACTTTGCTGACGAGCATAATTTCGAAATTTTGGTGATTTGCAATCAAGTACTTCAATCCAAGCAATCAGCGAAATTCTATAGTATGCTGACTATAACTTGTAATCGAAAGAAAATAAAAATTGGAAACATGTTTAATGAGTGTCTAGGGATAAGATAATTTTTCCACAACAAAAATTTCTAAAGATAATTAGTCTACTTTTTGTAAATAAACATATACTTTGTTGACAGATCAAAGAGATAGCAGTTGAAATGTTAAGTATAGAAAAAATTCATACTGATCAAAATAATTAACAGATGACTCAAAATAATCATTTATAATCAACTACCTTTTTTGATTAAATTAGAAATTAAAAAGAAAAATTGTCACATCTACAAACTTAAAAATATACAAATACAGTCGGATCTCCACATAAAGAACCTTTATATTGTGAATTCTTCTATATAGCGAACTTTTTCCTGGAACCAAGAACATTTTACGATTTTCTTAGTAATATAGCCTCCCAATAACGAAGTGCATTTTCTATATAATGAACGTTTTTCTTGTGATTTAATTTTTTTCTCCCTATTTTAAAGTATTTCTGGACATTTCAAGTTATTCTCCTTTTAACACACTTGATGGTGGTCATAAATCTTAAACTGGTTTTATTAGGGGCTTAATTCCCTGAGGGAGCACCTCACTCTCCAAATTGCCATACCACCCTTATGTGAGCCTCTACAGATATAACATACAATACTATCCTTCGACAAATGTCGACCATGACCATTTGGTAAACGGGGACATTTGATTCAAACACACATACATTTGGAGTATTTCAGAATGTTATTTTTAGACTATACAATAAGTATTTGGAATTTCGACATGTTAGCCAAATATCAGAACAAAAATAGGCTCCAAACAACATAAAATAATGATCAGGTTATGGAAGTAAAAATTAAAAATGTAGCATAGATACTTTATTGCAACAAAACCTCAAAAGATTAGGTGGTTATGATATCCATTCAAAATGTTTCAGACCGGCTGCATCATGTGAAGTTGTAAACTTGCAGACTTAAAATTTAAATATCATGCCGTAAGTGAAAATCTCTGTTTTTTTATTAATTTTTGAAAGTGTAATTATACTTTTCGGATACCCTATATTTAATTGCATTATCAACTCGAGCATCAAGTAGGAGATCAATTATCATTTACATAGCTACATACAAGTATTTAAACAAAACTGATAAAAGCAAACGTTCTTGGAGATTATTTTTTTCCGTATATTCAAAAACGCTTCTATACATTGTCTAATTTCCATTACTCCCCCCTCCCTCCAACCATCTTGAAAACCTTTAGAGAGCAGACTTCCTGACGAGAAATTCTAATTGGATTGGAGGATAATTGCACTTTGTTGGTGATTGGAGAAAGTCCAATCAGCATACTGAAACCTTTTGGCTGTCAATTTCCAGCTGAAAGATATTATAATTAGTTATATATGGTTGGTATAGGACTGTTCAAGTTGTAGCAGAATTCTGCCCACAGGAAGAAAGAAGTGGACATATGTAACTAGATCTTAGTAGACAAACTGAAATTCCCTCATAGAACGAATAATGAAAACTGATCTCAGTTACCTCATTCCTTTTTCTCGAAGTATGAACAAATGCATATTGAGAAACGAAAGTAGTCAAGTTTAAGATAAACTTACCAAACAATAACAGGAAATGCACTTGCAGTAAATCAACAGAAGATTGTATACAACCCTAGCTAAGCGAAAAACAATCAATCAAGCCATCTACCTGTACCTCGAATTATTAGTAAACTTTTGAGCCCATGATAAAATTGCTCAACTGCTACGTTCGCCTGAAGATAATTGATAGCACTAATACGCTGGACACTCAAAAATTTACACAGAGTAGGAAAAAAGGATGACTCAGTAGATATCAGCCTTTCGATTCGTAGAGGGGATCTGCGAATATTCAAACCAAGATATCTAGCCTCCCCCTCCCCCCCAGAAAAAGTTCTTGCTACAGTTTCGACAGTTCGGTTCTACATCGGTAGTGCTTCAGGGTACTTGGAAAATCATCAGTAACAATTAGCAGACAGCTTTTGCCTTCGACTGAAAACATTGGGCGTACAATGAACTGCTAGTATGGTAAAAGTTCCAAGTGCTAACTTCGGATATACTCTTGTTACCTTGGATTGCTGACAAGATGCAATTTTTGCACCATTCACGAAGGTTCTATGATTTCCAAGCAAATCGTTACTTCACGAATTTTAAAGCACCACTGGATGAGACACTTTGTAAATATTTGAGGTACATACGGTCTAGCAGTATCACTGGATACGTCACAATAAATGATTTTACTTAAAAGGGAAAAGTTTGAGCTATAAAACCAAATCTTCATCTGAAGATAGATCCATAGCCATAGCACCATATTCAAAAGAATTTGAGAAATCTAAGCGGTAAAATTCGAGAAAATCTGACTGCGACCACATTACTTTTACAAAAAAGATGTTCAATAACAATTTATAATCTGTAAAAACTTATATGCACAAGTTTTAAGTGTTTTTCAACTTTCTTGAAATAACCCCAAAACTTGTTTGACTATTTAGTACATGGGTTTTTAATCGAATTTCGTTGTTTTTAAATACAAATTAAATACAAATGTTGGAATTGTGGAAGACAAAGTTGATACATAAATTTTTTCATACTAGATTGTTTACTAAATGAAATTATACAGAGATTCACCATTCTAAATCATAAACATATATATATTAAGCATCACTATAAATTTTATTATACATTAAAGAAAAATATACAACAAAATATACGAATGTATTTATTGCACAATTTTCATGGATCATTGAAAATAATTCGCAAAATAGTTCAATGCAGTTTAAATAGAAAAAAAATTCTTTTTGTAATTATTTTATACATTCATGCAGCTCAAATGTCAAAAAAATATTCATACGTTTTAACAATAAAACTTTGTCATTTTTCAGTTTTACCATTTTTTATTAAAGATTTATCGGGAAAAAAAGCCCTGAAGATATATAAATAATTTTAATTAGTACACAATAATGCAACTAAAATAGTATGCAGGAAGGTCATTTTTCTATTTTTAATAGAAAACCTTTTCTATTAAAAATAGAATTTACTTTAAACTTTTCATAATTAAAATCCAAATGAGAACGATCCAGTGCAGGTTTATGCATCTGTTCCCAGATAAACTAGACTTAACCAGATTTTCTGATTATAAATTTCAATCCATAGTGCCAAGGGATCTGCGCCCAGGGCCCAAAATGAACTTAAACTGGAACTGGTTGCGCCACTGAGTTAAGTTAAAGATAGCGAAAAGTTTCTGAGATTTGTATCCATTATTACAGTCACGCACGCATTTGAAACACTTAAGTTCAGTTTGATTGAATATTTTTTCTCAAATTATCAAGGAACAATTGAAAAGATCTAAAAATTAGGTAAGTATACTTTCACTCAACTAAATTATTCACTACAATTACGATACTATAAAAAAAAGGGTTGGTTGACTGCGTCAATTAGTGCAACCATTAACGTTAGTGTTGGGTGTACGATTGCTCCCGGGCTAAGAACAGCGCTATCTACTTAAAATTCTAGCAACCAGTATAAATTAAAATTTTTCTGTGTGTTGCTGAGCTTCACTGCATGTTCTCTGTAACTGATAAATTCCCAAATGATTAGCGTTGAGCTTTCACATAAACTAGTGTACAAAATCAAGGTTACAAAAATAAAAAATTAGATATTTAAAAAAAAAGTCCTTTTAAAGCATGAAATTTAATATAGTAATACCTCATGCTGTGAGACAGGAAATGGTAAACAAGGAAATTGCACAGAATTTTAATGTATGCTGACATGCAAATGAGTGCCATTGGTCAAAACAGGATACACCATAACTCTGAATTGCAGATGTAATAAGAGGCGAGGCCACCTTGTACAGCTATACGTCACAACATACTCTCAAACAATTAATTAGGCTATTGATCAACAATTGTGGCAGCGATTTCCATTCTTCCAAAAGGGCCCATTTTAGCGCAGGAAGAGTGAGGCCTTGGAGGGAGTTGTCGAAATGCAAAGGTTCTTCGTACAGCATCCCACAAGTGAATCGGATCGAGGTTTGGAGACCTCGCTAGCCACACCATGCAGTAAAGGCGTTCTTCTTCCAAGTAATCGTTGACAAGTGCAACTCTGAATGGTGGATATTATCATCAAAAAAAGAGGTTTTCCAGGCTTTTGAAAATTTACCAAGTTCAACAATCATCTCATCCTTATAGTGTTCTGCTGTCATTGTGAAAGTAAAGGAGATAGAATGGTGTATTCGCACCCAACTTTATCCCTTTCCATGCAAGGATGCCAGTGTCACCAAAGAGATCGATTTTTCTGGTGTTTGCAGGATGACAGTGTTTTTCAGGTTTTCTCCAGATGAAAACTCCTCCATAATCGCTTTGTATACTGAATCGTAATTCGTCATTGAAGAGAATTCGGCGTCAATTGTGCTCTATCCATGAGGGTTTTTCGCAGCTCCAAGACAAAAGGACTCTCTTGTGAAGTTGTGTAAGGAGAATACACACCACTGGTTCATGCGCATAAAGACTGCTTTAAGTTAGCCTTCTATTCACAGTTTTTTTCTCAATACATTCGTTCCAAACGCAGCAGAGGTCTTGAGAAAACTGCCTGGCAGTGGTCCCCAACACCCAAACTGAGGATCAAATAGTACTGGACTACACAAAGAACATTGAATTATTTACATTATATTTATTGCGGTGTATTTCTTTCAAGTTTGTGTGACTTTTAATGGAAATCTCTTTATATTTCATGTTAAATCACTTAATATTCATTTTTTAGTGTAACTGTATTTTGTTTTAAAAGCATGTTTTAACCCTTTATCTACCGCATTATGTTTTACTGCAGTTTTTTCATGCAATATTTTTTTTTTGAATCACTACAATGAAAATTAAGGGATATGCATAAAAAAACCCTCAACTTTGGGAAATTTAACCCGTTATAGCTAATTAATTAATTAAAGATAATCAACTGTGAAATTAATTATATACATTGTTCACTTTAAATTAATAATCAAATTGTTTTCTAAGGTCTTCATTTACATACAAAAAAAAATTAGACACTTACCTTTTGACATTAACTATTTTTTCGGAACAAAAATTACAATCTTCGCAATCCACTGAAAACGCAATTTCTGCTATAAAACTATACACCTTCCCCACTAAAATACTCATCATAGAACCCATGCTCCTATATATCTAATATACTTGTAAGTAAATGAAATCAAATATGGTATGTACTTACTTTATTATTTTACAAACATACTTTATGTGTAATGAAGTTTTCTATTTCAATATATTTTCCCATCAAATCTGCTATTTATTTTTAAAAAATTTGTTTAAAAATAAAAATACAGAGTCATTTATATTAAAATACTTTGCTGACAAAAATTGAAAATTTCCTATTTATTAGAGTAAAATAAATTTAAATATTCAAATATAAAAACCCCAAAACATTCTTAAAATAGGGAATATTTTCAAATGTATAAGTTTCACTAATGTCAATCTAAAAACATTTTATACATCTCATTTATATAACTTCCAGACACATTTCTATAAAAATAAAAGGAAGAGATACAGTTAAAACATAAAAATCACAGCATTAATATTCATGGCAGTATGTTAAAAAATGAAAACATATTAGCAAAGTTTTTATTAAGTTTAAAATTAATACAGAATACAAAAATCTAGCTCAAAGTTTAAAAATAAAGTTAAAATGCAAAGTTATAACTAAATATTTTTGTGCAAATATAATTAAGAGAACTGTTTAAAATTATTAAGAAATTAGATCTTCAATACATAAATAAATTCTTTAAAATCTCTTTTAATCTATAAACAATGTTATTTTCAGAAGTATAATTAATTTTAGTACAAATATACAAAAACAAATTAATTTTTTTCCAATTTTTATAAATATTAATGTTTAAGTTCTTGTCAATTATTCAGTGATTATCTAGAAATTCTACAATTATATAAAAAAAAAAAATCTAAATATTTTAACTATTTAGTTTAACAACAAAGCATAATCATTTGCAACCCTTTACACAATTAAAATAAATTATATACATGACTACCAATATTTTCACTTGGTATAGTATAAAATCAAGACATTTCCAGCAAATGCAAAAATAAATATATTTCCAACAAATTACAATTTGTAATAGCAGTTTATTTAATTTTAATTTAAGCATTTATCACATGAAACAATAACCACACATCAACAGTTTTTTGTCCTCCATTTATGAATATCTTCTTGATGAGCATCAGGCATTAATTGATGACGTACACCATCTATCACATAGTTTGTAGCTTCAGTACCAACAATAACAGGTTTAATTAAAGCTTTTGGTATTTGACGAAGAACACCCCCTATAGCACCAGGAACACCTTTATGTTCATGCTCAGCAGATGCAGCAATATACATATCACGTGACACATCAGTCATACCCTATAAGAGAAATTATAAGTCAGAATGCCAAATATTTTCAAATACTTGTCAAGATTAAAATAAAATGTAGAAAACCTATTTAGCCCACTTTAAACATCATAAACTAATACAGCTTTCTAAAAACTAGACTTCCATCATGAGGATAATTTAAGTAATTCCAACAAGAGAAAAGAAATTCAATAATCTTGAAACCACACATTAACCTTTTTCTAAAAAAAATTCTACCTTTATTTATTTGCAATTACTTTCACAACTATATATATAGAGAGAGAGAGGTAATTATAGTAAACTTATATTTATAGTAAATTGATATTTATAGAGTATAAAGGAAATATATAAAATAATTTTAGTTTTTCTCAGCACTTTTGAAATAGTAACTTGCAAAGAGAATCCTGTCACATACATTTGATTAAAATATATCAAACACTAATAAAAATTATACTATTTATATGGAAAAGATAGAGTAATAATTAGTTCAGCAATCTCCAAAAGAGAACGAAATGGTACTCAGAGAAGGGGGGAAGATCCTACAGTGAGTGATTTAGTTTTTATAAAGAACATTGTAGAAATCACACACAATAGTAGCTTACGAGAAGATTCACATACATTAACAATTTTCCAAAAAACATAAAGAGCTATGAAGGCCAAATATTACTATGGACTTTTTAAAACTTCTTGTGCACATAACATATGTGGTACTCAATATTAATCATTTTTTAAACTTAACAATCATAATAGCACCCTCAGTAGCGCATGCTCTTCAAGTGTGATTCCTTCAGTTTAGCTTTTGCTGCTTTAACACAATTTTTTCTAGTGAATAAAATTTACTAATTTTTGACCATCCTAAATTAATGAATTGACTGTCCTTGAAATCTGTTTAATTAAACTGATTAATTCTGTTTATTTGTTTTTAAAAGAAGAAAATTCACTGAGTTTAAAGCTATAACACAGTCCTGTGTTTAAATTTGATTAAATTCATTTGTAGCCAAATTTTAATCAAATCACATTGTTTATAAAATTACTGATACAGTGTCTGCTTTCATGCTTTTTCTCCCCTGGGAATAGAAAAAAAATATGTAAGAATCTTACAATTTCCTAGGAATCAAGTAAAGAAAGCCTAGTCATGCTACAGGAAAGACAAACTTTGTGATTTTTTAAAAAATTAAATGACAATGAAATCTATGGTTTTTCATCTATTTATTTTTTGGTTGCTGTGAATATTAAACAGTAAATGGGAGATATTAGGGAGAGGAACAGTAAGCTAATGATGCAAATTTTGTGAAAACATATAAAAATGAAAGATCTAGATGTAAAAGCATAATAAAAGTCTGAAAAGTGCAAATTTTTCACATAAATTGTAAAAGTTGGTTAAGCAGTATACAAGTGCTTATATATAAATATAATTGGTCATCTAATCTTATTGTCTCTTGTAAAGTAAGTCTTATTGTAGCAAGTCATGTACTGTACTTGAGTAGAGAAATATGGGTGAAATACTGCATTCTATTGTGTATAAAGTATATAAATATGTGAAAAGCAAAGATCGCTTTCACTATAATCCACATCAAAATAGTGTTCAATAGCCAAAGAATATTTTTGTTAAAGAGTTTCCAAGTGCAATAGAAAAAATAGATTAATAAAATATGACATTTTTTTAAAAAATTACATTTGCTTTGAAATAAATATTTTTCAATTTTGCTAAATGCAAATAAAAAGATCTAATATCTCAATATGAATTTAAAATGATCCCCAATTAACCAAAAAAAAAGTATGCTTCTTATTTATAAAAGCCTACATATTACATTCAGAATATCTGTAATACATTATACTCAATGAAAAATCATATATTGATATAATTACCACTTTAACAACATTAGCAGCACTAGTGAGACCTTCCCTCACATCAGCAGGCTGAGTGATTTGACGAAAAGTTTCTTTTGGTTTTTGGAATTTACTTGGTCCAGGAGAAACCATATCATATCCAATTATAGCAACACTCTGTGTGAATACAAAACATCACATTAAACTTTTCACTGCAGAATAATTACTTAAACATTAAAATGAAATAAAATTTCTCAAAAGATTAAAGGTTGTATTATATACACATATAATTAAAGAAAGCTTTCTCACAGTACAATAATATCTGTGCATGTAAAAAAAATGCAAGTCATTCTTAGTAGGGGAAAAATTACACAACAATCAATCTTTGCTCATTTTTTTAAGTAATGCCAATCATCAAGTTAACTTTATTTAACATAGTAATATACACATTTAATAATGCCTGTGTACACTGCTAACGAAATATTCTACAATTGTATCTTTTAATTTAAATTACCTGTATTGTATAAACTAATCCAGATGCTAAATCTAAAAAGGCCATGACTGCAGATGTTGATAATGAGGAAGCACCACGTTGAAGACCTCTTACAATTTGACCATCTCTTTTATACTGAGCAACAGGAAAATAGACAAAGTCTTTTACACCTTGAACTGCAATAATAATTAGAATTTTAATAAAAATAAATATTCTTTTTATGCCATACACTATAAACTATCCTGAGACAACATCCATTTAGCTATTTATAATATCCCAATAATTTAAGCACAAATCAACTTTGGTTTGCAACTATAATTTAAGGGCATGTTTCAGAAAATTTTCAATATTAATTCCATAAGTTTATTTTATAAAAATTTTTCAAGAAAATAAAACAAATACCCTTAAAACTTTTGGAAGAATAAGATTTTCAAATACATACTAAGTAAAAAACAAATACTATTTATTCGCATAAGATGGTCAGAAATATGTAATTAATATAGTGCCCTATCTATTTAAAAATGTAGCTTATTATACGCACACACATATAAAAATTGTATACCAAGAAGTCCTTAAGGGATATATTGTTGAAAATCCTTCAATAAATTAAAACTACATAAAACCTAATGTAGTACTATACATAGAAATCTATTTAAGTTAAAATCTAATGCATAGGGAGAAAAAGTGTCCAATTATTATTATTTATTTATTTTTTTATCCTTTCAAATTAGAATTTTGATATAAGTTGCAATTTATTTTTTCATTAGCAATCTATTAAACATCTTTTCTGTAGCAAACCTGTATTAATGCTAAATTTTTTACAGATGTCATTTATATTATTCACATTTCTAAAATTATAAATGCCATTGCATCAAATTTAATAATACAGACTAGAAAAGTATTTTCCAAATAAAAATATCCATAAACTATAATAATAGTAAAAAAATTAAAATTTTACTTATTCTTAAACCTGGGAAGAATGATAAATCTGAGAATGAGTAATTCAATAAATATTTTTATAATTCAGAGACTAAGATATTGATTGAGACGGATAGAAAAATTTATTTCAATGCTATTTGAATTTTTAGATAATTGTTTACGCTACCAAATTCTTAATTTCGTTCAAAATAATTTTCAAATAAAATATTGATTATAATTTTCATTTACATTTTAAAATTTTGCATTGAATGTTTTAATTAATTATTTGATTTTTTATTAATATGTCACACTAATTTTTTATTAATGTTAAAGGGCCCGTAATTTTAAAATGTCCAGCCAAATGACAAGAACAGCACCCAAGTTGGTAGCATACTCTTCAAGCTTTCACATCACAAAAATGTGAGGACTTTGAGCATAAGCACCTTTAGGTGACAGGTCTTTATATCTTCACAATTCAAACTCATGACTCACTAATTACGAGTTTATGATTATGCCACTTGGCTGTCATAGCCCCAAACTTCCATCAAAGTGATAAAACAAAGAGCTTCCTGAGTATCTATAATGATTACTTAGAACCATAAAAAGAAAACAATATGATTCTTTTAATTTCTTTTAAAGAACAAAATTGACGAGGAAAAGATAGGAATATCTGAGGCTTTAATATATTTCTTTCTGTTCATATGTCTTAAGGCACAAATTGTACCTGAAATTGCCTCAGAAGTATACTTATCAGGAACATAATAGGTTTTAAGATTTGGGTCTTCAAAAAGAAAATCTCCTTTTTCTAATACATAGGTCATTGCAGCACTTTTTTGTAAATACTCTGTAATGACCTTTTTCAACCAATATTCCATATTTTTTGTTTTACAAATTAATAGTATTACTTCCAATACTCATGAAAACATGACAAAAATTTCACTGTTTTCAATTAAATTTTTATATTCATTAAATTAGTTTCCAAATTCAGTTTCATTTTTATTTCCTAGTCTGCAATACTAATGTGTTGGCTAAAAGCAATATGTGCAACACTTTCAGTATATTTGGTATATCAGAGCCAATGTTTATTTTTCTTTATCAAAGAGGATTTAATTTTAGCATTATTGATAATCAGCAAAGAATAAAATCAGTTCATTTTTGTAGTTGGTTCTTTTCTTTTATATTGCCTTGACTTCCTTTGCATGTCACACAGCTGCAATACATTAATTCCACAGTAGAGTAATGAGAAGAAAACCATTATCATACATGTTTCTGGATTTTCAAAGAGAATTTTTTAGAGAAACCACACACACAAGCACGTTTATATCATCTTGGGTTTTATCTAATAATGAGTTGGATAAAAGAAGTTATCTTCAGTTGAGATTTGGAAAACCATTTTTTTTTTTCATTTTTGTAGCATGAATTTTACTTTTTTTTTTTTTTTTTTTTTGTCTTTGAAATATTTTTAAGGGCATATATTGTTTTCCACTCTTTTCAAAAATTGTTTTAAATCTCTGAGAGGTGTAGAATGCAAAAGAAAGTATTGTTCCTTGCTTTACATTTGCTACTAATTTAAATAACAGCTTTTGAACTTGATCGCAACATCACTGAACTCAGTAATACTAAATATATATAGTTTCCAGGAAGAGAGCTAGAGAGTTGGTCTTAGAATTTATTCCATTTAGGAAATGGGAAAGAATTGAGGACTAGTGAGGTAAAGTTATACAATGTCACATCAAATATAACATATTGCAAGAACTACAGAACTCAAAAATAGAAGATAAGATAATGCGAAGGCCTTTAGGAAGGCTTATATACAATTAATGTTACAATTTTATTATTATTGTAACAAAAGATATTTTTAATATCATCTGTAATAAGAAATAAACATTTTTACTTCAATGTACTTTCCCCCTTAAATGATGGAATAGATAAAAAATTTATGACAGTAAATTTCTAAATATTTATTATTATATAAATTCTACGAAATTGTAGAAAGAAAATATCTGTGTCTGTGACATAATAAAAATTCCTCAAAATTTAATTTTAACTCTACTTGTCAACCACATTCTTAATTTTCAGATACATTATCAATCATAGATTGAATAATGTTGATGTTCCAAATGTTGAATATTTACATATATGTAGAAAAAATATTTTTATTAAAACTTTACAATAGCCAAAAAAATATGTTAAAAAACTTACATAATTGTACAAAAGAATGCATTGGTCCAACACCTCCCAAAATACTTGGTAATTGATTTTTTAATATATCTTGTTTCCATTCATTGGTTGCATATGAAAGTATTTTGTGATGGCCTAGCAAGCTAGAAGAGTAAAATGAATAAATAAAAATAGAATAAAAGACATATACTTCAGCCACACCAAAGATACCACCGGTAGTTTAAATAAAACAAAACATTTAATAAATACTAAAGCATAAATTTAAATCCGATTTGTTAAATATAGAAAACAGTCACTTGAATCATAAATAATCAAAATAAATGCATTTTTGATAAAAAAAAAAATTAAACACTTTAGCATGAACTTTGATTCAATAAACATATTTTTTTTTTCAATTCTTTTGTTCCATAAAATGGATACAAGATTTCTTATTGTCTGTTTTTTAATTAAGTCATTAATCATCAAAACTTTTCAATTGAATAAGTGGAGCCTTTAATGAGCTCAATTTTATAACTTAAACATCAACACATAAAAACTCACTACATTACACTGAATACAATTATATAGATAAATCAAAGGGCACAGCAACATTATCAAGTGGCAATAGCTAAATTAATGCATTTCACATTTAACAGTTCTAGATCTGGTGGCCATTGTAAATTATTCAAGTAAGGCTATTAGGAAACAGAGATCATTCCTAAAAGGACTTAAACTAAATATCTTATTACAAAAAATTACATTTTATTCATTACTTAAATTCTCTCAAAGCCATTCAAGACAATAGTAACCAAATATGTATGTTAAAAAAGTATAGGTGTGAAAACAACATCACAAAATAAATTTGATCCTTAAGTTTATTTTAGGTTTTTTAAAAATTAAATGGCTAAATACAAAATACAAATGGGGAGTTATTAAAGACCATAAATATATATATAAATATTAAATGACATGCATGATTAAAATTGACTTGCATTTTTCTAATATTTTTTTTCTTGCATGAAGTCTGTGATATATACTTAATTGCTAAAAGTTATGGGTTTTTTCCTAATATGAGGGAATTCCTTTAGCCCAGCAAAGCATAACAAGTTAAGATGACACGAACTCAGATAATTGGAAATTCTCTGAAGAAATACTCAGCCATTCAACCCCACAATTGTAAAAGTAACTAAAGCATGATTTTGTACATGAACTAACCATCTAATTATGCCCCATAAATGTTCAGTTGGATTTATGCCTGATAATCTACACAAATTATTAGCTGGAATTTTCTAAAATCTTCAAACCAACTGCAATAATTTTAGCCCAATGATAAGCCCATTGCCAATCTAGAAAATTCCATTGTTGTACAGGTATACAAAATCAATGAATGGATGTAAACAGTCTACAAATAGTTGAATGTATACATTTCTTACACGAAGCTCTCATCACTGTGATATCTACATATTACTATCCAATGATTTTCACACATCAGTGTAATTCTTGAATTCTTAAGTATTACAATTAAAAAAAATAATAATGTATTTTAAATATAAAATGTTTACATTAAAACTATTTAAAGAAACACTTACCCATGTCGATAACAAAGACGTTTTAAAGTAATCTCAGAAGTATTAAGTTGTCCCAAACCCATCAACAAGCCTTTCAAAGCCCCCTGTATATGAATGAGTTATAAAATTAATGAAAACACACACATATACATAAGCATCTTTCAAAAATTTAAAATCCGTATAATTTGGAATTATTTTACATAAAATACTAAGTAACTTACAGGTATCTAATAAAGTTACAAAAACTTATAACAAAGGTGATCATTTATAATAAATAATCATGTACTGCCTAAATTCTATGCAGTTTTACTAATAACTGAAACCAAAATTTATTTCTATGTTAGTTTCTAACTTCAAATAAGTGAATGAACAAGTTCAACAATGTTCGCTTTAGAACTCTGTAAGGGAAAAATGATTAAAGGGGAAAAAAAGTTTTTTATGTAATAACCCTAGAACATCAAGAAATTTCCAATTTAAAAGACATTCCTTGATAACTCTAATTTAACATTTTCTTTTTCTCATTAATCATTCTCTGAAGGTTTTCAGGGCATAAAATGTTCTTGTATTAGTTTAGATTAAGAATAGAAATATGAAATTTTCAGCAAGTTTGAATACACAAAAAAAAACTAATCAGAATATTTAATTTTAAAAAGTATGCACACTCTAAAATAAATGCATAATATGCTTTTGTTTTGCAATTCTTTCGCATTATAATTTATACATCTTACATGAACATATAAAATTAATCCCACAATATATATACAAAATATGTTTTACTTACAAAAAACTCTCAAAACTATTACAATTTTAAGAAGATCTAATGATACTCATTTGTATTTTTTTACTTTATTATTAGTAAGTGAGCTGTGGATTTTCAAGAACCATTTTGAAGTAAAACTTTAATGAAAACTAATCCCCCTACTTTAAACTTTTTTATTGAAAAATATATATTTTTGCACATTTTTCAACTTGTGTTTTAATCTTCCGAAAATAATCTTATCTATTTGGATAATACAGCCCCCTATAATTTAAAGCAATTCTCCAGAAGTAAAAAGAGGCATTCTCATCTTATGGTATGTAATATATATTTAAAATATAGAATTAAAAACATAAATAGAATGAAATTTTGAAAAACATACCTGTTCCATCAGAACATGTTTACCTTGGTAATCAATTCGTATCAAAACATCGGGAGAAAAGGAAAAAACCCTAAAATAAAAGTAAAATTATCATTATCTTAAATATATGTATTAATTTAAGTTTAAATATTATTAAAACCTAAGCTCAAATGTTATACAACCAATTTTGCCTGTTTAAATATCCCAGAGACTTTTATGAAATTTATATTTAATACCTGGCTATAAATTGATAAAAATATCATTTATATAATAGTATAATTCTGTATCAATTTCAATTCTTAAAATTTGCAAAGTTTACCGTTATTTTGTTCTGCATGATTAAACAATGTTATATTGCCATACTGTAATGCATGTATTTTTATTAAATAAAAAAAGAAAATCATTTAACCATTTACAAGAGAAGAAAAATTTCAATCTGTTATTTATACTTTTTTAAAGATCACAATATACATCCAATTAAAAATTGACAAAATTCAAATAAAGGGAAATTCAGACTCTTCAAATGTCGCAAGATATATTTTCCCCAAGTTAAAAAAAATTAATTTTTTTAAAAAAATTTTATATTGTAATTAAAAAGTACAATAGTAACAAAATAAAAAACAAAACATTTGAATTAAACTTTAAAGCTTATTTTTTTTTACTTCTTTTGAGATTTTAATATATTCTTACAAGGAAGAAAAAATTGTAATGCAATAATAAATAAAAGAAAAATTATAGCCTTTAGAACCAGATGACAAAACACCTTGGCTTTATAACAAATATATAAATTGTATAAATATAACAGACAGAGATAGAGAGAGGCAGATAGAATATAAAGTATGATATTTATACCTATAAAAAGTTTCAGAACTGCGGCTTGCATTATGCTGAGATAAAGGCATATTTTTCACTTGACTGGCTGCTGCATTCACTTTTGCATTAGAATCTCTCTCTGAAAACAGAAAAATTCATATATTGGATCATTAGATGTGTTTTTTCATTGCAAGTAGCAGTATTAAATTAAATTATACCAATTTGAGTGCCCACAATTTTTTTTTTTAAAAAATTCCATTTACCTTACATATTATTCTGTAAAAATAATTAATGACATCAGTTATAAATCATAACATTGAAAAACATTTCCTACAAGTGAAAAAAACATTATTTACTTATAATGCTTAAGGTAACTTTTATTTTTCTTACTAAAAAAATATTACAATTTATACGACTATCATGATTATGTGAAAAATCTATGTAAATGAAAAACCAAATTTGTGAAATATCCATACAATAAAATTTCCGATATTTCTAGAATTTGAAGTAATGCATAAAATTAACTTAAAAAAATTAATGTTATGAAATATTTATTGAAACACTTTTTATGAATAAGTACATTAAGTATATCTGTGAATAAAAAATCAAAAATTCATTTTAAATTATTTGAGTAAAATGTGTTATACTTAAGCTTTGTACTTTTATCACAAAATTAATAAAACAAAACTAATAAAAAATATTAAATTATTAAACAAATATAATAAACACTCATTAATCCAGATGGCCCTTTAACAAAATTCAAAGTTGACAAATATAAATGAAAAAGTGATTATGAGCATAAAACAATGAGTCAGTAAAGATAAGCCTGGACCACAATATTTTAAGTAGCTTTTTTCTGCCCAAATACATATTATAAAAGGGTATGTCTTGTATAATTACTAAGCAGTTTTAATTTGTCCTTCAAAAAATGTTTTTCTTAAGTGGTAAGTGTTTAGTTATATACTTTGGTTCTATTTATAGGTTATATACTCAATTCTCTTTCATTAACCCAGAAAAACTAGAGTTCCGATTAATCCTGACTAATGAAGTTGTGTACCATGAATACTAACCAAAATGCATGCAAATTTTACTTTGTATGTGAATCAAAGGATACAAATATTTACTTAGAAATTAAGTACAAATATGATTCTTATCAAATTGATAATATTAAAAGATACAATAAAAAGAGTAAATAAAACACAGTCTAAGATTCTTTCACAATAACAAAATAATTTTTTATACTAACTATTGTCTTATTTGAATTTGTCATGCATTTATATTCACAAAATATTATTGAACAATATCTCTAAGAACAGAAAAACTTCTAATAAGAAATTAATTTTAAAATCCCTTACAAAAAACAAAAAAAAAAAAATTAGAGAACTATTTTTCTGATTCTTTACTAAAACTACCTTACCTTCTTCATTTTCTTCTGGTGATGCACCAAATACTTCTTGGAAAAAATTTATAAGAAATATCAAAGAATCCTAAGGGTAAAAAATTGAGGAATATAATTAATACACTAATCTTACACTAGACTGTTTTAAAAATTGCAATTATAAGGTAAAAATAATAAAATAACTATTTACCTGATCAATATTTAATCTTATTGGTTTACATGATACATATAATGAACACTCTTCACTCACACAATTTGGATCAGGTCTAGAATAGACAGCTTTAATTTCAATCTGAAAATACAAAAACAGCATTTCAAAAACTAAAATTTAGTTTAAATTCCCTTATGCAAATTAATCTAGAAGTAAATATTTGAATTAAATGAAATAAATTTTCTTGAAAGGCTTTTTCACAATGGAAAAAACTACTAATATACTAATAGTCTAATGAAACATGAACATTTCAAGTACAATAATGTTTATTAATGAATGATTCTCATAATTTTTTTGTATTAGTTATTATAAAAAGCAAAAAAAAAATTACCATGTTTGCACTGGATTGACGAGGAATCTGCTTGCTTGAATATTGATATAAAAATTTATTAAAATTTGAAGATTTCAAGCGATCTATAATCTCAACATCATTAACTAACAATATATATCTGGATGCATATTCATTATCTTCAGGATAAATCTCTCTTTGAAATTTCACCTGGTGGAATGAAATATAAAAATACTCTCAATTTAAGATAACAAATGTTAACGTATTTAAAAAAATAATTCAAATGAATACACATTTGAAAACTTCATGTATACAAACCCCTCATATTTACAGAAAAATTTAATTCTTGTTTTCATTCGAAATTGAGAGATATTTATCACAAAAATCAAATAATACAAAATTTTTTTAGAAATTTTCACCTTCAGTTTAAGAATAAAATGTTGCATAAATTACTCAGAATGAGAAGGAAAATTTCATGAACCAAAAATTACACTTTACAATGATATAAAAGGTAAAAAATGATTTTTTCTTAGTACCATTATAGCCATTGTAACTTTTAAAAATATTTTAAATTATCTTTCATTAATAATTAAACGATAAAAAGAAAACGTAAAATATTTTTGCACATTAGTTTAAAAACAGTGAAATAAGAACTTTAAATATTTTACCAATGAATATGATAGGTAAAGGTTTGATAACTATTTGATAACAATGAAATAAATGGTCCTAAAATTTTATCAATTTTTTAAATTAATTCATAGTGACTATCATTACAATATAAAATTCAGAGATATTTTGAGTAATTACCTTAATTTTGAATGAATGTAATAATAATTAGATAATTTAAATTAAAGAATTTTTATAATAAATGCAGAAATAACTCATAATGCATGCATAAGAAGTACATTGAACAACTTTATAAATACAAACTGAGGCAGCCATTAAGAGAAAAAGCAGTAGAGATGCAAATTTTCCATTTCAACATGCCATGTTACCATTCACACATATAAAGCATGAAAATTTGCACCAAAGAAGACAACCTACTTTGTCATGGTACGAAATTGCTGTTGGTTATTTCAAGCTCAGATTTTCCACCAGACTGATGTTCACTTCACTAAGGGAAAGTTTTCCTCCTTACTAAATTGTTTTGGATTCGATTTTAATATTAAGAGCAAGCTACATATTATGATTTGGATATTTCATGTAAATACAGTTAATGAATCTCCTGTTCACTAAAGCTTCTGTCTTCCTAAGTACTATCCTTTGTAATAGACCCAAGAGGCATGAATTCTTATCTAAACCTTCTCATGGACCTCTACTCAATACTAATTTTGGTAAGTCACCCACTTTTTTCAAAATTTCCCCCCAATTGAAATGTCATTAAAAAATGGCTGAAGGTACAACTTTCACAGATGGAATCATGTAAAAACCTAAAACGGCTGTGTTAAGTTGCCTCCTTTTTTTTTTTTTTTTTTTGGAAAAGCTTTTTGCTTTGCAGTTTACAATTATTATTGAGAATCATTATTCCACATATCTGGTATATTTCTTATAAATACAGTTTAAAAAAAAATTTTTTTAAATAAGTCAAAAGTATGTATATTTTGCATGATTTTGGACAGCAAAATTTTGTTGTAAAAAAAAAAAAAAAAAAAAACAGTTTAACATAAAATTTTCAAAGCCCTAATACATAAACTTATTTTTTTTTGGGAAAATTTTTTTAAAAAATTAATTTTATATAGGAATTATAAACACATTATTAGATTAAAAGGTTTTTACCTTATTTAAAACAAGTTTCATCAGAACATTTTGATCTCGATTTGCTCCACCAAGTGAGAGAAATGAATCCAATGAATGTTCCTTTGTTTGATCAATAGTTACTTGTTCAGTAGAATATTTTACAGCATTACTGTTAGTCAGATTTGTTACTTTACAAAATGTTACATTAGAATTATTAGTATCCACATCAATGGATTGTAAATCATTAAAAGAAACTGTAGCATCTTTCCTGAAATTAAGAAGACATCTTTTAGATAAGTTATGCATGATTCAGTGGCCTCAAAATGCAAATCAGTTACTTACAAATTTATTAATTACCATTAATAAAAATGGAAATTCAATAACATTGAACAAAGTCCATAAAAAATTAAATACAGCTACATTAAAAATAAATAACAACTAATCCAGAATTAATGAGTTTGTTTATTTCAGTATACAAACATTTTAAATAAATAGTTCATATGAATTCTAATTTAAATAAAAGATATTGACAAAATAGCACCCTTTTCAATTTTATCAATTTTTTTTTTTTTGAATATTTAAAAATTTTTAAGTAAGAGAAGCCTCAAAAGATATTAAATTAACAGTAAATTAACCAAAGCGTTAAAAATTCTTTGAAATATTTCGCTTCCAACTAACTTTTTCGAAATATATACATATGGCTTTTGAAACAATTATTCCACTATAGCTTTTTATCCTTAGAAATTATTGATATTAAATTCAGAATTTGCACTACACATCTAAAGCAAGATTTAAATTTGTTTCCTTTTCATTTGAACAATGAATGTTTTTATAAATGTAAGCAGGAAAGGAAAGAAATCATAAAATGTGACAAAATGTATCAGGAATTTTGAAATCACTAAGTAAAAAAAAAGTACACTTAGCAAGACAAACTTAAAAGGAAAACAAAATAGAAATTTAAAAAAATGCTATGTAGTGAATATTAATTAAAATGAATCTTGTAGGAAAAAAGTAATCAAAAAATATTTAATTAATTGTATATCCTCCTCAATTTTCAACTCACAAAAAACCTCACAAATTTATAAAGTATTATAATCAAAGCTGAATTCATAAAAAAACTTTTGTTATAAAAGCTATAAGAGGGACAATAGAACTCAAAGTATTAAAAATAGAATTGTCATTGACTAAAAAAATATTGTATTTAAAAAAAAAAAAAAAAAAAACTACACTCTTTTATAACAGCATTGAATAATTTGTAATTAAATTAAATTTATTAGTATGGAAATTAAAAATTACGCATTGAATGAAGAACAAAATTATGAAAAGTGAAGAATAAATATATATATATTTTTTTTAAGTGTGTTTGAACAGTTATTTATCAACTTGGAATCTGTTTTGTAGATTTTCACATATAACTCAGAAACTCTCAAAACAAATTTTATAAAAAACAAAAATGCAAACTACATCCATGAAGACAAATTAACTTTGTAAAAGGAAATAAAAGATGGTGCTTATTAACCATGGGAACTAAGTGAGTAAATTAATCTATTCACATGTCATTATATATTTACAGCATCTGATATTACTTTTGTCTAGTTGCAATAAAATTCATCAAAATTGCTAAAAACATCTT
Organism: Trichonephila clavipes; assembly: GCA_019973935.1. Taxonomy (NCBI): domain Eukaryota; kingdom Metazoa; phylum Arthropoda; class Arachnida; order Araneae; family Nephilidae; genus Trichonephila; species Trichonephila clavipes. Next base: position 316,471 of record BMAU01017700.1, read on the forward strand.
GTTTTACTTCTATTAATTTATGTTGGAAATTATGCAAACAATCATAGTTTATTTCTTATTCACACCAAGAAAAAAACAAGTTCATTGCAATACAAACAAAAAAAAACAATAATGTGATACATTCTTTGGTTGTGGACTTATAAACAGATGTAATAATAAAAAACAGCCAACTAATTAGTCATAAATTTTAAAAATAACCATACCTCAGGACTATTTAGAAAAAAATGTTTTCAAAAATCAATGCAAAAAGCATTTTTACGACCAAAAATACTTACTTTTTGTTTTTATTTTTCTTTTTTCCTATAAAGAAAAATACATAAGATAAATGACACATTCATAATGCATAGAAAATAAATACAAAAATTAAAAAAGAATTATAAAAAAATCCACTAATAACAAAATGCAAGCTTTTAATTTTAAAAACATTTGTTTTAGATTAATAAAATATTCATGTTTATTATATAAATACATAAATTGTTACTTTTTACAAATATATATAAACGTATAAAATTACCAGGAACTTTAAAATCGTTTCCTCCATATAAATGCCAATCCAAAGACATTTCACGTAAGGTAAGTAGCACTACTGGCTTTGGAAAGTGTTTTGGAGCTTTTAAGACATCAGATTTTCCTGGTGGCACAGAAAAATGGTCTTCAATTATTTTTATTGGCCCATCTGTCAAGATTCGTACTTGAGGTTCCCCATTTCTAGGCTGCATACAAAAAAAAGAGGATATATATAATTTTTTCCAACATACAACTTTTAACATAAAAAATTTTATACATTGTACAGCTTGATTATTATATTGTGATTTTTATATACCACTGGGCCTATGTATACAGGTCAAGTGGTAGAGTGTCACACTTCCACAGCACAGGTTTGGGGTTCTATCCTCGGACTGGGCAAGGTCAACTTAGCCTTTGATCCCTTCAATGGGTTGATAAATACAAAGCTTGCTTGGGGACTAAACATTGGGAGTCTCACTTCAGATTGACCACCTGATCAGAACATCTGCTCATGCACATCAGCGCCCAGTAGTCTTGTATACTGAAATGGGCACAGTAGGCATTGGCCCTCATGGGCTGCTTCGTCACTGAGTTTGCTTATATATAAGCAACTAAAATATTATACTTCAGTTACAAACACAACACAAACAAATTATAAAAATCACAAATACAACCATACCATTAGTCCAACTCCAGGATCATCTTCCAAAATACAAAATTCATCATCCATATTAATAATAGAGAAAGCTTCAGATGTCTTATCAGAATCTCCACCATTCTGTCCTATATGGAATATAATAATAATCTACGCAATTTCATTTAAAAAGAGTGAATTATACATTTAGAAAGAATAAATTTAAAATGAGTGAGTTGTAAATAGTTTACATTTAGAAATGTGTATAAACATGTTATGAAATTATGCCTACAACAAAAATATTTTATGGCTTATTATGCAGACAAAGCTTATATTAATTTTAGAAATGAATTATTTACTTTTTAATTTTCTATCTGCTAAAAAAATATTTGTTTTAAAAATTGCAACAGTTAACGATAAATTGATCTAAAATTTTCAACTGCATCAATACAAGTTAAAACACAGCTATATTCAGAATAACACAAAAATGATAGCATTTTAATAGTCATCAAAATTAACAATATGCAATATTAGTAAAAATTATGATACAAAAAATGTAAGCAGCAAACAAACAAAGTAGCACACATATAATATTTTTCTTAAGAATATTAAACATTAAAAACATTGGATTTTAAAAAAAATTTAAACAAATGTAAAAAAGTTAGCCATCTAAAATAATTTAATCAACACACTTCTTAAAAACTTGCCACAGACACATGCCAACAATAAATGTTATTTAAGGAACTAAAAGAACCTGAGTGGAAATCTTTAGGGAAATCTTTCATAGCTTCGGCCATTAAAAGATGTAAATTCTCAGAATCCTCATCCTTAACAGTAGAACTTTTGGACTTCTGATTCTCCTATTATGAGAGAAGAAATATATATATATTCAACTATATAGAAATTCTACTGAACACTACCGATTTCTAGTAGAAGTAAAGATATATATAAAGGATCATGAAACTCTTTTTAAATATGGATTTTTTAATGCTTCAAAATTTCATGTAATTTCAAAAATTACATATTACAACAATTATAGAAATTTCAAAATCTATACATATAAATAAAAATGAAGTGTGTGTTTGTAATTTGAAATTAACAGCTTTTTACTAAATGTATTTAAAAGTATATACGGTACTTACATGAAAAAATCAATTTTAAAAATTTTTGTCTATCTATCAGTCTTTCTGTCTGTCTGTTTGTTCCAGCTAATCTCTGAAACGGCTGGACCAATTTTGACGAGACTTTCACTGGCAGATAGCTAATGTTACAAGGAATAACTTAGGCTACTTTTATTTTAGAAAAAAAAATTAGGATTCTGAGAAAATAAAATTAAAACCAATGAAATAGTGAGCAATATCCAATTCAAATAGGGATTATTTATTTCAATAGGGACTATTTTTATTCAATAGGGATTATTTTTATTCAATAGGGATTATTTTATTTCGCGAGCCTTCTGTCTCAATGATTGCTAGCAGTTACATCAAACTTTTTTCTTTGATTAGGTTGCTGCCATTCGCGACATTTCCCATTCGTGTCTTGATCCTAATGATTTTACAGTCCTTAACTGCATTGTCAAAGGTCATGCGTCCCTTTTACCCCCTTCCTTGCAGCTTCGTTTGTGTTCGCATTTCACCCTACTTGCTACTTAAACCTATTTTGATCCTAAAGATTTTAGTCCTCACCCCATCGACAGTGTCAAAGGTCATCATCAACAAAAAGCAAAGAAAAAATAAAACAAAAACGAAACATAGATTCACAAAGTAGAAGAAAAGTTTTCGTAAACTCTGCGAAGTGAATAAACACTTTTTTGTTAAATTCCATATGGACAAAGTCGCAGGTAACAGCTATTTAACACAAAATAAATGCATCAGAAAGTAATATTAATGTATTACACATCCAGATAAAAATTATTTACACTAATTTTAGCGTTTATTACACAAAATTTGTAACAATGTGTTACTTTTGCTGAGCAGGTAGGTGTTTTCAAAAATCGACCCACAAGAAAGTTACGGGGTGTCATAAATAATAATAACAATAATAAAAAAAATCAGCAATTATATCTAAAGACTTAAAATTTAGCAAACATGGCTTTTTCGTTCAGCTGAGTTATGTAAAAAGCTTTTTTTTGTTTAATTTATACAATTCACGTAAAATTAACTCATTAAAAACTTCTTTATCCTTCAGTCTGTATTTTTAATTTTTAAATTCACCCGTGCGAAGAACGGGTATACCAGCTAGTTTCATAAATAAAAATCATTTATGCTTCATTCTTTTAAAAATTAGATAGTTTTGGAAAAAGATAAAAAAGTTTAATGTTACAAATTCCCTTTATTTTGAAACATTAAACTTAAACCTTTATCAGAGAAAAAGTATTTATTTGTCTGCACTATCTTCCATTCACCATCTAAGCAAATACTTAACAAAAGATGCAATAAAATGAAGAACATATTTTTGCTACAAGTAATATCATGACTTTCATGTTGCAATGATTTTAAAGAGAAAGACTACATTAGATCTTTAAAAAAACATGTTCCTAAATAATGGAATTCTCATGCAAATGGAATCAATTCCATTCAAACAAGTCACAGATGCAAATATTTTTTCATCATTTTAAATAAAACTAAGTTATAAGTATAAAAAACATGAATGTACATAAGAAGTTCAAGATTATGAAATCTTGAACTTCTCAAGATTATTTGGCTCAAGATTATTTTTTTGCAACATGTTTGCAATAGTAACGTAACGTACGAAACTCTAAAGTGTATCATAAAATATAATTACAACAACAACCAAAATTAAAAATTACATTAATAAAATTTTTATGAAGAATTAGTAATTTCAGATAAAATCTTAATGTAATAAATAGTTACTTTAAATGAAAACTACTATGCAAAAAAACATCACATTATGTTATTTTAACAAGTTTCTCAAAATTATCTGCAGTCAGTTTGAAAGGAAGGACAAGCATAGGAAACTTCTAATAAATGTTTAACCTTTCAAGACTATTCTTATAAACATTAAAATGTATACAATATTTTAAATCATCAGTTTCTCAACTACAATAAGTTTTCCACAAAAGGAATGCCGGCTAGATTTAAATACATTTATTCTATTGTCCATTCTTGTTCAAATCAAATTAACACATGTAATATAGAAAACCAACCGATACTTAAATACATAAACATAAACCAGAACTAATTGAGAGAATTTTTTGAAAAAAGTAATTGAAATACATAATGCCCATACCTTACTGTCTTCTGTTGGGCAAGTTTCCATATCACCACTAGCACTAACATAAATAAGGAGATCAATCATGGCTTTCAAAGAATCTGCACAAGTTCTGACACAGATTGAGTTATTAATTGCACACAGTTCTAATTTTGCTTCATTCTGTAAAGAAATAAAAACAGGAGTAACATATTTTCCCAACTTAACCTTGTCCGAGACTCTTAAATACAAACCAAAATTCTTTTCTACAAATAATACTATCTTTTGTCTTTTTTAAAAAATAAATACACTTAGATTGTAGTTTTTCGAAAAATCACCCGGGATGTTCAAAATCAATCTTGATGGATACTTTTAAATTGAGTTTACCATACAGTTTTCAAAACACAAGACAGGAGTTAAATAACTAGTTTTACTTCTAAATAAAACACAAAAATAATACTTTTTTTTGCTTCCTATGAAAGCAGTGTGAAATTTTTTTTGGATATCTTCAATATATATTGCTTCTTAAAAGCATTGTTTCCATTCATTACTTTAATACCTTCTCAGCTGCATGTGTTTTTTTCTTTTTCAAAATTCTGATTTAAAAATGGCTTTTTTTTTTTGTATAGCTTAATATTAATATATGTTACATCCTCCATCCTCAATTTGATAATGCAAACTATCTTTTTATCAATAAATATTTTTCTTTGTCCTATTGCTGGTCATACACGTGATAATAGTCTGTTAATGGATTTCAAGTTTTCCTTGTGGTGTACCCAAGATAAGTATCTGCATAAAAAATAATCCTCAATATATGTAAAAAATGTCTTGGAAAATGGTTTCACATGCTTACTGTGAAAATAACAACACAACCTTTCTTGATAGCCTGAATTTAAAAACATTGAAATAACTTATTGCAGATTATTTTACTGCTTACTTTGTCAAAAACAATATCTTACTTGCTACTCTCAAAAATATTTTGAATAGTTTTTCTATAAATAAAATAGTAAGCTCCAGCAATATCATGTTATGTGTGAAAAACAAACACTGTTTTTGGTAAGTAACAATAACTAAAGAGAGAAAAATTACAGGAAGTAAAAAAAGATAGTGTGTCCTCTATTTTCATCATTGCAATTCTTCTCTTCATTCCAAAGCATGTAATACCAATTCTCTGGGCGCAAAAAGACTGAACCAAGAAAGAATTAATGAAACTTTGGATTGGAAAATATTTTTGTTTTATACAGTAGAAAACTTAACATTTGAATAAAAATTGGTTAAATTCATCAAATATTTTGAGAAATTTCAAACAGACATTTCACAAATTCTCTTGAAATGCTGACAAAAACTAAAGTTTAGGAAATACAAATATTAATAAAACTTTTTCAATGATAAAACCTGTAAATTTGTAATAATTTATGATATTTAAATGCACAATTTAAATCTATTTAAACTTATGACTTTTTTATTCTGCACAATTCCAAAAAAAATTCAAATATTTTCCTTCTATTTAGTTTTCCCCAGGTACAATTTCTTTTACTTTAAATTATTAGATTTAAACAACCTTAGAGATTTAAATATTTAATGAAGGAAAATACTTAAGATAAATGAAACTTGTATTAAAACTAATATATAATTCTGTTAAAATTTTTATACTTCTTTCATAAAAAAATTATTGCTTCGCTATTATCACATAAATTGTCTCTAATTTTCCAAGTATTATTCAACTCATGAATTACTATTAAATGTGATGAGAAGAAATCTATAGATACCAGGGTATGCTGAACACAATATGAGAACAATTTTTGGACTATCTCAAGATATTTATTTAAAAATATTTAAAAGAGAGAGAGACTCGATTGTTTGATTACATGGCTGATAATTTATGAAAGTTTTATAAGAAATGTGAAAGAAAGAAAACATTGAATTTATAATCATTATCAAAATATAAAAGTAAAGAAAATTAAGAAATGACATTCCAATTAAAATATTTCTGAGTTACCTTATCATCTACACCTGTCCTAATGGAGACATCAATAAAGCCACTATCAACAACACAAACATAATCTGAAATAAAATTGTTTAAGTCATAAGTTCATAAACAGAAAATTCAGATAGCAACATAAAATGGTATTGATATATTGTGAGATCTAATTTATAATCCCTTTTCAACCATACAAATCGAATACAAAATTTTTATCAACTGCTTGGTTTTTTCCATTGAAAGGAAAAAATTTGCTAAATTGATTAAAAGCTTAACATATTATCTCTGCTTTATTGTTCACTCTATATAAATAAATTATGAGATCTGAATATCCCTTTTTTTTTAATTCTTAGTCATAGACTGAAAAAAAAAAGAGAGAAACACAAAATTAATATTTTCATGCATAAATAGCTCATTTTATATAAAACATTTGATATTATTATGTGCTCATTACTTATCATCAAGGATTGCAAAAAATAAAAGGACAAGGGGGAGGGGTCAGACTGAGCCAACATCCCCAGAATGACCTTGCATTTTTTTTTAAATAAATAAATCCAAGAGATTTTTAAACATCGCTACTAGTAATTTCTCATATTCATAAAAATCAACAGTAACTATGAAGGGGACATGGTACGGTTTATAAAAATTTATTTTATTTAATGGTTTCCACAAACTTTTTTGTTGCTCCCTATACATATGAATGATATAAGTTTTTGCTTGATATTTAAATGCACAAAAAAATTATCCATTTGATTTTTTAAAAAAATTTAATTTATGACTTTAAAAATGCTACTCCTTCTACAATAATTCACATACACACATAAAATTTGATTCACTAGTACTTCGAACCACATATAACAAAAGTTGGTATGCGTTTTACTAATACATGAGTGATATTTGTAAAATATGCTTTTTTTTATGAATGCTTATTAGAACTCTTTAAAAAAACATACAAACTTTAATTTCAACTATTTCTTAAAAAATAGTTATTGCTTTTGATTCAAAAATGTATTCCAACTTTTATTACCTGTATTACTATGAAAAGTCAGAAAAAATATCAAAGCATTTGGCACAATAGAAAAAATGCCTTAGCATTTAAAATGAAAATAAACATGTGAGAGTGTGTGTTTTTTTCCCCCTGAGATAAATCAATTAAAAAATTTAACTGCCATTGGGATGTGATTAAAACCAAACATAAAAGGACCCATAGTTCGGCCTTTTTTTAATTCAGAGCTTTCAAGTTTTGTGATGTTATATTTATATAATAAACAATTTAAGCTTAAAAAACTTATTTTTTCCATCAATTTTTGTCCATTGAATCGTACTACTGTGTCCCCTTAAATGTACTTTATTTATAGCTTTGTGGTATTCTTAACATGCAAAATAACTTTTTAGGAAATACTATTCTATACATAAAAATAAAAATTTATGTACAAAATTTTTTTTTAAATGTCAACTGTTAAAATACTTTTGAGTGTTGTAAAAAAAAGTTCACAGCTTTAAAAAAAAGCTATAAACATTTTTTTTCAATTATTTTAACCATAAATTCTAAAGTACTTGAAATAGAAAATGTAGCAATATTTTTTTTTTAATTATATCTCCAGACAGTGAGAAAAAAATCTGAGCAAGCAAATTTTATTTCATTTTCAAGAAAACCCAGATTAATACTAAACTAAACTACATTTAATATATATTTATTTTTTACCATAAGGAGTCAAATAATCTAAGTTTAAAAAGTTATATATTTTAAGATGTGTAGCAAAAATACCTTTTAGTTTAATCTAGTGTAAGAATAAAAAATTTTTTTCTGTATAACAATTCCATCTTATTTTATTATTTAAGTGAAAGAAACATAAAAATCTTACTTAGAATTAAATAATATAAAAATTTTATTCAGATTCACCATTTTTTATTAATTATGACTTTTCATACACATTTTTTGTACTTAAAAAGAGCTGTTTGTAGTTTCGTCTTCTTAGCAATACTTTATTTGGCACTTTTTCATACAACTGATTCAGACATGAAGTAGCAGATATTTTGATACATACACTACATATACAAGTAATATTCAATCTAATGCAATAAACCCTGAGTATAGTGAACTCTTAGTTGTACCCAACTTAAATCAGTGTTATAGTGAACAATCTACAATAAACTTTTTCTTTTGCAGTAACAGATCATCCTTATCAATGTTATTTGAAACGTGTATAAGAAACTTTTACCCAAAATGATTTACATTTATTTACTGTTGCACCAAATCTGAAATATAACAAGCTTGGATTCAATGAATAAGGTATTGCTTTTTGGAGCTTACAAATATTTTTTTTTTGACAGACATATATACAATAGCAAATATGTGTAATCCAATGCTTTTGGCATACAATCACTCATACCAATATGTATTGCATATAAATACTTCTACAGGTCAAATGATCCATTGATGTAGATAACCCACATCATATATCAACAAGAAAGCGGTGTGTATTAAAAAATACATTTGATGTTTTTAAATAGTAGTTAATTCAAATGGCAGAGTGATAATATTATTTCTGAGAACTCTTCTAACAATATGTTCAAAAAGGATTATTTGATACATTGTGGGAGGTTTAATGTTAAATGCATACATAATCCAACAGATAAAAAAAGCTTATAGTTAGTACCACTAGCAGAATTATCTACAAAAGAATACTAAACAACTAATACTAAACAACAACACAAACTTTAGCTATATAATTACAAATATATAGCATGTCTTCATATTATGGCAAAATGCATAAAATAATTCATTTTAGCTAATCAATAGAAATTCACTTCAGAACTAAATATTATAATGAAGAAGGTAATACATAATGTGTGTGTGTGTTCCTACCTTTACTCATAGAAAATATTTTAAGACATTGCCTTGGAGAAATGTATTTTTACATTTTTTTGCAGTCCGACACTGCAATTATGTCACAAAAAAAGCACGCATTTAGTAGATTTGTGCTGAACAGCAGTATCACATAAAAGTATGCTTTTACAGGATTTGTACCAAAAAAACAGTGTATATAAAAAAAACAATAAAAAGAGTAGAAAAAAATTTTTTGAGAAAAATGAAGATTTACAATTTTACTAACTGACCAAATTCCTATAAAATTCACAACTCTAACATGTGCATTAAAGATTGAAAAATGCAAACACATACCATTTTACCAGAAAAAATAAGCAGAATTATGAAGAAATATATTCAATAATATCAAAGAGGAAAAATGTTTGTTTTTACTTTTTTTTATATCAGGTTTCTTCATAGTAACTTCATTTGAAATAAAAAGTCTCATTTCATCTGATATTAGCCTATAAATATATATACATATTAATTTTTAATGACAAACTTAGAATTTGTAAATAAAAACTTATATAGTAAATTATTTTAATGACAAAATTAAAATTTACATAAAATTACCTGAATAAAAATGACGGGGTTGTAGCAGAAATATTGCAAGACATGTTGAAATTTTCAACTGTAACCATTGATAAGAGAGGAAGTTTTACAGGCCTAAAATAAAATTAATGATAATATACATTAAATATCATAAAAAATATACTATTATGAACAATATTAAAAAAATATGGCTACTTTACTTCTTAATAGCTCTAATTAATAAAGAACTAAAATTCATAAAATACAATAGATTTTCTCCTACATGATAAAAATAAAACTTATAATTTCTCTTTAAAGTAATATGAGGCAACGTAGAAAAATTGACATTCACATTACATATATATATTTTTTTAAGACTGAACTTCCAAAATGAACAACGAAAATGACAACAGAAAATATTATTTAAATCACACACACTGATAGTAATTTTTTATATGTAAGCTCCTGTAAAAATATTATAGTGGTTAAATGTGAAAAAAAAAAACTTGAATAAATCAGAATAGAAAGATTAAAATGAACTATTTTCGTTATAAGAAAGAAAGACATTTCATTCAAAAAAATTTCCTCAAGTACATTTTTTATTTATATTGAAAGAGAGCACACACACATTTAGAGATGTGTGATGTACTAATATAAGCATGTTGAAAATTTGCATCAAACAGAAATATGGTGTATATAATTGTAATGTTCCCTAAATAAAGAGTAAACAGCTTTAAAAATAAGTATATAAGCAATGTATTCATCCTCAATATCATGTACCCAAAGTCCTTTTTTGAAACAGTTTTTCCAAACAATGTTAACAAAGAATGATTCATATGCTTTATTTTTAACCTTTAGGGAAAAAAAGACAGTTTTGAGAGGAAAATGTTCTTCAGGTTGGGAACTTTGGTTATGTTGCTTATCACCTTTTTTGACATTGGATGGTTTAACATGTATAAGACTATGTTGTAAGATAAAATGTTGATCTTCTGCTGAGTAGTGGGGATGTTTGCCAATGAATTGTCTTTAGACCAAAGATTCTTCTTTTTCTAGGAAAACATGATTCTTAAAGTTAGGGTGAAAATTATTTGATTTCAGTTTAATAAATTTTTATTACAAAAGTAGGGAGTTTTCCCTAAATTTCTTTTGTTTTCTTACTATCTAAAACCTTTAACTACTGCAGTCATATATACATATTCACCTTGTGTAGCTGGTGTGTTAACTGCCTCTGGGATATAATATATGCTTTTCCAAAGTGCAATTCTTTGCATTGCACTATTGGAATGCAATAAAATGACTTTGACAGTGTTTGTGATGGATTTACTTATTCAAACCTTTCTTTCCCCAATATATCACATCTGTATGTGTGTGTGAAAAACAGAGGCTTGGGGAAATGGGGGATTGCAAAAATTTTCTTCGGTAGGTAAGGGGTTATAGAATATATTCCATCGTAAATTTTAAAAATGTTACTGAATTATTTTAAAAGAACTCTAATGGTCATTTCACTTAACAATATTTTTCATGCATAGTCTTTGTACATTAATTCTTTAAGCATTATTTATCATACTGAAAGGATAATATTACAACATCTAACAATTTTTGAAAATGAGAAAGCATAAAATAATGTGTGAACAACATTTCAAGTAAATTCTTAAAATAATGCATTAACATTTTAAATTTCATAAAACAACACATAAAATATTTTTATTATAATGCAAAGAAAATTTCACAATAAAGATATTTTGATATGAAAATTACTCAGATATAAATCCAATTTTGATCAACTAATTGTATAAAAACTTATTCACCAACATAAATTTAAAAGGAACATATACAAGACATTATAAACAGAAAAGTATGACTTTACAAAAAAGATTCTAAAAAATACAATGAAATCTTGTTAAGATTTTAAAAAATTACACATACACAAGTTAACGACCAAGTTAATTGACATCAAAGCTACGACCAAGCAAAAACCATCAAGTACATGAAATTGAATCTTTATTGAGCAAACCTTGGAAGCTTTTTAAAGGTAAAGAGCCCCTTTTTGATGTGTCAAATGTATTAAATAATACAAACAATCCATAATTAAGTTGGGTTGTTTTCTTTGAATATGCAACAACTCTATTTTTCTCCTTCCAATACAGCAGAGCCATAAATGAAACTAAATGCTCAAAGGGTATTATACCCCATTTTCTTAAATTCATCCATAGTAAATTAGTTAATATTTTCTCCAATGAAATTCCCAATATAATTTGGAATTTTAAAAGGGCCAATTTGAATGAGACATTTTATAGTAAACAAAGTAAACGACCTCAATGGAATATAATTTAATTTTTGTCATTACTGATGCTGCAAAAAGATCTTATTTCGTGCATTTTATCCTACTCTTTTCAAATAGAAAATAGTTCTCTAATCATAGCAAATATTTTAGTCCTTCCACATCCATACTGCTTGGCAATACCAGGGTTTAGAATTTTACAAAAACAGGGATGAATCAACAGCAGTTATGTTATGTTTCAAAAGAAAAATGTTAACAATATACTTCAGTTTTCATTACATTTGACTAAACATTGTCCTTGAAAGAGTAATTCAATTTTTAGCGACTTCTACTTCATTTTTTTTATTTGTGACACATTTTGGGGTTTTGACATAATGAGCATTTTTCAGTTAATGTGAGAAATACATGCTAGTGTGACACTTCCAAAAATGTATTTTTCCCCCGAATGAGATACATTCAAACAATCGAATTCTACATTATAACTTTCTTTATATTTTTGAAAGCTTATTTTGTTTTATTAGACAACATGGAAAAAGGAACAATCAACAAAAATAAATAATTCAATCTTTGAAGTTCAAAGAACATAAATATGAACTAAGCACAAAATGAATGCAGTTCTAGAGAGTTGCTACCAAAGGGGGAAAGTGTTTTCCTTACTGAAACTGCACCTATGAATTAGTTAGCAATGAACAGCTAATACATGATATGCAGGAGGAAAAAACCACAAATCTTATTAATTTTTTTAAATTTTCTGGAATAAGTACTACAATTTCCATGCATGTACTTATTTATTTGCCAGTTTTTGTGAGTAGAAAATTTTCAATAAGAGTATGCATGAGAAAACAGTTAATGGGTGATTGAAATTTTGCAAAAATGAATAAAAGTGACTGAATTACAACACCTGAATAAACTAGTACAGTATTTGAGAAATGAAGGAAAATATTTCACTTAACATAATTACATTTCATAACTCCCACTCAGATATATAAATGAAGTTTGAATTAATAAAAGAAATTAATATAAAAAAATACCTCTGGTTATTGCATTATACAATTTTGAATCTTATTATTAACTTCTATATATAAATTGATTATATGATACAAAATAAATTTCATACAGAAAAATTTATAGATGAAGCTGTCAGTGAAAATTAGTATTCCAACAAACTTATTTTACAGCATTTTAAGGCACTGAATGAAAGTCTTACACCTGATCATAGAGTAAAACATTCAATTCACAAGAACAAATGAGAAATACTAATTTTATTTGAGTTAATACTATATTTAAAAAGAAACTCTGATGATTATAACAAGATTCAACATTTCTATATCTTGGATTATAGTGAATTAAAAAAATATTAAGGAAAAATTTTAAGCAAATTGATTCAATATGAAATCAATTCAAATGCAGTATATGAAATCAATATGAAATCAATTCAAATATTTCTGTACATGGTACAAAAATTATTTAAAGAAAATTAATTTCACATGAAATAAATTCAGATAACTGGTTTAAAGAAAGAGGAAAAAACACTCCCAAAACAATGTGATGTGAAGGATTATTCACTTTGCAAGAGTATACAAAAACAAAAGAGGAGAAAAATTTCTGAAGGTGGAAATTCTGGAAGAAAAAAACTCTGCCCCAAAACTAAACTCAGTGGCACAATAGCCCATGAGGACCAAGGCCTACTGTGCCCATTTCAGTATTTGTGACCTAGGGCGCTGAGGTGCTTGTGTTTCATGTGTTTTAAGACATGCATATCTCATCTATAAATATGTTATATGAGTGTCTTTTATAATAAATTTTACAGACTTCATAGAAAATTATAAAACCTTAGGATCTTAATGAAAAATACCTTTCTTACCTATAATCAATAGCACAATTACTAAGATTTAAATGAAATTCTGTCACAACTGCAGAAGGTTTATAGCCACTAACAGGAAAATCATGCACTTTTAAGAAATCCATCAATTGATTAATCCACATTTGAGAAGATGGATGCATGTAATGTCGAAGAGTAGCATCAGATATATCAATAGCAACTTTGAATGACTAAAATTAAAGAGACATAAAAATTAAATTATATAATGCCCATGTTAGCAAATGTATCTTTAATAAATGTTCCTTATGAGAATTAATATTTTTTTTTTACAAAATGAAACTGCTCTAGAAGTATAATAACTATGCTTTGACAATTCACTAAAACTTCAGTATTAGTAAGCAGTACCTAAAAGTTTTTAAATAAGTGATGTTTGAAAAAAAATTACTTTAAATATTTCTTAATCAGTTTATGGTTATTTCCCCCTTTCATAAATATGATAGGAAACAAACCATAGCATAAAAAATCTCCCAGATGTAATTTAGACATTCTCCAATACTTGAATTCCTTTATTTCAAAGAAATGTAAATGAGGTAGCACAAATACTTAAGAAGTTAGTTAATTGCTTAAAACTATTTGCAAGCAGAAAAATTTTACTTTGGAAATAAAATGTAGAAGGATAATATTACCAAACGTAAAAATTGAAAAAAAAACAAACACTAAACAATAATGGATTATAATATGCAGCGAATTGTAATTTATTCATAAATAAAAGGAAAGACAAAAAAAGTCTTACTTTTAACTGCTGTTTAGGACTATGAATTACATGGACCGCTATTTTTAACATATCACCTTCTTTAAAAGCATCACAGGTTGATGTCTTCAAACGCATTCCTTGCTCTGATTTGTAGATGATGCACTGTACATCTTTTGGTTGGTTTCGACTTAAAGGTTCGATGGTGGGAAGCTTTCCTGTTTTTAATAAACCTGAAAAACAAAAGATATATTAAATGTTTGCATTTTATTTCGGATGCAAATAAAAATATAAGTAGTTACATTTGTAAGCATTTATTCTAAATAAAACATAAAAGAGTTTCATAACAAATAAAATTTCCTGCAACTTCTACAATCATTTGTTAATTAATTAAAACGAAATTGAAAATTATTTACAATATTGACCAAAAGTAGTTTTTAAACATAAGATATAACACAGTTGTCCACTAAAACTCAAATAATCCTTAAATAATTTTTTTTTAAATATAAAGTATAAAAACACAACAAATTTAAATACTATATAAGAACACTTTTCCAAAAACTTCAGAAAAAAATATTTAATCTGAAGAATTTTAAAATAATGAAGTTTTACAACATAAAATAATGAAGTTTTACAACATTTTTACATACAACTAAAATTTTCTTAGCATTGTACGTATACTGTTACAAAAGTTAAACAAAATTGAACAAAGTGAATAAATTTTAAAAAAGTACTTATTACCATTGTGAAACAGAGTGCTTTTTTCAGCCAAAATGCAGAGATATGATGTATTTTCATCACCCTTGTAAGAAGATGCAACAAAAATCTGACCTTCTTCAACATTCAATAATAATTTACCACAGACATCTGGAATTACTTCATTTGAACTATCCTAGAATTGAACAATTTTCTATTAAAAAATACATTTTTAAAATATATTCGCAAAACAAAAATATCTTACAAGTAACATTTATGAAAGTATGTTAATTGTTTGGTATTTTCATCCAAAATAAATATTTATAATCCTCCTTATTTAATTTAATCCAATTATGCAAAATTTTGCATATATTGGTACAAAATTTATTGTTTAGTTTGTTTGTTTAAAAACTATTCACATGATAACTGTTTCAATACTATATGTACCAACTTTTATCAAATTATCCCTAGAGAGTACAATTATCACATATGGTGCATTATGCACTTATCTGCTAATCAAATAAGCCATAACAAATTTTCAATCAATCAGTTAACAGTTAAAAAAAATTTAATATTCTAGATCAAAATAACATGATTAAATCTAGACCATACGAGCATTTCACCTTGGCATATGTCCCAATGTATCAGAGGTGTGTCAATTACATGGCATGCGTCCCAATAATATATATTAATATATAAATATGAGCATGGAAATTTTAGATTCACAATAAAGTTTTGCCCTTGTTCTACTACAAAATGTAGATGAAAAAGGATAACAAATAGCACCCCATATATAATTAATGAAACATGAAACTTTTGGCATATCAAATTAATGTTTTTTTTATTCTTATCAGAGAGGGAGGAACTTTGAACAGCCAAAAATTGTGCTCAAATTGTACCAATAAAAAAGCAAAAAATAAAGGACATATTAAGCTATGTAAATACTTGAAATGTTGATTATGGCTTTGTTAAATATGGAGATAAAAGCTGTTGTGGTCAGTGTTCTGAAATTATTGAAGATTATGTCATTATGTCATATGTGTCATTTTGAAATCCACCTTAAAAAATTTGTCATAAAAATACTTAGGAAAGAAAAGTTATTTCTCAACAATTGAAGGTAAACAAAAAAAAATGAGCTTATTTTTAAAATTAATAATTATAATCAATGTTACAGAAGCTAATTTTAAAATTTTCAAAAGCCTACTAAATGATCAAAAGTATTTTCAGATAAAGAATTTAAAAATCAGTTACGGAAAGTCAAAAACTGCTCACATTTTGTTTCAAGAATACAATAATATGTGAAAGACAATTTAAAGAATTTTTTTTTAAAAAAAAAATTAATTTTCAATTTTAGAACTACATTATTAAATAACTGTAAGGCACCATATAAAAAGTTCAAAAACAGTTCTTTTTTTAGACTTTCAAAAAAATAATAATTTTGGTCATTTTTCACAAGATTAATATAATTTTAAGCCACCAATAATGGAAAGATTTTATTTCTATTGCAGGTAGAAAACTGCAGAGCCTTATGCTACTATGGTATAATACTTTTTTTTTTATAATCTGTTTCCACAAATTCACACAATCATTTAAGTTGTATTGTTTGTACTGTATATACATGCAACTTCTATGTTTAGTGGCAGAGAACCACACGCTGTACAGCATTGGCTGAAAAACCAAATCCTAAATAGATCTATCTAGATTAATTTGAACTTTTCTGAACACATTTTTATTCCCTTTTCTCTTTACACATCCAAAATTAATATCAATGCCATCAGCAGCAAATTTTCTTCACACAGCGAAAAAGATACCAAGTCAAAATTTGAGCAAACTTTCACAATATTTAAAATTTTAATTTCCTCATCCCGACTGAAATATTTTATAATGATCAGAATAAGTTTTACTTTTGTTTGAGCTATGCATCATTGTCACAATATTAATGTTTTACAAAGAAAGTAACACATTATCAAATATAATTCTCAAAATAAAGTTAACAACTGCCTTGGTTTTAGTTCTAGCAGATGAAAATTTTAGGTAGCATAACTTTTTAACCAGTTGAGCTAGTCTTGTTTAGCAGTGCAGTACGAAAATGTAACTTCTTAAGCAGCACACTCTAGATCACTGGTACAATAATTTCCACATGCACACATCTTAAGACTTTGAAAAAATAAATCTCTTAAGTTTGTTAATACAGCAGCATTAATAGAACTCCTATGCTTAGCAGGCATTAAGTGATACTATAAATATATCACACTTTTCTTTACCTGCAACAGAAAATTCCCCAGTAGATAGTGTTAAAAAAACATGCTCATTGTTAGTGGCATTACACAATTTCAAAAATTAATATTTCTCTTTTGCAGGTTGTCATTAAATACACATTTACTTTTATAAACTGCGAAGGCAAGAGACAAAAATGAATAGAAATAAAATGATTACTCCACACAAGAAAACAACACAAACACATTGACCCTGTTGTGCTGTCAAATGACAAAGTAAAAAGTTGTGGCATGATCAATTTGGTGGGACTGGTTTGGATCAGTATTTAAGGAGGCGAGAGAAAGTTTTTACATCTCCATAAAAATCGACATCAGATCCAAAATTGGCTGAGATATGTATAGTCATAAAAAAATATTTGAAAACATAATGACAAACCCACAGGTCTAAAATTTTCTTACAAAAATTATTAAGAGTCATAAAATTTTCAAAACCGTGGGCATTTTTGTAACTTTGGTTTTACCCTCAAAAGTACTAAGAAACCAGGAATGTCTGAGTTGATCTCAGACATATAGTAAGCCTAGCTTTATAATATAGCAAGATTTGTTTTGAAAACAAGTCACACACTACTATATATTATTTCCTGATATAACTGAAATCACTAAGTATCTTACCGATAAAATTTCTTGACTTATTATCAAACTTATATTTTACTAATGATACTTTTCTAAAATATGATTGGCAATTTATTCAATGACATGTAAATAATACTTGAATTGTAAAAATTACTTATCTTGTCTGTCCAAGGTTAATGGCACACATATAATGAACACTCAAACAGATGAAATGAAATTTCTTTTATTTAAAAAAAATGAAGTTATTTAGCAATGGTTCCGGTTCTTTAAAAACTTATATTTAAGTACATGAAAAATCCTGAATTTTAAAAGTAAAAGTTTTCATCGTATAACAATATTTATACTGAACCTTATGATTCTAAAATCCTAAATGCTTTCAAAATTGATGAAAAGGAAATAATTTAGTTTTTCTAATTAAAATTTAAAGAATTTCAAAACTAGTAAATTTGGGAAGGCAGCATAATGAAAGGTAGTATGATTTAATATACCAATATTTCAAATAAATAATTTACCCTACAAGTAATGTACATCACTTACCTTCTAGTTCTCGCAAATATTAATAATAATATTTAATTTTTGCTGGATTAGCAATGGATTACAGCTTCATAATGAATTTTAACATAATAGACTCCATAATTTCAAGTGACAATTGAATGATATAAACAACTTGTAACCTAATTATTTAAAATACTAACAAGAAACTTAAGACTCAGTTTATTTTAATATTCTACAGCTTTCATTATCTAAAACATTTTAGTAGAATAACATTTGACTAAATTCTTAAACCAGAAATCCCTCAACTATTTAAATTACTAGGTCAATAAAACAGAAGTAAGTAGATAACAATGTTTAGAAAATACATAATTTATACAAACCATAATTGGTACATGTATGGCTAAACTTCCTTTAGTAATGGCTATAGTAATTGAGATTTTTGTGAAAGCATTGCTATTGTCATTCTTTTTCTTCTTCTTTGGATTTTGACGGAGACTCAACTCAGAAAAAGAATAATAATTAACATCTTCCTCTGAATCTGAATTTGAATCTTTAAAAGGAGAGAAAAAATATTACTTCAGAAACAATTGAAAAAAAATGTATAATAGTACACAAATATTTTTCAGAATGTACAATCACATATTTTCAACATTTATATTACATTTCTTTTCACAAATATCTCTCTTTTGTATAAAAAAGTTTATAGAATATTTAAATAGACATTTTAAAAAAAACTACCTTAATATATTGCATGCTATTGTATTTTTTTTTTTTTTTTTTTTTTTTGTCTGTCACTACAGCGTGGGTTTACATAAATAGTACATATATAGTATATTTGTACTGGAGAGCAGCTTTTGTAAAAATAAAAACATTTCATTGACAAAAAGCTAATAGTTATTAATTTATTGTGATTTTACTGAATGAACAAGCTCCAGTGAAATTTATGGTGCTCACATTCAATTATCAAACTACACAACAAAGATGATTTTAAAGGAAAAGAAAATGTGATTATGAACACTTGATAATAGTTTAAAGTAATGAATTGAAATTTTGGTGGATAATGGTTTTACAGTTACAGATCAAAAGTAAGCATGTGAATAGAAATATCATGCAAATAAAATAATTTTTGGAATCATTAATTAAATTCTGTTGTGTAAAAATAGCAATACATGTTTCATAAGTGAACAACTTTTCTAAAACATTAAATCAAGTAATTAATAACTAAATCAGTACTAATATTTTTTAAACAACTTGAGACAGTTCACATAGTATATTAAAATAAGTAATAATGATGAATTGTATTAAGAGATGTGAATTGGACATGGAAAAGAATCACTTGATTAGCACAACAAAAAAAAAAATAATATGGATTAATAACAAATTGAGATACATTGTTTGACCTTTTTTTGTTTTTGTGTCTGGTGTTGCCATTTTAAATATGTGAATTGGTTGCAACCAGGATTGTAAAATTAATAAAATTTCACATTCAGTCCGGCTCCATGAAAAATTTTAAGACAAAACGGCTCCATGAAAAATTTTAAGACAAGGTTTTTAAAATTGAAAAACATTATTCAAAAAGGAAAATTTTAGCAAAGATATATTATTTAAATCTTTTGGAAGAAATATAATTGTGAAACATGTGATACACATTCAATGCAGGGTCATTTAGGTAAGAATTGCTTAGACCAGGAGTCTGCAACCTATGGCATGTGGTAAAAAATTCTTAGTGGCATTTAACATTACTCTTCAAATTTGTCAATTTTTGAGCAGCAGATGAAAGTTTATAATTATGAAAAGGAGCTTATTGGACTAACATTTTACGAATTAAGGAAAGCATTTAAAGAATTACGAAAAAAATCTGAAAGATAATTCTAATGACAAATAAACAGCTATTTTCTAGATTATGGGATGTCATTCCTGGAGATTTAATTGTTTGGAGAAAATTTGATGCACTCGGCTTTCCACTTTTGGTTCTACATAGCTATGTGAACAAATCTTTTTTTTTTCCTTTTAAAAATAATAGCTGTTTAAAAAGTGAATGTTCAGAAATATGTCAAATTGAGAGTCACAAATTATATCCCTGATATTGGGTTATGAAGAAGAGCAGTGCAGGGACAAGGTTTACCTTAAAATATACACTGTATTTATACGAATCTAAGCAGCATCCCATATTTTCAACAAGGTTTTGTGAAAAGTGAAAAATAGTGTAAAATAATTTATCAATATATCATTTTACGAAATTAAAATAAATTTAAAATGAGAACTAAGAAGAAATTAATAATTAGTTATTTTATCAATATTATTCAGTTTTAAATGCATACATGAACCTGTTATTACTCTAATTGCCCCATCCAACAAATTTTTTTTTCTTCGACTCTAAACTGCATCCGATTTTTAGTAGCATTAACATTGGAAAAAAATTCCGGCTTAGATCTGAGTAAATACACTAGTTATTTTTTTAAAACTATATTGAAGAAGAATACTTATATTTCATGTTATTTATTTCTTAACTGAATAAGTATCCTTAAAGAATACATAATATATGTGCAATTTTAATTTTTTTACTTATATGACGGAACAACTGTATTTTATGTTGTTTATTTTTATGTTAATAAATATCTTTAAATGATACAAAATTTATATATAATAGAACACCACATCTGTATTCTTCACTTATATATATATTACCTAACTCTACATACATTGTCTTGGGAATTGAGTTATTTCAAATATTTCCTAGAGTGAGGTACCCTGAATCATATTGGTAGATTGGTTTGGCATGTGACAGCTACAAGGTTGTTGACTTCTGGTTTAGAAAGTTATCTATTTAATACTGAACATTCTCTTTTTAAGAACTTATGTATTCCTTGATGACTGATGCATCTTGCTCAGTCATGGATGAAGATATTTGGATGGAGAATATAGATGAAGATTTTGCACCAATTTTCTCTGAATGGCTATAGTTGAATCAAAGTGATCATTCTAAGGACAATGAGACAGAAAGCAAAAAAAATCTACAACTCTTTTTCAAATTTCTTCATATAAGGGCTGATCCACAATAAAAGGAGGAACCACATAAAGCAAATTAAAAGTGAAGATTTCTTGTTTTATCACATTTGAATCTAACAGCATGTAAACTGACAATCGGAGCAATTAATCAAAATGAATAATATAAGCATCAGCAATAATAAAACTCAGAATAAAAATATGAAAATTTAAAAATGCACATGTTGTGTCCACATAACAAAAAAATTTAAGCAAATATTAAAGTGCTCAAAAAATTTTAAACTTTAATTGAATGATGTTACATATATTTTCTTAAAATGAAATATTTAAATGCATTTGCCGATTTAAATTATCATAAATTTCTCACATGAATTTGTGAATTTTTAAGACCATAATATGTTACAAACAGCTATTCATTTTTAAAACAATCAAAATTTTAACTGAAATTATTACCATTAGCAAAAGGTTTAAAAATGCGATAACTTTCAGAACCAAGATCTTTCATAGTGATGGGATTGAATTCTAATCCAGGTACATGAACTTTAAATCCATTTGGATCATAAACAGTCTTGGGTGTCAGCTCTGTTCTTTGCCACAGTAGTAAATCATTGCCTAACCTTTTAAAAATAATAATAAAAGTGTAACGAGCAGTATAAGAACTAGCTTAAGTTAAAAGTTTTAAATTAAGCAATAGATATATGGATATAAATAGGAAAAGAATTATTTCAGTTTTCTAGATAGATTAGTTAATACTCATACTTTGCATAAAATAACAGAGCAGTACTTATAACAGCAAATTAAAAAAATGTAGTTAAAAAAGGATATAATACCTATTATATAATAACTCAAAAAATTCTTTGCTTGGAAAAACCATATTTACATTTGGAAATGAAAATTCATACAAATATTCACTTTTACTTATAGTCTGTTCTATAAATTGATGAATGGTTTCTTTATCAGCTGGTTTAATAACCTGTCAGTACAAAAAAGAAAAACATAAATATTACTACCATGAGTTATTTACTAGAATAATTATGCATGCATGCAATAAATTTTAATATTAAATAAGTACTGAAATATGAATAACTACATGAGAATATGCTTTATTTATAGCACCCAGATAAAAGATACATTCATAACTTTTTATAGCAATTTATTTTGTAATTACTTCAATTAATGAATATATACTATTAATATTTATTCATCTATATTTTAGGAAAATATTCCTGTTTCTCTATGATCTTTCTCATTTCTCACAAAAACACAAAGTTTTTCAGAACTTACAGCAGTAAATTTACAGATTAAATAACATAAAAATTTAATATTCAAAATAAATAACATAAAAAATTAATATTATCAAAAAATAACATTTAAATTTGAAACAAACAAAAAGATTTTTTACCTCTTCATAATCAGTTAAAGTTTCCTTGCCCGCCTCCTTATCAGGGCTGTTGTTTTTATTGCGTAATTTGGAACCATAAATCACAGAATGGGAACAAAAAGGAGAAGGCTTTGTGTCCATATTTGATATTAATGCATCCGTTAAGCTACATGAAAATAATTCATCCTGTTCTTCCAAACCAGTTTCTAAATCACCACCAAGTACTTTTGTTGTCTGATGGATAACTAACCTAAAAACATTAAACAAATAATGGATTCAACACTTAAGAATTCATTTTTCAATTAAAATCACTTATAATTTAAATTTTTATTAATAATTATAAATATTTTATTATAAGTTAACATCAACTATGCAATAGCCTACCTGGGTAAGCCAAATCCATTATTTTGAGAAATTTCATCCACATCAGGGTCAACAGACACACGTAGAAAAGATATAGGTTCCTCCTCTTCTGAACGCTTGAAGAGACCTGAAATTATTGCAGTAGCCCATAGTTATGCAAAATTTTCCTGTGTGTCTCATAACAAGTATAATTCACAAATATTCCAAAACAAAAGTTTTTATTGAACCTTTTAAAAACTTTTGATTATTTTGGATTTATTTTAAAATATTACCTGAAGCTTATTTTTAATCTTTACACTCAATTTCATTTAGTAAAAATTATGGCATTATCAGTATGAATATGTAAATTTATATGAATTCCATTTCAACATCAGAATAATTTTAATATAAAATATCTTTAGTAATTATTCTTTCATATATAAAAGAGAAAAAAAATGTTTGAATATCAAAATTTGTTTAGATTCAATTATTCAGAGGTGCATCAAGCAATCTTTCAATGAGAAGTTATTTACAAATTATTCGCACCACTCTACTTCTAATCACTACCAATATTTTTTTATACATGTTCATAATTTAATTTAGAAAAGTACAATAATTATATAATTTCATAAAAGAAATCCATGGAACTTTCATTTTCAAAACTTTTACCAAAAAACACAAAATAGTTGCAATTCTACACTAGGACATTTAAAAACTGAAAAACTTACCATGAACATCTCTGCACTGGATTTCATATTTTGATTGCAACCCATCACCATCAATTGTCGTCATCAAAGTGATCCCCTTAGTTTCCAGAATCAAACTTTCAGGGTGTAAATTTTGTTGCCACCAAGGAACTCTGTCCATATCATGTGCAGAACGTAAATCAGGAATAGGAAATCTTTAATAAAAAAATAATTTTCCTTTAAAACTGATTTTGGATAACATTTGTCATAAAAAGAAATTATGTTTTATGCAATATGAACTAATTAATAGAATTTTAAAAATCTTTAAAAAGTTATCATTTTAGACAGAAACTTAAAACACACACAATTGACTTTACCTCAAGTTAATTGTTAAATCTGGACTAGAAATAGTGACATCAGTTTTGGAAGAGGACCTTGAAATATCTGAATCTTTCTGTGAAAAAAATAGCAAAAATAATTTTAAACGAACACTACTTTCTGAATAAATTGCTTACTATCACTTTCTTAAAGAATGCATTATCTACACTAATATAAAGAAAACAAAATTGTAAAACAATATCTCAGAAATTTTAAAAAATTAGAATCATGAATAAAATACAAATATGGCACAATATTAAAACTATCCAAGTGATTTTTCACCACAAATTAACTGCATATAAAGATTAATCATGAAGATTTTATGAGTTATGGCAACATATTTCATTTTGAACTAATAATTATAATATTTTTTTAACCTATAATATGCCAGAGATTAGTTGAGATAGGCTAAGTTGTTAATGGCATGGTGTTAATACTGAGTACGAAAAATATATTGATGAGTAGTACTTTATTCCGCATGAGCTTATATTCAATAAATAACAAATCAAAGGTAAATAAAACAAACAGAAATAACTATAAACACAAAATATAAAAAACTTATTAAATAAAAACAATACTAAATATAAATAAAAATCACAAAAAAGTGAAAATGCATCACATCACATTACAACATAGATTGGGTTAGAGGATTTTAGGCTATCAGTCTCAAAGAGCAAGACAGTTCTTCAGGAGCGATTAAATTTATTGCAGAAAAACACAATCTTTGAAATACAGGATACATTATTAGAATTTGCTTAATAAACACCAGGAGGTATTCACAGCTTCTACATCACTCAGACACAACTATCAGTGTCTAAAATAAAGTATATTAAGGATGCGCTGAATTGCCATTTTAATGTAAGGATATTATTGCAAATATTACAATTTTAGCATAAAACAAGTACAACACAGAATTATAATATATTACACATAAAAGTATAAATTATTTACACTATTTTAGCATTCATTACACAAAAATCATAATATTTAAAGTAGTATTACATAACTGTTTTCTTAAAAAATATCATTACAATAAATAAATAAAGGCACTAGGTTATTTTACATAGTTTTAAATACACATTCCAGGTATTAAGACTTTGTAAGCAAAGCAATCTATCACATTCAACCTTTAAAAAAAACAAGAGAATTACCCAATCATTTTTGCCATCCAAATGGCTTGTAGAATTCTGGAAATTCAGAAGTGTCTGAATACGCTCAGTTAAAGAAATATCAATTTCACAAGATATAGGACCAAACTGAATGTCCAATCTATTGGCAGGAGGTTTAATATGGCGACTCTAAGCAAAAAAAAAAAAACAAAAAATTCTAAAAATTAATGCCTAATAATTAAATTATATATATTAAAAAATAAAATTAATTTTAAGCACATACCTGGGCAGTATATTCTATTTGCTGATATTTTAATTTAAAACAAACTTCTGAAAGGTCATTATCTTCAATATTTAACAACTGATCACATAGCAATATCTGCAAAGGAAAAAATCACTGAATACTAAAAAAATTATTCTTAAATTTTTTTTAAATGTAATAAATTTTTTTTTAAATGTAATAAATTAAATCTCATTTAAAAGTGCATATTTTTCAAATTACACCATTACACAGTAATTATAATCAAGTATAAGTAATACATCAATCGTACTGCTTCAGAAGCATAAACATTGAAAAGCTAATTATTTTTCACAGAAATATTTATCAAAGAAAAAACACTTCAATTTTTCTAAAGAGAAATTAAAAATCTCCCCGCCCCCTCTGAGTCGTAAATTTCATAAATCATCAAAATGTTAAAATTAAAAAAGATTTGAAAAAAAATTAATACAGCACATTTTATGAACCATATACAAAGATAATAATTTAATTTCAATTCATAGCTTTAACATACAGAAAAAATAAATATTATTAGCTTGGATTGTTCAAAAAAGTCTTTTTTTTTTCTTTTTAAGTCTTGAATCTGTAAATTGAAAATAACTCATCTGAACAAATATTTATTTGAATATAAAGTACGAATTAATCAAAAGACAATATGATAAAATTACAAATTTTTGTACACAAATTTGATACAGGTTACAGACTAAAAACCTGATTTTGAGCAACTGGTCCAAAAGCTTTTTTGGAGCTTCTTAAATAATGAATAAAGAAAACAATAACATGGAAAAAAAATTATCACAAATATTTTTTTATACTCTTGTATACATTTATTAATAGTAAATTAAGCAAAGGTTAAAAAATGAGAAAAAGTGTAATGCATTGAAATAATTAATTTTATACATTATATTACTTAAATATATTATTTCTGGTTGCAGCACAACACAATTCACTGCTGGCAACAGTAATACATAGATAAAGACAGCAACAATAGTAATTAAAACAAGACTATTCCAGTAAAATATCATTTAAAATTTTTTCATCAAAATATATATTTCATTCAAAAACTTTAATCAACCAGTCTTCCTAAAATATCATGAAATTCATTATGAGAAAAGTTTACAAATCTTAAGATACTTACTGGTACATAAGTGTGAGCTAACATTTTGTTGGCAGAATTAAACAAACATTCTAAAACTTGAACCTTTGACATTGAGAGAGTAAAATCAAAAATAGATTGTGCAGATGATGATTTTTGACTTCCATCAAGTGATATTGAAGAAGCTAATAATCTAAAAGTAATAATTTTTAACTTATTTTTTAGCTTTAAGAAAAAAAAATTACATTGAAATAATTTTAAAATGTAAGAACTATGTAAAATAGATTTATACAATGCAATGATATTCCAAAAATATTTATTAATTGAAAAACAATTCAAAAATACTTTTTTCCTTCAATTAAGAGACATAGTTTTACATTAATTCAGATTTTCCATATATTAAATAATATAAAAGTGTGTGTGTGTGAATACATACCTTAAATGATTAGTAGGACACAATTCTGAAAGAGATTGTCTAATTGAAGTAAAATCTGTAAAGTCCAAACCCCCCATTTGAAGAGTGTGTAAATCACTGAAAAAAGTTTCAGCTCTTTCTTTCAAAGAAAAACATTTTTTGGAAGTTGACTTAGAAGTGTCACCTGAACTTTTCGTTAGAGATTCTTGCACACTATCATCATGAAGAATAATAATGCATAAACTACTAAAACTTCCTTGAAAGTGCATTACATCTGACATTTGATCTTGAAGCATAGCTTGAACAGTGGAACCTAAGAATTGTATAAAAAAATAAAATAAATAATAAAATCAGTTGGTAATATTATTTTGTTTCTCTACAAAATAATTGAAAAGATGTAAATTTTAAAAAGATATTTTAAATATTGCTTCATAGCAGTAATAAATATATGTAATAATAAAAGATCTCCTTTTCTATGAATCTGATAAGACTTAAAAAATTTTAGTTATCCTTACAATAAAATTCTTTAGTACATATATAAATCAGTTCAAATAATTATTTAATATTTAAAATAAAATAAGCCTTTGCTCCTTTATACAATATAAACAAATTGATAATAATTCTGAAAACAATACAAAACTTTTAATTTAAAACCTCATTTGTCTGCAATTATAATTCTTTGAATAAATTTTATATGATTTTTTAACAAAAATAAATTATTGTATTCATATTTCAATAAATTACTCAAAATTTTCATTTATAGTGCAGAATTTTATCAAATGTAAATTGAACTTCTATGTATGGTATTGCAAGTATTTCAAACAGAATCTATGGCACTACACATTAAAGAGTTCAAATCTAATATAATGGTTTATTTGAAAAAGCTCTCCGTATTTCAGTAAAAGACTACATCTTAGAAAACATTGATATATAACTTAAGTACCAAAATCGTTTTCAACTTGAAATAGATTATTGAAGATATTCAATTTTAAGTATATCTAGTACTAAATTACTTTTTTTAAAAAAAAAAAAAAGCAAAGTTTTTTAAGAGGAATGAGGATAGGTAAATGACACTTTAACTACAAATCCCTTTGACTGCATCACTTTTTTTAAAATGTTGCAGATAATATAAGAAACAGTCATCTTTACATATAAATAAAAAGGAAGTGTCTGTTTGTAATTTGAAATTAACAGCTTTTTACTAAATGCATTTAAAAGTATATACGGTACTTATATGAAAAAATCAATTTTTAAAATTTTCGTCTTTCTGTCTCTATTTGTTCCGGCTAATCTCTGAAACAGCTCCACCGATTTTGATGGAACTTTCACTGGCAGATGTTATAAGGAGTAACTTAGGCTACTTTTATTTAAAAAAATAAATTAGTGTTCCTCGGAAATAAAATTAAAACCAATGAACAATATGCGATTCAAATAGTGATTATTTTTATTCAATATGGATTATTTTTATTCAACAGGGATTATTTCATTTGGCAAGCCTTCTGTCTCAACGATTTCTAGCAGTTATATGACTTTTTGTTTGATTAGGTTGCTGCCACTTGCGACATTTTGCGTCCATGTCCTTTGATCCTAATGATTTTACAGTCCTCACTCCATCGACAGTATCAAAGGTCATGCGTCCCTCTCACACTTTGCTCAGCAAAAAACAAAGAAAAAAAAGTAAAACAAAAAAGAAACATTGATTCACAAAGTAGAAGAATGACATTATACTTATAGCATAGGTATTTCTTTACATGGAATATATAATTATTGAGTTTTCGTAAACTCTGCGAATCGAATAAACACTTTTTTGTTAAATTCCACGTCGACGAAGTCGCGGGTAACAGCTATTTAACATAAAATAAATGCATCTGAAAGTAGTATTAAGGTATTACACATCCAGATACAAATTATTTACATTATTTTAATGCGTTTATTACACAAAATTTGTAACAATGTGGTAATTTTGCTGAGCAGAAGGAAGGTGTTTTCAAAGATCGATCCATAAGAGAGTTACAGGGCATTATAAGTAAAAAAAAATTTTTTATCAGCTATTATATCTACAGACTTAAAATTTAGCAAACATGGTTTTTTGTTCAGCTGAGATACGCAAAAAGTTGGGGGGTTTTGTTTAATTTACAATTCACGTAAAATTAACTCATTAAAAACTTCTTTATCCTTAAGCCTGTATTGCTTAAATTTTCAATTTACCCGTGCAAAGAACGGGTATACCAGCTAGTTAATAATATTTAAATTGAACAGAGATAATGAAAAATCAGTGAATAACAATAACTTTTTAAAGAAGATAGTCTAAATTTTCAATTTTTCAAGAGATGCAAGTAAATGAACATGTTCAGTTAGCCAAATATATCAAAACATGTATTGAATAATGCCCCAAAATAAATTGTTGCAAACATTCTCCAGTAGCCTAAGGATGAGATTCTTTCCAAACATCAAATAGGAATTCCAAACTTGGCATAAGATATAAAAAATACAATTATCTTTTCTCTCTTTTTAAGTCAATTTATAAATTTGCCTAATAGATAAATTAGTAAGTAAATCTGTAAAATTAATATTACCCACCACTTTAATATTTTTCTATATATTTTCTTACTATGTTACTTTATGAATATCACCCAGGAAATAAAAAAATGAATATCTTGATTGCTTTTCCTTCATTTTGATAATTGTTGGTTAAAACATTTAAAATAGTTGCATTTTTTTTAAGAAAGAAACTTTTTAAAGAAGTTTTAACTTTCTGTAAAATATGCCTTCGTGAATTTATCTAAAAAAACTATACCACATATTAATCAAACTTTGAAATATTTTTTTTATTTCTACCTAGTACATTCACCGAAAGCAAGTATCTCTGTTTAGTGCTGCGCCATATGGGCGGATACCAATCGCCGCAGGTAATTTTGATGCCCAGTTTTTCAAAAATTCGTATCCACTTTAAAAAAAAATTAGTATTAAAAATTTTTTCTCATTGTTTACCTAGAATTATTAAGATGTATTTGATGTAGATAAGGTCAGGTAGTATCACACAGCTACCAATTTTGTTACAAATTAAATTTATTGAGATATTTGATTTTAAGAAATATATATAAACATGTTAATACATTAAGGGGAAGATTCTAAATAGTAATATATTGACTAAACTTTAAGTAAAAAAACAAAAATTTTCTATGTCAGATAAAACACACCAGAAGCATTTCAATAGTTGACACATATCTGAAGTTAAATTCAAAAATAATAATTTTTATATAAAAGAAATTTTAAAAATGTATTCAACATAAAAAAGCCACATACATTTAATAGAAATCAATTTATCAAAAATTTACATAATTTTCATTAAACTCTACAACATATATTTTAGTATTACAAATACAAATGATAATATAAAAAATTCTGTGTTAAGCTTTTTAAAGCCATCAATATTTCAATAACTGATTAAGAGATTTTAAAAGTCAAATAAAATATAAATCTCAGAAAATTTTACAAAGCACAGAACATGACCTCTAAGAAATGGATGGCTACT
Source organism: Trichonephila clavipes (assembly GCA_019973935.1). NCBI lineage: Eukaryota > Metazoa > Arthropoda > Arachnida > Araneae > Nephilidae > Trichonephila > Trichonephila clavipes. The sequence continues at coordinate 347,322 of BMAU01017700.1, forward strand.
TAGTTTGATGAAATATTTCTTGAACAAAGAAATTGGGAGGTCAGATTAAACTGCTTAGAAATAATACAACTTATGGATTTTTTTTTCAAAATTTCAAGAATTAATAACATTAATATCTAACCTCTTGTTCTCGATTGTCTTCCACATGATGCTGCAATATAAATTACAGAATTATGAGAAAACAATAAATTTAAGGCTATAAGATATTTAATCAACATATTAAAAATCCAGCTAGTTCTTACCTGTGTAATCAGATCTTGTGTCACTACTAATACTACTGCACATTGAATCACCATCATTTGATGTTATAGGCATATCTGATGCAACTTTATTATGCATTGTCATCAGCTGAAATTCTTCATCAGACTCATCTGAAATTTAAGGTTTTATGAATATGATGGAAATATATAATGTAATCCAATTTAACTAGATTTTTTTTTTCATCATGTCAATTTCATGCAGTAAAAAATAAAAAGGTCTCTGAAATGCTCTGATTTGTTTCAAATTCAAAAACTTTTTTTGTACAGATTACAAATACAGTAACAATCAAACAAAAGAATCATTATTATTATTATTTTAAGTTTACACAACAAGTGTAAAATAGAGGTACACATTTTAAAACAAACATTGGCAAATTACATTAGGATTACACAAGATCAATTGAAAAGGTATAATATTGTAACTTTGTTATATTTTTTAATCCTTCAATATTTCATGAATAGTAAAAATACAAACATACATGCTTATCAAATTTGTAAAGTTAAAGATATGCAAATGTTTGGTTTTTATAATTATTTTAAAATTCTGTTCATTAATTGTAGTTAAATCAAAAATTATTCTTACGATCATTTATTTGTATTCTATAAATGTTTCTTCCCACTGTATTATATCTACAGCAAATATTTTGCTAATTGAACAATTGAGATTTTTTTTTATATGAGAGGCATAATTTTTCTTGATTTTTTTTTTCTTTTAAACAAAACCATTGCATTAAAAAACTTTTTTTATCCTCTTTACTACCATTTAAGAAACCACACAAAATGTGAGTTAGATGAAGGAAAAAAATTATTTATTTAGGTAGAATAGAGAAATTTGACAAGCAACAAGAAAACAAAAAATATACACAAACACACACACACATCTTTAAAATATTCTAGAAATATAATTAAAGTATAATATAAAACACACACATACAATTAAAAAATAAATGCATAATACATTATATAATAACATAACTGAGCATAAAAGAGCACTACATTATGACCACCTGATTATTCTGGTTCTCACAATATATAAAATGTACTTCAAAAATTTATATTTATTATATTGAACCTTAATTCACTTCATACTCATATCACTCAAATTTATACTTTAACTGCTTCAGTTAATTTTATGTATTCAGCTTCCATAGTCAACAGGCTTGCACACTTTTTTCAAAAGTTCTCCATAATATTGGTGAATCATCAATGAAGTTTCCTTCTACAGAAATTCTATCATTTCTATTAGATGTAGAACTTACATCACTATAACAAGTTAACATTAAAATTTGAAATTTTAGTTTATAAATAACTAGTTTGATGAATACATTGTGATAAATTTAACAAGTTATTTCAGTGTGCTGTAAACCTAGATTAGATCAGAATTGTGATAAGATATTTACTACATAACAAATACCAGGTCTAGGTGAAAGGGCCAAAAAGACTTCTATATAGCAGCTTTGACATTTGGGACACTTCAGGTGAATTTGAACATTGCAGGTTTGATAAAACTATTCTACTGAACTTTTCAAAATTTTAACATATTTCATGAGCATATTTTGACTGATCTATATATATAAATATTTCCTTTTTTTAAAAATTCAGTACCTAATAGTTAATTATAGTATTCACTAAAGTAAATATAATGAAATAGTAATAATGAAGTAATTATTTTAATAAATCCTAAATTTATTAGACAGGAAACTTAAACAGAAGAGAAATCAAGGGAGACAAAGAATAAGAATGGAAGGAAGAAAGACATAAAATACAAGAATAGTTTACCTAAAGAATGGGATGACCAACCATGTTGGTTTTTCAAAGATTTAGAGGGGATATCAGATTTTTGCTGCTGTCGCAACAGTTCTTGCTCAACTAAAGCATAATCAGCAGGTCTCATAGGTTTGTTTGCTACTGTAAGTGGCAATTTTCTGTTAGCATCACCATTAGAGCCTAGAAAACACATTTTAAGATACTGAAACTTTTTAAAAAAGAATTTACTTACATTTACTTTACTTTTCAAAAAAAGGTTTACTGAAAATTATTTTTAAGTAGCTTATTTTTCCTTTTCTTTATTCATATCATTAATCATTATACAGACAAGAAAAGCAAGAGGCTTAAGTATGCTTTGATAAAGAATATGAAATAAGTTGAATACACTTTTGAGAATCACATAGTAAGAATTATGACCGCATGAGATTGCACAGCTCGTGTTATACATCACCATACCGGATCTTCATCTAACGTTAAGGTTTGGGGTGCAATTGGATTTCACTCTCATCTTCTTCCTGACAATATTCATTGTCAGTAATCATCATAATGTATTTGAAATATGGAAGCTCATTTTTGCCCTGTATATATATTTTCAAGAATTCCATAAAGCCAAGACAATATTAGATTGTATATCCCTCGCAACATTCTGTAATTTTTCACTTGGATAGGATTCTAAAATTGAGTTAGGATATAATGCTAAAATTTGTCCTCTCCCCTTCCTCTCTTGATAACTAAGAATACAAACACATGAATAAACTACACAAGAAATATGTGTCTGGAAAATCAAAAAAGTGCTTAAAAGGAACAAGTTTATTTTATCCTTATTATTTTTAATTTTATTATTTTAAAACTAGATACTTCTACGAAAAAGTAAATTGGATATGAACTTATCTGCTAATAAAGTTACATTGTTTCTTCCAGAGAAGCATAAGGAAGTTGCAAAACAATTCCAAACAGATTCAAATGCTTTCTTCCTCAAGGAAAAAATAGACATTTTTACCTAATTTATTTCAACATAATTCAAACAGTTACATATTAATTGTTGGTTAAACTCAAAAGTGGACCTGACTCAAGATCTCTCTCTCTCTGAAATCGTACAATGATGTTGTAAAGGGGTGTATATATATATATATATGACATTTTCCCCCTCTCATAACATATAGAAAATTTTGTAAAGATTAACAAATACTAAGAAATTTCAACAAAATATTCAGAAGTACACATACCTGGTTTTAAGACTTCAGAAAACAATCCATACAACAAATGAACTTGTTGAGGAATGAGAAACAAGTTAAAAGCTCCTAGACTAAAGACAACATCAATCTAAAAAAAAAAAAAAAAACAACATAAGGCACTACAAACTCAAACTAACAAAATATGTACAATAAAGTTAAGAAGGTTCTTTGGGTAAATTCTGAAATATATTATTACTTTAGGACCACTTATTGTTTGTTTCTGTTTCAACTTCAGTCGTATTTCTTGTTTACCAACAAATTTTGATACTAAGATTGGATCTTCTGAAAAATCTGGTTCCACTTTTTTCACAGGAAAAGAAGAATGTGTAGGTGGCATTTCAGGTGATCCAGGAACAAATTGAGATGATTCCTACAAAAATAAAGGAAATGAATTAATATATGCTTTGTTAACAAAAATATGTAATATTTCTCTAAAAATTATAAAAATATTCTTATTGAGCCATTTCACTTTTTTTAATTAACATCCCTTTCTACAATGCAAAAACAAAAATTTAAGCAATATATGCTACATACATCTTACATGGAAGACAACTGATAATTTATTTACATCTTACCAAATAATCTGAAGAATCTATCTTCATAGGAAGTATTCTAGATTGAGCAGAAAATTGGGAAGTATACATGCTCATGCCTTCAATTATAAATCCTTTGTTAGAGTAATCTTCAGCTTCATAAGATTTATCATTGTCTATGTTACTATTTGACATAGGAGGATTTTTTCCAGCTTCATCAAAATATTCAGCACTAAAACAGAACAATTTATAAAATACTGTAATTGAGAGAAGAAGGTTCTTCTAAAAATATCCTAACAAAGATGCTTTTATTATATTTATAGAGGAAAGTAAAGAATCACATTTGATTAATAAAAATTAAAAGAATAAATGCAAAAGAACTAAACACACACACAATTTGTATATGTAAAAACTTATTCAACTGATGCAAAAAAAAAAAACTCTCAATTATAGAAATAATCATAAGCATCTTAACGTAATTACATAACTCACAACAATCATTTTGAAAAGTAGAATATATAGATAATAGGTGATTGAAGTGTTAAAGTTCAAAATATAATTAGGTTTTTTGAAGAAAAAAAATGAATTTTACCTCGCAATTTTTATTTCAAAAGCCATTCCAGAAGAACCTGCTCCTGGAACATGTTCAATTTTCAAAGAAGTATCTATAAATTTCACTTGCAAATTGGCAAAAACTAAAAAATTAATATTTTAATTAGTTTTAAAAAATAATCAAATATTTGCAATCAAAATAAAATATTTCTATAACATAAAAAATAAATTTTTTTAAACTATTTTAAGACATAATAATAACCATCTATGTATGGTTATATTATAAAAACTATTTCAAGAATAGAAAATAGTAAAAATATACAATATTTAATTCAGTTAAAAGAGTTCTTAGAATTTATTTAAAAAAACATAAATTTTAGTAACACAACAAGAACAGCGAATATATATTCAATTATCTTGAAATTGAAAAACTAAGCCATGTTTAATCTGTTTATTAAAATCTTTTTAGTCACAATTATCAAAACTTTTGAAACAGAAAGTAAAATAATTTAAAGACATTTCAAATATACTAACATGTGTTAATTAAGCCAGCTACACTCGAAACTCCTCCTGTTCCTTCAGCTGGCCAATTAAAATCTTCACACTCTTCATCATCATCTGTTTTGGAATTTATACATTCTTCTGCTAATTGATAGCTTGATGTCATAATGGAATCAAACATTGAGCTAGCAAGATCCGACTCTAGAAGATTTTAAAAATTGATCAATAATTAATACAATAATTTCAAATGTAAAATAGATTTACTACACACAAGAGAAATATGATTGTATATATATATAATCAACTTACTAATCAATTTACTAAATAATAAATCAATTACAAATTATATTTCAAGCATTTTTACTAATCAGATTCGAAATATATAAGAGGTTCCTAAAAATAAATTGTAATGCTAGGAAACTTACCATCCCCCAATGAATTATAACTTAACACTTATACAAAAATTATTAAATTTTTCTTATAACTTTCCATAAAATATTTTCCCTTTTTTTCCCGTCCATATTAATAATGATAATCCTTTTTGCTCTTTTCTCTCTGTACATGAGCCTAATTGAACTGAATTCCTAATGGACTGAAAAAAACTGGTTGATACAAGAACTAGACTTACAATATTGATTCACACACAAATTGTATTATCTACACAGCTTTCAAAACTACAACAAATCAGACATGATTAAAGTGTAATCATAATTTGGATATTTCAATTCAAAAGCTGAACATATAAAATATTTTCTCTTTCCTTTTGAATACTTTTAATAGCAACTGAAATAATTCATTTAAAAAACGGGAAAAAGAAAAGTATCTTAGTTTATTATTATTACATAGAGAACTAATAACAGCCTTCTTAACTTTGTATGTATCATTGAACATATATTGGGTTGTTTAGAAAAGTAATTTCATTTCTTTTCTTTTTTCTCTTTTTTTATGAAAATGAAAAACAATTTTCATATAGTGAACACATATTTTAATAAACTAAATACTGTCCATTCTGGTCCAATACTTTTTGCCATCTTTCTGGCAGTAAGAACATAATTCTATGCTCAATTTTCTTTTCTTTTTTTTTTTTTTGCTGGCAAAAATTAATCAAGTGATTTTTGACCTCCTCATTTGAAGTAAAGCTTTTAATGTCTAAAATATTTTGTAAAGATGGTAACAAAGGTGCCAGATCTGGAGAATATGGTGGGTGAGGCAGTATAGCCCATTCAAGTTGTAAAAGCTTTTGGCAAATTACTAAGATATAGAGATAGATTTTGTTCCTAAAATCATCTAATGAGGTTAAGTTCTGAATCAAATCATGCACCTATATAACATAATTAGGTACATTACTGCAAAGAAATAAAAGGATTAAAGGGAAGAAATTATTTGAAACCTTATGCATTTCTTTTCACATTGTCATTAGATTTATTAAACTGAAATGCCTAGAACTGACTTCTATTGAGTTTTGACAAGAGTGCCAATTTCAGCTCATTTTGAGCCCTGGGCGCAGATCTACATGCCTCCTAGGCACTGGCAAATTGAAATTTATAACCAGAAAATCTGGTTAAGTCCAGCTTATTCGGGCCTCTGGGCACCTGTCTTAAGTACCCAATTGATAAACTGGCACTGTTTGCCAACAGCAGTTACAAATCCTCCACAGTACTATGGTGGATATGAATAACAAGATGTGGGAGGTCTATGTAAATTTTTGATACCTTACAAAAGAATTAAAATAAATATAGTCAACAAAATTGTGGAAAGAGACAAAAGTCTATTCATAAAAGGATAAAACATCATTAGATGTATTCTCCCAACTCACTAAATATTTGTGTTTTTATGCAGAAAAATTGAATAATATTTTCAGGTTTCCATACCACATTGCCATGCTAAAACTTTGATTACTGCAATTCAAGAAAACATTATGGATGTTTGATAATGGATGAAACTGCATTGTTGGAATTAATAACAAAATACTACCACACTAATGCAAATGTATTCTCCCTATATATATACCAGGTGTCCACAATTAAACGACCCTACTTCAAAATTGTCTACAGACGAAACTATTGTTCAGAAAGTTGTAAAATGTAGTGTACGACATAAAGGAATGGAAATTTGTTTGAGCGAATAAAAAAAATCAGTTCAAAATTTCGCCACTAGAGGGCGCTTTTGAATGAAGGCCATCCACAGGACACGGTAACACAATAACTGATACTCATTAAAAAACACATTCTCTAAAATGAACTGCAAATTTTAATTAAACTTCTTCGATGACTAATTTTCAAAGGATTTACACGAAGAAAGACGAAAATATGCAAATTTTTTCGATGTCACACAGCAACTGTTATAAAAGCAATAAACTTTCATGGAAGATTAGTTTATTTTCATTGTGTTCGGTATTGCTAATCAGAATGTCATTATGTTTACCAGATTGAGCGTTGTTAGTAAAGATATTCTACCAAAACGATAATTCCGCAATAGTTGCTCTACGGAAATTTCGGACATTAAAGGGGTTGCGAAAAGGTCCATTGACTGCTAAAAATCTTCCATTGATGGTAACCAAATTTGAAGAAACAGGATCGTTGAATTTTCGTTCTGGAAGAGGAAAAAAATCTGTTTCTGCGGAAGCAATAGAGAAAGTAGCACTTCAGGTGGAAGACAAATCATCCAACATGCTGGCTAGTACAAATGTTCACCGTGTGGCAGAAGCATTGGATCTGCCTCGTTCAACTATCCAGAAGATCATGCGAAACATCCTCTGTTATTATCCATACAAGCTTCAATTTGTGCAGGAATTGCTTCCACATGATTTTGAGACTCGGCATCTGTTCTCACTGCAGTTTCTTGCTCGTTTGGAAGTTGATCCAGAATGGCCTTGGAATATCCTCTGGACAGACGAAGCTCACTTTCATTTGGACGGTTCGGTGAATACTCACAACTGCCGAATTTGGGAAACAGACAATCCACATTCCACCTTACGAGTTCCGCTACACTCACCAAAAGTAACAGTGTGGTGTGAGTTTTCTGCATCTTTTATTCTTGGCCCGTATTTTTTCGAGGAATTAGGTGCTGGAGGTCCAGTAACATGTTCTATCACTGGACAGCGATATGCATCGTTATTACGGAATAAAATTATTCCAGATCTGCAAGCATGTCAGTGTCTTTCACGCATAATTTTTATTCAAGATGGAGCTCCTCCACGCATTACACGTTGTGTTACGGACGTTCTCAAACATCACTCCACAGATTGATTTGATTTAATTTATTATTAATGTCACACTGTTTAGCTACACGAGGGCTTTTGGCGATGGACCGCGTAATTTTGAACCATGGTCAAGTGACGTGGACGACACCTGAGCTGGCACCCCCCTCTCCTAACTACCACACCACACCAACGGGAGGACGTTTCAGCTCTCGACAGATTTAACGTGCATTGCTGCCCTACACGGCGGGTCTTTAGTGGTACTGGGCTCGAACTCGTGACAAGGCAAGCCACGGTCCGATACCTATACCACTCGGCTACCGCGCCCACCATCACTTCACAGAAGAACATGTGATCAGCCGCCAATTTCGTCATCTGTGGCCTCCCCGATCGCCCGACCTCAATCCATGCGATTTTTGGCTTTGGGGCCTTTTAAAACAGCTGGTAAGTTGTGATCAACCAAAAACTTTACCTGATCTCAAAGACAGTATTTCACAACATGTTCTTAACATTTCCCAGAACACACTGCGGTCAACGGTGGAACATGCTATCTTAAGATTTCAAATAGTAGCTGAAAACGATGGTCACCATGTTGAGCATTTATTGTTGTAACAAAATTTGTAAACTGTTATAGATATATGCTAAATATGATCTCCATTAAAAACGCCCTCTAGTGGTGAAATTTTGAACTAATTATTTTATTCGCTCAAACACATTCCCACATCCCTTCTTTATGTCGTACACAACATTTTACAACTTTCTGAACAATAGTTTCATCTGTAGACAATTTTGAAGTAGGGTCGTTTAATTGTGGACACCTGGTATATTAAACAGAATCAGAATTATAATTACTGAGAAAAATTATTCAGAATAATTTTTATTTCTAATTATCAATATCTTATCAAAAATCCCTATTTCAATGCTGACTAAGTGAACAGATTGCCATTCTTTGCTTAGCTATCTTTATAATATGCTGATACTGTTCTATTCATAAGCAATGGTTAACGGAAGCATTTCACAAGAAATAGGAAATTTAGAAAAAAAGCCAATTGAGTAGCACAACTTCATAAAATGTAAATTTTTCATTCCCTGCAGTTGGGTAAAGCATTACGTTTATTATTATAATTATTTTAATCCTCCTATCTTACCAGAGAAGGCACAGATAGTCAGAAGCATGCTACTATTGAAACTAGAAATTTGAATACTAAAAAGAAAACCTTTTTATAAAATTCTACTATGATATTACCTGCATCAGGTCTTTCTTTTGGTTGAACAACTATTTTCAGTCCTTTTATTTCTACAACTGAATTTTTTGTAGCAAAGTTTAGCCATGGTACACAAATTGACATAAAATCAATTGTACAGCTTAAGAATTCCACTGGAAGCTTGTACTCTTCACTTTTGGCATTCAATGCCTAAAATAATTACATTATTAAAATATAAATTCCATACAATGTGCAAAAGAAATTTTAAAGATCAATTCTATTTTCCAAACACTTTAAATGTTTTTTTTAATTTCAATACAAAATTTCTAGTTCAGGAAAAATCTTTAAAACATTGACAGAAAATCTGGTTTCACAAAGGTAGAATGTTGAAAATGGTAATATTGCATGAAGTGCTTTTGTTTTCAGTGCAGATAATCTGTCTTCCACCCATGACAATAATTTAAAGAATGATTAATTACTAATAATAAGTACAAGATAGCTCACAACTTGCATTATTGTCTAGGATGCTAACTACGATTAATCTTGTAGTTTACTTGCCATATTTGTGCAGCTATGATGAAATTTGTGGCATATCAGTGTAAATAAGAATTTTGAAAATAATTACTTTTTACACTGAAATACTAAAAAGTACCATAAAAGTCAATGTGTTAAATAGATTGTCTATAATGTCTTAAGCAAATATAGCAGAAATATTTTGAGCAATTGTAACAAGAAAAACATTATAACTTAAAACTCTAAAAAATTTATAAATCTTGCTAATTTTGAAATATAACATATTTTTCTATGAAAATTATATACTTAAAAAAAACAGGTACTTAGCATCATCACAGCAAAATTTATGCCACACGAATCATGCTTTGATGTAAAAAAAAAGATTTTTACATGTTTTATTTGAAAACCACCAATCAGTCAAATTTTGGTGGAAAATGGTGTGATTCGAGGAGCCCAAATTTGGCTTTGATGCAAAAAAAAAAAGGTGGAACTAATTTGATATCGGGGATAATTGGGCCAGAATTGTTTTGAAATGCATTGAAATGTATTTCAAATAAATGATATAGGAAGAGATTGAGAATAACCTAGATCAATCAATAAATGATGAATAATAATATTATGTAATAAAAATAACATGTACTAATAATAGTATTATAAGCAGCATATAATAATCTTATACAGTAGCGCACACAGGAATTTTTCAAGGGGAGGTCCGGGGTCAAAAGTTCCCCATTCTTGTATCAAGCTCCTTCTGATTTTGTCAATTTTCGGGAACAAAACACAGTAAAAAACTAATTATTGAATAAATAAGCATTAATTAATAAAATTAATCATTAATAACAAATAATTAAATTTTACGTACCGTATAATTAGAATAATAATCAATCGGAAAAAATATCAAGTGCTTTGGGGGGGTCCAGACCCCCCCCAAGCTTATCTTAGCTTATCAAAGCTGATCTTTATCTTAGCTTTATCAAAGCTGATCTCTTTATCTTAGCTTTATCAAAGCTGATCTCTTTATCTTAGCTTTATCAAAGCTGATCTTATATTATTTTATTGTAATTATATATAATATTCATATAGTATGATTTTATAACAGTTATTAGAAACAATAATCATATAATTAAATAGTAAGTATAAAAAAAGAATAATCATCGAATTGTAAAAAAATACAAATAATGCATAAGAGAACTCGTATTACATAATTATAAATAAATAACATAAAAGTAGCTATACATAAATAAGATAATAATTATAAATAAATAAGATAATAATTATATATAAATAACAATAATAACTATAAATAAATAACAATATTAATTAGAAATAAATAACAAAATATGTAATAATATTTATAATTAAATGCTAAAAGAAACAATTATAAATAAGGAATATTAAATGATTATTACACATAGTAATAATTGCATTTTTTTCCATTATGAATAAAATAATTACATAATGTATGTTAAAATTAATTACGAATATCAATTAGAGTAGTGAAACCTTGCAATATGAAACTTACGCTGCAAGTTCCTTCAACGAATTTCATCGAACAAAGAACGTAAAAAAAAAATTTTTTAAATGAAAATAAACAATCTATAGCGATAATTAAAAGCACAACACTTATTTTTTTAAGAAAAAAATATTCTAGTACTCACTTATTTTAGAACTATCCATATTCGAAAATAGCACAGAATTAAAACAGAAGACGCAAACAATAGAAAAATTACACTGAAAATGGTTACATTTTTAAAGAAATCATCTGAAATTAATAGGGTTGCAGCGGGAAAAAACAAATAAAAGTTATTCCCATGGCAACCACATCAACAGACGATAAAAATATTAAGGTAACCATATTGTAATATCGCCCATCTTGGCGAACATAAACAACAACTTGGTGCTACTACCCCCGATATCAAATTAGCACCAAAAAGATTCTTACATGTTTTATTTGAAAATCAGTCAAATTTTGGTGGAAAATGGTGTGATTCAAGGAGCCCAAATTTGGCTGTAGTGATGCTAACACATAACTATCCAAAAACAAACAGTGATTGATAAATATGAATGCCAAAAATATGTTTTTTTTCCCACAAAAAAATACTATAATGATTAAGTCAGTTCACTCCAAAAGTTAACTTTTCAAAAAGCACCAATTATTTTAAAGTTCATTTTGAAAACTTAGTGATTACAATTAACATTTAAGAAATATAAAATGAATTAGCAAGTTTCAGCTCTAGAAGCTCTTAAAAAAGAACAAATTTATTAAAATACATACTCATGTTTTCTTCCCCTTCTATGTACATACATTTTAACGTTTCTTACCTATTTAAATTCTTATTGAATTGATTTAATGGCTCAAATGTAGTACAGGAGGGCCACTTTGGATTTGGTGATTTTTCTTCGAATTTAGCGATTTTTATCTAAATGTCATGGTGAGATAACGCATTCATTCTAAAATAAATAATAAATAATTCTGAATAAAATAATTCTGAATAAAGTACCTTGGCAATCCCTTTTAGTCACAAAAAAAAACAGTGTCAAGTGGCCCCCCTATACTACACTTAAACCTGATTTGATTTTTAACTAACATCAAACTCTAAGGCAGCATGAGGGGTATTCCAATTCTTAGATAAATGTAAAAATTTTTTAATTGTAATGCCTTAATGTGGAAGTGAAAATTATTTCAATTATACATTACAAATAATAATTTACTGGTACATAATTCAGTCATGAATGGTTTTTAACATAAAGTACAGCTAATGGCAATGTGTGATTTATTCAATTCAATACTATTTAAAATAATGCCATGTAGTAAACTGTTGTTTTGCTATATTCATATTCATTCAATGAAAATGTTAATAACCTAAAATTGCTGTCTTGACCTTTTTGTTGATAATTCTGCTGATGAAAAATTACATGCTGAAAATAAAAAAATTCTTAAAAATGGATGTTTACTTAATATACTGTTGAGCTATTCCCCCAGATCGAAAGACATCGCCAAGTGTAGGAATTCTTATTATTGTATTTGAACATGCATACATGGAGAATGGTTTTCTACTGCTGGTGCATACTGTGGCAACTGGTGACATCTTTTGATTTGATAAAATTGGTTGACAATACAAATGGTAAGTACTGAGAAATAAGATCAACTGAATAGTTATACACAGCTAAAAAAAATTAGGGAGCAAACAATAAAGTCAAGAAACCATTGCCCGATAGTCATGTATGGGTATAAAATGGAGAATATAGGAGTAACAAAATGCAATATAGAAAAAAAAGCAACAAAACTGAATGGGAACTTTAATTTTTTAGAATAGTATAAAGAAAATGAAATGATGCTTCTCAGGACAACAACTTGGTTGCAAAAAATTGATTGTTTGGAAATGATACAGCTTGTTTCATGCAATGTTTGATGCTAAGACTGCCTCACACCTGTTCTGCATGGATTAAATAAGTTTATCAATGAGACTTTGGTTAATACTGTTCCATTTTTGACAAAGTGTGATAGTCAAGTCTTAGACAAAAACAGGAAGTCTTGGTCATGCAGAAACGTGTCCTCCGAGTGTGTCCCAAACATGCTGGATTGGAATAAAATCAGTTCAGCATGCTGCCCACTCCAAATTATTTGTTTCAACTTCAAGAAAGTTCTCCACACAAGCTGTATGAGGGTTCAGTCCTAGGAGAGCCCACACCCTTGGTGCAAATTATTTTGGTTAGCGATAATTGTGCCATCTTGGTAAACCTACTTTGATACACTAGATATGGTAAATCTAACTATTTCTGGAATTTTGGTATTTTGTTGGCGGGCATTTCAAATTTCATTTTGTTTTGGGGAACCGGGCTGGAATGGTTGTGTGTGTGAAGGAATATGTCTTAGAATTTTTTACTTTGTTGAATGTGAAAGGTTAGAAAGAATTGATTGAATAGTGTATAAAGGAAGGATTGATTGCTTAGAGTTATGAATGTCCTAAATGTAACGATCGGCATGATGTAACATTGTCGACAATAAAACGCTTTCTTCGAAATTGCACCAGCCACGCCAAAGGTATGTTCGACCATTACCTCGCAGAATAAAAATGGCAACGCTCACATGATCCTTCACTTAGCAAAGAGACCTTCAATACTTTTTTAAAATCTGTTGTTATGCTGTACCCTCCACTTAGAAAAGATCAGCAGTAAGAAAGTAAGTGCTGTTTTTATATTTTTTTTTTATCTTAAATATTTAATTTCTGTATTGTTTACATATATTTTCATTACACATCCACCTTATCTCTCTGTATTCACTTGCCCCCATTGTCGATTTCGCTTGGCGCCATCTCGTTCTGGCTTGGCGCTTTTTTCGTTTTCTCGCCAAGGGTGTGGGCTCTCCTAGGATTTTACCAGTTTCAGGATGTCACCGTCAAATTGCCAATTCAAATGATATGTAGGTCAGTAGGTACACCAATGCTGATTCCAGCCCCTACCATCAAACCACCTTGTCTATAAAGTGATCTTTCCTGAATGAATATAGGTTATTTTGAGTGCTCCTTTCTCGCCATACCAAAACACGTCTGGTTTCCCACTCAAAACTGAATCTAGACTCCTCTGTAAACAATACTTTGCACCCGATCTTGATGCTCAGTAGCCAACCTTTTTAGAGCTCCACAGTGTCTTGCTTTCAACACATAACTGGCCTACGCACATACAGGCCACCTGCATGAAACCTATTTCATATTATTTGACTTGAAACTATTAGTCCTGTTGTCAAAATATACTGTCTTTAAACTGTGTCACATTGGCCGTTCTGTCTTGATAAGCTGTTAACAGGATATATCACTCATTATTTGCTGTAGTAGAACGTGGGCCGCTATGTCCTGGATAATGTCAAACCTGCCCTAGTCCTTGGAATCGATACCATCATCTTGCAAGTTCCGTTTTCCATCTAGCAAGTTTTCCAGTCACCATTTAAACTCCATAAATTATCAAATTATTTACGATTTAGAACCATTTTTCAAAGTTTAAAAACTTTTTGAATCATTTTTTGGCACAACTTAGCCTACTTTGGCTCTTGTGCCATAAAATCAAACAATCAATCAATCAATCCAGTCACCATTTCTCAAAACAACAGCTGAAAGGTTAAATTTCGCCACTGAGACAACAAAAAACAACTTCTACAAAATCACAATTTATGCTCTGATATCCTGTTTCTGGTTTTTGACATCTGAATGTTGATTTGCCTAAGAAGTTTTCTTTTACTGATACACATTAGACAATGGATGTTTTGTTTTACTTTAGTTATCAGAAAAAATATTTGCATAATTTTGTTAAATCCATGAGCTCCAAAAAAAATCCGTATGATTATACATTTTTTTAATACTTACATATTATCACTACAATCACTAACTCTATGAATAACCCCCATTTCCTATGTGTCATATGCACAGAACTGTCAACCAGGTTCTTCCTTTCATATAATATTATCAATAGGTTGCGATAATATGCAAGTACCATTTTTTTAAGGGTCATTTTTTATGAAAAACAAAGAGTTTAGTTAACTATTTAATGAGCCAATTATTTTATTTTAAAAAAATTAATAAAAATAAACACAATCACATAAATTAATCTATTACAACAAAGAAGTACTTATAACATCAAAGATTAGTAAGCAAAATGATATTTTGCAACTACACCAGATAAATGTTTATCAGACCAAATAAAAATACTGAATATCACACAAATAGTTTTTTGTACATATATCCACAATTAAAATGTGCTCTTTACTAGTCATACAAGTTTAAAAAACTTTTTTAAAAAATTCATGGAAATTTGTTTTATGCAAAAATTATTTCATGTTCAACAATGAATTTCACTGCAAATACTTATACGATCTAATTAGCTTTAAAAAGAAAATATTTTTCCAAGAATAACAAATTCCGAATATTTTACACTTTAGCCCTGCAATACACTTAAATTGGCGTCATTTTTATTACTAATATTATTAATTTCAAATATTACGCAACGAATAACCACTAATAATGCAATTTAATAACATGAAGTTTTTTATGTATGAGAATTGGTCGAAATAGGACAGAGATAATTATCACATTTCAATGCAATTCAAGATAAAAGAAAAGTTAAATTAATAACGTAATAAAGAACTCACCTCAATATTAAATACAATGTTCTCAGCAGAACCTGATCCATAAGAAAATCCATAGCTCAATTTGTCTTGTGAATATTCCTCAAGATATTGTCCAAGATATATTTTTACTAAATATCTGAAGATCCTCTTCAGGACCAAATCTAAATTGGTCAAAGGCCATTTCATGATGTCTTTTATAGTAATCAGGCTCTCATTTTGTTACAGACGCAATCATTTTGAAAGTTAAACAATAAACACAAACGCACATGGAAACAACAATAAAAACATTAATTCCTCAGCAAAAGTCGCAGATAGTTCATAATTTTGTGATTGGCTATTCACACAGTGAGAGAGAAAAAGAAAAGTTGAAGTAGATTTTTAAAAAAAACCCAGTCAATAATACTGTAATATTTTTACTTTTTCATTCAATATTGCTATTTTTTATCGAAGTTCATTTCATATAGGTTGTGTTTTATTTACATTATTTTTTTTCCGAAATTTCACAGTAATTTCTCAACTCACATTCCTTTGGGGTCAATTTGTTTCATTCACGATTTATTTTTTATAAGAATTTAGGTTAAAAATTGAAAAATCCCCCAATACATTAGCTACAAAAATCTAAATAGTGTCTCCTTCTTCAATTCCTACTATTAGTTCACAATCTTCTTATATATATTAGATTGGGGAAAAGAAATCCATTCTTTTGGCATGAAATTCAAGACTTTATTTAATATGTTTCGAATTGTCCGATTTAGGTCAAATATGTACCATCTTGTTGCCTTTTTAAAGGTAGCTTTATGATGCCTCTCTCATAGAAGTCTTGGTCCTTTCTGGCGAAAAACTCTAGTAATCGATTTTCATAATCTTCTCTTTATCCCAATTTTTTATCACCCAGGAAGTTTTGCAATGCGAGAAAAAGGTGGTAATCGCTTGGTGCCAGGTCCGGACTATATGGTAAATGCATTAAAACTTCCCAACCAAGCTCCCAGAGTTTCTGGCAAGTAACTACGGACGTGTGTGGCCAGGCGTTGTCCTGATGGAACACAACACCTCTTCTGTTTGCCAGTTC
Source organism: Trichonephila clavipes (assembly GCA_019973935.1). NCBI lineage: Eukaryota > Metazoa > Arthropoda > Arachnida > Araneae > Nephilidae > Trichonephila > Trichonephila clavipes. The sequence continues at coordinate 364,277 of BMAU01017700.1, forward strand.
TGGCCGTTTCTGGTCAATCACTAGCTTCAAATGGTCCAGTTGTTGAGAATAGACATCTAAATTTAGTGTTTGACCATACGGAAGCTACTCATAATACATAATTTCTTTTCAGTCCCACCAAATATACAATAGAACCTTCCTGGCCGTTAGTCCTGGTTTGGTCACCGTTTGAGCAGCTTCACCGCCCTTTGACCACGATCGTTTTTCACAATGTTGTCTTATGTGAACCATTTCTCATCCCCAACCACCACCCGTTTAAGAAATGGGTCAATTTCATTCCGTTTGGCCAAGGCTTCGCAGATAGAAATTCGATCCATCGTATTTTGGTGTTAATTAGTGCTGCACCCAAACACCGAGCTTCTTTTTGAATCCAACTTTACGCAAATGGCTTAAAACTATTTCATGGTCGATCTTTAGCTCTTGGGTGATGCTACGAGCACTAACATGCCGGTCAACTTCAATTATTTCTGTGATTTTATCGACATTTTCAACGACGGGCCTGTCTGTGTGAAGTGCAACTGTAACATTAAAAATGCCTGAACGGAATCCACGAAACCAAAATTGCACATAATTAGCTGTTACAGTATCGGCACCATAAGCACCATTCACAATTTCAGCCGCCTGACTTGCATTTTCGCCTTTATCATAGAAAAACTGTAACGTGTACCGAATTTTCTCTTTGTTAACTTTCATTTCTAACACTCTGTAACTCACAACTAAATGGACCAAACAAAAAAGAAAAAGAATTTTTTTAGTGTGAAATGTCACCTTGACAACGAGCATAAATTTAGAATTATTTGATCGATACTTCATGAGATATCGGCACTACAGCCATCTACCGAAAAAATAATGGATTTCTTTTTCTCCAATCTAATATATATACACACTTTGTGTAACGTGCTGTAAATTATTTTCAAACCGTCCAACTATATCCAAGAAGTTATCGTTTTGTTTTAATTTAGCTTGTGCTGTATGGCAACATTGTGTACTTTGTTTGTGTTCTTTTTTTGGATTGTTCTTTACCGTTAATAAAGAGAGCTGTGATATAAAATCAAGCTGAGTATTTGTATTTAAAAGGATGTTATTATATTTTATGAACATATCACTCATCTGGGGATCCCTTAGGTCATTTGAGGGAAGAAAACGGCGTCCGCAACCATAATTTAATTGTCATTGTTTACACTTTGCTTAAATTTTCAATCGTTAATAAAATACTTTCTTTTCATCCATTCAAGTTCAAATACATTTTTTTAAAGCTTGTAGTGGATGACACTTGATGTTAATACAGTTTTTTCAAATATTAATCCAGTTAAACTTAATGGATAAATAGTAACAAACAATAATAATATTTCAACACCATATATAAAAAGGAAAATCGCTCGTTGTGCTTCTGTAGCGCAATTGATAGCTCGTTGGAGTTCTAATCCGTAGGTCGGGAGTTCGAATCCTAGCTGGGATGGCCTAATTTGTGAGAATGTCATTTATGAATGAAAAAAGTAACAAACTAAAAATAATAATCCAACACAATACATAGAAAGGAAAATCGCTTTCTACTTCGTCACTTAATATTGTAATTCTGTCATTTGTTTGCGTATATTAATTGTAATTATTTAATAAAAAGTAACTAAAACAAAAATTTTCGTTGTTGACCTAAGTAGGAATTGACTTTAATTATTATTTTTTTTTATCGTACTTGTTTTTCCTCTTTTCGTTACTAAAGAACTGCTAGATTCGAATCTTCTTTCTTCTGTACTTTGAAACCGTTATATAGTAAAATTACGGAAGTAAAAAAAAAATTAAAATAGGAAAATAATCAAATACTTTGGTTTCTAAAAAATTAAAAGAAACCTATAAAAGGAATAACAGCTTTTGTGTGTGTGTTCCATATCCCTCATAACCTCATCAGTCAATCAATGAAATAGAAAATAATCCTTCAGGAGTGTTGGGTACACAAGTAAAACTCTAGAAAAAGGTCTCTCTCAGTAAGTGGACTGTAGTTTTTATTACTTGTTGCTCAGCTCGCTCGTTTCGACTCCTTACTCGATGGAGTCAGAGGTTACACAGATTCGTTAGACACTCTGAGCGCTAGAGGGCGCTCTACATTTACATACGTACACTGAACATGCCGCCCGGCCTTGCAATGTTTTTCAACCTGCAAGATTTACATAGAACATAATCATAAAGATAACACACAGAAATACAATACTTCAAAATACAAACAAAACAACATACAAATGAAGACAATGTGGCAAAGCAATTGATAAATCACACAGAATTTTTAAAAAATTACTATTCTACACACAAACATTACTATCTGAAGGGTTATATGTGCTACTTCACACACACACTGTTTCAATTGGTAGAATGCACAGTTTCGAAATGGGTCTCTTAAATATACCTCTAGTGGATTTGACTTCCACTACTCTTACTTTAGAATCCTTTCCCTGGATAAATATTGTTGATTCTACCTAATGACCATTGACATGAAGGTAAATTATCCTCTTTTATTATAACCATATCTCCAATTTTAGCATTCTTTTCTCGAAATGCCACTTATTTCTCTGCTGCAAACTATTTAAATAGTCTACACTCCACCTTTTTTCAAATTAATTGAATTATTTTTGTAATTTTCTGCCAATTATCCAACCTATTTTCATTTAAATTAGTTAAATCAGGCTCAACAATTGATGTAATTGATCTACCTATCAAAAAATGAGAAGGAGTCAATACATTTAAATCATCTAAGTCAGAAGATAATGGGACAAGAGGACGAGAATTTAACATCCCCTCTATTTGGATAATCACGGTCAGAAACTCTTCATATGTTAATCTAATGTTACCTACTACTCTCTTTAAATAGAACTTAAAAGATTTAACGCCTGCCTCCCAGAGACCTCCAAAATTTGGGGCTCTAGGGGGGAGGAATTTCCAATCTATTCCTTCAGAGGCCATATAACTTGCAAGTGCCTCATCAGGTTTACACACCAAATTAAACATTTTTCTTAGTTCTATATTTGCACCCACAAAATTTGTTGCATTATCAGAATACAACTTAGCACATTTACCTCTTCTAAATATAAAACGCTTAAGTGTAGCAATAAATGCATTAGAGGTTAAATCAGTCACAATATCTAAGTGCACAGCTTTAGAAACAAAACATATAAATATACAAACATAGATTTTGTTATATACACCTTTTCTCTGCCCTTTATACTTAATGTAAAGGGGCCACAGAAGTCCACACCTGACACATTGAATGGATAATTTTTGATAACTCTATCCTTTGGCAAGTCAGCCATTATTTGATCAGTGCAAGTAGGATTGGCCTTACAACAAATTACACAATTATGACCAACTTTTCTACAAATATTACGACCATTCAATATCCAAAAATTTTGCCTGATCTGATACAACAAGGATTGTGGACCACTATGTAAAAACTTTTTATGAAAATACTCAACTATTAAATAAGTCAATTTATGTTTCGAAGGCAAAAGAATTGGAAATTTCTGGTTATAATTAATATCACTATTTCTCAATCGACCTCCAACTCTCAAAATCCCTTCACTATCAATAAATGGATTAAGTGTTTTTACTCGACTGTTGGAAGGTACCATGGCAGAATTTTGAATACCATTCATCTCTACTTTAAACTCTTCCTTTTGCTCCAATTTCAATAAAAGCTGTTCAGCCTTTTTTAATTCTCCTAAATCTAGAGGCCCAATTCTTTTGCTTTCTTTGCTCTTACAATTATAAACAAATCTACAAATAAAACTTAAAACACGAATAATTTTAAAATAGTCATTACTAAGGTTAAGTAAATTATTTACAAAAAGAGTTAGTAGCAGAATCAAGAAAAAGTTAGAAAAGTCACTACAGTTTTTAAGTTCACCTGGATCCTTGATCACTGCAACAGGAATTTGTCGTTGTGGGTACTGGTTGCTCATCAGAAATTTAGGACCATTCCACCACAACTCACAGGTTTTAAGTTTTAGTGAATCCATTCCTCTGGAAACGAAGTCGGCAGGATTGTCCTCTGTTGCCACATAACGCCATTGCTCACTGGAAGTCATCTCCTGGATTGTAGCAATCCTGTTAGCCACAAAGGTTTTTAGTTGATATGACTCCTTCCTTATCCATGACAAAACTATCATGGAGTCACTCCAAAGAAAAGTATTAATCACATTTAATTTCAAAGCTTGCTTGACACGATGCACTAATTTTGCTAACAGCACAGCGGCACATAGCTCAAGTCTGGGAATCGTTGTTTGCTTGGTAGGCGCAACTCTGGATTTACTGGCAATAAGATGCACAAGCATCTTTCCATCTAAGATTATGGATTTGCAGTAGATGACAGCTCCATATGCTGACTGGGACGCGTCGGAGAATCCATGCAGCTCGATCACTTCCGGTTGCTCTACCACAATGCATCGATTGATGTTGATGTCATTTACTACCTGAAGTGATTCGACAAATTGTCGCCATTCTCTATTGATTGTATCTGGAAGCAAATCTGTCCAATCAATCTTTAGCATCCATAATTTTTGAAGGAAGATTTTCGCCTTCACCACCACAGGACCTAAAAGACCTAGAGGATCATTTATCCTGGCGATGGTTGACAAAACATCCCGTTTGGTATTTAATTCGTGCAAGTCTATTTTTACTCTGAAGGAGAAGCAATCATGCTTGGGGTTCCAATAAACACCCAACACTTTTATCTCTGATGAATCTGAAAAATCATAATTTTCGGAAACCTCAATCAATTCCGAATTATTTCCGCACCACTTATGCAAAACCATACCTCCTTTAGCGAAGATATTGATCAGTTGATTTTTCAGTTCTTTTGCTTCTAATAAGGTCTCTGCACCGGTAAGTACATCATCAATGTACATGTCCCTCATCACAACTGAAGAACCTAATGGAAAATTCCCTGCTTCATCTAGGGCTAATTGTTTTAGCGTACGTGTCGCTAAAAATGGTGCACTCGTTGTTCCATAGGTCACAGTGGACAACTCAAACGTTTTTATTGGTTCGTCCATGTTCTCTCTCCACAGAATGCGCTGAAGTTTACGCTGATCTGGATTAATCCAAATCATTCGATACATTTTTGCACATCCGCAATGAATGCAAATATGTGCTTTCTAAAGCGAACCATTATTGAAAAAGGTCATTTTGAGCAACTCCCCATTGTATTGTAGAGAGTTTAAAGAATAACCGTTTGTAGTTGCACTCGACGCATTATAAAAACTACTCTCAATTTACTTGTTTTTTTTTTTTTTTTTTATCAGAGCGATAAACACCAAGATGTGGTATGAAATACATTCCACACTCCTCTCTCTCTCATCTACCTCTTGCATATGGCCTAGATCTTTATACTTTTTAAAAATCTCTATATAATTTTAAATAGTTAGGCTCACGCTTTAATCTATTCCATAAAGAATTTAATTTTTTAAGGGCAATATCTTTTGACTGGCCTAAACAATTTGGATCCTTTTTTAAATGGCGTAGATACTATATATCTTCCTGTACTATCTCTAGTATGATTTTTTTTTTTTAAAATGCTCCTCACAAATTATCGTTTCCTTATTTTTTATTGTCTCAGGTTCAACATTTTCGATTTCCCAAAATCTCCTCATTGTCTTTTTCTAAATCGACATTATTCTTGATTAACCCACAGTGAGGTTTATTTTCACTAGAAACTGGAATACTCCCACTCGCAATATAACCGAAGACTGTATTCTGAAAAATTAATTTTGTATTTAAAAGATTTGTTTGTCCTGGTAACAGAATTTCATAAAAGATTTCTGCTCCCAACAATAAATCAATATTTCTCCGAATGTTGAAATTTTCATCCGCTAATTTCTCTCTACCGAAATTACCCAAACTAACGTTAAATGGTTGAGGAGGAATCATATCCGTAATTCGCGGCACTACAAAAAAGTCTGCATTAGTTTCATAACTATTTCCTCTATTTGCAATTGTTGCATTAACACGCGATTTAATCGTTAACTCTGAATTATTTAATCCTGAAACTAAAATGTTTATTTTCTCTCTTTTTAAATTGAGTCTATTCATACACTGTTGCGAAATAAAATTGCTTGTTGAACCCCCGTCCAACAGTGCTCTGACTTCCTGCATTTTCCCAAGGGAATCTAATGAAACAAATCGCGGTTGCAAGTAAAACGGATTTCGATTTTACGTAACTCGTTGCAGTAAACAGATCTCCTAAACCCTGAGAAGACACCTCTTTCGAAATCTCCCCTATGTAATTTATGGGTTTGAACACAGACGCCTTCGCTGAAAGTTGACCCATCGAGGATTCCTCTGTCTCCGGCTCGACGGACCAGAATGTTGGGTACACAAGTAAAACTCTAGAAAAAGGTCTCTCTCAGTAAGTGGACTGTAGTTTTTATTACTTGTTGCTCAGCTCGCTCGTTCGACTCCTTACTCGATGGAGTCAGAGGTTACACAGATTCGTTAGACACTCTGAGCGCTAGAGGGTGCTCTACATTTACATACGTACACTGAACAAGGAGTTAATGATGAAAGTTCTCATTATTTTCTTCATACAACTGCGAAAATAATCGGAGTTTCAATGCGTTGGTACGAATTCAGTTTACTGCATTAATACGACAAACATTGAAGAGATTTTTTCAATCCATCATTCAGATTTGTAGCAACTAAATTTTGTTCGTGAACAACACGCAGGGACGTCTTAACACTTTTTGAGGTCCTGGGCCTCTACGCAAAAGTAGCCCCCCACATACGACATTTAAAAGTGGACAGTACCTAGCATGCGTTGTCAAATGCTCGTACAAACAATAACCCTAAACAAATAAAAGTGCATGACTTATAATTGTAAAAATTGGCTCGATTGACTGCCGCCTTTTGACCGAATGAATGATGCTGGTGTATGGTAGTGCGCCTAGGTCTATTCATGGACGATGGTCATCACCTGTGGCCAGTTGACATATCGACCAAAATTCTAAGTTTTTCGGAGAATCAAACGGGAAAAAATATTTGACCGTTTAAATTATTAGAATCATTATCTTATTAAGACTGAGTTGAGGACGAGAAGAGGCCCCATAGTGGCCGAGGCCCTGGGCTCGGACCCACTCGGCATATGATTTAAGACGTCCCTGACAACGCGGTGTATTGCTTGAACATGTATTGATATTGCAATTAACATTGCTATTGCACTAAATTTTTCAATCTTCGGTCAAAACACGAATAATAATGTTTTACACAGAAGATAAATTTGTGCGATTATTTTCAGATACCAAGGTCATTAAATATTTCAGTCGAATTTCGAGTAATTTTTGAAAAATCGTAAAAAAGTTTTTGACAATCCCATTGTTTAAATAACAGGGTCTAACAGAGTAAAGAGTGTACTTTTTCAGGACGTAGGTTCGATTGATCATGACGATAAGCATGAGATAAAGAGAGATTGGAGCATTCTGTCTCTGAAAACATAACAAAACTGACTTACTTACTAAAAAATTGCCAAGAAGGCAAAATATCACCCTTTTTATTTCAAAAAATATAGACTATGGTCTGGTGAAATAAATGTTTAAATGTTCTATCTGATTCCGGATCAATCCCCGGTTTTGATACGGAAGAAAAGAAGGCAGTTTTAAAAACGACAGGGATGTTGAAAAATCTTTCCTCGAACTGTCTTTCAGAGTCTCTGTACGATAAAGGACATTACAAGAGTAGGCCAATTATATTATTTTTAACGCTTTTAATTAATATCTTTTCAACTAATTGTGATTTGGGATTTAAATGGTAACATTGAATTTTTAGGATTATTCCCCATCCTTTGATAACTTTGGAGCGTTTCTGTGATCAGTGGTTCGTGAGAAGATCAATAAATACATAGATGGATCTTTTTTACTCTTGAATTTTAAATGGGTACATAGATCTATTCATTCATATAATAATAAAGTATTACGAAAGTAAATAGGTAACATCTTTGTGTATGTGAATTATTCCTTTCATTGAAAGCCAAAATTAATGTCATAACCTGGTTAAATGAGAGCCACTATCCTAGACCTCATTTACAACTCATGGACCATTAATTTTTTTCTAGCTGACGTGGACCCCTTGCAGGGCATTGTAGACCTCTTTGGGAATAACTAGTTTAAAAGGTAATATTCGTTCGGAATGTCTCAGTTTAATACAAAAAACAAAAATTAATTATACTTAGATTGTTAAAGAACCGGCCTTCTCTACGAAGGGGTCTGGGTGCAAGAAACCATTTGGGACCCTATATGTTTTGTAAAAAAAAAAAAAAAAATTATACGCAAACAATGAATAGTGTATTTTTGTTAAATGCGTAATTTTGTTTTTGCTATTACGCTAATTTCTTCAAAAGAAATTACAATTTTTGCAATTTCTTTTCGATACTTACGGTATCCGACTATCCTAAAATTATGATTTTTTTCAAGAATTGACAAATTTTTTTGTGATTTTATTTTATAGACCATCTTATTAGCTTGATAAAAATACCAAGCTTTTTAATGTCCATTCACTAGAACAAAAACTACAAGTGTTTTAATAAAAGAAGATGCCATAACTTTACACAAGATGTCAAACTTTAAAATGCGTTTTACTCGAAATGTGTTTTTTTCGAAAAACTCAAACGGGGACAGCGATTGCTCAAAAAGTTTTGAATATAATTTGCTGAAATTTTTTGTGAATGTTTCGTATAACAGTAGAAGTGTTTTGATCTTCAGATTTATCAATAACTGTTTTATTTCAAAATTTACGGTCCTTTATGTGAATATAATCACTGTTTTTTTAAGCAATTTCATATAGTCACTAAGATAGAGTGCTCTAGTTTTTGTAAAAATTAAACTATCTATTATCCTGAAGCAATGTCACTGATAGTCTTTCAACAGAATATGAAAAATGCATTTTATAAATTACAATGAATTTCTTAGTTAAAATAAAATTTTCATATGCTTCACTTGTATTATAATCATGTAATATTAAAATTAAATATTGATAAATGATGCATATTAAAACTGTACACTTTAAGAAGCCCGTGCAACGTCGGGCCATCCAGCTAGTAAAATATAAACCTAGAATGAAAGATAATCAGGTGTTTTACAATAATGAATCAAACAAAACCGCGAAATTTCACTGATGATAGGTGCGCAATATTTTTGGCAAATTCATTCGGTAAAAAGGAAAAAATAACAAAAACATTATTTGCGATCAATAAAATTTTTGTGGGAATTCATGATAAAGAAAAGAGTGTTTTACATTGTAATAAAGACTTTATTTTGAATTTTGGGAACAATTTAAAATTTAAAAATGGGATGTATGAAACAAAATTATTTGGGGAAGAAAAACCAAGCGATTTACGAAATAATTCGGGAGACGGTGCAACAAAACATTCGACACAAAAATCGTGCAATGATAATTTTGATATAAAAATGAAAGAGTTATTGACTCTATAATAAACATTGGTAAAGATCAGAGAAAAGGGAATACTGTTGAGGAATGGTCTTCAAAATTTAAAACCAATTCTTATTATATGCCTCATTCTGTGGCAGTGCGAACCGATAAAGAAACCACTTAAGTCCGCATGATTTTAAGAATTACTTTTGAGATTGTCGAAAATGTACTTTTCGTACGATAGGAATATTGCCAAGTTTTCATGAGTACCTTTCAGTTCTTGATCATGTTACGGCCCCTTCAATCGCAAGGTCCCGGTGCATAGCATCCCCCCTCATAAGGCCAGTCCTACATCGTTGTTATAATTACATTGGTCGCAATTGTTGTAGCATATTCCTCTGTTTACTCTTGGCCCATATCTTAGGAAATACCTTTTATCTTTTTATAAAATTATAATTCATAAATCCCGTTTTATATAAATTATTAGGATTATCATAGATGTTGATTCGGATAATGTCAAGTATTTCTGAATACTCTGTCATATATAAAAAGAATTCTTTCTGATTTCTTCATATAAAAAAACTAAGTAAACTTGATAAACTGGAATTATCATCTCAGTACCTTCTAATGTTTGAAAAAAAGATGTGAGTACACAATAATCAGAAAATAATAATATTAATTAGATGTGAGGAATTTCTACTTCACGTTTCGTGCACACAAAATTTGTAGAGAAATAAAAAAAATCGGATTTTAAATTCATTTTAAATAATACACTCTTTCAGTAGATAGAACTAGAGAGAGAACTTGCACTATTTATACTCATATTATTTTATTTATGTTTTTCATGAATTCTTAGGAACAAATTATAGAGTTATAAATATTTGGTATCTTATACATGTGCGCGTTATAACGTGCTATCCCATCGATGGTTTTTGTCAGTATTTATTAAAAAATATCAATGAAATAAAAAAAAATATTAATTTATTTTTCATTACTATTTTCATAAATTTTGGAAATCTGTATGTGTAGATGATTTTGAATTTATGAAACTGTCCCCCTTGGAGCATGTAATTTGAAATTTTTTAAATTTTAATAAAATTCCTCACACAGGAACTGTGATTAATTCTTTGTGAATGACAAATATATTTTGCTTGCATTTGAACAAACTCATTTTAAAAATTTCCTATAGCTGTATTGAATTTTTAACGTTTAATATGTGTGTATCTTGATTAAAAAAAGAAACAAAAAAAGAAAGAAACAATACATCTCCATGTAATGTGGGACAAATGCATTTACCAAGTCATCAAATGAATCGTCAATGTCTTTATCATTTACTACAGAACATTAATTCTTTTTAAATATATTTTTCGATTCTTACCCTGCTAACAGGAAAAAACTATTTTCCTCAAAACTAATTCGAAATCTCTAGATATTTCCATATATTCACATCAATATATAATCTAACTAAAAAAAATTCACATAAAATTATTTTTTTTCCTCAATTAATAATCTTATATTAAACTATTTTGATACTTACAAAAATATTGATCAAGGAAGTGCAAAGTTGTTGAAAATTATTTTATTTTTTCCAACATGGTATGAATAACATTGTAATTTCTCGTAAGGATAGGGTTAAAATTAATATTCATCGGGCTGAGATTCCGAAGAAAAGTTTTAAAAATTTAAACTCTTACATGAAGAAAGAGAAAATGTTCTGCAAAAACTTCCACAAGAGGTCAGCACAAACTTGTGGTTTCATTGTTTAGAATGTTGTGCGCGTGCGTTTGAAATGATTGACGAAAAACGAAAATTAGATGAAACGGGTGCCAGCGAAATAAATCGCTTATACCCAAAATCGCGGAGAAAGAGGATCAAAGAGAGACAATATCTGAAATCACTCCCCCGCAGGGGGAGGCTGGAGGAAGAAAACGGCCGAACGAGGACGAAACTGGGGTACGTCACGAGGGCGAGGAATGGAAGAGCGCAGGAATGGGGGCTTAACAGCCCCAAATCGCGTTCGAGGAGCACCAAAAACGCAGTGGGAAGGAAAATGCTGCTTTTTTTTTTGCAGCTGGGGTGAGAAATGGAAGGAGTCTGCAAGGGAAACTTACAGACGTCACAGTAGTTGTAATCGAAGCAGGAGCCAGCTTTTACACTGATCCCAGTTCTGATGTAAGGCAAATGCATATGAATGTTGTGAAGTATAGCAATTAAGTGTTTTTTGTTGTAATTACGGTGGTTTCAAGGGCAGATTCCCTTTAGTAGTTTTGTAAGCAAAATTTAGTTTAGAGTGTGGATACGTGAATAGTGTTTGTGCTTTAATTACTAGGTTGTCGTGATTTTGGATAGAAGTAAAAACGCATTTCTAGAAGAGTTCTAGTGATGTAATTATCGATCGGCTCCATGTGTAAGTCGTGATGAATGACACTATTTCTAACGTACCAAGGTGCGTTAGTAATAATTCTAAGAATTTTATTTTGGATGATTTGAATGCGTTTTGTGTGGGTCGGGGCCGCGGCCCCCCATATGAGGGACCCATACGTTATTGTTGGACGCAGAATTTGCTTGTAAAGGATAACATTATTTTCCAGGGAGAGAGGAGAGCTTCTCCCAATAAGGGAGATAGCTAACGCTATTCTACCCCAGAATTTGTCTGAAAGATAGTCAATATGGTTCTTGTAAGTTAGTCGACTATCGATATGTAAGCCCAAGTAACGTACGACCGGGACCCACTGAATGTTGTCCTCAAAAAGTGTGAGTTCAGCTTGGGGGTCAATGACGCCCCATTTTCTGAAAACAATGGCTTGTGTTTTTTCTACATTTATTGCTATTCTCCAGTCTGTCAACCAATTCTCTAGTTTGTCGAGGAAGCGTTGCATAGTTTTAATTGTGTAATTGAGTTGGACACCCTGAGTGAGCGTCGCCGAATCATCTGCGAATAGACATTACTGACAGTGTGGTGATCTGGAAAGTCATATGTGAATATGTTGTAAAGATACGGGGATAGAACCGAACCCTGCGGGGTTCCACTTTGACAAAAACCCGTTTCAGAGAATGTGTTATTTACACGAACCCGGAAGGTTCTGTTGTGTAAATAATTGTAAATAATTTTAATTAAATATGCAGGGAATTTGAGTTTAATCATTTTGTAAGTGAGGCCATCATGCCACATTTTGTCGAATGCCCTTTTGACATCCAAAAAGACACCTACAGTGTATAATTTGCTAGCGAAGCCTTCATTTATAATATTAGTGACACGTATCAGTTGGTGTAGCGTAGAATGGCCCTCCCGGAACCCATTTGAAATGATTGAATTCGACAAATGGGTTAGAAGCTATTAAGTTAAGCAAATAATTGTAAAATAACAAAATATTTTCTTAAATAAAACTTTAAAAAATCCATTATAAAGCAGAAAGAATTAGGATTCAAGACTGAAAAAGAAAATAATTAGGCTTGAGGAAACATATGGAAGAAAACGCTAATAATCAAAGTAAGATAAGTGTAAAAAATAGATAGAATCTACAGGAATAGTAAAGAGGCAATATATATATATATATATATATATATATATATATATATATATATATATATATATATGGTATAGTTTCAAATATGAACAAAATTTTATCTTTTAATGAAAGAAAAAGCCAAAGAAATTAGAAAATAAAATTTAAAAAAAAGAAGCAATTAATAAAACTTACGGTGACTGCCTACCTTAAAAATGTCGTTTTTTGTCTACATAAGGCATTTTTCTTATTTCAAAATCTTAGAGTTTAGACATTTTTCTTTCCAAAACAGTTTTTCTTTTTCCTTTACGCGAAATAAAAATAAAGTTATAGTGATTTTTAAAAACATCGCTCTATGCAAAAGGGCGGTAAGATAAAACTTTAAATACGTTTTTCTCAAAATTATGTTTTCGAAAGAAACTCTGTACCAGATACATGATATTTTAAGAACCATACCAGATAACGTTTTGAAATTTTGTGGAAATGTTTATTATACTTGGACCATAAGTTTTGTTGTAGGTTAAATATTTTCTTTATTTAGGGTAGTTTTTATAAAGAAAAAACTTAAAAAATATCAAAATTTTCATATTATTATGTATAATTGTCTGTAACTTTTTTATATTTTAATATTTCTCTTAGATTTTAGTTCATTTTGAAGAGCACAGTAATATGTATGTTGTGTAAAAAGAAAATTATGATAATTGTATTAGAAATTTTTTTTTATACAGTGTTACACGTTTTAGTAAAAATTTGGTAAAATTCCTTTGAAAACAACCAACTTTTCTAAAAGTACAATATTTATTTAAAAAATTTATGTATTTACATATTTTTTTAAATTTTTCTTTCTAAAAACACTCAATTTATTTCAAAAATTTGTTTTTATAAAAAAAAATGGGTCGGAAGGTAGGCAGTAATCTTAATTTATCTTTAATATATATTTTGGTTTATATATTATAATGAAACTAACAAAGTAAATTTCATTTTCGAAGCACAAACAAATGCATATATTTATAAATTTTAAAAGACAGTTTTGACACACACACACACAACGCCTTTTAATTCGAACCTTTAATAATAATTCAATAATTCAGTTCGAATAGCCAAAACACTTTTACGATCAACCTGCCCCTTTCGGAATAGCAGATATTAAAAATAGCTGCTTTCTGTATAAGAAATAATATTTGAGAAACCACACACACACACACACATAAATCCCTTAAATTAAAAATTGTACATAAAAATAAAATGTGCAAAGGTTTGAAACAGGATTTTAAAATTATCCCTGTGTCGCTTTAGTTTTCATCTGTAAGACCTCTATTTTATGTATATTTCGTAAAAGATCTTAAATTGAAAAAAAGTGGAATCGGCAATTAAGGGATTGTTTATAAACCGTACAAATTTTAAAGATAAGTGTGTTAATTTTTGTACATAATTTTATATATGACAAGCCTATGTGGATTCACTCGTATTTATAAAACTTGTTCTTTATTTCGTATTGTTAAATTAATTAAAAGTGCAGTACTGATACATTTATAAGTGTATTATATCAGGGTAAATATGCATTTTATTGTTTGTATTTTGCTTGTTTACTTTCAGCAAATTAATAATTTTTTAAAATAATCTTTTGTTTTCAACTTCTCAATATGCTCGCACGCATATAAAGGCATGCTATGATACAAAGTTTGGAAACCCTTGCAAAAATGTAACCGTAGGAAAAAACTGAAGATGACAGTTAAAAGAAAATTAGATCGAGACATGAGCGTGACTGAGATCATACTTCAGCCTTAATAAGACCATAATTCGAATAATTTCAAAAGTCAAATGTTTTTTACGGTTGTATTCTCAGAAAAACTGTGAATTTTGGACAATATGTCATCTGACTACATGAGATGACCGTCGTCCATATAGATCTATTGAGTCAAAAGGCGACTGTCGGCGGAGCCGGTTTGTGCGATTGTAAGTCATGCCCATTTATTTGTTTCGGGTTATTGTTTGTACGAATATTTGAAAATATATGCTATATGTACTGTCTAATTTATAGGTCATAGGCAGGGCCTACATTTGTGTAGGGTCCCAGTGTCCACTTTTGAGAAGAGTCTCAATGCCTACTTTTGCATAGGAGCCCAGGGCCTCAATAAGTTTTAAGACGTCTCTGCATATAATTTTTTAAAAATAATTGACCTTCTACACACAATTTTTCAGCATACAACTATTTTTTGTATACTTTTTGGCATGAGACATATTGTATTTTGCATTAGTTTATATGGGAAAAATTGTTTATCATTACGGGTAAGATTCTGGAACGAATTGTGCTCGTTACGAGAGGTTTCCTTGCATATGCATATGTGGTTGTTTGTACATCTAATTCTTCATCACAAATTTCAGTGTAACATTTCTCCCAGAAGGATTTAAACGTAGTAGATGAATGTAATTTCTTTTTCTTTGATATTTTTCTATATTCTAGACTTACTCTTCCCGATAATTCAGATTGATTCAAGTTTCTGATAGAATCTAAGTGAAAGTACAATCCATTTATTTGTTGAAATATTTTTGCAGTGAAGCTTGGATAATAATTAAATCTGAACGAACACCTATACTACACAAATTAAACACAACATCTTTTTTTTTCTGATTGAAAATAAAAATCGCTACCATTAACTCATACGGAGCGAGTAAAAGGTGTTAAAATAAAATGGGAAAAAAAAGAGAGTCCTACATCAACTTTTCATATTTTTTTTTCAGCTCAGATCCTCTTGTTGGCAAGGAAACAATGAAATCTTATTCTGTAAGACTGATTATCTACCCCTTACTAAAGAGCAAAATTCTCAACTTGACGCCCTACTTTTCCTTGATTGCTTCTCTTTTTATTCATCAATCCTAAAACCATGGCCAGCCTTTCGCATGCCAAGTGTTAAACATTTTTAATTGTATGGTAAATTTTATCTAGTACGTCGTGACATTGAGGGATTGTGAATACTTCAGGTAACCAAATTTATTCCTTGTGAGCTATGTTCCTTAATGCAGTATAAATGAATAATTTTTATTGAATTATTCAAATACCATTTATGTCTATTTGTTTAAAATTAAAGACTTCAAAATAATACATGAAATGAAAAAAAGGACTTGAAGTACAAGAAGAAAGGTAAAATTAAGATTTTTGACGTGATACTTATACGTATCCCTTTTTCATAACTGAAAATTTAGAAAATGTACGGGAAAATAGAATTCGGAATTTAGTCAATTGATTCAATCTTTATCCATTAAGTAATAAAAAAATAACTTTACAATTAAAGTTCTTCGGAATGGAACTTAAATTTATTTCTAACAAATAATAAGAAACATTGATTGTTTCACACATAAATGTGAATCTTTGTTTTTTAATAATACTAACATGTCTATCCATTTTTTGCACGGGTGAATTGAAAAATAAAACAACCGAGATGGAAGGATAAAAAGAAAATTAACAAGAATCAATTTCGAATTAATATTTTGAATAATTTTAAGTGGACTGAAAATTATATATAAATTATATATATATATATATATATATATATATATATATATATATATATATATATATATATATATATATATATATATATATATATATATATATATATATATATATATATATATAGCTTTCAGGTAAGTAACGATTCAACTAATAAGAAACATATGGAATCACATAAATATAATCAAATTACCCAAAACTTTTCGAGCTCGTCTGAAAAAAGTGAAACCATAAAGATAAAAACACAACAAAAAGTCAAGAAAGAATTAAAAAATGCACCTTTTTTTTAATACTTCGTATTGAAAAAAAATACTTCAGCATCAAGTTAGAAATATGAACTTCACACACAATAAAAATTTCAAGCATTTGCTTGCGAATAAACATTATTTTAAATGTACACAATTTATAATATATTTTACGGTGATTAATTGAAAAACTTTTTTTAATTTTATTCTAATAAATAAACGAATAAATGTCGCCCAGCCATTATGGTGGCTATGACCCTCGGCTTGTAACCGAGTGGGTTCGGGTTCCAAACCCCGAGTAAGACATGGTTGTATTTTCTTCGGGAAAGAAATCGGTCTATCGCCTGTAATGAATAGCCGCCTCGAAAGGAAAGCAGCGCACCTCTTCTTGTTATATGCTGGGATCATTATCTGTAATAAATGTGTATATTCTTCTGTTGTATTGTATGCTTTCTGTTCTTCACTTGTATTTCATATGTTCCCAGGATAAAAAAAATACACGACAACAACAGCAACAAACGAATAAATATTACGATAAATAAATATAGTGGTAATGAAAATGTACAGTAAAAATCCCTGGAAAAATTACACAAATAGGATAATTAATTCAAAGATAAACGTGACATCATATTACCAGAGCTAAGAAGAAACACTTCGAAATTGAATTTTGAAAATTTTAAAGCAAACTTCGAAAAAGTATTTTCAAGGTACAAGCCATCATCACACATAGTTTCAAGATACTTAGTTTCATGCGTCTGGATCTTTCTTGTTTTGTGCTGATTCGCACGTACCCTCACAGACTCTACCTTAAGCAAATTGTTGTTTCTGCATGATTGAAAAAGAGGACTTTAAAAAAAATTCATCAAAAATAAATTTGCAAATTTTTTTGCCAAAAATTCCTGCGTAACATCTCAGCGAAGCTCCCTAAAAATTTTGTAATGAAACCATCAACGGTGTAGATTTCTAAAAGGTACAAATATGAACAAACATTCAAATTGATTTATAAGCTTATATTCATTCAATAAAATACAAAGATTTATATTATATGATCGAAATATTTCCAAAATTTAATGAGAATGATGTCTTTTAAAACACCTTTTCTGTCTTATCATTCTATTTTTTTTTAACATTTCTAGTTTCTTGTTTCTGTTTTCATTATCTGTTAATTTGATCCATCTTTGTTATTCACATACAAAAATCAAATATTTTTTTTTGCAGTTTAATAAAAATGCCCTTTTTTTTATTCCTCAGGGACTTACCTTCGGTTAAAGTGTAGAATAGGTGGCCCCTTGGTGAAGCCAATTTTTTGGTGACCAGAACGAGTCGCTAAACTACCTATATGTTGCGATAGGTGTTTCAAGAGTAATGAAGCAAATCCGAAGTAATGAAGAGCCGAATTCCTTCTGGCATCTAGATAAGTCGTCAAATCCATGGAGCCACCTATTCTATGCACTTTAGCCCTTACCTTCTTTAGGTTCATGAGTTTTAAGTTTATGATTCGATGAAAATGCCATCCTTTATTTGTTTGTTTCTTACGTCAGTTAAAAGTCTTCGATATGTACTAGAGAAGCATCCCCAAGATATCCTTGAAATCTCCCCCTTTTATCCTCCATTTCTTTTCTTTTCTTTCTTTTTTTTTTTTTTTCATTTCTTTAACAGGCCCTCTTTTTCAGGTCTAGATAACACAGATGCACCATGTTTGGTTGAAAACAGCCCAATCTGGCTCTTGCATAAAAATAGAAATACAAAAAAAAAAAAAAAAAAAAAAAAAATTAAAAAATGACAATTTCTTTTATTTTTTTCTTATTATTTACTCCACTAACATGTCTTTTTATTTGTTATAAATTAACTTTTAACTGTTTAGTTGTAATTTCTTAAAATTTGATGAGCTGAATATGTGAAATTTGTTTTTGAACTGAAACAAATGTTCAGTCCAAAGTGTGGGATTACTTTTCTTTTGACGTCAAAAATCTTAGAACATTTCCAGAATTGAAAATTGCAATTTTTCCCATTCAACAGCTCTCAAAAATCGGATTACTAAGCGGCCACTTTTAACTGTTGCACTGTATGCATCTGCTTTGAGTGATATAAAGCTATGTGCATAAATTTTATAAAATATTTAACTGCCTGTTATGGAGATGTTTAACTATTTATTTTATTTTGCATTTTATACAATGCCCAAATCAAAGTGAAAATGCATGGCAAGAAGATCCCTGTTTTACTTAAGTTATTGTGTGTTTTTTGTCTGCAGACTTATTTTGAGTTTAAATGAGATAAACATTTGTTTATTCATATTCTAAGATGTGTTGCCTTAAATAGTTGTACTAATCAAAAAGGAAATACAGCTCATTAATTAATTAAGCGTTTAAAATTATTTTTTCAAAAGAAATAACAGTAGAGACTTAAATTTGTTTTAAAATTCAAAGCCAGTTATGTGTAATTTCTGAAATCAACGCATTTTCTTTTCAGATTTTGCCTTTCCAAATTAAAGTAAATGGTTTTGTTTCATTCTCTTATCAATTGCGTTGGGATATTTTTTATCTTTCTTTTTCTTATACATTAAGAAACATTGATTCCATTGGATTTATTTTCTATTTCGTATTAATTAATAAAATTTGCCATTTTTCACAAGAGAAAAATCGAAAATTGGACCTTCTTAATTTAAAAACACATCATAAGTAAAATAAACGTGAAATAATGAAATGGGTTTAAATATTTGCTAAAAATATAGCAACTTTAAAAAATAATAAATTTTTAAGCATCTATTTTTTGAAAAAATAGATGTAAAACTAATTAAGACTAGTGGGTCAATGTTATACTTTAAACAAATTAAAATTGCGATCCTGAAGAAAATCTTACTCAAAAAAAATTTTTTTTTCACATTGCTTCAGATCCAATATTTTGAGATAAAACGACAGTCAAAACTCGGCCTACTTTAGAATATAATCAACAATGGAGTGTTGTTGTGAAAGCCGTAAGTTAAAAATGTTTCTTTCTGTCATCAAACGGGTGCCAAGAAGAAATTTTAACTACCTTAACATTTCTAGGCCGCTAGCTGATCTTAATTAGGTTGTTACCTGAATTTAATGATTTGGAACCAGACTGGCGTAAGTCAGGGTAATTCTCTTAAGTATGGTGGGAAATAAATTCAAGTGGCGGCTTCCCATCGCATCGATAGTAATGTTCGTGTTAGGATTTATTTTGTTTCTTAATTTTCTAATGATATATATCAGTGACAATCAAACAATAAAATATATCAATTTTGTTATCAATTTGATTTGTTAATAGTAGATTTTAAGCAAGAGACTTAGACATAGATGAAAGGAAATAAAAATTATCCCATAACTCAGTAAAAAATGCATAAAAATAAATATTTTTTTGCGTGTGTTTGATCCAAAAGTTATTATAGTATTAAAACAAAAGCCAAACCTGAGTTATAATATTTTGATCAATTTTGCTTTTTCTATTGTTACTTTGGACTTATAATGTGTTTTTTCCAATATCAGCATGTTACGGCCCACGTGATATACCTGTCATGTGTATGCGGCCAGGCAGGAAAAAAGGTTGAGTACTCCTGATACATATCATTCGAAACAGCCATATCTTTATGCCTGAAAACTCTTTTCTTCTATGTCGATTGAGTGTTCGTTAACGCAGGGCCTATCCTAGCAGGTGTGCAGCGCGTGCACCGCACGCGGGCGTCCGAAACAAGGAGGCGGCCACAAACCACCTATAATTCTAACCATCAAGCACATTTTTTGTGAATTTTTCAAAATAAAATTTATGATACGTTGAATAAATATGCTGAATTTTAAATAGTTAGCGAAAAATCAAAATAAGTCCCGAGAGCATATAACATAGTTCGAGAAAAATAAGAATGGATTTCAAATTCTGAGGAACATTCCTTCTCATCAGGGGTGTAGCCTGCCTTATCAGGGGTCAGTATCAATGATACGCCCCCCCCACTAGCTGCAGTGGCTCCGCACGTGTGTAAGCAAAAAGTCGTAAAATGTTATTAATGGTCATATTGAGAGTTCCTTTCCATGTTTATAAAATAGTATGTCACTAGCTTCAAACGTTATAAATTTTCCGTGCGAATTCTGAATCTCAAGATCCACAATAAAAAAAGTTTAAAAGCTAGTAAAATTACTCAAAATAATGAGAAAACAAGGAGTGGTATGTAGTCAGAAAGCAGGAAAAACTTCTCATTCAAAGCGGTTCGACAAAAAGATCGTTTGAAGTGAAATACAGATAACACTTGGGATGGGAAAAATCCATTCAGAATGTTATTTGCTTGTAAATGAAAATACCCCCTTCGTCTGTTGATTGATTGACTGTAATAAACGCCGCACTAAGATGCTACATGAAGGCTTAGCAGTTGGAATTTTTTTATGAAGTGGTCCAGCGAAAGAGAATATTAGATTTTATTTATCCCGGTTCTCTTTTATCTCTGTAACAACCAAAAGACCGAATGTGCATTCAGTAAGCAAGGAATCTGCCTCCCGATCCGAGAAACATCTGGCCCATAAGCGTCAGAAGTTTTCTGTCACCCTCCAAGTCTGTAGTTAATTATTTTTTTAACGAGTATTCTTAAGTTCTCAACGCTGGTCCCATGGGGGAAGGAGGAGGGGGCGTTAAGGAAGAATTTTGACACATCGGACAAAAGCGATACAAAGCACGATCAAGATTTATGACATGTTTAAAGACGAATGAAAAGAATAGGACAGAATGACCCTCAGAAAAAAAACCCTTTTCGAAGAAAACTGAGGAAATTTTGCGTCAGTTTGACTTCCGAACTAATTTCTTTTTGCTTCCTGCGCTTAGACAGACAAGAAAAAAAAATCGGAACAACAAAAACGATTAAACAACAAAAAAAGTAACTATATTTTCACTTTCAAATTCTCTCTTCGATATTTAAGATTTAATGCCCAGGTATTTTAATCGTGGCGTAAGATAAAGTGAAAAATGTGTTGCATTTGTGCTATTACTATTTTCGTTTTACATAGATGAATATAAACAACTGTGTTAATCAACATGAAAGTATTCTTACAATACTTTCATGTTGATTAACATATTTAAGTGCATGTTTTCGTAGCTAGAATGTATCGTAATCTTCTTAAAACATTTTCAATTGGCATTGTTATTCAAATGAAAGAATATTATTTGCCTCTCGTGTAAAAATAATTTCTTTAGTCACTTACAAAAAACGGTAGTAGTTCATTTAAAATACAAAACACTAATGAGCCTTTGAGTACATTCATTAATTATTTAACATAAAAGGATCGTAACAATAACTTGAAATTGAAATAAAACGTAGTTATATTTATTTTGATGATTTTGTTTGTGATCATAACGTGTGTGTATTACGATAAATTTGTTTAGTAATAAATGAACCAATCTATAATTTCTAAATATTTAATTTAAATTGCTTCAAACTGTGTGAAAAGAATTTTCAAAGAAATAAAATATGTTAAGTTTACTTACAAATACACACATTTTTTTTTTGAGGTAACATGTGAAATAAACACATAATTTTTCTAATATACTCTACGACTACTAAGAGAACCATTATTTTGTAAGATTGAATTTGAAAAACACAATTTTTTTTTCTTTTCGCATTTATTGCCATTTTAAGACTGATTTGCACGATACCTTCTTTATTAAGATCTTTTGCGCAGAGAAATTGAAAGAATACTTAATGCAACCTAATAATTAGTTATGTGTATAATCTATACATATAAATGAAAATGAAGTGTCTGTTTGTAATTTGAAATTGACAGCTTTTTACTAAATGCATTTAAAAGTATATACGGTACTTACATGAAAAAATCAATTTTTAAAATTTTTATCTGTCAGTCTATCTGTCTTTCTGTCTGTTTGTTCCGGCTAATCTCTGAAACGGCTGGACCAATTTTGACGAAACTTTCACTGGCAGATAGCTAATGTTACAAGAAATAACTTAGGCTACTTTTATTTTAGAAAAAAAAATTAGGATTCCGAGAAAATAAAATAAAAACCAATGAAATAGTGAGGAATATCCGATTCAAATAGGGATTATTTATTTCAATAGGGACTATTATTATTCAATAGGGATTATTTTTATTTAATAGGAATTATTTTATTTCACAGGCCTTCTGTCTCAACGATTGCTAGCAGTTATATCAAACTTTTTCTTTGATTAGGTTGCTGCCATTCGCGACATTTCCCGTTCATGTCTTGATCCTAGTACTACGGTGACATTTTCTGGGCATATGGCTCGCGAAGCGAGCCTCCATCCCATATCCGAAAAATATATGAGGAACGACTGTGGGCTGTATCCTGCTAGCATGTAGGAAGCAGCTGATTGGTCGAGCCAATCGTTGGTGTAATTTCCTGGGTCGTGCGGATTTCTGTGATCATGGCGGAGAGCTGAAAGGAAGCTCTCTTATTGGTGCATGGCGGGAGATGAAATCGACTCTCATAGGCTGCTCAAGTCTCTCAAAAGAGAAAATTAAGACTAAAGGGGAGGGGCAAGCCCGGATGGTGGGGATACGACAAAATTTAAGATGAAAAATAAAGATAAATATAGAATTAATAAATTTAGCAATAGTTGTGCAAAATTGCACTGGCTATTAAAATTATGGCGGATTGTAGGAGTCGAGAAGTATTCTTCTCGGTCTTTTAGTAGAATCATGAGGAGTATAGGTATTTAAGTTAATCATATTGCTATTATTAGTGAATTGCAGAGAGTTAAAGAACTTTTTAGCTATTTTCTGAATATAGAATTTAAAACTTTTGATTTTAATAGCTTTCCGAATGTCGTCGTTTCTCATGTACCTTGAGGCTTTAACGATCATTCGGATTGTTGAATTTTGTAAAGTATCTAAGATATTGATATTAGTTTTAGCGGCGTATCCCCACACTGGGCACCCATAAGATAATATGGGACGCATAACGCTGTGAATAAAAGCACTTTATTATTTCTAGATAAATCCGAATTCCGGCCAATTAGGGGAAAAAGTTTAAACATTAATTTCCGGAATTTTTGACGCGTGTTTTGAATGTGTGTTTTCCAAGTGAGATTTTTATCAAATGTAATACCAAGGTATTTAGTACTTTGAGACCATGGGATTGTAGTGTTGTACATTTTAGGTGGTGGTGGAATTTTATTGATCCTAGTGATTTTACAGTCTTTAACTGCATTGTCAAAGGTCATGCGTCCCTTTCACCCCCTTCCTTGCGACTTTGTTTGTGTTCGCGTTTCACCCTACTTGCTACGTAGACCTATTTGGATCCTAAAGATTTTAGTCCTCACCCCATCGACAGTGTCAAAGGTCATACGTCCCTTTCACCCCTTGCTCAACAAAAAGCAAAGAAAAAATAAACAAAAAAGTAACATAGATTCACAAAGTAGAAGAAAAGTTTTCGTAAACTCTGCGAAGTGAATAAACACTTTTTTGTTAAATTCCACGTGGATGAAGTCGCGGGGGGTAACAGCTATTTAACATAAAATAAATGCATCAGAAAGTAATATTCACGCATTACACATCCATATAAAAATTAATTACACTATTTTTAGCGTTTATTACACAAAATTTGCAAGAATGTGTTACTTTTGCTGAGCAGGTTGGTGTTTTCCAAAATCGACCCACAAGAAAGTTACGTCATAAATAATAATAACAATAATAAAAAAAATCAGCAATTATATCTAAAAACTTAAAATTTAACAAACATGGTTTTTTTGTTCAGCTGAGTTAAAAAGCTTTTTTTTGTGTTTAATTTATACAATTCACGTAAAATTAACTCAATAAAAACTTCTTTATCCTTCAGTCTGTATTTTTTAATTTTTAAATTCTCCCGTGCGAAGAACAGGTATACCAGCTAGTTAATTATAAAAATAAATTAAAATCATATAATTTCGCTAAAATATTGTATAGCATTCTGTATGCTTCTAATAGAGTGAATAAAAATTCATCTACAACAATCTATAGCAATATTTAAAATCTTTAAAAAAGGCAACAATAAGAATGTCAGAACTATGGCAGAAATTTCTTATAAAAAGCATTTAATGAAAGATTTATTTTTACAGAACAATAATAAATGTCGAAAAATATAGGTAATATTTTTCTAGTTGCTCCTAGTAGTATAAAATTATTTAATTTAAAGTGACAGTAAAATTCATTACAAAAATAAAAATATGACAAACACAATTTATAAAGTAGATAAGTGATTTCAAACAATACAGAAATGTGTGAAAAATTATTCAATAAGTACACTGCTGGACAATTGCTAAGGTCGGATAACACTATCATCCATAGCAACCACAAAATGAAAGGAAGCAAAATGTGGAAAATTAGAATAAGTGCGGGATATTAGTAAGAAGAAGTATGAGTATGCAAATTTTTTTCCACGTCTGTTCATCACGTGATAGCGTTCATAAGAGCTTTAAAGGTTTTGACGCGTGTGAATAGTTGTTGTTTCAAGTCAAAGTTATACAGGAAAGATTTAATAGACGAACTTAAATTTTTTGGCATGTCTTCCCGACATCACATAGATGATTTTATGCGTGGCCGAATTATTGGTAAGATCGAAGAAGGGCGAAAAATAACAGATGTTGCCAGGGAGTTCGACATCGCTCACAGCGTTGTTTCACGGCTGTGGAAGTCATTTAAAACTACTGGAATGTGTAGTAGACGGCACGGGGGAGGTCGTGTTAGAAGTACGACGCCTGCAGAAGACAGATATATCGTCCTATCAGCAAAAAGGAACAGGCGCACCACAGCTCAGCAGGTGGCAAATCAGTTTCTTGCTGCCTCAGGAAAGCAGATCTCCCGAAAAACTGTTGCCAGACGTTTGAGGGGAGGAGGACTATACGCACGCAGACCTGTTGTGTGTGTCCCATTGACCAGACAGCACCGTACTGCCCGTTTGCAATGGTGTCGTGAGCATCACAATTGGACTGAACAGGACTGGGCATGCGTACTATTCTCAGATGAGAGTAGGTTCAGTCTGTCATCGGATTGTAGACGCCAACTGATCTGGCGCGAGAGTGGTACTGCTTATCGTCCAGAAAATATCCAGGAAAAGGACCGATATCCGACATGCAGTATCATGGTGTGGGCCGGCATCATGATCAATGGCCGCACGCGCCTACATGTGGTTGCGAATGGGACTATGACGGGCCAACGATACATTGATGAAGTTCTACTTCCTCATGTTCGTCTTTTCCGTGGTGCTGTCGGTGATAAATTTGTTTTTATGGACGACAACGCAACATATCATCGAACATTCGCTGTTCAGGATTGTCTAGACAGTGAGGGTATTCAACGTCTCGTATGGCCAGCGCGTTCTCCAGATCTAAACCCCATTGAAAATGTGTGGGATGCTTTGGGGAGGCAAGTTGCTGGTCGAAACTATCCTCCGACAAACAAGAACACCCTCATCCGTGCACTCACAGAGGAATGGGATAAATTGCCTCAACAGCTGCTGGATAATGTTGTGCAAAGTATGGTACGACGTGTGGAATGTTGCATCACTCTCCACGGTGGACATATCCCGTACTGATACCTTTCTTTAAGGAGCCTGCTGACTTTTAGATGCATTGTTCCATTTCTCCGTACGCAGATCAAATGAACATTTTTTTTTCTTTCAGATGTTTCACAGCTTTTGTACTTTCCAGAACAATAAATATTCTTTATTCTAATGTCTGAACAGTGTAGCAACTATATTTTATCCTACTAGGCCTCATGTCTCGCTTAATGTTATGCTACATAGCAATTTGTGATCCGTCCTTAGCAATTGTCTAGCAGTGTAGTAAGGTTGTATAATCTTGAGTATTTTTAATGTAATATTGAGATATAAGTTTAGTTAAAAAAATTTTAG
Organism: Trichonephila clavipes; assembly: GCA_019973935.1. Lineage (NCBI taxonomy): Eukaryota > Metazoa > Arthropoda > Arachnida > Araneae > Nephilidae > Trichonephila > Trichonephila clavipes. The sequence continues at coordinate 390,802 of BMAU01017700.1, forward strand.
ATTTCTTTTGTGATATTGGGGCCTTTCTCAAAAAGTTTTGAGTTATCTTAGAAATTTCAAATTATTCTAGAAATGTTTTATTGTTCTGTTTATTCTCAAAGTATTAAGATATTTGAAAAAACAAGCAAATAAGTATAACAATAATATTAATGTTTTATTAACTTATATTTAGAAACTTTAAAAGGAAACTTTACAAATTCAGAGTATTGTGATTGTGTTTCTAGTTTTTTTTTTAAAAACCTTAGAATTTTTGAAAGCTTACTTTTGGTGGAGATATTTTAATAATTTTGAAAGTAATCTGGAAGCTAAGCTACGTTTTGTTCTAGAAATGAAACTATGATTTCTATAAAGAATAAAAGAATTTAACAAAATGTGTTTGTATTAAATCAGAAATTTCATAATTCCGTCAGAAAATTTGAAAAAAGATGAAATGTAATTTTTGAGAGTTTGGAAAAAATGAAAAAGCTTAAGGTTATACTATTTTAATTTTCTAAATATTTCATGGAAAAAATTTACAGTTCGCAATAATAAATAGAAAACTTTAAAAAGTTCGAAAATTTAGATTCGGTTAAAAAAGAATGTTGTTATTTTTAATTCAAAATTTATAACTTTATTTTCAAGCATTCATAGAAATTCCTTCCACACTGCGACAGAGAAATAAATTATATGACTCGGACTCGAAAATCATCCCTCGGGCAGACCCGAGGCTTTGTGCAAGCATTGAAGTTGCAAAATGGTCTCGAATTTCCCTAATGTAGAGATACTTTTAAAAATATTTTTAACTATACCGATATAGAATGCATCAGGTCAGAGATCTTTCTCACTTTTAACCCAGCACTTCCCGCGCAGGGTATGTCCAATCCACCGTCTACCTTTTTTTAAACGCTCCTTCTAAACCTTTTTTGGAAAATGGATAGTTTCTCGTGTAGCTGACTTCAAGGTCATATCCTTAGAGGGGGCTTAGCTTGTATGCGAATTCTAAATAGCTATTTTTGGATACCGCCTCTTCGGGTATGTCATTCCCTGCGCGTGAATCGCCGTTACAGTTCTGAATGCAGGAGCACGTTTTAAATCTTCCTTATGCTATGGCGTATTATTGATGAAGAAATGTGATATTTAATAGTTACGGTATTTAACAGATATAGTACAATAGTATTTTCGGATGAAGAAATTCTCTTCACGGTTATGATGAGGAAGAATCAAATGACGAAGAGTATAACACAGCAAGTATGATTCCTCTACTGAAATCGATCCAGATTTAGAAGAGGGAGACACTGTTGAAAATAAATGTCTTATGTGTAGACACACAAAATCATTTGGGAAGAACGTCCTTTAAAAGAAGAAAACTGGTACACATCGTATCCACTTTCTGATGAACTTTTGAAAAAAAAAACACTATAGCTGGAACAATAAGAGAAAATAAAAAAGAAATTCCAAAATAAGATATAGACGGTATACAGCTCTTCAATGAAATAACTTCATTCAAAGATATTTTTCCTGGTAAAAAAACACCCAACTGAGATATTTGAAATTATAGTGAAAAATGATCTTATTCCCTGTTTTCCCAATTTCGCTCTAGCATCAATAATTTTTTTAACCTTACCTGTTTCTGCAGCTTCCGGTGAAATAAGTTTCAGTAAATTAAAAATTACTTGAGAAATAATATGACGCAAGAGAAAGGCTTTCAGATTTGGGCATAGTCTCAATTGAATCCAAAATCTCAGAAAAAATTGATTTAACCGAAACTATTAACAAATTTACTTCTCAGAAAGCCAGAAAAAGTTATTTTATTGTTACAGTAAACTCCGGCGTATAACGTGTGCTCCTACACATATTCGCCGAAAAACACGCACACCTTTTTTTTACGAAGAAACCTGAAATGCATGTGTACAATGATATTATGGTTTGAAGTCCTTTATTCGAGTATTATTTCAAGCTTTAGTAAAAAATAGTGTATTTTCAGAATCACCTTTAAGTTCATAAGGAATGTTATTTCTTTCCAGTATTTCGATATATGCAAAAGTCCGATCTTTTTCGATGCTCTCATCATTTTGTATTTTCAAAGCTCTCATTTTTATACCCAACTTATAACGCGCCCCCGTAAATTTCGGTTTTATTTTTTGAGTTTAAAGTTCGTGTTATACACCGGATTTTACGGTATAGTTTATTTCTTAGTCTTAGTAGACGGACTGATTTATATACTTTCCATTTCACGAAATTTGTGCCTTAGTATTTATTTTTATTAGATTAATTTTTTGAGTAAATTCTGTCGTTTTGCATTTATAATTATAAAATGTTTCTTTTTATTTTAAAGGTTATATTTTTGTTAGTTTATTATTTTGTTAAAGTATTTTGTCGCTTTTATAACTCATTACCTGGCCAAATATGTAGTTTTGCATTTAAAATTTTATTTGAATTATTATTGTGTTTTACTTCTTATTCTTACATAAGTAGATGAGTTTTTAACGTCAACGTTAAGTATTAGTCAAAACATGAACAGTTCTCTAGGGGGGCACATTAGGTGTTTGCACGAGGGCGGCCGATACCCTAGGATCGGCCCTGTGTTAACGTCGCACTTAAAGCTACACAAGGGTATTGGCGATGGATCTCGTAATTTTGAGCCTCTGTCAAGTGACGAAGACCTGAGTTTTTTCTTCACTGACCGTCAATCTTATGTTTTTTTGCTGCTGTCTCGGTTGAACTGAAAACCTCTACTATAGCTTCTTCCCATGATATCAATATAATCTGCAAATGCTAGCAGTTGTACGGATTCAACAAAAATTGTTCTCCGAGTTTGTATACCACAGAGTCTCTAATTGCTTTCTCAAGTGCTATATTAAGGGAGTTTCCTTGTTCCAGTCCCTTTTCAGTATAGAATGCATCCGATAATTTGGATCCCAACTTTACTCTATATTTTACTCTGCGGAGTGTCATTCTTATCAGGTTAACCAATTTCTTAGGGATTCCCAACTCCAACATTGCATGATACAATTTATCTTTGTTGATGCTATCGTAAGCTGTGCTAATGTCAACAAAAAGATGATAAATATCTGTATTATATTCCCAGGTCTTCTCAAATATTTGTCAAATGATTTTTTTTTTGATCCGTAGTTAATCTTCCTTTTTAAAATACACACTGGTATTCCCCAATTTCTCAGCTAGCAGTAGTAACGAGTCGCTCTGCCGGTATGTTTGAGAACATCATGTGTGATGTGTTTTAAGAGAGTAATTCCTCTATAATTCTTACAGTCTAGCTTGTCTCCTTTCTTATATATTGGACAAATGGAACTATCTTCCCATTCAATGGGCATTTTATCCACGGTCCAAACACTAATGATAATGGCGTGTATTTCCTTGATGAGCTTAGGCTCCTTTATGTTCAGGAGCTTGGCTTTGATACCATCCTGTCCTGCTATTATTATTGTTTGGTTTATTTACTGCTTTTTCAGCTTCATTTATGGAAGGTGTTCTATTTATTCATCTTATGGGGCCTGATTATATCTTCCTCGTTTTCCTCTTAAGTATCTTTTCCTTCAAGAGCCGTTTTGAAATGTTCTCTGCATCTTCTTAACATATATTTCAATGTTATCATTAGTAAGTTTTCCGTTTTCACACACATTAAGAAAAGGGAGAGTTGTAGGACAAAACTCTCTTCTTGCGTTGTTCACTACGTTGTAGAACTTTCTTGTTTCCTTTTGTTTTTTAAAGTGTTCTATTTCTTTATATATCTCCTCCCAATGCTTTCTTTTCTTTTGTTTAAATATTCTTTTCCGGGGAGTGTACTAGGTCTGAAATGGTAAAACCTCAATACGTAGTCCAATAGAAATAAAAAAATTCTCTTGTCTTTTGGTTTATTTGTATCCCTTCTCTGGATTTCTGGTGTAGTGTTTTTGTATCATCAGTCTATAAGCTTGTGTGTGTGTGATTACTCTTACTTACTATCTAATTATGGAGGAAAATAAACTCCAAAGCCAAGAAAAAATTAATGTATGTTAAGGAGACTTCGGCAATACTTTTATCTAGGTTACATAATTAATTGATTAAATTTTCAAGATCACAGGTTAATGTAAGCGCAAGAAGAGGCGTTTCAAGTGTGAAATGATGATGCATTAATAACTGGTGTAACCACTAAAATTTTGTATTCAAGCATGCAAACGAGCATACAATGTGTCATAGAGGTACCAGTTTGTGGAATACAATTTCTTGCATGTTTCACTTGGACAATCAATATACAGGTGTTACCGTCCCATTCGTGCTCGACTGGAAAAAGTTCTTATAATCTAGCTATTCCTCAAACAATTGATTTGCATCAGTTTACTGTTAATTATTCGACGGAAAAAGCTGTAATTTCTGCTAAAGTTTCAATACGATGCTCCACAGCCATACGGTGAATACAGTGGTCTTCCCTGTCAGTGATGACCCGTGGGAGAATGAACCCCGGTTTTCTTGAGATAGCGCCTTTCTGGTACCACATACCTACCAGGGCCGTGGGTAGCCTAGTGGCTAGAGCATCAGACTTCAGACCGGAAGGCCTGGGTTCGATGCCCGAGGCCACCAAATACCCTCCGAGTACACACGGAGTACGTACTCGTTAAATCAGTGGGTTCGAAGTCTTGTGAGCTGAGTCACGAGCGCTGGGGACTGGAGAATATTTCCCTCCCCTTCAGTTCCATGCAGAAATTGTAAAGATGGAGATAGGTGGTGTCGCCATCTATCGTCCCTTCGGGGAATTTCGCCAAGCTAAATCGTACTGTCACCTGTATGGTGCTCAAGGTCAACACGACAGGCGTACTTCTAGCCACTTGCCACGATGAATTTCGTGGGCCTCGATCTGATTTCGTCAGACAGGTGGCATTAAAAACAACAACAAGTCTTTTGCAATATTGTGGGAAAAAATCAACCTTTTCTCAGACCTATTGTACGATCTCGTTAAAACTCACTGAGTTGTTGAAAATTGCTTTTTCGTCTTCTTAAAGGCACACTTGACTAACATCAGCTCACTGAGTCAATTCAGTGATAAATAACGCTAACAAACTTTACAGCGCATATTTAAAGTACACCTGATTCACAAGCTCAAAGTTGCCGTTACTACTGCCCTACTTATGGGGGGGTCTTAACGTTAAATTGAATTAAAGTCATCTTTTAGATGTATAAACATGTCTACCAAATTTCGTTTACCTAGCACAACTCCTTTTTGTGTGTTGGGATTTTTATTTTCATTAATGTAAGAACTACTCTAAGATGATATAGTAACAAAGTTAACTTATCATCCGACTTTTTTTTTTGGCGTTTATTTTTGCACAGTTAATTCTTCCTATAGAAAAAGTAAAGCACTCTGAAATAAAATATGATGGTCACATACACCCGAAGCAAGAGATTGTAGTTTTTCAGTTCGTTTCACTAACAATGTATAATAAGGTACTCAGAATTCGAATCCGAGTTTGAAAGTTTTAAAAAAGCACGAGGATCATGTTCAAGCGTCTTTAACTTGCATGCGGCGTATTTAAATTTTCGCTGCGTGTGTCACACTGTGATTGATCGCGTCTAGTTAAAATAGGAAGGGTAATTATTCAAAGAGTTTTGGGGTAATAGACTCTTGCTTTCATCTCGTGTTGCAGAAATGTGAATGAGCTTTGTGTGTCTACGTAAATTTTAGAACGGATTCTCTTAGCAATACCTAATTGTTAATTAAAAAATAAATAAACTTCCTGAGATACTAAAGGTATATGACAACGTTCGGAGCCATGATTTTAAAAAGGCACATAAATGGATAATTTCCATGGTATTTAGTGACACTTAGTTTAGAATTCATGTATAAAATTGTTTTAAGAACATTATGATAAAAAAATTATTTAAATGCAATATTTTGGCAAAAAATTATCTTAGAATAACCTATTTTCAAAACGTTCTCCTTTTATAAAAAATGCTTCAATAATAATAAAATATTTTGCTTATATAAAGTAAAGACTTCTCCAGAGGGCCTGAACTAGGATTTTTGAAAAATTCCCGCTATTTTCAAAGTTACTACCAACTGAAAAAATTATCGGCGTTTTTTTCTTAAAATTTTTTCCCTCTGTTGTACTAAAATATCGATAAATACATTCCTAAGCTATATATTTCAACAATCTTAGCTCAAGCTTTGTGCAAGGGTCTGAGCAATATACAGGCAAAATATTATTATTATGGTAGCATGTTTTCACAAAATGAGAATGTTTTGAAAATTGGTCATTCTATGTTGCTTTTTTGATCAAATATTGTTTTTAAATAATTTTTTATCGTAATAATATTCTTAAAACAATTTTCTGCACGTATTTTAATCTAAGTGACACTTAATATCATAAATATTATCCATTTATCTGCTTTTGCAAAATCATTGTTCCGAACGTCGTCGGATATCTTAATATTAAAAATTCATTCCTAAACTTAGCTGATATAAACTTGTAATTAACCGATAGGACAACTGAATTTTGTTCAAAAGATGCTTTCCGATTGGAATCAAATGCAAGTGAATTTAACTTTCTTTTTATTGCTCTAATTATTTCATATAAAATATTTGTTTAATTGGAATAATTATTAAGCGTCTAATGTGTGAAAACACGATTGCTTGATGAAAAATGAGTATTTGTGTGTGTGTGTGTTTCGTACTGATATTTGAAGGAGCAGCAGGTAATTTTTAAAATTGCTCATGAAAATCTTAGTATGGCCATGTAAAGAATAAAAATAATATTTTTAATTAAAACTTTCAACTTATAAAATGTTTTTTAACTTACTGATATGTTTCTATAACAGAAGATTTAAAGGTCTTAAGATTCTACCCTTTCAGTTTTTATAAATTAGATTAAAAAAGAATGAATCTCACATGAGCTCGATTTAAATAAATTCGAATAAAGGTACTAAAGGTCCTCTTGAAGAGTAAAACTATTTGAATTCTGAAATTTCATCAAAAGAAAATACATTTGTGTCATTCAGTACCGTATTTATATTATTTTCCATATTTTAAAATTCTAATGAACTATTGTTTTGTAATGTAGAAGATATTTCAGAGAATTTTTTATACGTTCCTACGCTCAAGATTTTCCAGTTACTTTTTTGTTGAATCTAAGAAAATAAATTTTTAAAAGCAAATAATGCATTTACTTTTTTATGTAAATAACAAAAATTTCTTCCATGAGCAATTATATAGCTCAGACCTCTGTTCAGAGGCTCAACTAGAATTTTTGAAATTTATAGCTTAGAAGTGGGTTTATTCATATTTTATGACAACAGAGGGGAGCAATTTTAAGAAAAAAACGCGAATGATTATTTCAATTGGTGATAACTTTGAAAATAATGTGAATTTTTCAAAATTTCTAGTTGAGCTTCTGTAGAGAGGTCTGAGCTTTATACAGGCAAAATATTATTATAATAGAGCCATTTTTCACAAAAGGAGAACATTTGGAAAAAAGATTATTCTAAGTTAAATTTTTGCCAAAATATTATATTTAAATAAATTTTTTTGTCAAAATGTCCTTAAAACAATTTTATGCATGTATTCTAACCTGAGTTAGACTAAATATCATGGAAATTATCCATTTATGCGCTTTTTTAAAATCACGGTTCCGAACGTAGTCGGATACCTTAAAGTAAAACATAAACTACTTCAATATTCGAGCACTTTCGATAACATTCAGAAATATTCCACGTTTAATATTAAAACCATACACTCTACAAAACTGAACATAAAAGCCAGTCTTTTAAAAAAATTAAAGGGTAAAAGTTTATAACTGTAAAATTTTACTACACTGATTTTAATGTAAGTTTCAAAATGTTTTAAGTTTCAAAAATCTAGTTTTATAACTTGCTTTTAACACTTGACAAGAGATCCATCATAGTATTTTCTATCTCTTCACTACTTTGCAATGATAAAATGCGCGACGCAATTTGCGCAATTATCTTTCTGAGTCATCGTCCGTTTCAGTCAAAGTACTTGCAGTGAGTCTAACTTGTTTAAAATCAGACAAAATGTCTTTCTCAGAAACCCAGAGGAATCCTTGCGCAATCGCAGAGCGTCGATCTTCATTCAGTGACATGCTGTCTGTTCTGTAGTCCGATCCTTTCATTCTTCTAGTCTACTCACTTTCTGGCATGCTCGGGTTCCTAAGTACCTTTGAAATATTTTTAAAAATAATCAGGTGTAATGGCTTTGAAAGAACAAACACGTGTAGAAAAGATAGTTTCACGCGTTATACTTATAACAAAAGAAGAAACTCTTTAGGAATATAAGAACAAAAAATATTGCATACTTCAACAACATCTGTAATACACAAGAAACAATTTAAAAGGGAAAAAATCAAACAGTATAAAAAATATATTAGAAGAAATAAAGTACATAAAGTGAGAAAATCTAAAATATGTAGACTTTTAAGGCTACACGGTACCCTAAAAATTTCATAATTAACGAAAAAAAAATTTCCCCATTTTCTCGTGGCCCATATCATTGTGAAGCTTGCAACTAAATTTCAGATCTGATAACGAAATAGTTTTTAAGATATTTGAAATGTTTTGAGCTTAGGTTTTGGTTTCGGTTTCATTTTACCACTCTTAAAATGAATTAAATAAAAACATTTTCGAGCACAATCAACTGTTTCAGTGTGAAATGGTTACTAATTTTAATTTTCAGTACAGAAAATTATTTCTGCTCGATTATGTTTTGAGTTTTTGGGTTCTCATAACTACTTAATTAAGATTGATTTCAAAGCCAATTTTTGTTTTAAGAAATAGTTTATATAACTTTTTCATTAATTTTTTCCTGATGAGAAAATGCCACGGCCAAAACTTTCTCTGGTTGCTATGAGAAACAATATTTGGAAGAGATGGAATACTGCTGAAAAAATGATATATCTAAAAACCAGCTCTTCACTGATACTGAAATAAGACTTCCAAATACAAGTATTCTGACTATAAATATTGCAAATAAAACTGAATATTTCCATGATGTGCCAAACTACATTATAGTAAACATATAGTAGTACTATATTATGGAGAGGGGGGTATTTAAGATCTTTTCGGGTGACTTTAAAATTGCTAAACTTCCCAAATTTAAAACTAAAAAAAGTTAAATTTTATTTACAAACCTGGTGATTTTTAGCTTAAGTTAGTATGATTATTATGCTGCACATAAATGCTTTGTGTTTTGCAATTTTTGAGAAAATATTTTGTTAAGATATTGGGCTGAATAACCTGTCCTCGTAACAAACACTATTAATATTATGCAAAAATATATTTTGAATTAAAAAAAATGTTTTCAGTTCTAATTAATTGAAGCAGTGTTTTGATATAGAACATAAGTTGGAAAATAACATATTAAATAATTAGAGCTTTACAGGCATTAGAGGTTTTAGTTTTATGCCTTTACAAACTTTAAATGCGTTTTTCTTAGACTTAATTTTGAAGATGTAGGTATTTTCTAATCCTTGAGGCTTTTTTTCTGTTCAAGATAGTCTTGAAATTTTTGGTAGATACTCCCAGACGTATGTTCTATAAAAGAGAGAATAGATTTAGGTGTGGGGGATTTCTAGTTATTTTTTGTAAAAAAAATGCTAAAGTTGATATTTTAAAATTTTTCTTGTTTCTTCCAGGTTTAGCTAGAAAAAATAATTATTAAAAACCGACAAGGAAATAGATTTTTCAAATGCATACTAACTTTTGTTAGCAATAGTCTATGAAACATAAATAACTTTTTTAAAAATTGAGCATTTTATGTAAAAGTTTGAAAAAACTTCAAAAATTTTTAATTTTTCAAAATTGTAAAATAATGTCTGGTCAAACTGACTTTTTGCTTTCAGAATCAACTAAATAACACAATCGAAATATAAGACATAAATTATTTTTACTGTTATATTGCCTCCTAAGTTTTTTTTTTTTTAAAAAAAAGGGCACTGTGTAGCCTTAAATGCAAAAATTAATTTATATAGAGGGAGTAAGTGTTTAATAACGTCGGACTATAAAGCAACACCAGGGCTATTGTCAACGGACCTCATAATTTTGAACCTCAGTCAAGTAACAAAATACTCCATCTCCAAACTACCACACAACGGCAATGGAAAGACTTTTAGCCATCGACCCAAGTGGCATTTGGTCACGAGCCCATGATGGGCCAGCCACGAGATCTTGATTGTAACCACTGTGCTACATGGTCACTTTAATTTATACAGAACTATTTTTCAAAATCAATAAAGATTATTTACTTTATTTTTTACAAGAAATATAAATGTTTTTACACGCATTTTACAGTAAAAGACTTTCCAAATCCTTCAAAGATAAACAATAGCATTAATTAAAAACAAAAATTAAGATTATTCTTTTTTTTTGAATACATTATTTTTTATATTAAAGATTTGATGATAGTTAAATATTTTAACCGTATTGTTTGAGGTTTCTTTTCTCACAATCTAACTGAAAGCATTGATCCTTCAGTCTTAGAGTTATCAGCTAAAATATCTAATTCGCCATTTTTTCATTTGAAAAGCGTAAAAAAAATTCATGTATTCCTTCCTTTTATCTAATAATACTTATTAAAGACCAGTAAAGGGAAATATAAATTGAAATTTAATTTGTTCATTCAGAAGAGAAACCGCTGACTCCGATTTAATATTTTTTATAATTTGTTTCAGAAAAGAAATGACACATATTTTTCATTATTTTTAAAATCAGAAGTAGTACTTATATTTGCTAGAAATACTTTTTTTCTCAGTCTAAAATTATATAACACTCTGTTTTCATTTGCAAATTTTATATTTACATCTTTGTACATTTATTCAAATTGCTTACATTTCAACTTAACGCAATGATTAAAATATTTATTTTCCATTATTTTATTTAAAACGTTAATTAAGTATTCGCTTAAAATGTTTTACTTTATATCAAACTATACATTAGCTAGTCTAAAATTAATATGAATATTTTTAATATCGAATATTTAATATAAATACTTTATTTAATAAACAAATATTGAATTCGTTATGTTTAATTCACCTAAAATTTGAGATTAAAAACACAAGTTGTTACTTATGAAAAGGTTTGACAAAGATTATTAGTTACTTGCATAACTAACAAACGTGTGTGTTTGATTATGAACTGAAGTTAATTCAATGTGTTTCAGTATATTTCATATTATTTATATCCGTAAATATATTTAATATTGTCATGTAGTCTTTTTGCTGAAGATGAAGTTTTTGAGGTATATTAAATAAGAGAAGAAAAACATATATTTATTTCAAGAGGATAATAGCCTTTGTTGCTTCATATCCCACAAAACCCGTAACCTGTAATTGTCACGGGATTCAATGTTCACTTATTTTAATTGCATTTATTTTATCTGCCTACCTGAATAAAGCGGCATTCAGCTGGCAACAATGTTTTCTTCTTGCATCTGTTACACATTGAAGCATCTAGCAACAGTTCGAGGCAATTCAAATCTCAGAAAGAGATTATTTTGAAATTCAATTCTTGTATGTTTTTAGAACTTGATATCTTGGATGTTCCTCTATTTGATGTTATTGCTCTCATGATTCAACAGTAATAACTGTGTTTCAGCATTTGCTTAGTAGTTTTTTATGCAATATTCGAATAAATCTTTTAAAAATGTTGACTTTTGTATTCGAAATCTTTTGTTTACAGATCCTTCTCTTAAATTCATTAGATTAAAATTATATCTCGATTTTATGTATACATCCTTTAACACGATCGTGGTTAAAACTTTCCCATATAGAGCGTCTTATTATTTTCAGCGTTATTGTTAATCTTTTATGGCCCTTTAAATGTACTGCAATGTCAAATAGCAATAATAATGGATATTCCAAAGATTCTTTTTTGACAATTAAGTTATCAAACAACATTTGCTGCGGTTTTAAATAGAATATCTTTTTATATAAACTTATTTGCCTGAGACCTAACTGTGATTTGTAGGTGTTAAACAAATGAGTTATACAAATTTACTTCTAAATATTTTAGGATAATGAAACTATAAATGTTTCTAAGAACTTTGTATAAGAGCTAATAGTCAATATTTAGTCCTCTCTCTATGAATACGACCGTTACTATAAATATTATTTTTAACTGTTTCAGTTTCGTTTGAAGTACCATTATAATCTCTTTCGAGTTTTTATAGGTGCAATGTCACAATTTTTGTATGTATATTTCCCAATACACTATATTAATAAAAATAAAATTACATTAATTCGCCTATACCAGGGCTTGGCAAATTTTCGAGAAAGAAGAGCCAAATTGAATGTGAAGCAAAATAATTGAAGTATCAAAGAGCCAATGATAACAAAGACGTGCACATCTGGAGGGAGGTGGTAAGGTTCCGTAGCGGTCGCGAGCAGAACTGCTTCACTTCAATTAATAATTTTTGAAATATTTAAATAAAATTTTACCCGAAATAAGTATCATTTTGCGTTTCTTGAAAAACTAAGAACTATCAAAGATGTTTTTTTATTTCTGTGGCTTACTGCAAAAACAACCATTGCTAAAATATGCTGGGAATTAAACTTTCAAGCTTTCTGAAAAAATTTCCTTATCAATAATACCGTAAAAGCTTTATTTAGAAATTTCGTGTTTAATCCTTGTGCATGTCATAAAAAAACGGAATGTGTTTTTGCTACTTCTGTTGGAGGCTTAAATGTATATCTAATCCATACATGAACACTCACTAACTCATGAATGCAAATAAGTAAACGTTGCTGTAAATCACTTTAAGAAGTTTTTTCCCATGGGGGCAGTTTTACCAATGAACCGAACTTTTAATGATTTAAAACAAATCCCAATACTTTCACCGAATGTCAATAAACTTTGTTATTTAAAAACAATACAATACAGAAATAATTGTCTTAAGCAGTTAAATATTTAAATGTATATTCAAATACAAGTACTTAAATGTTTTCAATATAGTTAACTTTAAAAATTAAGAAAGAGGTGAAACAATGATCTTAAGTAAGCATAATTATTTTTTAATACATTTCGGCACAAAAGTCTGAAGAGACGCAACCGTTTATGCAAAGAGTCACATGCGGTTCTCCCGAGCCATAGTTAGTCGACCCCTGGCCTATGCCATTGGTTTTCAAAGGGGACAGTTGAAAATCTGAAAAAAGTTACTAAAAGTTTTTGCCTTTCATTATTCAATAGCCTTCCCCTTCCCCATATCCTAAATTACAAGATTTCTACATAAAGGGGGGCTTTAAAAAATTTTTTCTCTTTGGAGGAAGGTAGCTTTCAAAAGCCTGGGAATCACTGGTTTTTATGCCATCTGCTTTTCAGAAGGGGAAAAAATCATCTTCATAAATTTATAAGAAATTTAAAGTCTTGCAACAATTGAAATAACATTTTTAAAAATTTTAAAGGAATGTTAATTTTAAATTGAATTTAAAAGTCAAACAATGCAACTTTGATTACTCAGTGCACCGTTGATAAGTCTTTTCATGACTCATGATCAACAGGGGGGGGGGAATCTTCCAATTAAATCGTTCCACCTCGCAGCCTTTGCCTTGAAACGTGATGATAGTTGCACCCCTCAATCCCCGATATAAATTCCTCAGATTCCAAAACTGAATATGTTCTAGTTCGCCTACACACGAAGAAATCTTCTATTTTTCCTTTTTGACTTTCATTTTAACTTTAAAGAAGTGAACAAAAAGAAAAAGCCAGCATAACCTGTCACTCTGACTCACATACACACACATCCGCGCGCGCATACCCAACTTCATTTAACAGCATCCATCCCTACAGCGCGGTTTAAAAATAGTCCAACCCGATTTGGGGGTGACTCTCGAAGATGTTTCAGAAAACGTAGGTTAGAAGAACAAGAGAGTTATACCGCAAAATCTCCGAGAGGAGACGAACAAGGCAGTGTGTTGACGGGTTTTGATTTGAGGATAGTGTGGTTTCAAGAAGGGATCGTGTGTGAAATCAAAGCTTCTGGATTCCATTGTTTGAGCTGATAAAAAGGTAAGGTTACAACAGGAGAATTTGATTAGAAACATTCATTGAAGTATGCGTGTACTAGTTTTCTATCATGAAAGGTTATTTTGATGCCGTGGGGTATTTTTGAAACTGTTAAGCTCTATATAAATAACAGGCTGTTATGAAAACGAACTTCATATCATTTTCGGTCTAAATTCTCTTCTTAAAAAGTTCATGCCGCTTGGTTTTACTCAACTGAGTTATTTTATAATATATCGTTGCTAGTTATCAAAACAATTACAGCGAATTTTCTTTTAAATTATCAAGTGAATATTTATCTATCAATATTTTTTAAGTAATTGGAAACAAATTTGTGTTCTGTTTTTACAGGGCATCAAAAATAACATTTCAAGTTTATGCTGTTTAGAATTTAAGTAAATTTTATTCGTAAGTAAAATTTTAGAAAAGAGGAATATACAGCTAATGAATTTCTCATTCAAAATAGCACTTTTAATTAGAACTTACAGTTGAATTATATGCTTCAAGTCCATTAAAAAAGTAGCCAAATTCTATATTATATGCAAATGTATACAGCAAGTTATGTGCATATATATACGCAATTTAAAAATTTGAATTGTCTTGTATATCCTACCTTATCTATATAATGTTAAAATGAATGCTTCCGTAAATTATTTTCATTCATAATTATTTGTACCAGATAACATAAAGCAAAATCTTTAATTTGGAACATATATATATATATATATATATATATATATATATATATATATATATATATATATATATATTGTGATATATCTATATATATCTATATATTTGATATATCTATATTTTGCTGAAAAATATTAGTTAAAAAAATTTCTAAGGGTCTCCGCACTTATTTTATCATAAGAATTATCAGTTAAAAAGTACAAATGTATATATTTATCACATTTAAAATGAAGAAATTTTAAGTAATGTGTGTAAGGAATTGTTTGTGTTTAGCTTGTTAAGCTTTCATGTCTCTACTTTTTTATTATTTACTGTTTTAAAGTCATTGCTATTAGAGCCCTTTTTGTTCTTTGTGTAGCCTGTATTTTACGATAATCAAATTGCATATGTTATATTTTTACGGTTTAAATATAAAAATAACGATTATTTTGATAATTTTATAATATTACTTATTTTATAAATTAAAGTTTAATGTAGAATTTTAATTAATTCCTTTTTACTCATTATTAAGGTACACGAGGTTTGATGTAATATAAGATCAAAATGAATTAATTTAAAAAGGAATTTAATTTATGTGTGATTTAGAACTTCCTAGTTTCGAGACTCGTAATTTCTATAATAAGTCATTTCATTTTTTAACAAATTGTTTTTGTATTCTAACCTTGTATCAAATTTACTATTTTTTTAGTTTTCACTTTATGAGTTTCACATTAAATACCTTATTAAATCTATCACACGTAATAATCTACTAGAATATTATGCGAGTATCTTCAATTGTAAAAGTACATTTTAACATCAGTAAATATTTAATAAGTTGATAAAAAAATCTATTATTTTTTACACTTCTTTATAAAACTGTGTGGAGCATTCCCTTCAAAATAAATTATTGCTTTTAAATACCTTTCACAATTACTGTAGTTTTAAAATAAAAATATAATTTTTAAACTTAATCAAGCAAAATTTCGAATACCTTAATTTATTTGCATTTACACTGCTATCAATTAGAATTAATTAAAACATTATTTTATGATTCATAAAATTAATATAAATAACTTCAATATTGTATAATATGTATAATTTCATATACTTATAACTCTGAATTTCTTATTCCAGCATTGTTTCGTTGCTTCACTGATCTCTGTAAATGCTATTTTTTGTAGCTTTTGAAAAAGCTTTTGATTAATTTATTGTAATTTTCTCATCTGAAATACAAATACTTTTATTAAATTCAGTAATTTGATTTCCTCATATCAATTATTTTAATCAATACTGGGCAATAGAAATCTAGACCCCGATAAAAGATTAGAGCCCGACAGGGCTAAGTGCTCCAAGCAGTATTCTCTACGAAGGTTACTTTGTTACTGCATTGTTTGGTTTTGTTGGTGCAATATTAGGTAGATATTAAGATGTTATTCAATTTATTGAGCATTTATTATTTATTATTTTTATTTTCTCATAGAAATTGTTTTTATATTCGGTTTAATAAACCTTTCTGTCTTGTCTTGCTATTCAGATTATAATTTGCATTTATAATCCATAGCTAATATATAATTAATTTTCTACCTAATTATATATTATTTCCTTATTATACATATGTATGAATGTATATATGTACATGTATTTATGTATGGGTATGCATGTTTGAGTATATATATATGTGTGTGTTACACATTTGGTAAAACCTATTTTATTTCCATAAGATTCAAAGTAATATCGAGTAATTTTTACTTTGAATACTATTATGTTCATACCGTAAAATATTGTTGAGCTTTCAGCATTTTGATTTTTATGTTGCTTTAACTTTGATTATATTATAATATTAATATGTTTCTTACCTTTCCTCTTCAAACTTGTTTATAATTTAACTGCATTTTTAATTCGAACTACGCGATCAAATTTGTTGCAAATTGTTTTATTTAAAATTGTCAATCGTTTGATTGACTATTATTGAAACAAAGACCATGAACCAAAGGACTTATTTCTAACGTTACAGTTGGTTTTTACTTAACTTTCCATTAATAGACGAAAACTGGAAGAATTCTGAATTCAACAAAATGGTTTTCTTTTTAATTAAAATTAATTGTAATATCATTAAAATTAAATATTTAACAATGAAAACACTATGGTGAATATTTATATGAAAAAATTATTCGCTTTGACAATGAATGAATTTGTTAACTTAAAATTGCCAATCTGTTTAAAATTATTTCTTAAATGTAATCTCTTCTTAAATGTTTTAATTTAAAGGGTTTTTTTTCTTATTATTTTTAAATGTTTGTGCATAAATGAAATTCCAGTTTAAGCGTTCTGACTATTGACTGATTTCTTATAATGATAAAGAAATCCATAAATATATATTATCTGTCTTCTGTATAAGTTCAGACTGATTTTTTCTCATGTACAATACTAAAAATTGTCCAGAAAGCAAAATGCAGTCGCTACAATTTCTAAAAAGAGGAAACAGGATCAGATGTTTTTTATTGCATGTTTAAAGAGAAAAAACAAACTTCACTACACGCCTCGTGGGAAGCAAAATTCATTGACAATTTTGAACCTCTTAACTGTAATTTGATATTAATGCTATTATGTATAACATGCTTTTTATATTCTCATTTAACAAATCTAAGTCGGTATTTTCCTTGGACTCATTTCAAAGGAGAAACAGAAGATAAAATAACAACAATCTCCCACTCAGTCCGATGTTAGGGAAAAAGCTATTTTTTCTCTGAGAATAACTTCTTGAAAAAGCGGACAAGCTAAAATCTGGCATGTCACAACAGCGCAGGAATGCCATTCTTTACGTCTAAACTCATACGGAAGTTCCATTCTTAAGAAACTATGGTATATACTTTGTCATCTCATTTTTTTTCTTGAGAATATATCCGTGTTAAGTAAATAATGATGTGAAAGAATTCAAAATTTGATTTCGCTAAAATTTTAGTAAAAGTTCACAGGCTTTCAGAAGTTAAGTTACAACATGTATTTCGAAACTCATTGTTAAAAAACAGAACTAACAATAAAATTCATAATTTATATGACTGACAGTGATGAACTTGAAGAAAATTTGCGCATAAAACATGATAGTCACTGCTTTTGTTTTATTTTATAAAAAAAGACACTTGTATAGGAATGAGAGAAAAAATGGTTAAAAAATATTGAACTTGCACGTGTGCGTTTCGTTCATGATTCATAATCTTCAATAGTTGTTGATAGTTTCGGTGACAGTATCCAAGGGAGTCTAGCAATATCTAGAAGTCGTTTACTCTAGTTGTTAAAGTGGTTAGCGGTCGGATGGGTGGAAATTGTGTTGTCACAAGCTGATGCTGCTAAATATCTCAGTGTGTCACACAGAAGGTCGAACGTCTGTGGGATGTTTAAATTTGAAGATTCACTGAAGATCTCTATATTATTACTTTTTTTCTAAGGTTTTTGAATTATTACCTTTTATATTTTAAATCATTATATTATAATAATTGTTTCTATACATTGTTTGATATTTTCTAAGAAATAACTATTCGGGTAATATACCATCAAATCTTTGACTATAAACTTCATTCCTGTTTTTTCATTGCTTTGTATCTAAAGCTTTCCCTGTATGTGTCTATTTACAGCATGAATATCAACAAATATCATTTTATATTATTTTTAATTATTCTATAAGGTTTTTAAATACTTTTTTTCAAAATTAAACGAGGGACAAAAAAAAAAACACACACACACAAGTAATATAAAAAAAATGTTAAGTCAATTCCTACTTAGATCAATAAAGAAAAATTTTATTTTAGCTAATTTTATTAAATAGTTACAATTATAGAAATATGTATATACATATGACAGAATCACAACATTAAGTGGTAGTTAATTTTTATCAATTGTCATTAAAGTATCGTATTGTCATCTAAAACAATCGTGTATATAAAATTTCATTTCGACTGAATGCTTTAAAACGTGAGAAAAAAACCTTTTCAAGTTTTGACACAAATCGCCAAAAAGGATGCCAACAAGGCTGTATTTGTAATTCTGTAAATAATTAGTTTTATTTAATTAACTTTTATTAATTATAATTAAATTATTGTATTGTCATCCAAAATAATCATGTATATAAAATTTTAGCTCAATTGAGCGCTTTAAAATGTATTTTATTAACGATTGAAAATTCCACCAATATAAATAAATAAATAAATATATAGAGAGTGCGAGCTAAATAGTAGGAATTGGAAAAAAGACTAACAAGTATTTTCTGCTAATTCTTAAATTTATTGATCAGTGAAAAAAAAATTAATATGTGATCTAACGCGTAATTTATATAGGTCGAATTACAGTAATTTTACGAATAGTTCTGGTAAAAACAGGCTATGATTTTTCGGGATCCATTAAAAAGAGATATTTAGTGTTTTGATTATTATGTTAAGAGTTCAATTTTTCCGTCAAATAACTATAGCACAGTAACTTTGTTTCATTGCAATTAAAAAAATACATATTAAAAAATTTATTTTCCTTATCATTTATCGAACATATCTTTCAGAATAATTCATTGTTTAATTGATTTTCCCACATTGTGAGTGTACCTGTTTTCAGAAAATGCGTTTTTGTGTAAAAAAATGTCTCGCTTTGATTTATGTGCCTAAGTAAGAGAGAGAGAGAGAGAGAGAGAGAGACAGGCTTAATGAAGGTATTTATTTTATATCATGATTGAAAATCGAGTTGTTGGATATTGTTGTTGGCTGAAAGCATCAAAATGCTTATTGATATCAAAAGCATTATTGATGAAATAATATAATGTTTACTGAAAGCATCAAATTATTTTGTTTTTGTTATATATTGTCAATCTCATTTCTTTTTAAGCTTCAAGTACATGTAGTTGTTTTTTTTAATAAAAAGAACAATTCGTGAATTTTTCTCAAATATAATTAATCATCGCTTCGGTAATTATATGTCTGCAATACATAGCATTTTATGTTAGATGAGAAATGTTGCAATTACACATTATTGGATTATTGACAGCAGGCATTTCAAAAATCTGTTCACTTCTATAATATTATTACAATATTTCAATAGCTTATACTGGATACAAAGGTTGATCTTATGTAATTCTACTTGATCACAATTAAATAACAAGGACGACACATTTTATAGTATAATATAATATTTAAGGACAACAAAATCTTACTCTCCTAGTTTCTATCCAAAGACATCTGATGATTTTGAGGTAGAATTGAATTAAAAATTAAAACGTAATCCCTGTTATTTTCCATTAGATTTTTAACTGAATTACGACACAACTTAAATGTCACCAGCTATGAAACTCACGACTTTAACAATTATACTACCTACCCCCAATACCTTTTATTACAATTTTTGTTTTAGCATACATATAATTATTTATAACTGTGACGATATAAAATATGTTAATTATTTTAAAATTAGTATAAAAACTACTTTAATTTCATAGAAATAATAATAATATATAAAAAATTTCTAAAAGATATTTTTCTAGCTCAAATTAAAACATTTTGCATTCTTATTTTCAGAAAATAAAAATTTCTGCGATTCCGAAACATATATAGCATTTGGAAACTTTCAGCTGTCAGCATTTAACATATCTTTGAATGTTTTTGCATTTTAGTATTGCTTCCTTAATGCTAATTGAAAGTATTTGAAAATATTCTGTCTCAAATCTCTCTCTAACTGCATTAAAAGTAAAAAAGAATCATAATTCAAAATTTGCTTCTTCACTATTTGTACAAATATGCCATTTGCTAAGTAGTACATTTAAAAAAGGTTGATATATATATATATACAAATAATTTAAATGATTCAAATTAATACATAATAAACATATTTATGGATTTCTTCCCATCTTTTCATTACATACCTTACATTGATAACAAAAAATGTCTCAAAACCATTATAAAATGTTTTGTCAATAATATTTGTTTATATATATTCGCAGTCCAGATTTCTTTTAAACAAAATATTGAAACCATGCAATTCACTTTTGTCTTTGTTAGAACAATGTAACAAATTTTTTTGCTTCTGTCTCAGGTTTTGTACAGGGTTGGCATACTTACAAAATAAATTCATATGCTTAGGTCATAGGTTTGTTTAAGACTTCACTCGTCGATAAAGGATCTTAAGTGCATGAAAACTCAAGAAAGTGGTGTAACCTTCCAAATATTTTCGATAAAATCAACTGTGAAATTACATAACACTTTATATAATTCTAATTCTTTTTCTTAATCGAAGCAATCCCGTCCTATACCCTCGAGTGCTATCTTTGAATTAAATTTTATCACGCCCTTTAACTTTAAATTTTTTTATTTTATTTTTATTTTTTGCATTTAATATAAAAAAAATTGTTTTACTGACGGAGCGGAAATTATATATTAAAGAGGAAATTATATATATATATATATATATAATTTCCGCTTTAATAATCATTCATTATTAACATTTATTCATTATCCTTCATTTTAACACCCGCTATTCATGTAACATTAAGGCCCAGTGGTCGAGTGGTTGCGTAACGCGCTTCCACACCGCAGGTCCGGGCTTTATTCCCGGGCAGAGCAAGGTCGACTCAGCCTTTCATCTATACAGCAGTGGGTCGATAAATGAGTACTAAGCTTGCTTGGGGACTTGAACACTGAAGGTCTGGCTTCAGACTGACCACCTGATCGGGACATCTGTTCATGAACCTCAGCGCCCAATGGTCACGTATTCTGAGAGGGACACAGTAGACCCTGGCCCTCACGGGCTGTTGCGCTACTGAGTTTGAGTTTATTCATGTAACATTACTAAAACTAATAAATGATAAAATTGCCATTAAAAATTACCCTAAAAATTTATAAGATTATTAAAATGAGTTAAGCTTATATTTGAGATCATTTTATAAGGTTATATATAATATTACAAACATGAAAAATAGAAATTGAAGCAAATTATAATATAATCATTAGTAACATTTAATTTTCTACTTATATCAATTTACATAAAAATGTAGTTTGAAACTGTGTTAGGATCTTTTGCGTGATTTATATTATAAAAGAATATTCATATTTATAAACAATTAATAAGTTTTTAAGTCAAAAATTTTAGTATTAAATTTATTTAAGCGTAAAACTATGGCATGAATAAGTGATTGAAAATGAGTTGAATATAATTAATGCACATACACACCAATAATCAGAGGTAAATTATACCATTATTTGTCTTTGAGAATAAAACGATTTTCACACGAAATGTAAAATTCATTAGGGACATCAAGTTAGTAAATCTAGTTAAATATAAGTTTTAAACTTTAAATGTAATTTCCTCTAGAATACTTGACGGATTGCTCTATTTTATTTCGAAGTCTTATTACACCTACGATTTATCAATATGCCAATTTTGAACTGCCAGAGGAATATACCAATATCTTTTTGTATTAAAAATATATTAAAAAGTACTAATGAATTGTTAGAAATAAATTATTTAGTAATAATAATTTTTAAAAATAAAATAAATGATGAAAGCTATACAGATTACCAACATTAAACTTAATAAAAATTTCATAGCTTTGAACTTTTTTTAACGTTTTATAACCATCACTTAGTGCGGCTTTTTTATATCTAAAAACACTTATCCTCTTCAAAGGAATTCATTGGATTAAGTATTAAATTTAATATATTTAATAAAAAGAATTAGATTTAAGATATTTTATGTAAGTATTAGATTTATTGGATTTAATTTAAGTATTAGATTCAATGGATTTAATTTGAGTATTAGATTTAATGGACTTAAGTATTAGATTTAATGGATTTAATTTAAGTATTAGATTTAATAGACTTAATTTAAGTATTAGATTTAATGGATTTAATTTAAGTATTAAATTTATGTAATTTATTGTCTTTTGTTTTACTTATTTATTTATTTGCAAAATTGTTTTTGGCCCTAAATTCTCTTAAAACGAATTCTTACTTTGTATTTTTATACCTTGATATTTCTGTTCCGTTTTAAGTCTAAATACATTTTGAAAGAATTTCATTGAATGTAAGAAGTGTATGAGTGTTTGATTCCGATCAACACACAATTCCAAAGCTTTTATACGTTTTTATATTATGCAGTGAAGTTAAAAAAATTATAAAAAAATTAAATAATTGTATCAATAAACATAAAACAATATATATCAATATATATAAAACATAATTTTTATAATTAGAGAAAATTATTATTAATTATACTTTATACAATTGGAAATGACGGCCGTATGTAAAATAACTCTTTTAAATGAACTGACAATGGCTGGAGATGCAGTTTGAATGTAACTTTGTAATGAAGGGGAAGTGTTTCACAAGCGGTAGGCATTTCTTATTTCTTGGCCTGAATAGCATGGCTTCTGCTTGAGTGAAATGTGGTGTTAAAAATGTATCTATGCAGAATTAGAAGCGAGGGGTAGGGGAATAGTTGGCTGGATTCTGCAAACCAATTTTAAAAGAAAGCGAGATCGCGTAGAACCCTAGCCAACTACAATGCAACTGTAAAATGAAAATAAAAGTGCTGGAACGGTGTTTATTGAGGGCACAACTCATAATCTTACATGAAACGAAGTTCGTTCAAAATGCTTTGATAGGATAGAAAAAGAAAGGTCAGGATATGAAAACGTAAAGTATGAATTCGTTTTAAGAGAATTCATTGCAAAAATCTCTATTGCAAAGGAAATAAAAAACAATAATAAACTGTAGATCAAATACTTAATTCAATGTATTCTTTAAAAATACGGGACTTTTTTTAGTTGTAAAAAAGTCGAACTAAAAAATGGTAGAAAAAATACCAAGTTATAAAATTTTGATTACTCCTACAAGTTTTATATTATTTTGCAATATTATAGGCATATATTAAAGCTAGAAATTGGTATAAATTTTTGAATTACAGCTGCATATTATGTACAGTATTATTAAGTTAAATATTGAATGAATATTACAGATCCAACACTTTTCCACACAAATACTTCAAAAGAGTATACTTTTTTTATTCTTAAAAAGTAATGCTGATGAAATTTAATTAAATCGGGATATTATGAGCTTGGGTAACTGAAAAGCCTGAATTAAATCAATTGATAACAAATTATTTTGTAGCACATGCATAGATATTTCGGGAATGAATAAATACATAAATATTTATTTATTATCCAGGGAGAATAGGTTCTTGCAAGAAGATTATGACTCTGAGAAGGTCAATAAGGAGGCCAACTTTCTTTAACGTTAGCCCACTAAAAAGAATTTTAGTGATCAAAAACCAAATATACATATATATTAGAGTAAAAACTATATGAAGTCGAAATTCAAGCATATATATTAAAAATAAGTGTACACAGAGAAAAAATACTTTATAATCAAAAGTAACTTACAACACATATATAGTGCACAGAATTTATTAAGTTGAATATCTATAATGCACTCCTAAAGATTGACTCATGTAGGCAGAAAAGATGGAAAATCCAGAACAAAAATAAATTATTCCGATTGACTAGAAATTTTAAGAGCTGTTTTAAAACAAATAACCAGTTTACAATATGAACAATTACGCTCTTTGCTAGATTTTTTTTAGCTAAAACTCTTTTGGAGGAATCTATAAGTTTAACCAAGTGATAATCTTTTGTAAATATGTGATAAAAATATAACTAACTTCCAGTTCCTATAAATACAAATATACGTATATAATTCAAGGGCAAGGTTCAGTTTAAATCTAATGCGTGAGGTACATATGACAAGATTAGTTAGAAATTGAGCAAAGATTCTTGAACACGAATTAGTATTTGATTTAGGTTTGGATAAGGACAAAAATCAAACACCAAAAATCAGTGTTTGAGGTAGACTGTCCTCTCTGTCCTAAATAAATTTTTCCTGTAAGATTTGCAGAAAAAAATTGTAACATATAAAAAATTACGCAATATCTTTTCAGAACAATCGTTATTTAAAATTCTAATTTAATGTTTGAACAGCAGTCTAAGAGATTTTACTGAGATTCATAAGGTATACCTGCAATATATTTACTTTATTACTCATTCCAACTTCCTTATACTAACTTACTTCCCGTTTAATGCATAGTATTTCCCCCTTTTCTAACATTACGTGATAAGCGGACTAGTAATAAAAGATTATAAAAGAAGTATACGGCTCCTTAACACTCATCGTTTTCATCTTATCTCTGACCTTGAATATTTCTTAAATTGTTTGAATGTATAGTGCTATAAACCTAAATATTTAAAAAATTAGGTATGTTGCAAATCACTTTTCAGAGCTATGTTTAATAAGCTATATTTCTACAAAACTTTACATTTATATATCTCACACTTTCAAAATTCGAAAAAATATATATTAATTGGTGTTAACGTCACTGAAAATTGTTCAGTTAAAATTTTGTACTATCAAACATTCGAGACACTCAACATTAGAGAAATTTAATTTTAAAAATTGAGATAGAGTGATATAAATATTATTCAGAATTATTTAACTTAGTTAAAATTGATATTAATTCATTCAAACCATCATTTTATTTTCTTTGAGCCATTGAGAGTGATACTCATTTTTTTCAAGTGCTGAAATGAGAAATGTAAATGTTATTAAGAATGTACCATATTTTGTGACTATTGTACTTCTATGTACGCAACTCAAAAAAACTATGAAATGTGCTCATACAAAATTACTGATCCAATTAAAATCTTTATCCACTCAAATTGGAATAGTTTTCAGACAAGGTAGATGTAAAATATTAAAATTAAGTTAATTACGTGCACAAAAATTCTGTTATCTGTAAGGCCTTCTGTTATAAATAAATTAACGAAATTTTGAGTTATTATAAATTATCCTTTATTAACCCTTTATCTACAGACGGTACTTATAAGTACCACTTATTTTAAAATTGCATAGAATAAATGTTTTTACGAATACTCTGACGATACTTAGTAGGAATATTCTTTTAAATTCCACTCTTCCAAGATATATGGTAACACGGGTTCTACGATGAGTATTTTAGCGGGGAAGGCGAATAGTTTTATAGCAGAAATTGCGTTTCCAGTGCATTGCGAAGATTGCCATTTTTGTTCCGAAAAAATAGTTAATTGCCATTTTTGTTCCGAAAAAATAGTTAATGTCAAAAGGTAAGTATCGTATTTATTTTTTTTGTATGTAAATGAAGACCTTAGAAAACGATTTGATTATTAATTTAAAGTGAACAATGTATATAATTAATTTTACAGTTGATTATCTTTAATTAATTAATTAGCTATAACGGGTTAAATTTCCCAAATTTGAGTATTTTTTTATGTATATCCCTTAATTTTCAATGTAGTGATTAAAAAAAAATATTGCATGAAAAAAACTGCAGTGAATCATAATGCGGTAAATAAAGGGCTAAGGAAGTCGGGGTATTAGTATTCGGAATTGACTAAATAATTTACTCAAACAAAAACTTAATTAAAAAACATCAAAAATCAACGTCAAACTTATTTGTTGCTTTTTTGAGATATTCAGACAAGAAAACAAAGATTTTTCCGACCTACATATACATGTGTAGCTATATATACATGCGTTAGCCGTAATACACCCGCTTCGCTGGATATTTCATGATGTTGCATGACTAGGAAGTTTTTTTATTACTTATTGATATCTAAGTTCTAGAGTTAAGCTTTCAGTTGAGTTCAGAAATAATCTTACAGCTTTCGGATTCTGATTTAAAAAGGACAGGATTTGAATTTCTAACATGGAAGTATATTTCTCTCTAACACGTTCATATCCCTCTCCTTCTCCAATTGGGAGTCGATTTCCATAAAACTAGTTCTTAACGGATCTCTAGTCCATAAAAGAAACATGCCAGCCAAATTTCAAGTCTGTAGGTCTAATAGTTCGAAAGAGAATTTTTGTTTATAACGCTCCCTCTTGGAAGTCGATTTCCGTGAAATCCTTTCATAGCGAGTCTCTACTCAGCTGAAGAAACATGCCTGTCAAATTAAAAGTCTATATCTAATAGTTTCGGAGATCTTGTGATGAATAAGTGAGTTGATTTCTCTGGTATATATACATAAAGAAAGTGAAGAAAATGAAAATAGTCTTACAAAAATGCATTTTGTTTGTTTATTTATTTGAACTCTGATGTACACCATAATTTTTCATGATATAAGAAATGAATGTTGTTCATGATACTGTATATTCCTTACCGGTTGGTAAGAGCTTAAAGTACTTCCATGTAGTTTCTTTCAATATAATAAATATTCATATGAGCTGGTATAGGTAAAAAAGACAACTATTACTACGTCGAGATTTTCTTTATCTTAGAGCTTCATAAAAATACATAACTCTCTTTACTGCGATAAAACTAACTATAAAGTATTTTATTAGCAATTAATCCATCTAACGTAAGTAACTCTTTCTAATTTATTTAAGAAATCGCTTGAATATTATATGATTCCTAAATTTTGAATGTATATTAAGACTTTGAAAGCCAGAAAAGCGCGAAATTGACATTGTCGTTAATATTCCTAAATCCTTTTATAAGATTACGAGAGAAAGAATGGGGAAGAGTCCTGGAACCAAGAACATCTCATCTTAAATAAAGAGAGCTTAACAAAGAAACTTTTTCCAACCATTAATAAGAGACTGTCGTGCTATCACTCTTTTATACTAGTTACAAAATAACTCAATTTCTCACTGGTTATGGTAACTTTAAAAGCTATTTCAACGAATTTAATTTGATTCCGTCATCTCCTTGTGATTGTAATATTGGTGGCGAAGAAAATGTATAACATGAGCTATACTTTTGTGTTTCAAGTTTGTCAGAATAAGGAAGAACTTAAGACTAGCTCTCAAAGGCCTCCAAATTTTCACTAACTTATTTCCACCAGAACTGCTTTTGAAAAGTTCTGTAAATTAATTGAAAATATTTTTAATCTTTTTCATGACTTAAAGATTCTTTTTTTTTCCTTTACAATATGTGTTTCGTAATTACTTCTGTAAGCCCCGAGTGATATTTTATGGTGCACAGGGATTTATAAATGTGTGCGTGTGTGTGTTTTCCAATAAAATAAGCCAGAAAACTCAGAGTATTGATTACAAATAAAGAGAGGTAAAACTACAAAATACTTATGAATACAGAGTTCACACTGCTTTTCAGGGAAACGAAATTTCAGACAAGAAAGAAAATTATCTTTGTCTATTTTAATCATACTGTAAATGAATTTTGATCTCACTTACGAAATACTATAAGACATTGTATTGTTCTCTTCCAAATAATAAAAGTCTAGTTAATGCGGTTTTAAAATATCTCTAACACTAAATTATATAAAAAAAGCTTAAATTATAAAAATAGAATGTTAATATATGTATTTTAATAAGTAAATTCCTCCCAATATACAGGGTAAGTCAAAATGAATATAGCGATTACAAACGGCTATAACTACTTAATGGAAAAGAATTTATCCATAAAAGATTTACAGAGAATGTAGACGAAACTTCAAAATTTTGTATTCATACGTCACAGATTTTCTATGTGACTTCCCTTGGTCACACGGACAACATCTATGTGGTACTCCATTTCACAGCATACATTCTGAAGCATGTGTGCAGTCACCGACGCGAGCGTATTACAAATTAGTATACTTTCTGTTCTTCAATTGTTTTGGATATAGGAAGTACGCATTTGTAGTGCGCTTGCGTCGGTGACTGCACAAATGCTTTAGAACAGGGGTGCTGAACCTTTTTTTCAGCTGGACCGCATACATCTGTCAGCTATTTCACGCGGGCCGCATACATATATTAGTTATTTCACGCTGGCCGCAACATGAGGATAAATGGGGAAGGAGGAATGCTTTAAGACCAAATAACATAGGAAATTTAAATTGTGAAAAATTGACCAAAATATTATAATTCCTGTTTTGCTTTTTTTTAAATTAATGTTCACATTTTTTTATTTTGGTCGCTAACACTAAATTAGAAGCTTTTAAGAAACACTCATTCACAATTTCTGCATCAGTAAACGGTTTCATATGATTACCAATAATATAACAAACTTCATGGAATATGTCTTTGTTTTAGCGCTGTGATATTACCGCTGATAAAACACTTTGCTGCTGTTTCAAAGATTATTCAAGAAAGCCTATATATCACCTCTTGCAAGAGATCGAGGGAAAACGTTATTGAATGATTCCTGCTCATTGGTATTTTTTAAATACAGCCCTTTCCGTGACACGACAATTACAGATCCATGTTTATTTTCACAACAAAAGAATCAACCTCCCAATCGTCTGAAAACGATATATTTTCTTCAAATATTTTTCACATGTAAGATATGAAAGATAGTTAGAAATTAGTTTCACCCATAAAATTGTCGCTACTCCACTGTTGTCTGTTATCACTAACCGTAACCATTCCATATAGAAAAAGAATATCAATTCGTACTCGTACGACACCGGCATCAAAAAGCGAAATTGAAATAATTGGTTTCTTGACAAAGAATTTCCCACCAAATTTTTAATACAATGTTCTTAAATAAGTAAATTTCTCGGAGCAATGGGCCATGAACGGGCCTCTTAAAAAGGCTCGGTGGGCCGCGGGTTGAGTATCACTGCTTTAGAATGTATGTCGCGAAATGGAGTACCACCTACATGTTGTCCGTGTGACCAAGTAAAGTCACACAGAACATCAGCGACGTATGAATACAAAATTTTGAGCTTCCATCTATATTTTGAGTAAATCTTATCGATAAATTCTTTTTCATTAGATAGTTATAACCATTTGTAATCGCTCTATATTCATTTGACTTACCCTATATATATGTGTATACATATTAATAATTTAATTCAAGAAAATATTTACTGGGATATGTTTAATTTTTCATTACAATACAAGGAAATAGTTTATTCTTTCTCTAAAATACTCTCAAGATGTACGATTATAACACTAGAATGCCAAAAATCGTGTTAATTGCTTGCTGGATGTTGAAGGCGTTAGGGAAGTAGAGATATTTATCTTTATCTGAGCAAAGTGAAGACGACTTCTCTGAAAATAAAAGCTTATTTTGTCACTGGATTGTTGCGCAGCATGCTTTCATCACCCTAGTTTGCTACTGTTGAAAGTTCGAAGAAGAAATGAGAACATTACCCCTATTTCTGATTTGTTGACTTTTCTGCGAGAATTTCTACTTAAACATCCGTGAAAAAACAAACAAACCTGAGATTTAAGTGCTAAATATAGAAACTTTCCTTTCGTATTAACAAGTTCCGACATACCCTACAAAAAACTTACTTGCTCTCTTCTTTGGGAAATTTCGGAAACAGAAGACTAAGTTATATATATATATATATAGTATAATAAAATAAAAGTGAAGAAAAACTAGAACCCACAGTACTAAAGAAGTAAGAAATTGGCATTCAATATATATATATAATTCATAATATCAAACAATCTGAAAGTAACAGCTATTAAGAACTCCTTTAAAATCTTACACTGCTTATTCAAAATAAATTATACACGTAATTTTATATCAAATGATAATAAAAAAGTTCATTACCAATTTGTAATAAATGTTGCTCGAACAAAACATATATACTTTTTTTAAAAAATGTACACAACTAAGTGTGCTATACTAAAAAATATTACCTAGCATAATTAATTTCGCTAACTGGCTGATACGTTATAGTCTGTGCTAATTTATATACTTATTACTAATTGCTTTTACAAATATCATTACTTTGAAACGTAACTTTTAAAAGCGTAAGTAAAGCATGTATATATATATATATATAATTTCTCAGTGTGTATAGGTTACTTTTTTTTATTAATTTTTAAATACAGTAATCTCCTTATTTTTTAATCATGCATGTCTTTTCTTTCCAATAAGATAAGTTTTAAGTTTATATTTTTCATATTTCCGAAGTAAAATTAAAAATGATTTTATGAAATATTTCGGAACAATTTTTCCATGTGCACTTACCTGCTGTTATTTCACAGTTTCTTGTTAATATGTGGGTATGTAAACTTCTGTTAGAATAGTATTTATAGATTTTATATTTTTAGAAATAATTTATAGAAATAGTGCTCACACATACACGATTTTCTCTTCTTTTCAGCCAGGTGATATAGGGAAATATAGGGGAAGGTTGACGCGTTAGAAGAATTTTTAACCCTGCAATCTTAGTTCTTGAGATTTAGATTTTGCTAATACTGTATATTGCTAAGGACATTATATTATGACCTATTCTGTCTTGTTGTAATTCTCTATATTGCTCAGCTTTAGGTTAGATTTATTGAAGTTTAGTATCCGACTTATGATTATATATATATGATTAATTAATTTTATTTCATTCTGCATTATTTAAATTCTAAATGCGCGAGACATAAAATAATACTTCAACAAAAGTACTAAATCGATGAAGTATTTATATAATTAAAAAATTTTGGAATGATTTCCCTTAAACTGAAATTATTAAAAAAGTACGAAAATTTAACTTGATTATTAATATACTTTTGTCTGGCCTTTAATATTTTCCTTATTCTTGATTCTTTTTCATTTTTGACTTTGTACAAGTTCATTAATAAAATTAACACTCTATTTATTTTCTCTATTTTTATGAATAATTTTGCATGGTTTCTTGCATTTTTTATACATTGCTGGCTATTGAAATTTCAACACTGTGAAGGGAAAAAAATACAAAAAAGATATCTATTATACGGGAACAGTACAACATGTGTGTGTGTGTGTGTAGACAGAATGATTAAATTTACAAGTAGTTTGGGGGTTTACAGAGGTGTAAAATTAGTAGAAACAGCTGCCACCTCTAGTAACTATAACGTCTTTATACTGTTGGGCATGGAGTCGAACTGGACTTGGATGACAGAAATGGGTAACTTCCCTTTCGTGTGGAAGTTAGGAGAGGGAGGTGCCTTTTCAGGTGTCGTCCTCGTCACTTGACCATGGTTCATAATTACAAGGTCCGTCGCCAAAAGCCCTAGTGTAGCTGAATAGTGCAACGATAATATTCCCTCCCTCATTTACTCCTGACTAATGGTCCGTGTCTTGACTGTACGGTTATGTAGGGTCAACCTCACAATATTTCTGTCCTCTCGGGCGTTAGGCACGAGAGGGTGTGGAAATCCTGCATGCCGTTCAGTATTACCATCAGTGTGACGAATCTATACGGAACTTTATCACTAACCTTCTAAGTCGACCTTTTTAGGGAAATTTAATTCCCTACCTATTTCCAATCAACTCCAAAAAAAGCGGACAGGATTCCTTATTATATATGCAGATTAGATAAAGTATTTAAGTCAAACGAAATAGTAAAGTTAGAGCAGTAGGAGATAGATATTGAAGCATAAAGTTATAGTGAATTTGAATTGAAGATTTCTTGTTGGAGATAATTTAATCTCAAGAAGAGTTGAGATTCCGTTGGTAATTATAGATTTATAATTAAAGTCTCATTAAAGTTTTAGGAGTGAGATTAAAGTTAAATGTTCAATAAGAACATTATTAAATATAATTCTGGGATCTCTTATCGTGGTAATTTCTGCGTGATCGTTATTTAATAAATTAATTAATTAGATCATTAATTAAGTTAATTTAAAGGATATTACCTTTAAAACCTCATAATATTAGTAGACGCATTTGTTAATAAGTCTTTGATTCTATTTGGGAAAGATAACCAAATAAAGAAAGTTATTTATAAAAATGGCTACTGGTTCTTCTTTGACTCAAAATTATTCTCGTTCGCAAAGTGAGGTCCTAAGGGACCTTCACATCAGCAACTCATTTATTCCATATTCGCATGACAGTGGTACAGTGTTTGGATTTCAATCAGTACGATGGGTAATATCACGGAACGATAATCCATGCTCTCGATAGGCAACGATCCTACCTCTATCAAATTCCAACATTTGCTGGGAAGTTCTTATTCGAGGCATAATTCGATAATCTGAACAAACTCTGACCTGATAAAGCTCTTCATGAATGAGAACTCCACCATGTAATTTTTCTTTTATGCAGTGCTTCAGATGTCGTTTTTCCCTTCTGAGTTGTCTAAATGCACTGAAATATCTATTAATCATTTGCATATCCCAACCTCCTTTTCCTTTCATACGATTTTGACATTTCTCAGATCATTTCCTGCTTGGTGTTACAAATTTAATGGCCAGCAGTGTATTTTTCGGAAAGTATATCCATAATTTTATATGGAAATTGCGGAAACATTTTTCCTTAAGCAGATTTACAATGCAAATTTATTACAAAGAAGTTTATATGTTTTTTTTTCTAAATTCGAAAATGCTGCAAATGAATCTGTGATAGTTTTAAGAAAAGCAATTCATTTTTTTACATAATTATGAATAACAATCACAGACAAATACAAACACATTTGACAGTGAAACAGATTATTTATACATTACATTTTATGCTTTCGAATTTCATTTTTAAATTTATTTTCTGTTCTTTTTCTGTCGTAATTTTTTTGTATTCGACAAAAAAACTCTCCACAACGACCACACTTCTCCACAAATGCAACTGTTTTATGAGAATTTAAATATTTTTCCTTTAAAACTCTCCCGAGAAACTTTCAGCCGAGAACTCAGCCCTTTTATCCACTGGCACAACTCCACGGCCAAGGATCAGCTTTTTGTGATCCAACCTTTTCAATGCTCTTAGTGCGTTAGGAGGATAGGAGGACGTTTCCGACTAGGCATTCCTGTCATTCTAAGTCGTCTAGGTATACCATACCTCTCTTCGAAGTTTGTAACATCTTAGCTGGGACACCTAGTAGGTATATATGTGTGAAGGGCTCACGCGTCTTTTCTTTAACATGTCCTTTGGGTTCTTTGAGGCCAGAAATAATGGGAACTCTTTTCCAACCAAAACCAAGAAGTGAAGCGTGAAAGAAAGATGCAAATTAGGAAGCTTTTAAATATCAGAACTCAGAGTAAGCGAGATGGCAATTTGAGAAATGTAAACATAATCCGTGGTTCAAGCGTGAAGAAATTTTAGAAAACGTTACGTGGCGACTAGTAGAAATTATACGTGATAGAGATCCATTGAGTCAAGGTGCATACCATTGTACTCGAGTAATTACAGGGCTTCATCTAGGATTGTTGTGATAGTTACTCAAGCTACAGCAAGGTAGGATTGACTATTTAGTATTAGGATCTGTAATAGTATTGGAATTTAGTTTTGGCGAGTCAGTTATCGGTAGTGGTTCGGGTTAGGTTAATTCGGTATTATATATATATTGTGTTTTTGCCACGGTAAATTCTCTCATATATATATATTATTATAATCTAATTTGTTAAAGGATTAAGTTAAATGTCTTAATAAAGTCATATTAAGTTAATGTATGCTTCCAATTCTTCCGTTAATCCTACACCTCTAGCTCACGCTGATAATCAAAGAGATATTCACCCTGGGGGGATATCACATATGTATAAATATGCCTTGTGGTTGCGATTAAAAATAAACGTAAACTCTATTTTTATGCCATGATTAGAACGAAATTAAAGTTTTATATTTAGACAATCCTAACTAGTTTTACAAAATAGCGATTTTTTTAAAAAAATAACTATAAATATATACCATAAATATATATATATATAAATACTATAAATATGAATTCACATTAGACTAAAGCTATACCATATAGTTATAAAAGTAAATATCCCGAAGTTGTTTTTTTTACTTTCTTTTAAATGACATAAAATTAACTCAAAACTAGTACCTTTTTCAACTAATTTGATAACTGATTCACACTGAGACCCCTGAAAAAAATAAAGCACATTTCAATACTTTATTATGATCCTACAATATCATTATTAAAAATGTAAAGTATTTTAAAACGGTTAGAGTTGTGTGTAATGGGCAACAAATGAGCATGAAAAAATACACACTTCATTCATTATATTTAAGTTATTTATTTCTATTATATTCCGTCTAAAAACTTTTTAACAAAATGCCGTTAAACTACACAACTGCCCCTGCAATGACTACTCCAAAAAAGGCTGATCTTCCGTTTAGCGTCGCGGAGCTGAGACGAAATTTTCGCCAAAAACTTAGGATTGCATCACATCTACGCAATCACCAAAATACGATTCAAAATATCCTTTGAGCGAGAAATGAAAATTTCGCAAACATACCTGAGAGATTTCGGAAGATGTAATGAATGACGTTATTCATGAGACAAACATAAATACGGTGTCTCTTCGGGGGAGTAGTAATGTCACCTGTCGGAATTTCTAAAATTAGAAATCACTCAGTGTTTTTGGAATTTCTGGAGAACGGGGACGTGTGCCAGATGTTGAGAAATACATTAGAACAAGACGTTGTTAAATGAATAAAAACAATAACACCAGCTTGAAACGCCTTAGTGTGGATCAGATTTAATATGCTTGCGAAAGTAATAGATTAACGTTGCTATTTATACAGAAATATTAGTTGACAAGTAGATAAATTACTATGTACATCATTAAAAACAGATCGTAACAAATATTGATCAATTCTCTGTTTTTCAATTCCTACTACTGGTTCGCACTCTCCCTATATATATATATATATATATATATATATATATATATATATATATATATATATATATATATATATATAATATGTAATAATCCCCCTAGCATCCTTTTAATTAACTCTTTTAATAATATTCAAATAATCTTTTAATTATTTGGTTTGAAACTAAAATCCTGATCTCTTAATCGTAATCGACTAATATTACTACATCATAAATCCCTTTCCCACCCATTGTAACCAATCAGAGCTCTTATTACAAAAATGTTACGTGGTCTTCACCGTCGGGTATAAAAACCGATGTCTCTGGAAATCCCGCCTCTATCTCTCTCCTCTTTTTTGTATACCTGCCTTCATCATGTAATCAGCCGGCTGCAACGCGTTCTGTGTTTGTGCATTGATTTTTGCTTCTTTTTATGTGTAATGCCATCCCTACTGGATCTTATGTGTTTCTAGATGCGAATAAAAGAATAAAGAGTTACATGAGTGCATCTTCGATAATACCGTACTCGACCACGCTCCACGTAACACTTTAAATCACATCACCAGTCACGCCCTACCTTTGGTTCGTCATTGTTTAAATCAACTACTCGCTACGACAAATTATGCACTGCTAAAGTATTATCATTACATACACACACACACACATCTATACATATAAATAAAAATGAAGAGTCTGTTTGTAATTTGAAATTAACAGCTTTTTACTAAATGCATTTAAAAGTATATACGGTACTTATGTAAAAAATCTATTTTTAAATTTTTTGTGCCTGTCTGTCTATCTGTCTTTCTGTCAGTCTGTTTGTTCCCGGTAATCTCTGAAATGGCTGGACCAATTTGGACGAGACTTTCACTAGCAGATAACTAATATTATAAGGAATAACTCATGCTGCTTTTATTATAGAAAAAAAATTAGGGTTCCGCGAAAATAAAATTAAAACCAATGAAATGGTGAACAATTTCCGTTTCTGATAGGGATTGTTTTTTCAATAGGGATTATTTTTATTCAATAGGGATTATTTTTATTCAATAGGGATTATTTTTATTCAATAGGGACTGTTCTATTTTGCGAGCCTTCTGTCTCAACGTTTCTAGCAGTTATCTCAAACTTTTTTGTTTGATAAGGTTACTGAGACTCGCGATATTTCCCGTTCATGTCCGATCCTAATGATTTTAACAGTCTTCACTTACCCCTTGCTTGCGGCTTCGTTTCTCCCTACTCAGTCCTCACCCCATCGACAGTGTCAAAGGTCGAGAGTCCCTCTCCCCTCCCCTGCTTGCAGATTCGTTTCACCCTACTGTTACTAAGATCTGTTTTGAACTGTTGCATCATTCCAATGATTTCATTCTCTCTCAAAAACATTGAGCAACATCAATTTTTCTATAACTTAGACATCATTTAAACTTAAATCAGGAAGTTTTGGGATTTTACGTCATTTGACTTCTCACAAGGCTCCGCATTTAAATGGAGGTAAGCCAATTTCATACATCTATTGCTTATTTCATTGCCAAACACTGCACAAAACAGTCACAATAAATGTTTGTCTTGCAAGACTGATTTTACAAGTTTGAGTGTGCGGTGAGGGTGGCGATCGCAGAGCCAACAGGTTGTTTTATTTAGTTAAGTACGTAGATAGTGGTTTCTAAAATAAATATTTTTAATTACGTTTTAGGTGAAAAAGTGCACTTACACCCTTAAATTAAGTTAGTTTATTCAAAACTGTAAATAACTTCATTTAACCTGCGCAATATCTATACATATAACCAAAAATGAAGTGCTGTATGTAATTTGAATTTAACAGCTTTTTACTAAATGCATTTAAAAGTATATACGGTACTTATATGAAAAAATCAATTTTTAAAATTTTCGTCTTTCTGTCTCTATTTGTTCCGGCTAATCTCTGAAACAGCTCCACCGATTTTGATGGAACTTTCATTGGCAGATGTTATAAGGAGTAACTTAGGCTACTTTAATTTAAAAAAATAAATTAGGGTCCCGCGGAAATAAAATTAAAACCAATGAACAATATCCGATTCAAATAGGGATTATTTTTATTCAACAGGGATTATTTTATTTCGCGAGCCTTCTGTCTCAACGATTTCTAGCAGTTATTTTAAACCTTTTTGTTTGATTAGGTTGCTGCCACTTGCGACATTTCGCGTCCATGTCCTTTGATCCTAATGATTTTACAGTCCTCACCCTATCGGCATTATCAAAGGTCGTGCATCCCTCTCACACTTTGCTCAACAAAAAACAAAGAAAAAAAGTAAAACAAAAAAGAAACATTGATTCACAAACTAGAAAAATGACATTATACTTATAGCATAGGTATTTCTTTACGTGGACTATGTAATTATCAAGTTTTCGTAAACTCTGCGAATTGAATAAACACTTTTTTGTTAAATTCCACGTCGACGAAGTCGTGGGTAACAGCTATTTAACATAAAATAAATGCATCAGAAAGTAATATTAACGTATTATACATCCAGATACAAATTATTTACATTATTTTAATGCGTTTATTACACAAAATTTGTAACAATCTGTTAATTTTGCTGAGCAGAAGAAAGGTGCTTTCAAAAATCGATTCATAAAAGAGTTACGGGGCGTTATAAGTAAAAAACAAACTTTTTTTATCAGCTATTATATCTACAGACTTAAAAATTAGCAAACATGGTTTTTTGTTCAGCTGAGATATGCAAAAAGTTGGGTTTTTTTTGTTTAATTTACAATTCATGTAAAATTAACTCATTAACAACTTCTTTAACCTTCAGTCTGTATTGCTTACATTTTCAATTCACCCGTGCGAAGAACGGCTATACTAGCTAGTATATATATATATATATATATCTTGCTCAAATTTTCAATCGTTAGTAAAATATTGTGGAGAGGGAGTACTTTGTTACTTGACCGAGGCTCAAAATTATGAGGTCCGTTGTCAATCGCCCTCGAGTTGCTTTATAGTTCGACATTATTAACCACTCACTCTATATAAATTAAGTTTCACATTTAAAAATCTACACATTTTAGATTTCCTCACTTTATGTACTTTATTTCTTCTGACCTGTTTTTATATGGTGTGATTATTTCCTTTTTCATTTGTGTCTTAATTCTGAACAGTAGTATTACATTACGTTATTGTAGCATGCAGTATTTTTCAATTCCTATTATTAATTCACTCTCACCCTCTCTCTATATATTTATTTAGTTATATATATGTATGTAATATCTCCAATAATCTAATTATAATAGCTCTTGCATTATTTAATGTCCAGTCCCTCAAGACATCCATGTAATTATTTTAATTGGTTACCCACCTACCGGGAACTTATGAAACTATCTCCATCCACCTCCTAAAATCACGGGACGTCCCATTGCCCATAAAGACCGAGATCTGGAAATCGCGTGCTCCCTCTTCTGCTCTCGCCTCTCTGCAATCATGTAGTCAGCCGGCTGCCACGCTTTGTGTGTTTTTGTGATTGTCCTTGTCTGTGATGTACCGTCCAATCTTTATATTTGTAATATTCTATATGTTTCAAGAAGTGCAATAAATTGGAGTTAATCCTTTCAAGATTCCTGATTCTTCGAAAATACAGTATCATTGACACACCACCGGCCACGCCCTACCTTTGGTTCGCCTTGTTAAAATAAACCACTCGCCACGACAAATTATGTCACACAATAAGTTTTTATCTTTACATGTATATATAAACATATATATACATATGTCGTATCTCATGAACTCCAATTTCTCTCTTCTTTGCTTGTAGGTTTTAGAACTTTTTCACTTTTATTTTATTATACTATATACATATGTAGTCTAAATTCTATACTAATCAGAGATGAACATTCATCAAGCAAACTAGAAAAAAATTGAGACTGTAAGATAACCAGACATTGTGAAGGATGTATGAGAAATTAAAATTATAATAGGGTTTAATATATATATATATATATATATATATAATGGATGCTACAGTATTATAAACATTCCTGACTTAGGACAGCTTATATATAAAATAATTTATATAAAAGTTGGGTTGAACATGTTTTGTAGCCAGCTAACCTTCCGCCTATATGTTAATAATACTGAGCAAAAACCGTGGCCGTATTAGCCGAGTGGTCAAGGTATTGGATGGTGGCTGGCCTTGTCATAAGTTCGAGCCCAGTACCACTACCCAGACCCGCCGTGTAGGGGAGCGATGCACGTTAAATCTGTCGAGAGCTCAAACGTCCTCCCGTTGGTGTGATGTGGTAGTTAGGAAAGGAGGGTGCCAGCTCAGGTGTCGTCCACGTCACTTGACTATGGTTCAAAATTACGTGGTCCTTCGCCAAAAGCCCTCGTGTAGATGAACAGTGTGACGTTAATATTCACTCACTGAGCAAAAACCTATTGAAAAAAATGACTAGAATATCTAAATCCATTTCAAGATAAATGTAACTTACCTAAAAATTGCGTTCAAAAAGTCAAAGCCCGTGCTGAATCTGAAT
Source organism: Trichonephila clavipes (assembly GCA_019973935.1). NCBI lineage: Eukaryota > Metazoa > Arthropoda > Arachnida > Araneae > Nephilidae > Trichonephila > Trichonephila clavipes. The sequence goes on from BMAU01017700.1 coordinate 430,490, forward strand.
ACAATAAATAGGTTATTGCCAGATTCTAGACCCAAATGCAAATTCAAAGCATGGGAATGGCGGAATTGTAGCACTTAATAAACGTATGAAAAGAATAGAAATAAAAAAAATTAAAAAGAAAGTTTGCAACTATCATACCTATAGTGACACTAGAGTTGTATATGAATTAAAGAATAATCATAAGCATATTTATCTATGATATTAGAATATGGAGGTAACTATATCTAGGAAAAATGATAAATTTATAATAATAAACTATTATTATTCTAAGGAATTTTAATCCTTATTATTTAGAATTTCTTTGTTCAAATAACTATTATTAAAATTAATTGGGTATTTCTGAATTAAGCAATCTTTAGTAAAATGTTTATAGTTTTTAGTTTTTTCTGATTTTTTGAAACTAGAAATTTATCGCATCGTATATAATTAATAATAATATTTCTGAATTCAGAAGCAGGTACATTACTCTCCCAATGAGGAACTTTTATAATATTGAGATTAAATTCTTTGCTTTTATAATAAATATTAGTTACTATAACATTATCTTTTAATTTGATATGCATATCAAGAAAATTTGCTTCGTTATTGTTACTATTTGTCTGTATTAATTTAAGATACTTTGGATAAATTTAGTGTTAGGTTTAAAATTGTCTTGCTTGCCAAAAATGATAATATCATCGAAAGAACGAAAAATGTAATATTCAAAAATATTAATGAAACTATTTTCAAAAAATAATGTAAATATAAATTGGCAAGACAGTTGCTATATAGCTGGGCCACTTTGTGGCAAACTTTTAATCTGTTTGATAATAGTTATCATTATAATATATATAGTTCTCTTTGAGTACAAACCTAAGTAGAGAGCCAAATCTATCATAATTAACATTTTTAAATAAATTATCTTTTTGTAATTTTACAAGTATATTAATCATATCATTAATATCAATAGAGTTAAAAAGATCTTAAAAATGTAAACTATAGACTGAAGAAATTTTTTTATCTTTAATTTTTTCAATAAGTTATTTACTATTTTTAAGTATGGCTGTGGATTTAAGATTATTTATTGTATCTTGTAATATTTCTCTCTCTCTCTCTCTCTCATGGAGAATTTTGCCTGATTTACTGATATATGCATTAAAACCATTATCAACTGTCTTAAACTTGACTGGGTCTTTATGAAATTTAGGAGTTCGAAATATATGTGGAAATTTAAAATTATTATTAATTTGTATTCTTAATTGTTTATGAACAGCCAAAATGCGATTATTTATTTCTCTATTAGAAACTGATGGTTTAATAAAAGCTGTATTCTTATCAAAATATTTGTTGATCATTAAACTACAATAGCATTTACATATGAAAGCAAAATTTCCTGGCACTTTATTAACATAAACTATAATAAATTTATTTTGCAATTTTTAATTTGATTTTTAATATCATTAAAAAAGAAATTATTATCTGTACCACAAAGTTATATTTATTAAGCTGTTGTGTAATATTATATTTGAATTCTCTGAATGCCTGTATAGAAAGGGTGGGAAGGCTTTTCCTAGGTACGGTCTACTTTTGACAGGTAAGCTGAGCTAAAAGAAGGTTTACAGAATTTATTATTTCTTACCGTATTTATTCGAATGTAAGCCGCACTTTTTTTTCAATGTTAATACTAAAAATCGGGGGAGGCTTAGAGAGAGAGAGAATCGATAAAAAAATTCATTGAATTCACTTAAAATTATTTTAGTTTTGTAAAATTGGATATCTCGATTTCGTATTTAACACTATTTTTCATTTTTCACAAAACTTGTTGAGTATTTGGGATACGGCTTAGAGTCGAATAAATATGGTAAGATGTTTGTTGGCCAAACAGAAGATTTAGCTTAAGAGAAAAAGAATCACACCACAGGGGGACATCTCAGCGGCGTTTCTTGCTTACATCCATCTACATAGCAGAAATGCCCCACTTACATGACATATATAGCACACACATTTTGCATTCCTCATTGTAAAGAAAAACTGTTCTTATGTTCTGCACCAAAATTATATGTTCTTCTAAAATATAACGGATTACTATTTTTACTACAAAAACACAAGTAGCACAAAACTTTCAAGTTGAATGTTGAAACACACAACTATGAGCGGCTGCTAGACTGTGGATGTTTTTTATGCAGCGAGTAGTGAATAAACGTAAACCAATGAATCTGAATCCGACGCATATACTTAACTTGTCCGCTGCCGGGCGCTGCGCCATCGTAAGGCGTAACATAAACATAAGAATCGATTCCCGCGGAAGTGCAAGGTCTGAGATGATGTTTCAGTAGCCAATCCCGTGTTACCGCGGAAAGAGAAGATCAACGGTTTTTTCCCCCTTTAGTTGGCGTGGGGGGGAATCCATTTCTTAGCCTGGCATCTCGGTGATAGCTTTTTTGCTTATAGTAGCAGAAAATGTGTTAAGCGTCATCGTGTGTTTCCAATTATGATACAAGTGTCGTCTACACATAGTCGCCTAGATTGTGAAAAGCCGATTCTCCAGTCTAGCTTGCATTGGTGTTCTACAAATATGTCTTTTTTTAATATGCGCGTCTTAGGTCTTAGTGAAGACTGTCACCCCAAAATGTATTGGCGGTCCACCTGTAGATCGCGATCGACTTAATGCCCACCCCGGCTCTATAGGTATACTATATTTAACAGCTTTTTGTAAATGCATTGCTCAATATAGTTATATAACTGATTTTTTATAATTTTATTATTATTGGAAATCATAAATCTAAAACTAATACCTTTATTCATTATATTTCTGAGATTATTGTCTTTTACAATATTGAGGTCACTAGTAATAATATGCTCGTGATAGTTAACTATGAATTCTTTAAGTTCACTACAATTACACATTAAGTTTTCCTGCTTTATAGGCGCATTATAGTTAAAAATTGGTCTATTTTTTATTGCATTTAAAAGCTTTTTTAATAGTAATATTTTGAATTGGGAAAGATGACATGTGTTTCTTAAAAATGCTATAAAAATTAGTATTGTCATACGATTTATTCATATACAATAATGTACAATATTCTATTTGATAATTCTTTATTTACATTGACTGTGTTATATTATGTTTATGTTTCAAAAATTTGTGAATGTCTATTATAATATGCAAAGCATGACATTCTTTTATTTTATCTGAATTTAGTACATCTTCTGTAATACATAATTCTGTCTTACTGAGTCCAAACATGAAAGATTTAATGTGTTTTATGTTAAAATTGTTGTCTCGGTACTTTTACAAATATCTATAATATTATCTGTAAGTACTTTTTGTCTCTATTTAATCTTTTAGCTCTAGCCCCTCTAGTTTTTCTTTTATTAGTTATTTTATTAATCTCATTATTGTAATAATGGTAATAATGTTGAGAATTTTGTTTAATAGCATTTAGAATATTTTTTCCTTGGTATAATACATTTAGTCGATAAGTATAAACTACATTATAATATTTAATATAGTAATATTCCGACCATAATCTTTCTTTAATATCAGAGACAACTTTAATAATATTAAGTGAAACATTTTCAAATCCATGTGTACATATATACATATATATTTATATTTATATAAATATATATCTATATATCTTGTTCAAATTTTCAATCATAAAATACTTTCTATTCATCCATTGAAGTTCAAATACATTTTTTAAACTTGTAGTGGATCACACTCAATGTTAATACAGTTTTTTCAAACATTAATTTCTTAATTAAATTGAAAAATGAATAAATCGTAGTAACAAACAAAAAGAATAGTCCAACATCATATATAGAAAGGAAAATCATTCGTTGTGTTTCTGTAGCGTAATGGATAGTGCGTTGGACTTCTAATCCAAAGATCGTGGGTTCGAATCCCTCGGACGGCCTAATTTCTGAGAATGTGATATCTTTTTTACTATACGATTTTATTAGAATAATTAAATTTATATATAATAAATGAATAAATAGTAAAACAAACCAAAAAAATAGTCCAACACCATATATAGAAAGGAAAATGGAAGATTGCAAGGAAAATCTATTTTCTATTTTAGTCTGTGTGTTATATCTGCTTTTTATTTAATTTTGTGATTCTGTCTCATACGTATATACATATTTATATTAGTTGTAACTATTTAATAAAAGTAATTAAAATAAAAAAATTTTCTTTGTTGATCTAAGTAGGAAATGACTTAAAAAATTTTTTTATATCACTTTTTTGTTTATGAGCTTGACAATTAATAAATTTTCATATAGAAATAGTACATTTAAATTTCTACTACAGTAATCTTATAATATTCCAGTACTTTAGATAATTATTGTCATGAGAGTATTAATAATTATATTTTGATTTTCCTCTAACAGAGATAAAGCCCACAAAAGAAAATAAAGAAGCTGAGTAAGTCTGATCAACCCAGGCATTTGGCATTGAAGAATAGATTATTTTAGCCTCCGCCTTTGACTCATCCTTGTATCACTGGAATTCTTCCCCGTAAGAATTGGACACAGACCAACACCTGTTGTTCCGCTACAATGATGCGGTGGCTCAGTGAATCTGCGTACAAAATCCCTTCCACCATACCAGATGCTGAATGGAATCGTCACCAAATCACATTTTGATTTGAAGATCTTGAGTTCATCGTACACTAAAAAAACAAATCACAATCTAGAAGATATCCAACAAAGATCTAAATTTAGATTCTGTTCTACCTTCACTATTATGCGTTATAAATAGTTCCTCTTCCTTTGAAATATTTTTGTTCAGGTAAACAGAAGCCATTATACGATGGAATAATGTAATCCTTTGAACTTAAATTGAAAACAACGCACATCGAAACAATCTCATATTACTTGAAAATAAAACTGAATAAAATATGACAAATTTCTGAACGTTTCAGAACAAATAGGAATTTCAATTCGTTTTTTTATTGGAATTTGACAATTTTATATTTCAAACCACAATGTCTTCACCGTGGTTTCGCATGGACCAACTTCTTAAATGCTCTGTGTGTTCGGACAGGTTTCGAAATCCGAAACTTTTGCCTTGTAACCACACATTCTGCGCAGAACCCTGTCTTTCGAGAAGTGTCGAAAAGGGTAAACAAGTAATCAAATGCCCGGAATGTTCTTCGGAACATCGAATGCCCATTAAAGGGGGAGTCCAGGGATTTCCAAATAATGTGACTCTTGGGCGTTTCTTGGAGCTTCGTCAGCAAGTTAGTGGAGTCGAGCCGGATCTTCCAGCTTCCATGCAACGATGCAATACGTGCAAAGAAAAGGGACAGTTAGAAATGTGTGCACACTGTAACCGTAAAGTGTGTAAGGAGTGCAAAACGGCTCATGTGAAAATTCTTAGAAAAGAAATAGCTCTCATTAACGGACAAGTTAGAGAAGGACTAGAACAATTGTCTAAATCCCTTCATACGACTGAAGAAAATGCAGACAAACTACAGAAAAATTACAGCCAGGTAAAGTGCTGAAACTATTTATAGATGTTTAAGTAACTTGCATAAAAAATATTATAAGTTCAAAGCGTACAATCATTAAGATATACTATTTATGCTCTAGTAAGATAATAAGGATTGCTGTACTTGAAATATATGTGCATTTTCACGTTACTTCCTTCCTTAGTGGCACGACAGACCAGGGTGGGCCTTGGCCTTTTCAAGAAGCCTTTTCCAGGCCAACCTTTTTCCTGCCAGTGTTCTCCGATGCCTAGTTCTTAAAACTAGGAGATCTTTTTCTAGGCCATCAATCCATCTGAGATTTGGTCTGCCCTTTCTTCGTGTGCCAATTGGTTGAGAATTGAAGACTTTTTTAGTGTTTCGGTCTTCGGTCATTCTGATAACGTGACCTGCTCATTTAATTCTTTATATTTTGATGTTTAACAATGTCAGGTTCTTTATATGATCGATAGAGTTCTAAATTTGATCTTCTTCGTTATATTCCACGTTCCTGAATTCCTCCAAAGATGAATGTCGTTTCCTAGAAGTCAACCCGGACAAATTTTCTTCTTGAGATTTCGTATCAAGGGTTTTTTTTAGGGGTAGGGTTGTTAGCCCTACGCCAAACCCCGAACCTGGAGGACCGGTGCCATTTTCGTCGCCTTCTACGACACGCATGGGCTACGTTGAGACTATTCTTTCACACCCGATCACCCCATGGATGTCATTTTCACGTTATATTTTAATATTTTATCATTTTTAAAAAGTGGAGAAAAATTGTTTCGTTCAAAAAAATATGTAATCCTTTTCTGGGATCAAAATAACACAATTATGAAATTAATAATTTCTATTTCATACTGATAATTCAACAAAAGCTCATAAGTTTCTTTATCTTTAAAAATGATGTTTCTAAAGAAAGTTCAATAAAGTACAATTATGAAAATAATTTTGAAGTATTACAAAGAGTATTTTTTCCAGCTTTTATTTTATATATAAATAAATAATTGTAAAAAGAAGAGTTGCTGTAATGTCTGGTGTTTAATGTTATGCGATATGAATCTTTTTTTAAAAAAATTAAAAACTGGAAAGCTAAAAAAATTGCTTCATTATTTAAAATAATCAGTTTCCGTATGAAAATACTTTACAATAAAATACTACACATTTATAGCTGTGTGCCATTAATTATAGCAATTTACAACAATTGATTAAGCTGAATAATTGTATTCCTTTCAGGTTAAAGAAGAAATAGAAGAAGTAATACGGCGTTATACCAGAGATTTATTAAAAACCGAAGCAAAATTAAAACATCATCTGGACATTTACCTTAAAACAGAACTTAAAAGCATGCGAAAATTAGAGCATGATCTTCAAATTGAATTGAACAACGTCAACAGCAACTGTGATCTAGTAGACAAATATGTTAACAATGGAGTAGATTGGACTGATGCGGAATTAACTGATTATAAAGATATTTTTATGAAAACCTTGGATTTTCTGAGAGCTTTTGATTCTGATCCAACTGATTGCATAAGAAAAGTAAAATTCCATCCCCGGTCGGATCCAGATGTCATTCATAAAACATTAATAGATTTCGCGGAAGTAAAATTGAATGATGAAGTCATTCACAATGCTGCTCCTAATGCAGAAACTCAAAATGGTAATATGTATAGCAGCTCCTCAAACCTGAACGGTCCCACAGTAACTCTGACTCCCCCTCAAGGCAGTGCCTTGTCAAGGAGTCAAAGTGACCATAAACTATGCAGCCAAAGACAGTCACAAAAACGTAAAGATAAGAATGAGGAAATAGAGCCCATATCCAGAAGATTCAGGGACAGATTTGTCAAAGACAAGGACAATGGTGAGAGGGATAATACTGGAAATCGAGATCATTCACCATCCTCCTGGAGAAGAGAACTGGACGACGTTAGAAGTAGTCAAAAGATCCGCTTCTCGTCCAGAGAAGCTGTGGATGAAATTGACAATTATGAGACAGAGACCACTTTTAGAAATCAACAATCTGCATCTCCAGTGAGAGATTTCGTTAGTGAGACAGAGGATGCAACTAAAGGACCTCTGAGTGGAGTCATAAGGATACTAGATAGCCCCCACGTGATGGAGAGGTTACACCACAGTGAGGTGAAACAAAAGAAACAGAAGGAGGAAGAAGAAAGGAAAGCCAAGATGCCACCTCCTGCTCCACCTCCCGTTTCGAGACCCATGACACGACAACTAAGCGAAGATGAAATTGAAAAACAGAAAAAAGCAAATAAAGCTGCAGCTGCTGCCTCTGCAGCGACGAATTCCGCATCAAACACCACTACTACAAAGGTAAGAAGCATAACTTGTGTTGTTACAATACATATTGTTCATACAATATCTCAATTTATGTATGAGTTAATTTTCAGAAAATAAGACAAAAACCTATTCAATCACGAGAATTAATCACCATTAAAAACCTTAACTGAACTGAACTCAGTGGTGCAACAGCCCAAGAGGGACAAGGTCGACTATACATATCTCATTTTACGTGACCTTAGGTGCTGGGGTACATGTGCAGATGTTTCGGTCAAGTGGTCAGTCTGACGCGAGGCCCTCAGTCTTTAGTTCCCAAAGGAGACTAGTAATCATTTATAGACCCACTTAACGAATGAAAGGCTGAGTCGATCTGAGTGCCCAGCCCGGGATTTGAACCCTTGACCTGGGGCGTAGAATCGCTGGGTCACTAGTAGCATTTAAGCGAGAAAGCAAATGCTACTGCAGTTACTCATATATTTTTGCAGTTAAAAACTAAATACTTATATGTAACCCCCATGTAAGCGATATGAAAACTAAGTAATGAAAATTTTAAAAAATAGTTCGAGTTTAAGTAATAATTAATCTAAGTACCAATTGTTACAAAGGAGTTCAATTTCATGAAAATAATATTTCTGCAAGATAATTAAAATTATAAAATACAATAAATAGCGTTTTGATTTTTAAGGCTACATCAGGAACTGATACCTCTGCTAAAACACCAAAACCATCGATTTTGAAAAAAGATGATGAATCTTCTACTCGTTCTTATGTTTCGAAGTACGGTTCCTCTCGACCGACTACAGACGAATCTAGTTCGGTGAAGACAAGGCCCTCTCGATCTTCCACTGAAGAGCCTTTGGGCAGGCAAAGCCCGAGGGAGGAAACACAAACGCCAACCTCCAGATTGAGAAGCTGGAGGACAACTAGTAGCGCTGCTACCGAGAGGGACGTTTCTTTAAGCCCACCAAGCTCTCCAACCAGAAATAGAGATACGCAGAAACCCCCTGTTTCACCAAGACTTCCACCTAGCAGGTATGTTTCCGTTGTTGACATGATTTATGTACCTAAAACATACATTGGCATTATTAAAAGTTTTCAAAATTTTATAGAACCACACAACATTCATTCCATTTTTACTGAAATTTTTTAAATAGCCGTGTCAAAGAAAGGAGATAAAAGTTGTAAATTTATATTCAATCTAGAAATAATGAAAAAAATTCAGAAATTCGGAACAATTAATTATCCTGTGATTTTATGTAAAGATATTCATTAAAACTCTTCAAATTCTTTCACCTACTACTTGACCTATGCCTTCTCTGTTTGGGGACATGCAGCAGAGTCAAACATCGATTTATTAGAAAAATCCCTACATGTTATTCTCAAGCAAATTTTTAACACTCGCTGGTACATGAGAAACTCGGATCTCAGATCAGCGAGCAAAATTACATCTATTAGGCAAGTGATTCGAAAAAATGCAACAATGTTCTTTAAGAATGTTGACAAATCAGAATATTAATCTTCAAAATCCCTGATATATCATATATCTCTGATTTAAATCGCAAAAGACCAAGGGATATCTTAGTCGGTTCAGAATTTGTTCAATGTTAAGAGTTTATTTTACTTTATTTTCATTCCTCAAATCTTAACTTTATTTTTTGTCATAGACTGCTGTAAGATTCCGTTGGCTGTCCCACTCTGATTGGAAGCTCACTTCTACAAAACTATTTATACCCGAACTCCTATGTCGGCCAATCAGAATGTTTCCTTTCACTTTTCGGACTTTGAAAAATTTTGCTTCGGACTTTTACTGCAACCGGATCGGCTAGGCTTGTCCACACTTCCCTAATCTCCGGGAATTGCTACTTTTTCTAGCTTTTAAAAAAGATTTCATATTTTAAAGTAATTTTCTCATCTGTAATATAAATAATTTTATTCAATTCAGTAGCTTAAGTTTTTAATATCAAATATCATAATTTACACTGAGCAATAAAAATCGATTTCTGTCATTTTTAATACCCGATAGGAGATTAGAGTGTGATAAGAGGACTAAGTGCTTCATGCAGTGTTCTCAACTACTTAAATATTACATTAAAAACAAAAGTTGAAGGACTTCCTGTTAAACTGGGCATCAACTTCAAATTAAAATTGAAAATGAATAGTTCTAATTTTACAATCATCATAAAAGTGTATTAAATATTATACAGGCTATTGCCAAATTCGACCGACAAATTCGGAGGGGTGATAGTAGGTAGCATGGTAACGATAAATTACCATAGAACAATGTATCGCAAACCACGTTTAGGCAGAGTAATTCGCAAAAACAGTTCAGAAAGGATGTTGGACGGAATGAAAAGGGTCAGTAAAAGGTAAGAAATACATTTATTAGACATAAAGCACGTTTACTTTCCGAACAATGCATCACAGGTCAGCTGCAGAAATTTAACGGCAAGTGATTGTCTCAGAAATTGTTGAAAGTTACGGCCGCTTAGTTCATAGCACAGCCAACACCGACGGATGAAAGACTGTCGGACACGCTCAAACAAATCCGATTGGTTGGCGATGTCAGCAAAAGCGACAAAACGATCTGCGACGTAAGATTCTCCATTGCAGCCAGCGGCATCTCATACACAAGCGATTTCAGGTGGTCCCAGAAGAAGCAATCCAAGGGATTGAGGTCAGGAGAGCGTGAATGCCAAGCAACAGGTTCACCACGTCCAATCCCATTCCCGGGGTGTGTAGCGCGGAAGTGGTTATGTACCGCAATCAAAAAATGTGCTGGTGCGCAATCGTGCATGAACCCCACATTCTGGTGCGCTATGGCCGGTATTGGCTGCAACAACTTCAGGAAAATGTGCTGTAAGAAAACAAGGTATTTTGCGCCATTGAGGTGTTCGGGCAGTATATGTATACATCCCCTCCTTCGTTTTCCACTCCCCTCATCTGGCTCATCATCATCCCAAAGGTTACTATTATCGTGATTTTCACCAACTAAACGTGGTTTGCGAACCCATGCTCTATGATGATTTATCTTCCCAATGCTGCCTACTATCACCCCTCTAAATTTGTCGGTCGAATTTGGCAACACCCTGTATATAATATTTAATACGCCTTTATATATATATAATACGATTTGGATTGCTTCTCAGTTGGCATCGTAGTGGGTAATCTGGATTAAAAAGTGGCAATCGCTGATTGCATGTTTTATTTATTATATTCAATTAAGCTCTATTAATCTTCACGTACTCCAAGCCATAATCTAAGAGCGCGCACTGTAAGCAGCTGCAAATCGAAATGAGTCCACGTGGGAAGAGAAGAGAAGAGAGAAATTTCAGGGCTTTTTTTCTGTAACTGGCGGAGTTAAAGTAAAAACCGTTGCTATGCGAGAAAGTTGGTTGAGATGTATTTAGTTGGGCTCTCTCTCTCTCTCTGTATATATATGCGTGTGTGCGTGCGTGTGTGCGTGCGTGCGTGTGTAGGTATGTAACCCGTGAAAACATGATCTAGAGATATTAGTTTCCAAGATTTCAATTTTCAACATTAAAAACAAAAATTTCTAAGGTAAAAAAAGGCATTCAAAATTTTCAAATTTATTTAGAAGAGATAAAAGTAGATATATTTTAGGGGGAAATAGTTGATAGATGTATTGTGACTGACTGAATTATCAAGAGACTGTGAAAAATGTAACAAAAACTGAAGAGCTAATCAATTTTAAAGCATACTGTTTTTTTTTAATTAAAAATAAAAGATTAAATACTTGATTGCACGTTACTTGCATTTCATCTCATTCTAAAATTTTAATGAGCAAAATAATATAAGCTTCTACTAACATACTTGAATGTTTGTTTTAACTGAGTGCTTATAATACAGGGTGTTCGGGCTCAAAGTATTCGAAAGTTACGGCTTATTATTACGGAACTACCCATCAGAATTTAAAAAACTATTCATCCGTGGATTGGAAAACCCTCCGAGAATTTTTAAGCCTAGTCCAATCGGCCGCACGTGTGCGCACTATTCAGCAATCTCAGACGATAAACTTGTTATACTGACTCAATTAAGAAAGTTGCGGACGCCACAGCAAAAGGTGCAGTACGTACTTTGGTTAATGGAATTTAAATCAGTCACGTGTGTACAGCGACGTGTTCAAACAGAATGGAATGTCACTTTTGACTTGCCTAGTAGACTTATGAGGACTTCTTCAAAATGAATCACGCACACGATCAACAACGTCTTCTATCAAGAAAATTTAAGGATACCTGCTAGTGTGAGATACCAAAGTTCCCGTCTCGTTTAAAGTTATTTTCCATTGGTGGATAGATATTGTTGTCGGAGGATCGACATTCTGTTCTGTTCGAACAAGTCGCTGTACACGCGTGACTGATTTAAATTCCGATAACCAAAATACGCACTGCACCTTTCGCTGTAGCGTCCGCATCTTTACTAATGAAGTCAGTGTAACAAGTTTATCGTCTGAGATTGCCGAATAATGTGCACACGTGTGACCGATTGACTAGGCCTAAAAAATCTCGGAGGGGTTTCCTATCCACGGATGAATAGATTATTGCATTCTGATGGGTACTCCCGTAATAATAAGCCATAACTCTTAGATACTTTAAGCCCGGACATCCTCTATTTTGGAATAATCAATAGAACTGCATTCGATTGCTTATAAAGGCAGGTTTCAATTTTAATTAAACTTAGCCAATTGATTTATTTTCAGCCACAGACCCGCGGGTCGATCACTCTTAACAAAAAGTTCCTCTTTGGATCAAGAGGATTCTTCCACTGAAAACAAAACTCCTTCATTAATGCAACGTCGCTCAAATCTGACTTCTACCGGTCGTTCCAGTGCTCTGGATCGAAGAGATGACAGACCAAGTCTTCGTCTCGCAGTAAGGCCAGATCACAATTCACCTCCCATCAGTGACAGTAGTTCTAGTTCTGAGAGTGAAAGTGATGAGGTTGATAGTGAAACCGCAATAAACAGAGGTGACATTAGTCCATCTGTCAACACACTTCTTGCACGTAGTGCCCAAGCCAGAAAACAGAGTGCTTCAACTCAGGCTAGGCTCTTAGGTCGACCTGATGAGAAACTCCAAAGGCCAGGAAATAGATCATGGCGAGATTCCATTCGAAAAGATGAGGAGTCTACCAGGGATCGAGACAGCATCTCATCGTCAAGGTGAGATATTGTTTCGTGATTCCTTGAAAAAGCTCTCTATATTTGAAATTTTATGATTTTTATTTGCATATACGTTTTGAAATTACTTAAAAATTTTATTTTTTCTATGTTTTCTTTCTAAAGAAATGGAAAAAATATTAGAAAATAGTTTTTCAAATTAAAATCAGTCAGTTCGAAAAGCATGTAAAAAGACTAAATGCTATTTTATTTATTACGTCTAGAGTTTTTTTTAAAAAAAGTAGAAGTTCTCTTTTTCGAGAAAGAATGTAATTATCCTGGTGTATTACAGTCAGAATTAAACAAAAAAAGTATATAATTGATTGTTTTTAGTATTGAGACAAATTTGTCACAAATTATTGAAACCACTCAGTTTTCTTTCAGTCATATTTTAATAGCTTGACTAACCTCGCAACTCCGCTACTAATAACAATAATGTTTACATTTTCATCCCACTGTGTAATTTTTAGTAAAAAAATCCTTTTCCATTGTTCATCTGCACATTTTTCATAAATTGTAATTTGAAATCCACTTCAACTTGTTAAAAAAGTAAATTTAAAGAGAAATTAATGTGATTCCCCTCTTTTCTTAATGCAATCATTAATATCAACAATGGCTTTTATTTCCTTCCTCCTTCCTCAGTGGCTCGACAGCCCAGGGTGGTCATTGGCCTTCTCAAGAAGCCTTCTTCCTGCTGGTGTTCTCCATTTTTAGTCATCAAAATTAGGATATCTTTTTGTAGGCCATCAATCCCTCTTAAATTTGGTCTGCCTTTTCTCCATGTGCCTATTGGTTGGACATCAAAGACGTTTTTAGAGGTGCGGTTTTCATCCATTCTGATAACGTGACCTGCCCATTTACTTCGATGTATTTTGATGAAGTTAACAATGTCAGATTCTTTATATGAGTAGTAGAGCTCGAAATTTGATCTTCTTCGCCACGTTCCATTTTCCTGAATTATTCCAAAAATAAATCTTCCTTTCGTAGATACTTATCCTGCTCTCATCTTTTGGAGACATGGACCAAGTTTCACATGCATTACTTATCTATAAAGACTTTTATACAATAAAACCCTTGTTTTTCTTTTGATTAAATTCAATTTCATATATTTTCGCATTCTATTAAGACATCTATAAGCCATAGTAATTCTCTTTTGGATTTCAGTAGTACAATCGTTTCTATTGTTAATTTTCGAACCTAGATAAGTGAAAAAAACTGTCAATAACTTCAAAATTATACTCTTCAATTTTAGAGAGAGAATTGTTAAAACATGATTTAGTGCAAAGCATGTATTTGGTCTTATTCTCATTTATTTTCAATTCTATCCAGAGGGCCTCTTTCTCTAAGGATAAGAAGGCTTGTCTTAGTGCTGTGGGTGTTCGAGCAATGATATCAATGTCATCAGCAAAAGCCAGTAATTGGATTGATTTATTAAAGATATTTCTTCTGATATTAATATTGGAATCTTTTACTACTTTTTGTAATGCTAGATTAAACAGAAAACATGTTAGTGTGTGTGCATCTCCTTGTCGAACACCATTTTTTATTCCCAGTGGGTTTGAAAGATCATTCTGTACTTTGACCATGATCTTAGTTTCGCTTAATGTCAGTTTTATCAGCCTTAATAACTTATCAGGAACATTAAACTCTTTCATGACTGAAATAAGAGCTTTTTTAATGCTATTTTTATTTATTTATTTATTGTAGAAGGTACATTTAAAAAAGATTACTGTTGAAATTTATACTTCTTTTAAAAAAAATAATATTGCTGTTGAAGAGTTTATGAAACAAATTTTGTGAAAATGAATTCATTTAACAGATACTACTTTTACAGGCGTAGAACCCCTTCTACAAACGAACCCGAAGGGCGAATATCCCCCTACAGTCGATTTCTGGAACGACGGCGATCAAGCGTAAATACGGGTGGACAAAGTAGAGATAAAAGCCCTGAAGACAGCTACACTGCGAGGAAGAATCGAATAGCTCGAAGTAAGAGTTCTCACGATCTATATCCGGCGGATGACAGTCCCGATGATGATGTCCTGACAGCCATAAGGAATAGATATCGTACAAGGAGAAACAGAGAATTGAGTCCTGAAGAAACACCTCCACATAGCTGGTCCCAGTACATGAAGAATAAATATGGATCTGGTCTAGTCAGGAGTAGAACTTCGGCCTCACTAGCTGTACCGAAAAGTGACAGTGAGAACAGTTCTGATGAAGACACTCCACCGTCAAGGAGAAGAGATTATGGTAGAAGAGGAGACAGTAATTCGCCAAGGGGATTCAGTCTTCCACGAAGGACTTACATGCAGAAGGGAAAATCTTGTACAAAGTTTGGTACCAGAGGGACAGATATTGGATGTTTCACATGGCCAAGGGGTGTATGTGTAGGAAATGATAACAATATAGTTGTAGCAGACAGCAACAATCATCGAGTGCAGGTAAGTAAAAAATAGTTTATACTCTTTGAGAGAAACAATTTTGTGAACTTATCCTGATAACGGCTAATTGTAACTGTTTATGACGAATATTGCAATAATTCTCAAAACAAATTCGTATTAAAATATCATCTCAATTTTTAAAGCTTCAGTATTGATAATAATATAAATGAGGAAGAAAGAGCTTATAAAATTTTAAAAAAATCAAACTATTGTAAAATATTCCAGAACCAAACAATTGAAATAATTAATTACGCATGCAAAAATTCAGTAAAAAATTGTATTAAATGATGCAGCAGTAATATTATAAATCAGAGAAAATTCTTAATGCAATATACATCTTTGAGGAAGGAATGCATCACAGTTTACATACCTTAATTTATTCTCTTCGATTTGCCCAGTTGATTCAATTTGTGAAATGAATGTTATGTTTTTCTGAAAGAATCAAATAGTGCAGTGCTTCTCAAATTCTCAATATTCGCGACGCAATATATTCAATCATAATTTTCATTGCACCCCCTCCATACAATAACAATGTATTGAATTCAATAATACTATACTTTGACGCTGAAGCTACAACATGACTTTAACTTCTTAAGGGCTACCGGCATAAATAAACGTCTCGAATAGCCAAAGCATTGCATTTCTTGACGTATATATACGTCTTTCTGTGTACTGCTATTCATAAAATTAATCTAATGGCTTTGGAATGCAATATAAGGATCTTGACAGCGTTTGCGAAGGATTTACTTATTTCATTTGCTTATTTATTCCTTTTCCTCCCCCAAAAAAACATCACATACACGCATCTACATGAAAAACGATGGTATTAGAAAGCGAATCACAAAACTTTAAATGGGCATGGGCAGTTTACTTAACTGAATGGCGCAACAGCCCATGAGGGTCAAGCTCTACTGTGCCCATCTCAGTATGGGCAGTTTAGGAATCAATTATAAGCCGTACAAACTATTAAAATAAGTGCTAATACAAGCCCAAGGGGGGTCACTGGTAATTATCAAACTTGTCATTAACTTAGTATTGTTAAATTAATTATAAAATACATTGTACAGTACTGATACAATTATGAGCGCATTTTATCAATGTGTGTACTTTATTTTTTATTATATCATAATGTATTTTGTTTGTCTACTTTTACTCAATTAATAATTTCTTTAAATAATCTTTTGTTTTCGACTTTTCAATATACTCGCGCCCCCCTCGTAGAGGTATCGCGTGCCCCACAGTTTGACAAACACTGAAATAGCGTAATAAAACAGTTTATGGTAGAATTTAGTTATTGTAAGGAAGGTAATTTGAAAAGACAAGAGAGCTATACGAATCAATAGATTCGTTATTTTTATTTTATTAAAAAAAACTCTTTTATCTATCAGCTGTGCGTATAGATCAAATAATAACGATTCTAGTAAAAAACTAATTTTGTTTATAAATTTTTATGATAATATATTTATTGGGCCATCAGGAAATTTTTATCAGATTTAAAAAAAATAACAGCTAACTTTTATCAGATTTACTAAATACATTATCATGTCGCGTATTTTTAGTATCTTTCAAATAATGAGATTGAAGAGTGAGTCGATACAAATGTTCAAAGTTTCTCATCACACCATATGAAGCTGCGACATTTTCGGTAGTATTCCTTTTAAAAATTGATCTGAATAAATCAAATTATTGGAGCTTCACAATTAATAAATAGCATACATAAAAACCCATGAATTAATTTTTAAAAGTGCGCAGAGGATAAGTCTAGGGAATTAAAAAATTTTACGCTATTTTAATGTCGTAAATGAACTTTTCACGGAAGTTTTGCTTTTATTTATTATAACTTAGCATGGACTGAGGTAAACAAAAATTCTAAATTTTTTTAGATGTACATTCCCCAAAAAGTGAATTATTCAACAAATTTCATATTTAAAAATTTATAAAATACAAAAACTAACATTATATATTTTCTTGATATTATTTACATATTTAAGTGGATTTTAACTAAAATTGTTACGTAAGACTTGTAAATTTGAAGCTTTTACACTTCTCATAAAAATTCTTTAATGTTATTGTCAAGTTCATCATTTAGAGTATGGTATATAACACATCTTGTTACATATATTATTGTAAATGTAATATATAATAAAATGGCTCTTCAATGTGGCATTAAACGAGATTTAAAGAGTTCCCTAGCGATAATATGCTTTACATTCTTGATCAAAAATTTTTGTACATAAAAAAAGCAGTGGCGCATTTTTCAAAAAGAAAAAAAAGGGAAGGGGTCCAGGGTTGAAAGTCTACCATTATCGTATCATACCCCAATACGCCGCCCAACATATTCTATTGATTTTGTCGATTGTCGGGAACAAAAACAGTAAAAAAGAAATAAAGGGTGTTTTTTTAGAGGTATAGAACTTTAAATTGCAATAAAACAACGACGTATTATTCGATTGACATGAATTTTTTTTATTCGAAAGATAATCTTGTGGAATTACATTTTAAATATGATTTTTGGCATAGGACTTCCACGGCTGGCTCGGATGTAGTCCAATCTGGACGTCCAATTTTCGATGACTTTTTCCAACATTTGTGGCCGTATATCGGCAATAACACGGCGAATGTTGTCTTCCAAATAGTCAAGCGTTTGTGGCTTATCCGCATAGACCGATGACTACTATAAAAAACAAAACAAATTGATTGCAGAATCGATATATTTAATTGCTTGATTAATAGAATTTCCTGCTAAATTTTTAGTAGATTGTTCTCCAATAATTGAATTTCTTAGTGCAATGGACCATGACTGGGCTACATGCGGCCCGCAGGCCGCATGTTGAGTATCACTGCTTTAAATAGATGGACCCTATCTCTATGAAATCGTTGTGCTAAAATTTAGAAAATACGGACTTCGGAAAATGAGACGAGTAGCGAGTGAGTGAGTGAAGATTAACGTCGCACTGTTCAGCTGCACGAGGACTTTTGGCGACGGACCACGTAATTTTGAACCATGGTCAAGTGACGTGGACGACACCTGAGCTGGCACCCCCTCTCCTAACTACCACACCACACCAACGGGAGGACGTTTCAGCTCTCGACAGATTTAGCGTGCATCGCTGCCCTACACGGCGGGTCTTTAGTGGTACTGGGCTCGAACTCGTGACAAAGCCAGCCACGATCCGATGCCTATACCACTCGGCTACCGCGGCCTTCTGAGACGAGTAGCATCGGGTTCCATAAATCAATGGACGTGCCCGTAAACAAGCAATGCGCAAGTTCTAATTATCGTAAACGTGGCACATTGTTAGTCGTTGGAGTTATTTTATTGTGGTGAAAAATTTAACTTCCCACATGTGTCAAAAAGATTTTTTTTAAAGTTACAAATTTCGTGTTTCCTCTTGGACAAGTA
Source organism: Trichonephila clavipes (assembly GCA_019973935.1). NCBI lineage: Eukaryota > Metazoa > Arthropoda > Arachnida > Araneae > Nephilidae > Trichonephila > Trichonephila clavipes. The sequence continues at coordinate 449,261 of BMAU01017700.1, forward strand.
TCTAAAAGCTGATGGGACGACTGAAAAAAATTCAGAGCAAAAGAAAAAAAATGACGAGTGCTTCTCGCGGTTTCGTTTACTTAAACTTCCGACACCTATCAAATGCGTTTGGAGGCTTTCTTCTCAAATTAAATAAAATATAGAGCCATAAATCGTATATCACTACTATGAGTCATCTATCACCATATCACTACTTGTAAGCAAGACAAACTCATAGGTATAATAAATGTTTTTTTTTCCTTTTGTAATTTTTTTAAACTGAATTCTTTAAAGTTCCTACATATTATACGCCATATGTTTCAATTTTAATTTTTAAATCAACGTTAGTCAATTTTTCAGCTAAATGTTTGGTAACTATGCAATTGATTTTCTCTTTATAGCACATGTTTTGACACTGATATTTGCTTTTAAGGAAATAAAGAAAATTAAGATCTTAATTTTTAATAGTACTTTGAACACCGCTGTCCCTCACATTATTTTTTCCTTTATTATACAAGAGAAGTATTTACTTCGGTATAAAACATTTCTTCATCAATTAGAGGAAATACCAATACACTCATTAAATATTTCAATTTTTATCTCGTAACATTCAAATCTTTATATTTCATGGCTGGGTGGTGCAGTTGTTTTGGCGCTAACCTTATCCACACAAGTTTGCGGATTCAATCCTGGCCCAAATCGGTGGATTTTCGTGATGCAGAAAATCGACATGGTTCATGTCGTGTGATCATACGACATGTAAATTATCCCTTGAGCGCCTGTTTGGCTTGAGTGCTCTCGGTAAAATTAAATTCCTAGTATGTTTTGCATCGTCAGAGCCAGGGACCTCCCTCTGGGGAGGAAACTGGGCATCAATATTACTTGTGTCAGTTGAAAACAACCTAAATGGTGTTGCACTTACAAGAGGTACCAGCTTTCAAGGAATGTACTACGTCTGCAATGGTAAAACGCCAATACACAGTCACATTAAAATTTTTAAAAATCTCTTGAAATTAATTTATTTTTTATTAAACGACTGAAAACATATTTAAGCTATTTTTCCTCTTTGTAAATTGTGAGTTATAAATTGCACGTGAAATGTCGCACTTAAAAGATATATCTTCCTGTTATAAGATTTATACTGTTTGTTTTATGTTGTAGGTCTTCACTTCATCTGGTAAATTTATCCAGCAATTTGGATCCTATGGCAGTGCCGATGGAGAGTTCGATTGTCTTGCTGGGATCACGGTCAACAGAATTGGACAGTATATAGTATCTGATCGTTACAATCACAGATTGCAAGTTTTTGATCCAAATGGACGATTTATTCGAGCATTTGGTTGCGAAGGCAGAATGGATGGAAAATTTAGCTACCCCTGGGGCGTAGCGACAGATAACTTAGGATTTATCTACGTATGTGACAAAGAAAATCACAGAATTCAGGTATGAGGCTTATTCAAAATCTTGATATATACTTGTTTTAGGTTTTTAAATGTTTAAATTTTCTCCTTTTCTATTGTTTTTATTTCTCGAGTGTAACACATACATTTCACACACAGGTATTTTATTTAAATTTTTCTCTCAATATTACACAAAACTATCACAGAAAAATACAGAAATCTTTCATAAATAATTATTTAATTTTATAATTAACTTTATTATTTGACTTATAATGCTCATAGTATTTTCGTAGAAAATTTATTGGAATACTTTCCTTAATTTTTTTTATTTTGTCTTGTTAAAATGTATGAAAAGAAATTTATAATTCCGAATAGAGGTTTTACTTACTTAAGTTATCCTTTTTATAATTAATATTCAAATTTGTTGACTGAAATGGATTAAATAGGGAACAAAATACTTGTTTTATAAAGATCCTAGGAAAACACTCCGGATCTGATTGGTCAACGTGAATTCTTCAATTTTAATAATATCGATTCTGTTTAAAAAGTATTTTGCTTACAGGTTTCAAATTATATAAAATCAATATTGTATGGAGAATATATAAAAAATTTGTTCATATTTTGTCCACTTGTCAACTGATAATAAGTTGTATATATATTAAGCGAATATGGTTAAAAAAGTAGAAATTCTGGAAAAGAAACATTTGTGAATAAAACATGTATCTTATAAACCATTTGCTGTTCATTTTACAAATACCTAAAAATTTAAAATGCTTAATAGAATAAAATTTGAAAATTGATCCAATTTTTACGAAGTATATAAGACCTTAAAAAAATTTATGATAAAAATATTTTCCATAAGAATTTTAAGCCAAATTGGGTAGTTAACATTTTAAAGAAAAAATGTTAATCGATACGATTATTTTTCGAATGTTATCAAAAGTATTATTTCAAAAAGGATACACACTCTCTGAAACAAATAAAATTGGCAATAAAGAAAAGAAAAAAAATCAGAGTTTTGATATATAAAAATACATATAACACAGTATTATTAAGTCTAAATATATAATAGATATTTTTCAGTCATTTATACAATCCATATGTGAATATCAATCCTCTTAACTCTTTAAAAGGGGAAAATTTTATAAGAGAAAGATTATAAAAAAAATGCAACATTTATTATCTTTTAATGTCTATAATTTTTATTTACATACTTAAATCTGAATTATTCATCTCAGTTTAATATTTTCAATTGATTTAATCTGTTTTTTGTTATTGTTTGATAAATTTAAGCTTTGTTTTATGTGGAAAATTTTATATCATTTTTAATACATTTCCACTTCGAATGATCTAGATATATATTATAAATGTGAGAGTTTGTGAGGATGTTAGGGAGTCTTTCACGCAAAAACAACTGAATGGATTTTAATGAAACTTTACACTAATATAGCTTATACATCCGAATAACATATAGGCTATAATTTATAGCATAGGCTATAATTTATAAAGATATTGTGAGAAGTGTCCAAAATATAACGATACTAACTGGTATACCTGTTCTTCGCACGGGTGAACTGAAAAATTAAACAACACAGATTGAAGGGAAAAAAAGTTTTTAATGAGTTACTTTTATGTGAATTGCAAATTAAACAAAAAAAAGTTTTTTGCATATCTCAGCAAAACAAAAAAAGAAAAGAAAACACCTTTGTTAAATTTTAACTATGTAGATCTAGTAGCTGATAAAAAGAATTTTTTTTATTTATAATTCCTCGTAACATTCTTGAGGGACTATTTTTCAAAATACCTCCCTAAGCTGATGTCTGCTCAGCAAAAGTAACACATTGTTAAAAGCTTTGCGTAATGAACGCTTAAAGTAGTGTAAATAATTTATATCTGAAAGTGACATTAATATTACTTTCTGTTGTATTTATTTTATTTAAAAATGTAATATTCACAAGCAACGCCGTTTCTTATATTAAAATGGCGATTCAATGAAAAACATAGAGAAATGTTAACGATAGAGTCAAGTTGGCAAATGCCTAGCTACTTTCATAACTCGAGCTTTATTAGAGATTTGTAAGACAAGCCGTGTAGGGGCGCGATGCACGTTAATACTTTATCCAACCACATTATGATTTACTGCAGTTTTTTTCATACAATATTTTTTTTGGATCGCTACATTTAAAATTAAGGGATACACATAAACAAAATACTCCACTTTGGAAAATTTAATCCGTTACAGCTAATAAATTAAATAAAGATATTCCACTGTAAAATTAATTATATATACCATTCACTTAAAATAAGTAGTCAAATCATTTTCCAAGGTCTTCATTAACATACAAAAACATGAGACACTTAAATTTTGACAAACTATTTTTTCCGCTAAAATACTCATCATGGAACCCGTGCTGCCATATATCTTGGAAGAGTGGATTTCAAAGAATATTCCTGCTAAGTATTGGTAGAATATTCCTTCTAAGTTGGTGTGGTGTGGTAGTTAGGAGAAGAGGGTGCCAGCTCAGGTGTCGTCCACGTCTCTTGACCATGGTTCAAAATTACGTGATCCGTTGCCAAAAGCCCTCGTGTAGCTGAACAGTGCGACATTAATATTCACTCACTCTCACACTCCAAGAAATACAGAACAATAGTTATTGCGTTTTTAAGTGTAAAAATAATTATATCTGCCTATTCAATTAAAATTATAGCGTTATAATTAACTACTAACCACAAATAAATTTTGAAAATTTGTCCAAATGATGCAGTGTGAAAGAGAAAGCTTATTTACTTTAAGTATCAGAACTGATAAAAGCATTTATTTGGAAAAAAGATCAATTTCTGACTACCAAATATCTATAATAAGATGTTAAAAAAACATTAAAATAAAGAGAGATTTATAACAATCTCTCCCTTCAAAACTTAGTTTTATTCTGAAATAAAAAAAAGGCATTATATCAGAGGAATTAATTAGAAGCGAGCACCTTGCGTAGCCAAAACAAAAAAGGTTTTTCACAAACAAAAGATAAATATATGCAGACGTGGTTTTTTTTTTTTTTTTTTTTTTTTGCAACGCATGCCAGAATTTGCTAGCAGAAGACAGAATTTTTTCCTACTTACTTGACAAATATCGTTATATTTTTGACACTTTTCCCAAATCTTTATAAATTATAGTCTATGCTATGAATTATAGTCTATGTGCTATTCTGATGTATAAGCTATATTACTGTAAAGTTTCATTAAAATCCATTCAGTAGTTTTTGCGTGAAAGACCAACAAAGATTTTCACAAACTTTGACATTTATAATATATATTAGATTTGTCAAGTAAGTAGGAAAAAATTCTGCCATCTAAATACAAGCAATTCTGGCGTACGCTGCAAAAAAAAAAAAAAAGCCCACGTCAGCATATATCTATCTTTTGTTTCTGAAATAACTCTTTTTGTTTTGGCTACGCAAGGCGCTTGCTTCTAATTAATTGATCTTTTTTCAAATAAATACTTTTATTGCTTCTGGTACTTACAGTAGATAAACTTTGTCTTTCACACTACATCATTTGAACATATTTCCATAGTTTGTTTGTGGTTAGTAGTTAATTATAACGCTATAATTTTAATTGAATAGGCGGATACTGCATTTTTAAGTATAAAAATAACTATGACTACTGTTCTGTATTTTTTGGAGTGAGTGAATATTAACTTCGCGCTGTTCAGCTACACGAGGGCTTTTGGCGACGGACCACGTAATTTTGAACCATGCTTAAGTGACGTGGATGACACCTGAGCTTGCACCCCTTTCTCCTAACTACCATACCACGCCAACTTAGAAGAATATTCTACCAATACTTAGCAGGAATATTCCTTGAAATACACTCTTCCAAGATATACGGCAGCACGGGTTTTATGAAGGATATTTTAGCGGGGAAGGCGAACAGTTTTGCAGCAGATATGCGTTTTCAGCGGATTGCAAATTTTTGTCCCGAAAAAATAGTTAATGTCAACATTTAAGTGTCTTATGTTTTTGTATGTTAATGAAGACTTTAGGAAACGATTTGACTATTTATTTTAAGTGAACGGTTTATATAATTAATTTTACAGTGGAATATCTTTAATTAATTTATCATCTCTAACGGATTAAATTTCCAAAAGTGGAGTATTTTGTTTATGTATATCCCTTAATTTTTAATGTAGTGATCCAAAAAAAAATATTGCATGAAAAAAACTGCAGTATATCATAATGCGGTAGTTAAAGCATTAACGTGCATCACTTCCCTACACGGCGGGTTTTACAAAGATCTAATAAAGCTCGAGCTATGAAAGTAGGTAGACATTTGCCAATTTGACTATCGTTATCATTTCGCTGTGTTTTTCATTGAATCTTCATTATAGCCATTATAATTTAAGAAACGGCGTTGCTTGCGAATATTACAACAGTAAGTAATATTAATGTATTGCACTTTCAGATATAAATTATTTACACTATTTTAAGCGTTCATTACGCAACATTTTTAACAATGTGTTACTTCTGCTGAGCAGAGATCAGCTTAGGCAGGTATTTTCAAAAATCGACCCTCAAGAGTGTTACGGGGAATTATAAATAAAAAAAAATCCTTTTTATCAGCTACATACTTAATACATACTTAAAATTTCTACATACTTAACATTCTACATATATACTTAATCTACATACTTAAAATTTAACAAATGTGTTTTTCTTTTCTTTTTCTTTTTTTTGGTTTAGCTGAGATTTGCAAAAAGCTTTTTTTGTTTATTTTGCAATTCATGTAAAATTAACTCATTAAAAACTTCTTTATCATTCAATTTGTATTGTTTAATTTTTCAGTTCACCCGTGCGAAGAACGGGTATACCAGCTAGTATCTACATAAATCAGAGATGAGGGAATGTTTTTAAACAATTTCCAAAAAATAATAGAACGCAAATTATTAATTTTACCAAGCAAAATTAAACTTTTTTTTTTATTTAGATCTATTAAGGAAAGGCATTTTCTCTTGCAGAAACTTACACAGACCTTTCTTGCAGGAGAGGGGAGATATATTATAAACTCCCCCCACCTAATGAAGTGCCGAGGGGTCGAAAAATCGTACAAATGGCCATTAGTAAAATAAAAAATATTTAAGATTGTTTTTTTTTGAAATTTGTTTAAGTATCTTTATTCACGGGTTCGAGTCTAGGTGCCACTGTAAAATTAAATATTTTGTTGGTCTAAGGAGTTTTAACCCCTAAAACCCACTCTTGCGTACACCACTGTTCTCTTACTTCCAACACTTGGGTCTTTTGAGACTTTTTTTTCCTTCAGAAAGAAACAATACAAAGCTTTTACCCATTTCAATGTCTTGGAAAATTGCCTGCAGTATCCTTGACAGTTCCAAAATTTTCAACTCGATAGCAAAAGAAGATTGTTTTTTTTTTATATATTTGTGCAATTCATTCTTCAAACTGTTGGCGAAGAACTGGAAATTTTTATAGAAACACGAAAAGGTTTTCTTTGTCCTTAGAATAGAAAATGGATGTATTTCGAAAGAAGACAGAAGCAATATATCAAAGATCACACGCAATCAAATTGCTTGATTGGTTTATCTATCGTTTCTGATTGCTCTAACGTCTCCCTGAATGATCTTATTCTGTTTAGACACACTCAGATCTCTGGAAAACAAATACGCTTTGAGGTACTATTGTAAATTACTATATTACACATAGATTTTTTTTTTCATGAAATCACATTTAGAAGTGTCTAAAAGTCATCATACACAAATTAGAATAATCGGTAATTCCAATGCGTCGTATATATCAGAAAAAAATCGTACAATGGCCATTAGTAAATAAAAAAATATTTATAGACATAAAAGTGTAATGAGCATAATAATATAAAAATAATCCAGAGTCAATGAAATTTGTTTAAGTACTTATGAATATCAGTTCTCAAGAGAGTATGACAAGTTTTCTTTACTTTAAAATTTTGCTACGCAAATAACGCAATAACCTTGACCACTGGGCAACCGCAGCCCCAAGGTGTGGTGTTGAAGTCAAAATTGTTCCACACCAATCATGCTGTGATAACAGAGAAGGAGAATAAACAGATTCTGGTGCCAGCCATGGTATCGTCCTATTCTATTTAAGTTTTTCAAGTTTGCCTTGAGAATTTTCAACCGTCAATTCTTTGAAAATAATATTTGCACTGCGTTTCGTCTTCATTCTAGTGGTCGCGGTTCAGTGGTCAAGGTGATGGACCATGGTTCAAAACTGAATATCCGCCGTGTAGAGGAGGTCACGTTACCAAAAGCCCTCGAGTAGCTGAATAGTGCAATGTTAATATTCACTCTCTCGTCTTCATTCTATGAGCTCGTTCCGAAGATGAAGAATACGTATTTTTGAAAGAAAAAAAATTGAGTCTAATCTAAGATATTTTTTAAATAAAAAATGTTTTGGAAAAGAAAAAAAAATTACTTAGATATATTGGTTTGTAAAATATAAATATTTAATTACTGCTCTTTATATTTTAATGAACCTTAACAAAATATACACATCCTAGCAGTAATTATTTCTTTAAAAAAATTGTGAGAAACATGTATTTAAAAAATTATTGCAGCAATATAAGTGATTATCAAATACTTATGAATAATTGTCTCACACAGTTATCACGCTTTTAAAGTTTCTAAATGGATATCGGAAGAAAAAAACATTTGTATAAAAACCCGAGCAATTACTAACTGTTCAAAATACTTTTACAATAGCAATTGAATCACAGAATTATATGCAATCGAATTTGGAGCTTGTGCTTGGTATTCACGAATAGAAACCACTTCTTTCGTCTGAAGCCCATGTGGTGTTAAAAAAATAAAAGACACAACAAGACGACGAAAGATGAGGTGGAAAAACTGTTCCATTTAAATCAAGAATGATGGCATACTTTGGAGCCCCTTTGTTTGTTTTTTGCTTTTGTTACTGCGTTCTTTTATTTTTGGATTTATGGGGATTTCTTCTGCATCTTAACTGCTCTGACAGAGAGATGTTTTTCTTTCAGCTAACCTTCCCACAATTTTTTGTTGCGTTTCGATACGATGGCGTTGTCCTAGTGAGGGGGCTTCTCCGAATAAAGACGTGGTGTACAGTTTCGCAATTAGTAAAAGGCAGAACACATTGACACGCTTGCTGATATTTTTTCGAAACCTTAAAGTAGCTTTAAGACAAAAATAGCAACGTTTGTATCCAAGATTTTTGTAAAAGTCTAAGGATGTTCTACGCTTGATTAAGCTGGAGGCTCGTCTTCTGCTAGGAAAAAAATGTTTTAAGATATATCAGAATGAATTTTCAAAATTATTATTTTTTTTAATAATGGGGCTGTGCATTGGTATTTTAACCTTTGAAGACCTAGTACATTCCCCAGGAGCTAGTATCACTTTTTAGCGCGGCACCATAAAGTCGATACAAATTACCGCAAGTAATTTCAACACCCAGTTTCCTCCCCAGAGGGAAGCATCTGAGCTCCGACGATGCGAATCTATACTAGGATTTAATTTTTCTAAGAGCACCCAAGCCAAACAGACACTTTAAGGATCTTTTACATGCCGTATAATCATACGATATGGCCGCTGTCGCTACTGCAATCTGTGCCCTTAGTCAGTCGTTCTCTAGTGCATCCCTCACAGATTTGTATCACTATTATCGGATTACGCATTCAGTAGGATCCCCGATTTCTCGCAAGGATATTCCGTATTACATATAGGCCATACTTCCACCTCGGCTGAATTTAAAAAACGTGCTCGAATAGCGTTGGTACTCTTCCTCAAGGCATACTAAAGACGTCACGCAAAAATAAATGAATAAATAAACTATAAAATTTAAAATGAGCGAAAAAAAATGCCAGTACTTAAAAAAGGCATTCTTTTTCATTTTATACAACGTTTTTTAATCAAACAACTAGCATCTAAGATGTGCATCTGCATTGAAATGCTCATCAATTGCATATCCCATTGCATAGTGAATAATCCACGCGGGTTGTAAGTTTCTTTCACAGTGGTGCATTTTCCAGGGCCAGTAGTGTATTTAAAAGTTTTAATTTACTAATCAAACTCAAAATTTGAATATCCCTAAATTTATACAATGTTTTTATAAGTTAATTTTCACGAATTCCAAAAGACAGATTTGAAAATATACTACAATTTTTTTAAGATAATCTTTCTTCAATCAATAGTTTTAGCTGTTATATCCTGTGAGATAGGACGTAAACATATTCTTGGTAAGTTTTTAATATTCTACCAATTATTCAAAATATTATCATTTAAATAATCTAATTATGCATTTAAATCTTTTAAATCTCTAAAACTTAAAGAAAATTACTATAGTGATGCAGCATATTAACATAATAATTCAGTATAAAATGAATTGTTTAGTTGAAACAGTTGAAAATTATTCAAAATTTGAAAAAAAATTGCTACATAACTTATGTATCTGACGTAATAAAATTAAGATATTATAACAAAAAAATATGGTGTCATCAATTGTTTTTGTATTTTTATGTCTGCCATAATATAAGTTTATAAAGTTATGAATCTTTTTATAGAAGGACAAAATTCTTGAAGTTCAAGTTCTATTTTTTTCATTCTACATAAAATTGTAAAAAAAAAATGACGCTCACAGAAAAAATCATATCACTTTTACAAATAGCTATTAGTATAAAGCACTATAACGTGTCGTAAAATCGCCTTCATTTTATTTTAAACATTCAGGCAATTTTTTTAAAGCAGATTTAACCCACTAATCGGCATTCGAAAGTAGAAGATATTTATATGACAGATATAAAGTCTAAAAACAAATCTCCTTTCAAGATATTTTACAGATTTTTTCTTCCTTTCTTTATAACGAAATTCTGTCAGTGATTCTCAGAGTTTAAATTTGGGACTTCCACATGAAAGTTATCTTTTATAAATGTTGTAATAAAGTTTTAGTCTGAACCTATGTCACAAAGTACTAATGTAGCACAAACGTAACATCATTTACCAAAATTATACTTTTGGAAAGAGAGAAACGGAAATTTGATGAAGTTTTTGATGTATTAAAATCAGAGAAACATTTAGAATATGAGAATAATCTGAATTTTAATCGCTTGAGTAAAGAAGGATTACTCAAAAGTTAATAGAAAATTATACTGTGAGGAATATTGCCCATCATTCATATCATTAACTAAAATTTTCAATTTTCTTTTACCTTTGGATGATATAAAAATCATGTTTTGCTTAGTATTTAAGTGATAGAAAAATCATGAGGAAAAGGAAATAATAATTTGTATTTTAATTAATAACCATTTTAAATATTTTATCCTCTCTTTGACGATTTTGAAAATGCTTTGAGCATTCAGAAAGGTAAGGCTTCTTAAACAATATTTATTGCATTTTACATTAAAATGTATGAATGCGCATTATGTGTTATTTAATTATTCCCTAGCTGTTTTTCCAATAAATTCAGTAGCATATTTTTACATATATAGTAGCATTTATTTCAACGATAAACTCTTTATTGCAATAACTGTTATCATATTAGCTGTAACCATTGGCGCAACACATGTGGGGGTCTCCGAGTCCGCCTCCCATAGCGATTGATTTTTTTTCATTTGATTATAAGCTTATGTATATAGTACGTAAAATTTAATTAAGTATTTGTTATTAATAATGAATTTTATTAATTAACACACGTTTTATTAATTAATTCACACACACATTCTGTGAAATCTCAATTATTTTAAAACTCTTGTAACTGTTGACTATAAAACTTTCGCAACAATTACGAGCGATTTCAGTTAAAAATATTTTTCGTAGAGCAACAAACCAGATAATGTTCTTTGATCATCCTGTGATTGCATTCAATGAGATATGATTTCGCACCATGTCTCTTCTATATTGAACCACCAATTCTGCACTTGATTACCTTTTTTACTGCAGTTTTAGATCTTTGAATTTGTTTAGCGGTAAGGCAAATTGACATCCTACTACCTTCTAAAAACGACACTTTTAGCACTTTAATTCCCGTAAGTTCGCTTGGAATCATTTTAAATAATATTCGAGAAAATTTCGGATTTATATTTGATTCAAATTAGACACACGTTGAAAAATTTGCATATTAATCTGTAATTTTTTGCTTGTAAGGTACATTAAACCACAAAACCTTGGTTGACCTTATAATTATGAGTATCTAAAAAGTGGGAAAAATTATTTTGATTCCTTATTTCTCATTATCTTTTTTTTAAAAAAACAAAAACAATTTAGTTTTAAAGGATAAATACACATTAAATGTTAAACATGTTAACACATGAAATGCGTGTTACACATACTCTTTCGCTTGGAAATATTTTTAACTCAATTTTTCAAAAGCATCGATTGTCCTTATAAATATGAGAAACAATGCAAAAACATTTTTGACGCACGCATATTATAAGCATCTCTTCCTTTTCAAAAACAAAACTATTTGTGAAATTTCTAGAGCGAAAGTTTCTCAATTTTTTATGCTAATAAAAAAACACATAAAATACTTTCGAGAAACCTTTCTGTTGCTTTAATAAAAACAAAAATTAATGATAATTGGAAAGCACAAAATACCCATTACCCTCCATAAATTTAAATAGACAGTTCAGACATAAGAAACGAAACATTCGAAGTTTTATTCACACATATTTGTCTTTACCAAAAAAAAAAAAGTATTCTTATATACACTACAAAATATATTTATTTATAAATAAGATTGACACATATATATATTGTTATATTCTGACTCTAATTTTTTCTGAAATGTTATCAACAAATTTCTTCACTTTAAGGTATCCGACTACGTTTGGAACCGTGATTTTAAAAAAGCGCATAAATGGACAATTTTCATGATATTTAGTGTCACTCAGATTGGAATACATGTATAAAAGTGTTTTAAGAACATTATGACAAAAAAAATTATTTAAATACAATATTTTGGCAAAAAATTAACTTAGAATAACTTTTTTTTCAAAACGTTCTCCTTTCATAAAAAATGCTTCTAAAATAATAATATTTTGCTTATATAAAGTAAATACTTTTTTTCCAGAGAGTCTGAACTATGATTTTTGAAAAATTCACATTATTTTCAGAGTTACCACCAACTGAAATAATTATCGGCGTTTTTCTCTTAAAATTTCTCTCCTCTGTTGTAGTAAAATATGGATAAATCCACTTCTAACTTATATATTTCAACAATTCTAGTTGAGCCTCTGTACAGAGGTCTGAGCTATATACAGGAAAAATATTATTATAATAGAAGCATTTTTCACAAAAGGAGATAGTTTGGAAAATTGGTCATTCTATGTTCATTTTTTTTTGTCAAAATATTGTACTTAAATAATTTTTTATTGTAATACTATTCTTAAGACAATTTTATATACATTTTCTAATCTAAGTGACACTACATATAAATATTATCCATTTATACGCTTTTGCAAAATCACGGTTCCGAACGCAGTCGGATACCTTAATATTCTTATGAACCATTTTTTAACGAATATGGTAATATTTTGTGCTTTATAGGTCTTTCAAGGCGATGGAACTTATGTCACTAAATTCGGAGGTATTGGTCAGCGTCCTGGAGAATTGGAACATCCCCACTACGTGGCTGTGAGCACAACGAACAGAGTGATTGTAAGTGACAGCAACAACCACCGCATCCAAATCTTTGACGTGAATGGTCGACTACTGACCACTTTTGGTACCGAAGGATCTGAAGAAGGACAGTTTAAGTACCCTAGGGGCGTGGCTGTAGATGACCAAGGATACTTAATCGTCGGAGACAGTGGAAATAATAGAATACAGGTGGGATCTTTTGTCTTAAATAAAAAAAAATAATAATAATAAAATTTTAAAAAAACATATTATTTCTTAAAATTCTTAATGATTACAAATGTGATCCTTTTTTTTTCCTGTTTAAACATGAAACACAAAAATACACTCTGCCACAAAAAAAAACATACGCGCGCAGAAGGAAACGGGCTACTATCACGAAATTTAACGAGATAAGCAAATGATTACAAATTCAGGAAAGCAGATTGTTTTATCAAGAAGGTATTGCGTGAAAAAGGCTACAAATCAGTAGGTAGTAAATCCACCTCTGGCAGCTATATAAACCGAAACCTGTTGTGGCGTCGAATCAATGAGGTCACCTACAGAGAATCATGCCATAATCTTTGAAATTGTGTAGTTAATTCACCAGTATTCCGGGATGACTGTAGCTGCATGCCAAGCACGTCCCCGATAGGGTCCATTGTCGAGAGGCAACGGGAGTACGTCATTTCTCGAAAACATAGTTGAGAGAGTTGTACAGTATGTGAACGAGCGTTGTCTTGCAGATGAAGGGCACCTGGGAGACCTGATACGTTGAAGGATAACTGGAAGGGATCGTGAGTCCCAACAAATTGCTTCCCACACTGTCACACCTTGTGCAATTTCCATATGCATCTCGACAACAAATGCCGGATTGGACCAGTGGCCTGGCCACCTCCACATGCGCGTATGTGGTAGTCAGCAATATTAAGACTGAATCGGGATTCATCACACGCCTCCAGTCGATCGATCCCACTCCAACTTGCCCGAGATTGGAAAAAATCCAATCGACACTGCATATGATATGGGGTTAGTAGTAGGCGTCTTAATGGTCGGCTTCTTATACCTGCGTCGGCCAGTCGTCTCTGAATGGTTTTCCTTGGCACCACCGGAAATCTAAAAGGTGGTAAATGGCGTCAGACCAATTCTAGTGACGCTGTTATGATTGTGTGATCATCGCGTGCATTTACGTTACTGGGACACCCTGATCCTTCCCGATGGTAGATTATCTCCCATGATCCATTGATGTCAACACTGAGCCTGAGCTCGATATGCCTGCTCGTCCAACCTGCTTCTCTGAGGACTACTATACGCCCCTTCTCAAAGTCTGATAATTGTTCGTAATGTAGCCTGTTACGTCTCCGAGGCATCTCTAATCACGATAACATCCATTAAAGTCGACAGATTTGTTTGAATAACCGTATGGCAGAAGCAATCATGCTCTTAAACTCTTTCAGCTCCGTATCTCATTTGCGCAAAGCACGCTTACCTTTGTCTCATTGGCTTCGAGGCTCTAATCATTAAAATATCTCTTACCAGACTGCATTCCTGTTAAGTTTCGTTACAGTATGTTAGCTCAATTTCTTCTGGGTGCATAATTTTTTTGTAACAGAGTGTGTATGCTTGAATTTTTCTAAAATACCATAATAACCTTCCGTCTTGAGATTTTGACTAAAAATGTGAATATTTCAAAGATTGTATAGTGTTCAACAAATTTCAATTAACAAACGAATTTATATAAGAAAGCAAAAATGATTAGAAGGCCTTATCCAGAGTAATAAATAAAAATAATTGGAAAAGTAAACTGCAATAAATGTGTATAAATCTTTAGAAACCAAAGAAATTTTAAACTTTAATCCCTTTAAAAAGCTAAAATATAATAAATACAGCATGAAACATTTATTACATTTTCTACTATTTCTGCTGTTGATGGAAGACTAACTCTTTTTAAGTAATTCCTAAAAGTGCCTTTCTGAATTTTCATTTTCGGTAAAATAATTTTACATTTTATGAATATTTTTTGGATATAAATTTTTACTGCTTTTCAGACATGCACATGTATTTGACTTACGATGGTTTTCAAAATCAAAGATAGTTAATTAGTGATCTAAAAGAAACGCTCAAAAATAGCATATCTAATTATAAAAGCAATTTTTTTTAACTTTAAAGAAAGCTTTTGATGTTATTACCAGAATAGTATAACTAAGTAGCCGTGGTGTCCTAGTAGCCCTGGTTGTGAACTCCAAGCAGGCGTTGTCGAGTTACGGATTCCGGTCCTAGTGCTACTGAAGACCCTTCGTGTAGAGAGGTGATGCACGGTGAAATTTTATGTGTCTTTCCACAAAAAAAGTCGGAGTTTTTTCTCCTCTTTCCAAATGGACAATACTGACTTTCTAATTACTCGCAAATAAATTAGTTTAATATTTTTAAAATATATGCCCATTTGAAAAAGCATAAAAAAGGAAGGGTTCCCTGGTTTTTCGTTTTTTATCCGCTAATTGAAAATATTTTTATGATCCTTTTCTCAGATGTTTAATAAATATTTAAAAATACTTGGAAATTATTTTTAAAAATAGAAAACCATTAACCTTTTTTTTTAATGCATTTTATTCGCTGCAATGGAAAACAATACCCCAGACGTAAATAGAAAAGTAAGAAACTCCATAGATTATAACATTACGCTCGGGCGTGTCAAAGGGAAACTTAAATCTGTCGAAGTTGGAAGTTTGGAGAGGGGTACCACCTCAGATTTCTAATGCTGAGCAATCTTTTTATTAACTAATCATTTAGTTCTATTTCATCTCATAATTTCAATCTTATTATCAATGTACGATTTTGTTAATACTTTGATTCTATCTACATATACCTGTGGTACATAATTCCAAGATACTACTGAGGTATACTTAGTCGGATAATGTGTGTTTGCCTACATAATGTAAAAAAAAACATGCTTTATTTTAAAGAACATTGAATTGTTATTTTTGATTGAAAATAATAGAAAAATCTATGATATTTATCAATGATAAATGTTAAAGTTTAACAATAAATGATTGATGATATTTTTCTTTCTCTCTCTTGTTATCAATAAACAATCATTATAACATATCTGAAAAGTAATAATAATCATTGACGCAAAATTTAAGTTACTTTTTTCTAGCAATGCTAAACACTTTTACATGTTTTGGGCTTCGAATCCAGTTCTTGAGGGGAAGAAATATATACTATAACAGGGGTGGGCAGACTTTTCCAGGGCTACTTCTGAATTTCTAGCTGTTGCGGTCCACCAAATGTCAGTGGCGCACACAAGGAGGGGGGAGTCCACTGGTCCAGACCCTCCCCAATAGCCCTTGATTTTTTTTAGATTGATTATAATCCCATGTACTTATATAGTACGTAAAATTTAATTAAGAACTTGTTATTAATATTTTTTATTATTTAATGCTGATTATTTATTTATTTATTTATTTTTTACTGTTTTTTATTCCCGACAATCTACAAAATTAAAAAATATATATATGTTTGACTGCGTATTGGAGTATGATACGAGAATGATAGACCTTCGACCCTGGATCCCGCCTCTCCCCTTGAAAAATTCTTGTATGCGCCATTGTCTAGTGTCGTAGGTGTGGTGAGGTTGGAAAAGGTCTACAATATTTATAATAAATTTATAATGAATACGGAATATTATTATATATAAGTACTTACTTACAGAACTAAAATAAGAAAAACTAACACTTTTAAAACCACGTTTAAAGCAAAACGCAAAATACAAACATAACAATAATAGCCACAAATATAATAATATCAAATGATGCATTTATTATCAAACAATTCAAAAGACGTAAAAAATTTAACGTTTTCATCTAAAAGCAGTTTTCTTTGTTATAATCAGTAGAAGACTTAGTCTGTATACTTCAACCAAACTTGAATATTTCCGTATATAATTACTAACTGCTAAAATTTTCAGCCGGTCACCACGAAATGTCTTGGCGGTCCACCGGTCAATCGGGATCGACGTATAATGATCACTCCGGTTCTATAACAACACATGTATACAACATTCTTTGAAGGAACACAATTTTGAAACTGAAGCCGCTACATTAGAATTTGTTGATTCTAATTCACTGATATGATCTATGACTATAAGAAATTGTCTACACTAGTTTCAAAAAAATATTGATTTTAAAGGGGATTAAGAAAATTGCACTTAATTAATTACATTTTACTCAGTGGTATACAATTTCATCAGCGATGATTCTAAAATGTAGAGTTAAAAAAAATTCATCACCTAAACAGCAATGGTTTACTGAAAATTTACTGGGAATTCATAAATTACTCTCGGTGTTCTCCTTTCCTCATAAATTTTGCAGAACGTCATGAAACATATTATTGCACTTTAGTAAATTAATACTCAAAGTTTTTTTTTCATAACACAAAGTTAAATATGCATAAAGGAGCAACTCAAAACGTTATTAATAAGATAACGACTATAAACACACAACAATTAATAATACAATTTTAACCACAACTTATCAAAAAGTTATTAATAAATTAGGAGCACAAAGTTAGATAGTTTCTATTTGGTAACGTTTTGTAATATGTAACACGTCGAGAGGTAACTTAAGCTCTCGCCCTGTGTTTCTTAACATTACATTTTGTATTGAAACAGCCATTCAGGGTTTGAGTACACGCAGTAAGGGCGCATGGGTTTAGTAGATAACGCTTTTGACATACTCCAACAAGAAAAAATCTGTGTCTTATCTGCAGACTTTACAGGCCATGGAATCGGTCCATCTCCTCCACTCTATCTGCAAGTTAGTAAAGGTCATGTCCAGGAATTCACATACAATGTGGTGGTGCCACAGCTTGCTAAAATAGTCTGTGACTAATAGTATTGCAACTGGAGAATCGCATGCAGTTCTTAAAAAAAGTTTCTGTCATTGGAAAAACTGTTTGTGTTATACTTTACGATTATATAATAAACATTTCCTTACTCTTTAATCAAAAGTTGTGAGGTAACGAAGGTCCATAAATTAAGTCCTATTTTAATTTATGGAGCACAAAAAAAAGGAAAAATAAATAAATGAAAAGTATATATTTCTTACAAACAAAACCTTTCAAATAATACATTTGTAATTTTATAGATATAATTAAAGAAAAAGTTTGTATGAACTACATTTTTTGTTACTTCTGAAGAATTAGAGATTTCAGATTTCAAATCAAGATCATTTTTGTTTATGTGGGATACATTTCTCCATTTGTGATATTTAATTTCATTCAATAAGCCAAATTGTTAATGAATTAGAAAATAAAAATATTATCTCTTCATTTTTATGACATATATTATAATATAAAATCAAGCGACTTTTAATTTACTGTGTTTTCTGTTTGAAATATATAAGTTTCTTATTTGTTGAAACAATTCCAAAAACCTTTCTTATATGAAGATTGAAAAGAATTTAAAAAGCCGCTTAAATTATTGTTGCAATGAAGATCTCATAATCTTCTCATTCACAGATTTTCCATCCCGATGGAACCTTCTTAAAGGCCTTTGGAACATGGGGATCTGGAGACGGCGAGTTCAAAGGCTTGGAAGGCATTGCCGTTTCCCCGACTGGCCAAATATTGGCCTGCGATCGAGAAAACCATCGCATTCAAGTATTTTAAAATAATCCATCAGGTAAAAATTTTTCAAGATAACTCTTCTATACAGTAAACCAAGGTTCGCCAACCTTTTGTGACTCACATACCGCTTGGTTGCTCATCATGCTAAATCGAACCACTACGTAAAAATGATTTGTGCGTGAAATTTGCTATTGTGAATGTGTTTATTTATTTGCATTGTGAATGTTATAGAATTACAATCTCATAATGAGACACCAGATGAAATCATAAACTCACTGTAACATACTTGTATACACACACACGTGTACGTTTTTGCTCAAAATTCTATATTTATTTACTATTTTGTCACATTTCATTTACTGATAAATGGTTTTAGTAAAAACACAAATTCTCATAAAAAACAATTAATTTATTTTCTTATCGTAATAAAATATTTTTATAAAATAAATTTAATGAGATCCTTGTGCTTGTGTGTGTGTGTTTCGAAGAACATAAGTTTTTAAAATTTACTTCAAAAGAGGCGAGGTCTACAGCTGCGTTCAATCTGTTTCGATACTTACTTTTGTTAAAATATACGAAGAAAAGGCTCTTTCTTTTAATTCCGTCGTAGTAAACGGTAATAATAATTTAAGAGCTTTTTCAGGAAGTTGTTCATATTCTTTATCAATTCTTGACCAAACATTAATTAGATTTTATCCTTTGAATTCTACCTTTAAAGTTATGTCACATGATAATTCTGTTAAATTTTCTTTATCTTCTATTGATAATGATGATGTAGCTTTTTCTAAATTTTCTTCATAGAAGGTGTTTAAACGCCAGTTATCTTTTGTGTTTTCTGGTTTTGGAAAATACCCCATGTAAGACAAGTTTAATCCTGTTAAATGTGCCATTATATTTTCTGGTATATATTAACACAGACTAACCATGTAGTTTCGAATACTTCCGATTGATTGTTTAGTGTGTGTGTGTGGATACACGGTTTCCAAAAATCTAATTTCTTAATCATACTTCCAATTTTATCATTAACATTAAAGATCGTTATCAAGCTGTTCTGAAGTGTCAAATTTATAAGTTGTTTATTTGCAAGAAAAATATCAGATAAATATATGCAAGCGCCTGAAGCCAATTAAAATCATAAAATTTCAAAGAAAGATTAAAAGGAATATCTTTAAAAAATAGCTTGTGCTTCTTGTCTATGTTTGAATAAGCGGGATAGAACCTTACCACGAGATAGCCATCTCACTTGTGTATGAAAGAGTTGAAAAGTATACAGACTCATCATGTCTTCGCTCATAACTTTAAAAATTGTTAAGTTAGTGTAGCTTTTCTTTATAAAATTAACGATCCTTATATCACCGTTGAGAACACGTTTCAGTTCTTCTGGAAGGCGTTTTGTTTCTAGATTTTGCCAATGGAGGGATACAGCAGTGGCTCCAAATTACATTTAAGTCGCCTCCGTGAAGACTAATACATCAACCTGACATTGACTTGGTACCATCAGTACACAATTCACAACAGTTTGACGAACTAATACCTTTCAATATAAAATAAAAATATTGGTTTACACATTGTGTGTGGGAAGAGAAAGTGACAAAGTAAAAGATTCTCAGCAAATTAATTGCCTTTAATGCATGTTAATGCCCATGTAAAGATCTACTTTGGCATGTTGGTGACACAGCTTGGCAATCTGTTAATTTTAGAATAACTCTGGTAAATTGTAAACGAGTAATGGCAATTCATAGGGCTGCCGCAGCAATTTTTAATCAACTAGTTTGCTTGTTGTAAAAGATTTCGGTTTGATCGAAAAACATCATGTCGAAAGTCGCATCAATAAATGAATTGATTTGAAACTAAATCATTTGGATTTTTTCGAAAATAATTTCGCGTTACAGTCCATTAAAACAATAACCAAACAATGTACCTAGCAAAAGCAAGCAATACAGCATTATTTCTTACGTATGTCGTCTCACACTTGAATTGAGAAAAATTTACTTTTTCTTTTATTCTCTCTATTACTGTTTCCTCAATATTCTGGACGTATCGTGAATTTTTCTCGATACCATAATGTTTGAAAGAGGAATACAAATAGTTTTTTGGATGTATTTTTTGGTCAATCATAAAAACCAACGGCGTCCTTTATACAAGGTTAAATTAATTTTTCTCCTATTTGATAACTATAATACATTTGGCGATATGGTAACTAATACGATAAATAACATCTACAACACGTTCATTATCCTTATAAGCAGGTAGAAAGTAAAAGATAATAAAATAAAAATCTTTTTTTGCTTTTTTAAACGTTTACAAAAATCACAATCTATTTGTTTTTGTAAGATATACGTTTTGTATGTAGGTGCCGCGAAAGATTCAATTTAAAAGCCGTACTCCACGCACTGCACACTTGGGCTTAGAACAGTCTCCGTCTCCAATACACGAAAATATCAATACTTCATAAATTCGTCACAATATTTTCTCTTAATGCCTCTTTGAAGACTGAATGCTATGTAACTTTAACCGAATGTTCAAACCTGTCACGCGTAGAATTCGGCAATACATCATTGTTCGTGTTTTGCTTCAGATTTTGATACGTATTGTCTCTTAACCACTGATCTATGGCTAATTAAAAGGAAAAAGTTAATCAATGAATTTTAAAAAAATAAATAAACAGTTCATTATATATTCTGCTTTGTCTATAAATCGTTTCCCTGTTTCTTTCCTTCATTGAAGTTACATTTTTCTTCAAATATAGGTTTAATAAATGTGACTACGTTACAAAAACCCAGACAAAATCAATTACGCTTGATACTTATCCTGGAAATATTTGTCTCCTAGAATAGGAAGCTAATTTAAAATATTGAAAAAGCTTAAGAATTGCATTGTTTCATATTTCTAAACGCACATATTTTATTAAAAATTATGTCTGTGATATATCAAATGCCTGAATAATATTGATGTGTTTATGGTGATAAAATCTAAACACTATTTATACATTACTGCATTATATTTTATTGTTTTTGTAATGTATTAAACTCTATATTCTCTAGTAAAATATCAATAGCATTATAAATGAATTTTTATGCGCTTAAACAAGTCTGTTTGTATGTCTGAAAACATCAGAATCTATTCATTTATTTTAAATGTTTCAGAATCATCAATGATTTCAATTTGTTATATTTTTGTTAATATGAATTTTTTTTAAAAAAAATTCACAAGTGTTACACGCATTTAAGAAAAACCCTGCACACCTTAATTAAGAATAAATCAGCAAATTTAAGAAAAAAATTGTTTAACTGTTGACATATGACTATTCCATTAAACTGATGTGAACACGGTCAATTTTAAAAAAAATAAAATCTAATCAGGGAATGAAATCATTTGTCTGATGAAAAAAAACGTAGAATGTATTTACATATTTATATGTATGCTTTAATTGAGAAAATAGATACTAAATAATAGTAATTTTCTTTTCAGCGAAGCAGTCATGCACGCAAGCGATTCAAAGTGTTAGAATCCGAGTTTACATATCCATATTTCCAAGCTCTAATGAATCCTTTGAAGTGTTCTTCCTTTTCACGAACTTCAGTTCCTGAGTTTATTTTTGCTTTGCTTGCATTGTATAGCTTTGTTGGGATAAGAATAATTTGTACAATTTGTCTGTAATGGACAGTCCGAAGTATAATTAAAAAATCTGATCAAGTTTTTCACAATTTATCTTTTTGTAACTAATACTGGGATTAACAAAAAATATTATTATGTTCACATTGAGAATAAAAGCATTTTTAATGTGATAAATTTGAAAATGAAGTATTTTTATTCTATTCATAGATACAGAAACTATTAACACAACAAGACACATAAACTAATAGCATCTTTACTAGAATACTTAGAGACGCTGTTAGAAAAGTAAGGAAATTTAATAGAAATGGTTTCGTTTCGCTTAAAAAATTTGTTGGAAACAATAAAAAGCGCTTTTTAACCCACAGTTAAATATTTAAGTGTTTCAGAAACTATTGACTTTCTTTATTTTTAAAAACTTCAAATTTCTTTAACATACTAATCAAATTATAAATTATCAGAAAACATTAAGCACCATTTCAAAAACCTGGTTAAAATATTTGCATATAATGTATGATATTCCATTTAGAACCAATTATTCTAACTTTATAACTATTTGAACTTAATACTTTAGGATTAAATGTATTTGAATGTTTTTAAGATTTACATTTTAAACAGTTAACTTGAAATAACAAAAACGTATTTGTAGATTGAAGGAGATTTTTTCTGATTTATATTGTGTGTGGGGAAAAACTACGGCTATCTCCATTAAAACATAATACGAACCATGTTACGTTTTTTAATTTCAAACATGAATGAGTATTTTTGTTATGGCAAAGTAATATTTTTTGACATATTATCACAATAGTTACAATTTTTAATATAACAATATTATTCTATAAAATGTAATTATATCTACAAAATTGGTTATTTATGTAAAAATAAAACCATTTTATACACAAAATTTAACATAATGCTTACATGATTGCATAAGTTCAAATATTTTGAAATAAATATATGAGCTGTTTAATTCATTTTGCTCAATTGCATAAGTGTAAGATTACACCAACGTATCAGATTTCAAAAAAATGCCTTGATATTCTACCATAAAATAATATTCCAAGAAATTCGTTTAAGAATCATTCTTAAATAAGCTCTTGTCTTTGTTAATTATTTTTATCGTTCCTCAATCAAAAATTATCAATTTCTGTTATTTCGTTTAATTCTGTTAAATACAATGTTCTTCTTCATTTGTAACATCTCTTTCGTTATCATTGAACATTCCTTTTAGAAAATGTGTATGCTTCTTTGTAATTTAATATCTATATATTTAAAAATTATCCAATTACTTTTTTATAAATGTTCCAGTTGCCGTATAATTTTAAATATTAATTTTCAATGATTATATATATATATATATATACAAAACTGTAATAAAAAAATATGTAACAGAAGCTTTATATATATTATGAGAGAATTTTTACATAATTATGACCATCACAAAAGAAAATATTAATTTAATAAAGTTGCATTTTTTTTAATGCAAAGATGAATATTGTCAGTTTTGCTTAGTTAAATATTGACTTAATGGCTATTACATCTTAATTGAAATTACTCAGTAACAATCAACGTTCATTTATATAGAGAGAGCAGGGGATGAAGGGAGAAAGAGAGATATAAAACTATAAAGAATTAATGAAAAAGTACTTAAAGAAACAAAATAAATATATGGAATAAAATAGAAAATAGAAAACAAAAAAAATAAACATAAAGCCTAGCGAGTCAAAAGGAAATTTCGGATTAAAGATCGAATATAAGTCGAATCAAACCTACTTTGATGGTATCAATTTTACCCTTTTGCGAGTCTACCGACTCGCATGAAAATATCAGGACACACACAAAAATGTTCCAACAGGTAAAATTTCAAAATAAATGAATGAGAAGTTAAGTAAATGAAAGTTTAAAAAATATCACATTAAATAATGCAAAGTAAAATATACTTATAAAAGAAATCGAAATAGAAATCACAGTAATAAAATAGGTGCAAAGCTACCATCGCTATTTAAAATATAGATCTTAAGTACTGGAAAAAATTTATACATTATCAAAAGCAAACTATCGTAAAAAGGCTAAATGGTAGTGCCTAGTTGGTTATTGGTTGGTTGTGAAGAATATTGAAATTCTAAGTAAATAAAATTATTCAGAATTAGAGCTAGAAAGTGTAAACTGTAAGAAAAGTAAACTGAATCTTCAAAGCTGGACTACTAAAAAACTGACTTTGTTATCGTATTTTTATTTGGGTGGATTTGAAAAATAAATCCAAATTTACAAACGGAAAGACTGACGCAATAGCTCATTTGCATAAAAACTGTTGGATGTTCATTTATAAACTAGTCGCAACACCAAAAAAGGAGTGACCAGAAAATGATGCAAATTGCAGAGGTTAGGCATACCTCACCGGGTTAACCAAACAATGAAATATGCATTTCTCCGGCACATGTTGAAAATGTAAGAGAAGCAATCTGTAGAATGAGCAATATCTATGCTATTATCATTGTAGAATTTTTCTTCTTGTCTCAGAAAACACGAACAATAACAGAGAATGCCAGGCCACTGCGAACGGATGCAATTCCAGCAAAGATGGACGATTTTACAAGAGCACGGGAATTATATTGAAAACAGCGGGTACATCAAAACGTCAATTATTCCTTTAAACTCACCTAGATACATCCACGATGGTTGGAGTAAGTTTCAAGGATACCAGTGGAGTCAAAGCGATATCACCACGTGTGGAACAACACAACCACTGACAAAATGCAGCAACCCAGCAAACCATTTCTATCGCCATTTTGCAGCATATGCAAGATACCCTTAGTATTCATATACCGACCAGAACCATTATCCTTCGATTGGTTGCTAACGGACAACGGTCATTTCATCCGTTAAGAAGATTGTCAATTACTTCGTAGCACAGACAAATCTATTTTCAATGGGATTGGGCTAGCGCAACGTGAATTCTAGGGTGTCCCTAAGTCGTGTTCTGAGACGAGTCACATTTCTACTTATTCGATGACAGTCACTATGTACGAATGGGGCCCTAACGAAGTTGCTGGCAGAAGTCCACTCACATGATTGTTGACTGCTCCACTGCCTTGCTACTTGACATCATGTTTTCGGGCTTCATCGATTACGATAATTTGTTATCTAAGTTCAATTCGTATTCAGGACTTTATGATGGCTCACCGGTACGCGGATGATGTGCAGAAGCCTGTAACACTTCCATTCATTCAGGGGTGCACAGTGGCGTTTACGAAAAGTATCAGGCCCGATTTCCCTCTGTATGCATCAACCACGTGCTCTGCAAAATGTACAGATGCTGGTCATCATTAGTGATCTCTCACTAATCGAACACGTCTGGGAGTGATTGGATGAAATTTGCATGCCCTACCATCACCGAGTTCAGAAGATGAACCTTTGCAAATAGTTGAAAGAGTGAGCGTAGAGCCAACCCTCAGGGTGCCATACAGAATCGACGTCTACGTACAGAGTTAACATACTCTCTCTCTCTCTCTCTCTCATTGATTCTTTACCTACACATTTTGCTTCGTGTATTACCATCTGCGTTTGTCCTACTGCCTATGGAACAGACGTTCTCTCTTTGTGTTACGAGTACACAAAAAACACCCTTTATTGTTCGTTGCTGTCTCTCTGCCGAGTTTCTTCACTTTCTGGTCACTCTTTGATGTTGTATTTTCAATGTCACATCCAGTATAACGAGAAGAGTAATAGATTTTTTTGAATTATTGAATGTTTTGGAACTAAAAATACACAACATATTTTTAAAAATAAAAGCAAAATTGAATTTATTTCAAATAAACTAATTTCATGTTATGTGGAAAGTAAAACTGTGCATATCGGAAGTATATAATCAGATATGAATTAAGTAAAAGCATTTAATAATTAAAGTTATATATGCTTTCTTTTCTTTTCGAAAGCACACGTAAGGCATAGCAACAACGCATTAGTAATAAAAAAAAGAACATGGTTTATTAAAATAAAAAGTACATTTTCCTAAATTAAAATGTTTAGTAATTTTATAATTTATTAAATTACTATTAACATCAATCTCATTTTGTAAGAATATTATTCCAAAACAAAAGAACTAATTCATTTCGATTCATTATTCAAAAATAATAATTTTAAAAAAAATCGAAAATATAAAAAACAATTTGTAATTAAGCTATAATGGGGTCGCTTCATCACCAGAAGGCGCTGCGATCGTTTGCCGATCATCACATGATCATCAAGTAAACAATAACAGCTAATCGTATTACACTTGTGGTTGTGTAATGGTCGGTTTTACTCTGACATTTTAGTTTTATATTCTTTACATTTTCTTAGTACTCGAAATATTTTTAATATATTTTCTAGTCTTTTGCTTTTTGTATAGTTATTAAATATATACATAGTTTTAGTTTACAGTTTAAGCTTAGTTTATACTTCTGTTCTTTGACCTCGTGTCTTGTGTTTTTGTCTACTTTTAGGCTTAATAATTAGTTTGCCAGCCACATTGTGTTTCAAAAAATTATGGATCGTTCAGTTGGACAAAATCCTTTATACTTAAAAATTAAGTGTTTAAGTGTAGAACAGGAGGGGGGTGGAGCTCAATTTTTTTGCCAACCGAATTCGATCGCCAAGCAACTTAATTTAGCGGTAGGTGTTTTGGGCGACCGGAATCGCGCGATTACCAAGCAACATAATTCAACCATAGGATTTCCGAGAATTTACAAATTGTAATTTTGTAATAAAAAAAAATGTTAATGTGAAATTTGAAGAAAAAATATTTATAAAGCTATCAGTAATGCATTAAAATAAAATTGTATTGTTTTTTTTAATTAAAGGAAAGAAAGGATTTCATTTTATTATACGATAGTAGATGCTAATCCGAAAATACCGCCAAAATACTCAGTCTAATCAAACACGAATGAAACGCGTGGCTAATTGTTTAACGTACCATCATGTGATTATGATGTCAGATAAATCGAGTCCATTTCCATAAATATTACAAAAAACCTGGAAAATTTTTGAAAATTACAACTTATTTCACTACTTACTGTTAAGTTACATGTATTCTGAACAGTCTCAAAATTTTAGCATAAAATCATGAGACATTTTTATAGTATGTGATTCAGAAATTAAGTTTAATCCTCACAGCAGTTGAAAATTTTTGTTGTATTAACATTGATATTGTTAATATAGTTCTAAGTGCATTCATAATGTATGTGGCAATAAAATGTGAAACTAATAAATTTCGCAAAGCAAAATTTCAGTGTTAGAATAGTTTATATTTATTACAGTTTAGATTCTAATTTATTTTACAATAAATGGTTTTAAAAGATCTAATAAGTAAACATTAGTTAGTTGTTTCTAAATTCAAAAGGAACATTCAAGTTAAATATTATCTTCAATGAAAAGTATTATATATATATATATATATATATATATATATATATATATATATATATATATATATATTTCCAAGTAATGTCAATTATAGAAAAACTCTCTCACTCTATTTGTGTGTACATATTTTCTATTTTTGAACAGTATTTATATGATTTCATTTTTCCTCGGAAAATTGAAGAAAAAATAACTCCTCAATTGAGGGGAAAAATATGTTTTTCTCGTCTCTTCTATTTTTTTTTTATTAATAGTTTTTAATAGGGTATCTTGCTAGTGGAAATGTATTGAATCAAAGGATCACAAAACAAAATATCAAAAAAATAATGAAATATATTGTGAAAATATAAAATATTCGAAAAATAACTATTATGTCATTGACACCGAGAAATCCTAACCACTCAATGGAAAAGTCCATTTCCACAAATGATATCATCCGAATCTTTTGAGCGTTAAAGACAAAAACGCCCACGTTAGTCTATTTTTGATCATGAGCTTCTGAGTGTCCAAAAATGAAACATTTTAAAACCCGAATTGTAAAGTACTGCAAAAATTGGTTCTTTACTCTTAAAAGATTTGTTGTATGGATGAATAACTTGTCAACGAAAATTGAAAGGTGAGGATTATAGCTGTCTTAGAGCATCTTTCGATCATTTTTTGACACGCTTAGCCTTAAAAGATTAGTGCAAGAACAATTATTTTCGGTCTAAAAACCTTATTATATACACTAATAGTAACCGCAAATCTTCTTTAGTACGAAATATCCTTTGTTATGAAGTCATGGTTATTACTAATTGTGTGATAGCTTACATGATTTTAAGAGAAAGAATTCGAGCAATCAATGAAGGCAATCTTAGATATACACATAGTTTGTAAGTTACATGACTGAAAATTAGATGAATAATTACGTATCGCTTTAAATTTCATAAACTTAAGAACATTATTTCCAAGTCTGTTTTATCCATAGCAGAGTTTAGCAGGAAATAGTTAGAACTTTCTTTTCCAAGGAAGACATCAAACATGAAAATTAATAAACATTTTTACTCGTACTTCATAAAACAATGTGTTTATTCATATCAAATGTATAACAGAAAATATTTCTTGAATGGAAAATTTAAGAAACATTAAAACAAATATAAACCACCCACATTGACAACATACCAGCGATTCAAAGGCAATAAATAAGTATAATTTAATACTGCTTATTAGAATAAAGCTACAGGATTAGCATCTTTATGAATAACATAAAAGAATTGCCGCCTTTTATTCCAAATCATTTTGATTGTATTACATATTGCTAATAATATTGCATATAATTACATCTTTAGAGCACTTTTTGAAAAATAATTATTTGGTTATAAGCTATTACAATGTCCCTAAGAGTATAATTAACTGGGCATTCTTTTTAAAAACTATGTTTCACAAAAAAAAGTATCTAGTTCTGATAACTTTGCCGGATAATGCTATACGACCGTGATATTCACGGACAACGGCAACAGCTTATCTTGCAGACATAGGGACGCAAAAAGTGGGCCATGGAATATTTTGGGACTGCCGATTTGAATATTTCCAATCCAATTCAAGAAAATTCCATAACTATGTCAAAAGTGAAAGTCTATTTGAAAAGTGCTTTCCTGGGGTTTTTCTGAGTGGAGAATAAGAAACTGTGAAATCGGATTTTAGTAACTCCCTTAACTTTGCCGGATATATTCGATGATCCCGCAGGAATAGAAGCGCCGAAAGTGAGCAGGGGATGTGTCTTATTGTGGGGAACGACAATCGGGATTCGAATTTCAGAAACTCCCATAACTTTATTGGATATTGCCAGAATAAGGTCGAATGGCTTTGCGTTCAAGTCCCATGCCCGGATTTTCATTCCCTATAGCAGCTAAAATTGCAGGTGCAGCCTCGCGAAGATATAATTGCAAAGGAAACTACATTGGCAATTGTAAGGCATTGTTGTCGGTGGACAAACAGCTCATTCAAGCTGACATTAGACATCCATAAGAAACCAGACGTATACCATTGAAAAGAAAGCGGATTGATTACAGTTTTGCAAAAT
This sequence comes from Trichonephila clavipes, assembly GCA_019973935.1. Classification (NCBI taxonomy): domain Eukaryota; kingdom Metazoa; phylum Arthropoda; class Arachnida; order Araneae; family Nephilidae; genus Trichonephila; species Trichonephila clavipes. Next base: position 478,968 of record BMAU01017700.1, read on the forward strand.
CAGGGATAAGTGTACCACGGCTAGGAATTGCAATACCGGACCAAAAGTTCAATAACGGTATTCAGTATTTTTTAGATCTTAATACTGGGATACCGGTTTTAATACCGGTAGTAGAAGTTTTAGAAAAACACAGATGTTTCTTTGTTTTATTTGCCAGTTTTATTAGAGTGTAAATAACAAAAAATAATTTGTAACTTATAAACTATAACAGTAAATAAAGAATCACAAAAAAGTAAGAGAGCATCTTATTTATTTAAATCACAAAAAGAGAGTACACGTCACTATTCAATCTATGGTACTATTATAAATTTTTGAAACGTGATCTTAAAAAACATAATGCATCAATTGTGTTGTCACTAAGCCTGGAACGGAATTTTGTGCAAAAATTACCTGCTGTCGAAAACGCTTTTTCGGCATCTACTCTAGTTGGTGGTACTGTTAGCAATGCACGATATACTTTTTCAAAGTATCTACCACTAAATACCTCATCTTTTTAAATAAATGGATTTCTCGTCGGATAGTTTTTTGGATATAGCTAATTTCTGTATTTCATTTTATTTGTGGAAATTTTTTAAAGTTATTTCTAATTCTAATTTTTTTTGTTCAAGAGACAATTCCTTTTCACTATTGACATTAGTGTCATCATCTTCTTAGATAACTGTACCGAATTCTTCTGAATGTGGATAGGTTTGTGAGTAAAATATTTTAAGAAAATTTACTATAAACTTGATCAAATTTGAATTGGTTAGTCTGTTTTCTTTCTTTTCATTTTCATGTTTAAATTATTATAAGTTTGATATGCAAATACAATGGGAATAACGAAATCACCAGTTTAAAAATTCGAAATATTACGCCGTTTCTTCACAACTACACTTTTGTTTTCACAAATAAGAATATCAGACTACAAATCTTGCGCGTGTGCAGTATCACTCTGAGCTGTAATAGGATAGCTTTGGCAGGTATCCTTGGATGTTTCACATATTTCATCACTTCTTGATTAAACGACGCAACTTTATATTCACAGTCGAATTAATTTCGCCCGTTAGAAAGACATAAAAACAAAAGCGTGTGCTATTTTGCTATGTTGGCGATCCCTGAACATGTAGAGGAGACAATTTTAAAAATGTCTGGTAAATACCGAAAAACCGGTATTTAAACTTATGAATACCGGTATTACAAAATTGTATAAATGGCTCAAAATATTGGTATTCGGTATCCCGATATACCGCTATTGCAATCCCTATTCACGTCCCATAATCATTCACTCAAAGCATTACATAGAACTTGGCTAGATTTAAACTTCAACGAGAAAATATTTGGTGTTGCTGTCATACTACTGTCTGTGTGGGGGGCTTTCCGACAAATATTATGTTTAAATAAAGAATCATGTTTAAGACGACATGTTTAAAACAATCGTTTTTATGGCGAAACGTGGAAACACTTAGATAGACCATAAACACGCGAGTACATTTGCAAGATGATCAGTCGGAGCAAATATTTTCTTACCAACTGGTGAATATTGAAAAAGGTGAAGTAGAACTGCATCCCAATACGTAATGCAAGAAGTAGCCAGACAATTTCTGAACTGTTTGTTCAGACAAAAAGGAACTGATTGAGAGTGTCTTCCCGGATATACTGCTTAATTAACTAGATAATGATTGGCTTTGTAATCCTGTTGCTGAATCAGAAATAATGTTGATAGTGATGAAGTAAACTTCCAGATACACAGCTGTGTTACCAGGTGATCTGATGCCTTTTAAATCAATTGAAATTATTGTTGATGAAAACGAAACCGTAAATGTTCCAAATCAGTTTTAAATTCTCTGGATTTATTAAGAGTGCCACAAAAGAATCTACGGTTAAAGATTGGTTCACTGGTATTATGCTGCATAAATTAAATCTCCTTAGAATATGCAACGGTACACGTCTGGTCATCAAAAAATATTACCGGGAAACTTCTTGAAGCAAATATTTGGATTATTACGATATAAAGAAGTCGTCCTGTTGCCACGCATTGCACTGATAACGTCAGAAGCTGCAATACCATTCAAAAGGCTTCAATTCCCGAATCGTTTGGTTTTCGCAATGACGATAAATGAATCTCAAAGCCAAACGATGTCTATTTGATGCTTGGACTTAAAAAATCCATGTTTCTTGAATGGGCAACAATATGATGCATGCTCACGTTTTGGGAAACCGTCGAATCTATTTAAGTTATCAAATGGCAAGTTAACGAAAAATAATGCGCACTGATTAGCAATTAGTTTTATTAAAATTATTCATTGTTATATTTTAAAATGTTAAAAATAATATTAAAAATTGACCTAAAAATCAACGTTATTTACCTCATTTATAAAATTAAGTTTTCATATTGTTACTTAACAACTTCGTAAGTAATTCATACATTATACTATACACAAATAGGAAATAAATAAAATGCAAAATTAAAGACAAGTTGCTTTATGCTTAATTTCAACTATTCGAAATCGTTAATGAAGATTATTTTGACTGCATTGAATAGCTTAGAATAATATTAAATCAACGTATTAAATCAAAGCCACAGAAACGCATGGATGGGTCAGCAAATATATATACAGTGGGTCACAAAAGTGTTCATACACTTGCAATTTCCTATAAAATTTTATGTTTTCGACTAATAAAAATTAATATATTGTAACTGTAATTTTTTTATGATACATGCAACTTATTCTTAATAAAATGAAATAATAAATTTTTAAAAATAGAATAACTATTTTTAAAAAAAATTATCAGAATGCTACTAAAACATTACGCCACAAAAGTCTTCGTACACTTCACAAAAATCTCAACTTGGCTTTAAATATTGTATTTCTTTCTTAATTTAGTACTTAGTAGGATATCTTTTAGTGTCCACAACAACTTTTAAGGGTCTTGGTATAGATTTAATCAATTTTTCGTAATTTCTACATCGATTTTCCTCCATGCTTCTGTGATTAGTTTTTACTTCATATTATGTGTTTATATGTCATATTTTCTTCTTTTTGTAAAATCAAATTCTCCACAAATATGTTACTGGGCTAAATAAAGTGATTGAGAGGTATTTTCAGAATTTGGGAACAGTTATAGAGACACTAGTGGACACAATGAGAGCAGTGCACTTGGCGTCATTACCCCGTTAAAAAATTGAGTAGTCTCCAGTATCCAAATTTCGGGCGGATAATTTTAAATTTCTCTTTAAAATAATTAAATAGAGCTTATGATTTATAATACCATGAAAAAATACCAAATTACCTAATTCTGTGGCCCATTTACATCCCACGCCAGAACTCCTTCATTTTCATGCTTCAGCATGGAAGTGAAGGAGTTCTTGTTCCACATAAATTCATGGGATTAAACTCCTTATTTGTTCATTTACAAGCTATTAAAGGTTAATCGGAACTAAAATGGTTGAATTGTCTGCCATCTCATACAATTTGCTGTCAATTTTGAATTTTCTGAAACTAAATTCCAAGGTTGGATCAATAAAACATGGAAGTAGAAGTGTTATGGCGTTTTCATGGTAATATGAATCATGAGCTCTATTTAATTATTTTAAAGAGAAATTTTAAATTATCTGCCCGAAATTTGGATAGTGGAGACTACTTAATTTTTTAACAGGGTAATGACGCCAAGTGCACTGCTCTCATTGTACGCCACTAGTGTCTCTATAACTGGTCCCAAATTCTGAAAATACCTCTCATCACTTTATTTAGCCCAGTAGAACATATTTGGGGAGAATTTGATTTTTAAAAAAGAAGAAAATATGACATATAAACACATAATATGAAGTAAAAACTAATCACAGAAGCATGGAGGAAAATCGATGCAGTAATTACGAAAAATTGATTAAATCTATACCAAGACCCTTAAAAGTTGTTGTGGACACTAAAAAATATCCTACTAAGTACTAAATTAAGAAAGAAATACAACATTTAAAGCTAGGTTGAGATTTTTGTTAAGTGTACGAAGACTTTTGTGGCGTAATTTTTTAGTAGCTTTTTGATAATTAATTTTTTTAAAAAATGGTTATACTATTTTTAAAAAATTAATTGTGTCATTCCATTAAGAACAAGTTGCAGATATCATAAAAAATTACAATTACCATATATTAATTTTTATTAGTCGAAAACATTAAATTTTATAAGAAATTGCAAGTGTATGAACACTTTTGTGGCCCACTGTATATGAAACCAAGTGGCTGATTGGTTAGTGCATCGCGCTTCCATAGCACAGGTCCGAGGTTCAAATCCTGGTCTGGGCAAGGTTGAATCAACCTTTCATCCCTTCAATGGGTCGATAAATGAGTACCCAGCTGGTTTGGGAATTTCACACAGGGTATATCTCGTCAGATTGACCACCTGACCGGAACCTCTACTCATGCGCCTGTGAGCCCAAGGTCGCGCATACTGAGTTGGGCACAGTAGGCCTTTGCCCTCATGGGCTGTTGCGTCATCTAGTTAAGTTATATATATATATATATAAAATTCGTGTTTAAAATTATTCCAAGAACATTTAAGCAAAACCCCAATAAAAAATAATTATGATAGGATAATGGATTAAATACGAGAAGATTTAAATATAATCTGGCCAAATATTTTATAAAATATCTAATATGCCTTTCACAGCTAGAAATAATATCTTGAGTTTTGCTGATAAAAAAAAATGTAATGAAAATATTCTTGGCACATACGACAAAATCATTTTGAATTATTATCATGTACCGTTCTAAGGCAGAAAATCGGTATTCTTGTACAAAAAGATGTTCTCATCAGTTTCTCACATTGCCTTGTTTAAAGGTTCTTTATTGAGAAGTCTTATGTATTAGGCATATTATATGTCTATAGAATTAAAAATATATGTCATTACTAAACACCACGGTTCTCATAGAAATATAGAAGGTCGTTTGCACTTTATGGAAACGATTTTGTAATTCGTTTTCTTTTACATTTTTAGATAAAACTTTGGAAACTTCAAAATAATCATCTGCTAATGTTTTCTTTTGATTGGAATGTTAAATAAAAAATTTGTTTAAGAAATGTTTAGTAAAATTGATACATAGGTTGAAGGTTATGTAACTTCGCTTTCCAAGGAGAAATATTCGTATCCTCAAATTATAAAGCAACATAAAAATTTCTGTTATTGCATTTCATTAAAAAGTACTTATAATATATTCAATTTTATAGGGAAAAATTATCTAATTGAGAGAAAGTAGAAATGAAAACAACGTCCTAAGACTGTTCAAACGCAAGCAACTATCAAGAAAGTGAAGTCTCTGATCCTAAAAAAAAATCTATCGACTCAAAAATTCATTGCATCGAAATTAGGAATGTTTTCCGGCACTGTAATTAAAAAAATTCATAAAGATCTAAAATTAAAAAAATATATTTATACATAAAGTTCGTCTTCTTTTGCCAAAACATATTGCTGATAAAAAACCAAATTGTAGAAATTACGTAAAAAAACACCCAGCGTTGAAAAAGGGAAATTTTGGGTAACACTCGATGAGGTATGGGTTTATTTAAGTTACTATAATAAAAGAAGATCGATTTTCCATTGCTCAACAGAAGGGAATGTCTGAACGAAATCGCTTCGTCAGTTAACAGAAAAGTTCCAAAAGGGATTCGTGGTAGTTGCAGAATTTTCTAAAAACAGCAAATTAAAAACCAAAAAAGTCTCAAGTAAAATCAAAATTAATTCACTACTATCAGTAGAATATTTTAGAACCACTTTTTGAATAAGATAATCCGGCCTTAAGGTTCCAGACTACGTTCGGAACCGTGATTTTGCAAAAGGGTAAAAATGGATAATATTTATGATATTTAGTGTTACTTGGATTAGAAAATGCATATAAAATTGTTTTAAGAATAGTATTACAATAACAAATTACTTAAGGACAATATTTTGACAAAAAATGAACATAGAATAACCAATTTTCAAAATATTCTCCTTTCGTGAAAAATGCTTCTATTATAATAATATTTTGCCTGTATATAGCTCAGACCTCTATACAGAGGATCAACTAGAATTTTTGAAATACATAACTCAGAAGTGGGTTTATCCATGTTTTACAACAACAGAGGGGAGAAATTTTAAGAAAAAAACACCGATAGTTATTTCAATTGGTTATAACTCTGAAAATAATGTGAATTTTTCAAAAATCATAGTTGAGCCTCTGTACAGAGGTCTGAGCTATATACAGGAAAAATATGTTTATAATAGAAGGATTTTTCACAAAAGGAGAACATTTTGAAAAAAAGATTATTCTAAGTTAATTTTTTGATGAAATATTGTATTTAAACAAATTTTTTTGTTAAAATGTCCTTGAAACAATTTTTACATGTATTCTAATCTAAGTGACACTAATTATCATGAAAATTATCCATTTATGCGCTTTTTTAAAATCACGGCTCCGAACGTAGTCGGTTACCTTAAATGGAAAAGTTATTGATAAAGTTGAATTCATTTGGACAAAGCTTTTAGTCATACGTCTAAGTGAACTGCTGCTTGTTTAGCAGAGAAAGAATCAGAAACAGGAATAAAGTGTATCCCATTTGAAGAAATACGTGTAAAATCACCCTGTGCTTCTCCAATGAGCTTTTCTGCTTTTAAGTTTATAAAAACAAGCCTTTTTGAAAAGGTATCCAAGAAAACTGAATGAACTTTGAAAAATGGTTCAAGAAGAAAGGAGTAAAATTGGCTTGGTAGTACTAAGAAAAAGTTTACTTTCATGAAAAATTCAAGCTAGGGCTATTGTCGAGAATCATGGCTATCAGAAGCAAATAGTCACAAAAAAATAAGATATTTATTGATAAAAATTAACTGTCAAAATCATTTCCATAAAATACGAGTGACCTTCTGTACATCCTTAGATGAATTAAACGTCCTCCGTATTCGCTCATTCAGTGCCTTCCTTCTTTTCCTCTTTTAGTTTCAAATCGTCCAGTTGATTCCCAGTTTAACAATGTCAAAAATCAATCAAACAAATTACCCCAAAAAACTTTCTTAGCGTTTGATTGTGTTCTTATTGGAAATCAAATACACAATATACACAAACTAAATTGCTATAAATCTAATTTAAAGCTAAACATTACACAGAGGTACAACAAGGCAATGTTGGTCATAGTTGAATGACAGTAATGTTTTAGCAAACTCTTAGACTTAGGAATTAAGATTGGAGAGTCAAACATTATTTTGACGTGTCAACTTTCCTTTGTACTTGCCTTTATGACTAAGGTTGAAAGAGATGAGAAAATAATGAATGAAACATTTATTTTAAAGCATATAATTTTTTTAAAAACGTAGATCATAAACACTATAATAATAATAGAAATTAACATATTCAGAAATAAGTAGAAATGAAAAAAAAAGCCGTAAATGAATTGAAAATTACAAATTCTAAAATTCTAAACAGCAAGAATATTAAATACACCTATCAACGGAAAACCACCAAAATGGCCGTCATAGGAAAGCACACATGGAAGAGATGTTGGAAAACGTTTCAAAAAATCATTTTAAATTTACTTAAGAAATATGGAAATCATAAAAAGATTTTTAAAAAGAAAGCAATGATGTGAATAATGAAAAAGTACTGAATTCAAAATGTACCAAACTATGTAATCGATGGCTGTGTGAAAAAAAAGCATTTCTTTTCCTACCTTTGTGTGAACAAAAAAACTAGGCCAGAACACACACTTCACAAACTAATTTATTGCGAAAAATAATCTTATATATTATTTACAAATATTTTAGTTCAATTGAATCTTTTTTAGATCGACCAATCCTCAATTGCCTGCATTTAAAAGAATCATTTATAATACGCGAACTGACACGTGTGTTGGGAACATATCATTTAGTAGAGCACCAGCACAAGAAGAGAGAGATATGCTTTTCCTACTCATTTCAAGTTATAATAATGTAGCGACATCTGTTGACGGTCTATACCAGTGGTCCCCAAAATGATCATTACTGACCCCCAGGGGTCTATGACGACCTTCGAGAGGTCCACATGAGCGAAAAAGTAAATTTGGGGTACGTGAAATATAAATGGGGGAGGGGGGTTACGATAGTAGCTGTCATCAAATCAGATGGCAAATTTATTTTTAAAAAAATTTAATCAAATGGAAACCAAATTTTATAAATATACCTATTTATCAGATTTATTTATTAAATTTAATGAAGTGAATTTGCAGTTACAAGGCGACAGCATAAATTTTATTGAAACAAGAACAATCGTTTCAGCGTTTCTTGCCAGAATTAAGATAAAGGAGTATAAAATTGGACATTAAATGAATTTTCCCAGGTTCTCAGTTGGCCCACAGAAATATGACGTTTTAACCTACGTGCAACATTTAATTGCTCTTTATTCAGATTTTGAAACTAGATTTGAGAATGTTTTGACTATGGTTATTACTATAGTAAGCATTGTTTTCATACGGCCACATTGAAAAATAAAACAAATGTCATATTATAGAAGGATTTGATTGGAATAGACAGTAACGATGACCTTAAAGTAAAATTTAGAAACGGATGTCAACAATTTTGGCTTTAAAATGACATACTTGTTATTTATCCAGAACTATAGAGTATTATGGGAAAGTTTTTAATTGCTTTTCCTAGTGAAAAGGAGTTTCAGCGTGAATGCCAATCTCCAAAATAAAAAGAAAAAGAAAGATAGAAAAGGACTGTGCACACACTACTAACCGATGAGATTTAGGGTTAAACCTGACAAGAAAAAATAAAATAAAATTTTAAAAAAGAAAGAGAGAAGGAAACGGACTGGACACTACTAACCGAGGAGATTTAGGGTTAAACCTGACAAGAATGATGCCAAATGTTAAAAATGTTGTTGAAGCACCAAATTCATCCCTCCCATTAAACATTTGTTTCTTGATCAGTTATTTTATGTATCAATTAAATTTTAATGTAATTAAAATGCGTTTCTTAAGTTTTAAACACTATACTTCACTACAGTTAGAAATGTAAATCTTTTGAAGTAAGTAGCTCTATACCAGCTGTCAAAAGGACATTAAAGTTAATAAATTTGCAAAAATTCAATATTAGGTAAGCAAGGTTCTACCCCAAACCGAAAAACCTGGTAAGGGGTCTGTGAGACAAAAAGTTTGTGAACCTCTGGTCTCTACTTGCATAGCTGTGCACCGTCCACCAAGAAACATAAAATTTCAGCATTAGCAAAAATAGCCTTTTAACTAACTGCTTGGTTCCATAATGTATGTGTAAAATTTTATTTTTTGGCTACAAATTTTCATCAACCTTTAAGACCTATATTTTTCTCTGTGGTGTGAATTTCATGTCACCCAAATGATTTTTTTTTTTTTTTTTTTTTTGAATTACGGCACAATCTGAAAAATTGCTTAAATTTTGCACACTAATGTAGAAAATTTTTGACTTTTCTTTTTTCTAATATTACTTTCTGTCTCTCTCTCTCTATCTTTATCTCCTTTTCAAAATCTATTTGAATGTTTTAACATAGCTTTAGATCTTTTAAACAGATGATTCCATTATTATATTAATTAACCTATTAATATTATCATTTTAATTTGGTTCACATTCATCTTCATTTTTTAAAAAATTTATTCCATCGTTTAATTTTACTTTGTAGAAATTTTATGCATGCTTTTTGAATTTTTGATAGCTTATTTTTAATTGATTTCTGCATATGCTACTATTTCTATATATGTATATATTGTAAAATTTATCACATTTATCTATCAGTATACTGTTAGAATGAAGCCCAGTGGCTGAGTAGTAGTGCATCGCGCTTCCACACAACAGGTCCCAGGTTCAAACCCCAAGCTGGGCAACTTCCTCAGACTTTCATCCCTTCAGTCGGTTGATAATTGGGTACCGAACTTAACACTGGGGGCTTCACGTCGATTGACCACCTGACCAGAACATCTGCTCATGCACCTCAGAGCTCAAGGTAACGTATACTGAGTTGGGAACAATAGGCATTGGCCCTCGTGGGCTGTTGCGTCACAGAGTTAAGTTTTATACTGTTAGAACACACATTTAAATTCAAGGCTTAAATGATTTTCAATATTTTGATTTTGAAAAATATCAAGCATATTCATTTTTACTCATTCATTATTTGTCTTGTGCTATTATGTATAAATCTCCATCTTAAACGGAAAAATTAGGATTCTGTATAAGGTAGGCTTAACCTTACATCGTAATACTAAGTCAGCGACAGCTTAAAAATTATAAATTTTTTTTATTTTGATCCACTAACTTTTTGTTATTTTTTTAAAGGTCTCAAGGTTCCAGGTTCTAATATTCAGAATTTTATCTCCTTCTGATTTGTAGGATATATTAACCGATAAACCATCATTATTTTGCTTTATGATAATTATGAGTATTATTGTTAATTATATGTTAAGGGTATTATTCTCCATGAACAATATCTTAATGAAATATATTTATAAGAGGGAAAGATATCTGAATAAATGGCACCTGCCAAAGTAATTTTCGTTCCAGAAGGCATCAAATGCACATTTTCCTTTTCTTTTTTTAAATAGCTTTATTATTTTTCATGCATGTGTTTTTCTGTTTTCTGCATTTCTACTTTATTGCACTGGGTAGGCCTATTTAATCTGTAATAAATTTATCCATTTTATGAGAAAATTCGGAAATTTCTTTATATTTAAAAATTCAAAACATCAAGCCAAACTGGTATCGTATTTTAATTAACAACGCTAAACGTTACCCTGAATAAAGTTCAACCCCTAAACATTTACTATAAAAGACCACTTTGCCACGCTCAGAGATTCGACCCTGTAAATATCACTCATTAAGCAAACGGACGGTATAAATCCTTAGTCAAAGGAAACTAAACAGAAAGAAAGAAAGTTCACTACTACTGTAAATTCTCTCTCTACATGTTAATAAAATTATATAATAAATGAAAAAATATATAATAACTGGCAATGTAATTTTTATTTTTCAAAGAAATTTTTATCTTCAAAATAAAATAAAAAATATTGAAACTGAACTTCTAAAATGAAATAACAAACAATTATTCATTACTGATGTAACATATGTAAAAAAAACTGAATTAATAACAATTTTACTAGAGCATTTGCGAATCATTGGGAAATTTTAAAATATCGTGCTTACTTGCTCATATGCTTCAATTATCACAATTATATTTTTAAAAAATTACTACATAGAAACAAAAAATTTAGATTTAATTCAATCTGCTCACAACAATTCCTATTAATTTTTTTAAGTGAAATCACACATGAAGATTTTTTCTTGTGTTATACAAAACAATTACTACAATTGCTTTAACTAAAGGTTCTACTTTTGTACAGTTGCAATATTGTTATACGTATGTGCTCGTAATTTTATTTATTTCGTACTGGGGACGGAGTCTACCCCTAGCCTTATAACGGTGGACCAATCCTCATTGTACTAATTATGTACATACTCATTACTTAATTCGTAAAACTGTAATTTTCACATGCGTTGCGTAGTTCTCTCTATATTTTTTTCAATGTATTGTAAGCAGGAATAAAATAAATGTCAAGTTTTCATCTACGCATTTTAATTTGTACTTCAAATTGTGCTTGGTTCAATCGCAAATAATACAAACGAGTTCCTTCAATTTTCAGATGCGCATTTATGATGTAATGTTGTGTTAATCTTTGAGCCTGAAGTAGTTGATTGAACTGAAATTTGCGCCTTATTGCTAATTTGTAACCTAAATACTGAACAGGACTTACTGTCTGTTTATTATTGTTATCGTGTGTGAGATAAATAAATAAATGTACTACATCATCACGAAAAACTTGAGATAAAAATAAATCAAATGACATATACATACCCAAAAGGAAAGCTGCTTTAGCTTTTAACTACAAATTTTTTTAAAAAAAATTATATTACTTTTAAACGTATATGTATTATTACCACAAAACTGCATTACCATTATCCCATTTTAGTTGAAAAGAGATTATAAATTTCGCTTTATTTTTTTTTTAATATTTATTTTCTAATTGCCTTCAGTAATTTTGGAAGTTAATAGTTCGGAATAATTATTGTAAAATAAATAAATAAATGGTATTAAAAATTATTGAAAAATCGAATTGAAATTACCGTAAAAACATTCCTGACGTAGCTGCCAAAAAAAGAATTATTTCAGTGCTTAAGCTAGTGTTTAATCGAAATCATTTAGACACGGTAATATCAAATCTTTTAATTCACACATCACCAGTCAGCTGTAAATATTACCGTTAGCAGTGTTGCATGACACAACAAATCGATGCTACACATACACAAATAGTTTTTCTTTCCCCTAACAAGAACGAGACGGAATTCTTATTAATTCAGGGTTGCCATATTTGGCAAAGTAGCGCAGTGTATAATCATAAGTGTACAACTTTGATTATAAAATATGCCAAGAAAAATTTGCGGTTTCCCCCCAAAAGGCAAAATTAATTCTCGAATTACTTTTTACGTCAACAAATAACTAAATGGTTATTCAACAATAATTTAAATGCATTTGTAAATCTCAAATTGTATTAACGATTTGCAAACATATCAGTGGCGAATTCAGGGAAGGGGCTATAGGGTTGCAGGCACCCTCATAGGCATAAATGTAAGTGATACGCTCTTAAACTTTGGCGAAAAAGGTTACGCATGAACAAAAAATATTAAATTATTATTAATTTCAAACTATTTCAGTTTAATGTCAGTGTAGTGTTGGAACATTTAATAAAAAACAAGCATTATATAAAAAGAATTTTTAAGTCAGCTCCTACTTAGGTCAACAAATAAAAAATTTTATTTTAGTTACTTTTTATCTAACTGCTACAATTAATATTAATATGTATTAACATATAATATAGAATCACAATATTAAGCGACAAAATAGAAAGCGATTTTCCTTTCAACTTTTGTATTTTCCTTTCTATATAAAGTGTGTTGACTATTTTTTGTTTATTACTACTTATTCATTAATTAAATTTAATTATTCTAATGAAATTGTATAGTAAAAAAAGAAATCACATTCTCAGTAATTATGCCATCCCAGGTGGAATTCGAACACACGACCTTCATATCAGACGTCCAACGCGCTATCCATTGCGGTATAGGGACACAATGAACAACTTTCTTTTTCTACATATGCTGTTTGACTATTATTTTTGTTTGTTACTATTTATTCATTTTTTAATTTAATTAATGAATTAATGTTTGAAAAAACTTTATTGACATCAAGTGTGATCTACTACAAGTTTTAAAGAATGTATTTGAAGTATGGATGAGAATAGAAAGTATTTTATTAACGATTGAAAATTTGAACAAGATATATATATATATATATATATATATATATATATATATACATGTAACCGTTAAAGTGTATAATTCAGCTATTTCATAAAATAACTAGACAAGCCAGTTAAAATATATAATAGATGAACAGTTTAATATTTTACCTAGCTATTCTATGAAATAACTAGGTATTCCATGAAATAACTAAGGATAGACCGTTAAAATGAAAAATAAACAGTTTCAAAGATGTTTTACAATCTCATTGAACATAAATAGCTAAAATCTCTCGAAAAATACATTTTATCTTTTCTGCGCATTAATAATTGATAAATTATAAGGGAAAGTAGAGATGATATTATTTATTGTATTGCTCATATTGCTATTAGTTAAACAAAAGGGGGGAATATGTGTGTGTTGCAAAAATAGATTATATTTAAATATTATCAACAAAAATAGATGCTGGGAAGAAAAACTGTTGTTTCATAAAAACATTGTGTAAACTTTTTAAAACAAAAATGTAAGAGAAAATTAATTAAAAATTTTTGAGATATCTTTACTTTTTTCATTATTTATTAGAGCAAAGATTGCTGTGAAGACACTTTGGATTGAACTGCTTGTTATTTTTGAAACAAGCACACTGTTTAGTATTACACATTTTTTTTTGCACGAGCACTTTTTAAATCCTTGTTCAATACCGCAGCTTTGAGCTGTTGCACCAAATCGAAGCAATGTCTCAATATTTGGAATTTCTTCGATGGAAATTAATTCTCGCTGACATATACTGAACTGATATCAGGAGTACAATTGTTTTATTCCGCCTAATCGGAAAAATTCTTCCCAAAGCAGCTAGAACTGGTTCAAAAAAACTTCAAGTGTCGTATTTCATACCTTAACGATCAAGTAATCATTATTCTATAGAATACTTTGTTAAATCGTGGAATTCAATAATTTTATATACTTTAACTGACTGATCTAATTATTACGTGAAATACCTAGTTATTCTATGACAGGGGTGGCGAATCTTTTTGGATCAACGTGCCATTTTTTCTTAAGAAATGCTCAAGGAGGTGTAGACGTGCCGTCAAATAATTTTGACTAGTGATTAATGGGAAAATAATAAAACTAAATACTAACGACTCAAAACTCTTTAATTACAACGAAAAAATACATTATGCACAGTATAGTAGTAAATGTTATATTTATATGTGTAATTCAAATTCAAGTAACATTAGTGTGATTTCTGTTGTGGTAGATTAGATGAAAAATAACTTTTATTAGGATAGTAAAATGTTACTTTTACCAGAATGCAAGCTGAATTGGAGTCATCTTCCTAACAGTTTCTAAGTGAGTCGTTAATGTTATTCATCTCTGAAAATAATGACTCGCAGGCATAAGTAGATGAAAATATGGTTAAAATAGCACGGGCCAGTTTTTTCAAACAGCTAAATGTATGTCCAATCTAATTCCATGTTTCCAAAATTTCATTACTACCAGTTTTACTTACATTGCTTGTTAATCTTTCTGTTTTAATCAATTCCAACTTTCTCTTTTTTTTAACAAAGCTTTTTGAATCCATATTGAACTAATCTGGAAATCAATCACAGTTGCATTTCAAATTTTTTCAATTTACAACGAATAGGATTGAGACAAATTCAGTTTATTAAATGAAGTCACATCAAAGTACATAAAAAACTTGAGCGTTTCCGATAATTCTTTGAACTGAGAAAATCTCCCTGAAAACTGTGACCCATCACTCACGCTTCTCGTAATACTTCATATTGAACTTTGTTGTTTTGAGTTCAAATGCAAACCGTTTTCATCGGTGGCGTGCCCAAAATATTGCGTCGCGTGCCATCAATGGCACGCGTGCCACTGGTTCACCATCCCTGTTGTATGAAATAACAGATTTCACGCTTAAACGTAACATATATAAATAAATATATATATGGTGAGAGTGAACTAATAGTTGGAATTGAATGAAACATTTTTTATTGTTTTCTTTATATAAAAATGTATGTACCATATATACTTGAATCTAAACCGCGCCATTTTCCCAGTTTTAACACTACTGAAAATCGGGTGCAGCTTAGAATCGAAGGCAAGATATTTGTTGGATGGGGATATTAAGTTTCAAAAGGAAAAATGTAGCCGTCCATTCTGGTCACTTGCATGGATGACTTATACCATTCTGCAGTTTATCTCCAGTAATTCAGAATATCCTAAACATCGTTTTCTGCTCATATTTAGAAAAATTTTGGGTATACCTTTTCTTTGTGATCACGGTTACTACTTCAAAGATATCGGTAACAGCATCAAGACGAGTTCACTATGATGCAAGTATGAAAAGAGAGGCAAATTTATACGCAGAAAAAAACCTGAAACATATTACGGAACAGAAGCCTGTACTGAAAATTTGACACGGATGAAACAAATTTACATCGATGGCAAAAACAAAATGATATTATTTTTGCCTGTTAGTGTTCAACATTCTTTAATAATTCTTTTACATTCTTCTATGAGACATTCTTTAAGAAAATATGGCATAACAGATGCATTGGATGGCATGGAAGACGATAGATATCGTGTGGGAATATGGCGACGCTGCCGGCACCAATTCCGAAGTCGGTGATGATAATGGAAGTGATGAATCATTTTTGAAACATGATACTGACAGAGTAGTTATAGGTTCATGTATGTATTTGAAAGTTTTTAATACTGGTCAAATAAATTATTAACTTCTTGTTATTTCGCATTAAAATTTTTTTAATTCTCTTAAGTATCGGATATCGATGAACCTTTCACAAATTTTTTTTATTTTTTCTCCAAACCAATAAAGAATTAGGGGTGCGGCTTAGATTCGAGTAAATTTGGTATATCATCATCAATCACATTTATTTCAATTTTGCTTAAGTACTGTGACGGGCTCATCGCGCTTTCTACTAAAAACTCCTCTTGGGTTCTTTGGGGCCGAAAAGGCAAATTCTTTCCTACCAAATCCAGAAGCGAAGTGTGATTATGCAAATTAAGAACCTTTTAAATAGCAGAAATTTAGCGTAAGCAGGGTGCCTTTGGGAAGTGATTATGCTAGTCTGTGGTTAGGAGTGTTTAAGTTAAAAGTGAGAAGTTATCCGACATTCAAGAGTTCAGCTATTCGAGCTAGTGCGTTCAAGTCAAGGTGGATACCATTCCACACGAGATAAACTACAACGACATTTAAGATTCGAGTCTGTTGCTGCTATCTAAGATATAGAAATAGGACCGTTCTATTAAATACTAGGAACTGTGTATATACTGAGTTTAGGATAAGGTGGTAAAGTCAAATATAGTGGTCAGGGTCGCGCTTATTTAGTAATACGTATTGTGTGTTTCTTCACCTCAGATCCGCTAAGTTAAAATATAAATATTATAGTGTTTAAGTTAAGATTTTAATAAAGAGATATTAAGATTATGGCAACGCCTGGTTCTTCATTCACTCCCACACCTTTAGGTCACGAGGAAAACGTAAGAGTAGGGCATCACCCCCGGACGAATGCCTTACAGTACCTATGAATTAATAATTTATTTATTTTTTTAAAAAATTCACTCAATTTTTTTAGTTAATAATTTAACGTTAATTGTGCTAACTGAAAATTAGTAATCAATAATTATCCCAAGTTGATAACTGCTTTTTGCGTATAGTATTGTATTTGAAAATTGCTTTCTGCGTCTAAAATAATTAGCAATTAAATATGATTAGCTTCAAAACTATGATCAAACTTCATCGAATAGAAGTGTACTGGTGTTCACACTTAAGAAAGTTTTCATACTTAATTTTAAATTTCTTGAAAAATACAGAATGAAAGGTAATAATTCCAAGTAAAAATGTAAAATATGTGTATGTGTGGGGAATAAATTTAGAATAGGATGCCCGAGCCATTTTCCTTTTCGATTCTCCCATTTTGAGTAAAATTTTGTCACAAACCCGCGGTAGACAGCAGGTTTTTCTCAATCGTCAGCATGTTTAAACAGATAAACAACTTTAATACAATTGAAGTAAAATTCTTTATGAGCATTTGTCCCAGTGGCGTAACGTACACCTCTGCATTGCGGCGACGGGGGGAGACTAGGATTCTAGGGGCCTCAAAACCAAACTGAAGTCAAGCACATAAGCACCCTTTGTAAGATCCGGCTTGGGATCCAAAATCTGACTTCACCGGAGGCCCTAATATTCTTCGTTACGCCACTGATTTGCCCTATGTTTCTGCCTTATTGGAAGTCTAATTAAAACACATAATAACAATTACTATTTTCAGCAACAGCTAATTTTACATAGCAAAGGCTTTATTTATGCATATGAGTATAAATATATTTTTAAAAGCATTTTTTGAAAATTTTACATCATAATAATTCAATGCAAGGTTGTGCTTCAATGAGTTCATAATTGCTTCTGTATATTTGGATGTTGCAAGCTGTAAGTAATCCTTGGATCTAATTGATTTTCATACCAAGATCCCATGGCCCCCAGACGTTACTTATTTTCTAACAAATAAAATGTATAGGATAAGGTAGTGCTAGTATAAACTTTGAGTGCGTGCATACCAGCTAGCTTGTCCCGACGGCCAATTTACAGGTGACAGGTGTTAAAGGTCGGCAAAAACAGTACTAACTTTTCACAAACTCTAAAGGTTGATTTTTACGTTTGTTTTAAAACACATAGTTAAAAATTAAGAATCAGTACTGCCAGACACTTTCTATCGGCAGTAACTTTAACATACGCTTCAAAGCTTCCAAAAAAATCATGCAACTTTTCTTATTTTCTAAAGCTTGATATTTATATATGGTATGCTCGGTGAACTATTTCAATATTTATTGTAAGCTGCCAGACCAATCGGATGGGCCAAACATCCCACCAGACTCACCTAAAGGGGCGTTATGCATATGAGTGCAATGTCATTATTCGTCCGCTTGAGTGTGAGAGTCATCTCGTCTATTCTCGCACCTACTCTTTGTATGTGTGCGTCTTGGTGTTTAGTCTAAAGCAGGGCTTCGCCACCTTTTGAGCTGTGGCGTGCCACACTTTGAGACATTTCTGAAACAATTCGATTATCGCTATAGTGCATGCAAAGTAAAAACAAGTAATATAAAAAAAATTAAGTTAATTCCTATTTAGATCAACAAAGTAAAATATTATTTTAGCTACTTTTTATTGAATAGTTACAATTAATATAAATATGGATATAATATACATATGACAGAATCACAACATTAAGTGGTAATTAAGTTTTATTAATTATCA
This sequence comes from Trichonephila clavipes, assembly GCA_019973935.1. NCBI lineage: Eukaryota > Metazoa > Arthropoda > Arachnida > Araneae > Nephilidae > Trichonephila > Trichonephila clavipes. The sequence continues at coordinate 497,551 of BMAU01017700.1, forward strand.
TGAAAGTATCGTATCGTCATCCAAAACAATCGTGTATATAAAATTTCAGTGCAACTGAATGCTCTAAAACGTGAGAAAAAAACATTTTCAAGTTTTGACACAAGTCGCCAAAAATTATACCTATGTGGCTGTATTTGTGATTCTTTAAATAATTAGTTTTAATCAATTAATTTTTATTACTAATAATTAATTTACTCTATTGTCCCCCAAAATAATCATATATATATATATAAAATTTCAGCTCAATTGAACGCTTTAAAATGTATTTTATTAACGATTGAAAATTTCACCAAGAAAAATAAATATATAGTATAGAGAGAGTGTGAGCTAATAGTAGTAATTGAAAAAGAGGTCAGTAATATAGATATTCACAGTTTTATTATATATTAATTTTGCATCATTTAAAAATATTTCTTAACGTAAAAATAAACTGCATAAAATATATTTATTTCTTCAACAAAAATAAAAAAATAATAAAATGTACACATATTATATATTTAAAAAATATTTATTAAAATTAAAAAAAACAGTCGTATACTCGTTTTGGACGTATACTCGGTATTTTTATCGATCACAAAGTCGATATATGGCAAAAAAGTTTACATATCCCATAACTCCAGTTCCGTTATCCTTGTGCCATTTTGATGGTGGAATTTGTAAGATTTAAAATCTATTTTAATGAAATGTTTGGAAAAAGATGTCAAATATAATCCACCGTCTCACATGGATATTGTAGTTGTTGATGGATTTTTTCTACTTCACATAACGAAAAATGTCCCAAAAACGGTAGGTAGTATTTGAAAAAAAAATGTTACATATAGTCACACAATTAAATGCAAAAAAATTTGAAAAAATTTCAATCAATACCTTTCTCCGTCTATAAAAGATTACGAAAGATCTCTCCGACATAAATCGACACAATTGGGGTTTAATATCACTGGACCTGATCAAGTTCGACCGTCTAAATTCGCCAAAAAATTAAAAAATATACGGTTCAAACAAGCTCTTGTTGATTTTTTATACTACAATGGTACCATTTATGAACAACAAAAATATTGATGTTAATTTTAAGAAATGTCACTAACAAAAAAGTTGCATCTAATATTGATGAAAATCTAACGAACACTGATCATGAGGAAGCTGACACTAAAATTATTCATCATATCTGCAATATTGATGCTCAAACTAATTTCGTTATTCGATATTCTGATACTGACATTGACGCATATGTTGGGCAATGTGCGTCATTTAAAAAATCCCGATTCCCATGTGTGGATATTAACTGGCATAGGAAATGAAGTAAGATATATTGATATCACTTAAGTTTATGAACATTTAGGACATTCTTTAACCCGTTATCTGCCAGAATTTCATGCAATCACTGGATGGGATTACAATCCTGCTTTTCATAAGAAAAAGACAAGCAAAAGCCATTCAATATACTGAAGAAAAACGAAGAGTACCAGGAAGCATTTAAGAAATTCGACGATCATATTTATTCAGAGACTTAGAACTAGAGAAAAATGAGTTTAACAAAATACAAAAATTAATTTGTGAAGTTTATAACGTTCCCGGAATGATTGATGTAGATGCTTCCAGACTTCAACTATTCATCAACACTTATATGGTTATTGACGTCATCGAAGAGTTCAATCGAAAGAATGTTAAAAACTTGGTTGCGAGCAACATACCAACGTGCAAGAGTGAGCTTTTACAGTAGTTTCACGGTTCGCGTAATAGACAGTCGTCCAGAGTTATCCGGCAAATTTGCGGCAATTTCACATATGGGATATCAGATTCAAATTGCCCGTCTCAAAATACACCAGGGATCAAGTTTTCGCGCTCCAAGGCTTTTAAGGTAAGCCCTTGCCAGGTGTTTCTAAAATACTGTCATCCGGCATTATCCAGCAAAGTTGTGACAATTTCTCATATCGGATATCAGATTATGATTGCCTGTCTCAAAATACGCTGGGGGTCAATTTTTGCGCTCCAATGCTTTTACGGTAAGCCCCTGCCACGGTTTGTCTAAAAAGGGTCATCCGGCATTATCCGGAAAAGTTGCTACAATTTCTAATATCAGATTGCCCGTTTCCAAAAGCGCCAGGGACCAAGTTTTCACGCTCCATGGCTTTTAAGGTAAAGCCCTGCCAGGAAGTATCTAATATACGGTCATCCGGCATTGTCCGGCAAAGTTACAGGTATTTTGGGGATTCAATTCGAAATTCTGTTTCTACGAAATACACCAGACACTGATTTTTCATGCACCTTGGTCCATAAAATATGTTATAAGATATGTTTGTGATATCTTATAAGATATGTTTGTGATATCTGTGTGTGTTACTCCTTGCCAAAAAAATCAGCTTATACCAGAGGCGTAACTTCCGCCGCATCAATGTTATGGGACTCCCATACAACAGGGGCCCCAGTATGCGTAAGTAAAATATTGTTAAGTGTTAAGAATCCCCCCAAAAAAAAAGCCGCTAAGAAATTTTGATACCCACTTAAGACTAGCTGCACCAGTGTTTCGAATTAAAGCTTTCGGATCAGGACCAGTGGACTTCCAAAACCCAAATATCAAATTTAATGCAAACAAATAAATTTAAAAATTACAATGAAAAACAATGTAAATTTCTAATCCAGTTGATCTTTGGCGAAGTAAAAAGCATGAAATCAAATTGTTTTGTAGAAGTTTTATGAAATTCATATGAAATTAAAACTTTTTAGCAAATTTAATATACAAATCAGGCCATTTATTTGGAAGAGATCTATTCCTTCTTTTAGTACTCAGTGTGGTTATCTGATATTTTAAAATCATTCATTTACCTTTTTCAACTTTCTTTTATATATTAGAAAATTGCTTTTCGTGACAGGATTCTGTATTTTTGCTTCTAGGTTTGAAAATTTGCATTCCGAGCAATAACTCTTCGTATTTAATTTTCCCAATTTTGGCTTTATATTTTATATAAGATATTTTTTATATTTTTTTAAAAGACCGCGACCTAGTGGACGAGTGAAACGGGGTCTTGGTGTTCTCAAGCGGTGTAGTAAGGAAATTAGAAGAACACAGTCAGATAGTATTGAATGAGGTGTCTTCATCTGACCGTAAATAAATAAAAAAATATGTTGCCAAAAGAATATCGCGGGTATTGAAGGGCTCGAGTAAAGATCAGCCATTTTTCTATCTAAACAATTTTATTGCCTATATCACTTAATAAACTTAATCAACTTAATTGAGAATGCCCTTAAATCACTAAACCCGAGGAGCAATCAAACTTACTAAATTAATTATAATAAAAAAAAGAGCACTTATCTATTATCCTGAGTACTCTTACCTCAACACTTCATTAATTGTTCCTTCTTGAATGAACTATACGACCACCGGTCGCTAACTATATGTTATTTTCTATCTCAATTTTCAACCATCATCCCGCATATTCTATAAACAGCACTTAAATAGAAGCTCTTAATTACATAAAATTAGTCCTCTCTACGGAAAGTAGTTTTCAACTGAAATCACAGCTAAAATGAGTAGTTACCCAAGAGGATTAGTAGAAACACGAATAGACCCATTACAATTTTCTCTCTTTCCCTCTCTCTCTCTTGCTTTCTCATTTAATAGCTTTCTAAATTCTATCACCAAAGTTTTTTAGACGAATCCGAGAGATAATTTAATTGACACAACCTTTTTCTCACCCCAATCCAACTTCAGATATAGTCTCAGTACAATATTAAACTCTTTCGAGTGGTAAACAGAGACATCGAAGGATTCAACGTTTTACAAAGTTCCCGTGATAATTTTTCTTGACATTCAGAAGACTTTCGACCCTCTAGGGCACGATGGATTATTTCTCAAATTTTGGCCCCCTTAAACACTTTTCCTACCTTCCTTTACACTCAGTAGCACACACAAGAATTTTTACCGGGGGGAGGGGATCCGGGGTCGAAAGTTCACCATTCTTGTATCATGTTCCTTTTGATTTTGTCGATTTTCGAGAACAAAACACAGTTTCAATAAATAATTAGCATTAATTAATAAAATTAATCATTAATAACAAGTAATTAATTAATTTTTATGTACTATATACTTAGAATTATAATCAATTGAAAAAAAATCAAGGGTTTTGGGGGTCCGGACGCCCAGACCCCCTTGTTTGCGCCACTGTTTACACTTAATCAATATTATCTAAAAATCCTTCAAACTAAATGAGAATATGCTTAAACAAGTGAATTCCTAGCCTATACGGTCCCTCAGGGAAGTTTTAGATGATCTAACATCAGTACTTACCTGTTCCCAGACGATGATACCAGTGGCATAACGAACAACCCCGCAAGGCCCAAAGCTGATTGCTGCCAAGTACGTATTTAAACAATTTGTAAAATATTAAAGAAAATATCTGACTTTGCAAGGGAGCCCTAATATTCTCCATTAGGCCACTGGAAGTAGGGGTGGATTAAGCGGATGGCTTTTTTATTTTGGAAGATTGTGGCAGATGTTAAAAAAAGTCAGTTAAAAATTGTGATTCCTTATCAGTTTAGCGGCATTCTGGTCATGAATACTTGAATACTTATTAAGGGTTTTTGCCTTATTAGGCTACACGATGCCAGCTTATAAAATTGTTACGATACTTTTGTAAAAGTGATGTGCTTTGTTTTAACTGAGCGAGTTTTCTCTTGGTTCAAACATATTGCTAAAATTTGTATTGATTTTTTACTATTGTCAATACTGATTTAATTTCTATGGAGAAGCTAAAACAGCCTCGAGATCCAAAGCTCTGCAAATGTTAAAAATAAAAGTACATTGAGCTTTAGGAATATTTTTCTTTGTTTTTGGTTTCTTTTGCTTGTTACAAATCGATGCGTTAATCGTAACACAATTGAGCAGAAGGATTTAAAGCAACGCAGATCTTGTAAACGACGACGGAACGAACAACTGGAAGGTTCTCCTTTTTCGATTTCTGTTTAATTTCCCAATCCAGTCGCTGTTCTCCATCGGAGAAAGTTGATCTTCAATCATCAAGGCGCCACAGATTTTGAAAACAAATTCTGAGGAAACTTTCGGAATAAATTTTCCCTTGTGTTCCGAGATCAATTTAGGTTTATGTCCAGTGCAGCCAATGGAGCTTTAATGTCACAGTCTTGGCAAATTTTAGAGGTGATAACCGAATGGACAATGGGAGTTGCAGTTTTACGTTGTTTTCTTTTGAATAATCTGGAAAAGGCGCAGTATTTGATTGTTTCAATTAAAAGTACGTAACCAACGACGTTATAAAAGGAAGACAGATGGTTCTCTAACATGACAGATATTCCGCAATAGGAAACGTAGAAGCACATCTAGAGCCAAAACTCAATCTCCATGGCTCTTTTTCAATCAACCACGTTAAAAAATAATTCGGAACAATGACTTAAGGTATCCGACTACGTTCGGAACCGTGATTTTAAAAAAGCGCATAAATGGATAATTTTCATGATATTTAGTGTCACTCAGATTAGAATACATGCATAAAATTGTTTTAAGGACTTTTTGACCAAAAAAGAGTTATTTAAATATAATATTTTGGCAAAAAATTAACTTAGAATAATCTTTTTTCCAAATGTTCTCCTTTTGTGAAAAATGGTTCTATTATAATAATATTTTGCCTGTATATAGCTCAAACCTCTCTACAGAGGCTCAACTAGAATTTTTGAAAAATTCACATTATTTTCAGAGTTACCACCCATTGAAATAATTATTCGCGTTTTTTACTTAAAATTGTTTCCTTCTGTTGTCGTAAAATATGAATAAACCCGCTTCTAAATTATGTATTTCAAAAATTCTAGTTGAGCCTCTGAACAGAGGTCTGAGCTATATACAGGCAAAATATTATTCTAATAGAAGCATTTTTCACAAAAGGAGAACATTTGGAAAAAAGATTATTCTAAGTTAATTTTTTGTCAAAATATTGTATTTAAATAAATTTTTTTTGTGTCAAAATGTCCTTAAAACTATTTTATGCATATGTTCTAATCTAAGTGACATTAAATATCATGAAAATTATCCATTTATGCGCTTTTGAAAATCACGGTTCCGAACGTAGCCGGATACCTTAAAATTCACTCTCAAATGCAAGCTTACTTTTCAACAGACAACACATATAATGAGGTTTTCTTTGACTTTTTTGTTTGTTGTTCTTTGATTGTATTGTTAAGCAGCATTGTTATGAATCGAAATTGTATTATTGCTGGTTCATAATTAACTTCAAAAAAGGTAGCCTTAAAGGTCTGTTTCAGCATTGTTACTTAACTATCATTGCTTTGCTTCAATAATACTTTAGTAATATAATGCTTTCAAATTTCGATATACATTAACATTCAGTATTTTAATATCTTTTGAAATATTTTCATAGAAATATGTATATTTTTAATCAGTAACCTGTGGGAATTATAATACACAAACATATAAACACAAGTACACACGCACATACAACACACACTCACAAACATATATGAACATGCAAACATATACACACGCTTTTCAATAAGTTCCTGAGGGAATTTTAACAGAAATTCATTTATACCCTAGACTTAAAACTAAAATTTACTGATTTAAAAAAAACCCCAGCAATATAATATTATTGTCGTTGCTTAAATGCATTTTACTTACTACAGATATATATCGCATTTTTCAAGTTCAGCGCAGAATGGACTAGTCATTAAAAAACCAGATTCGTTTAAAATTTCAAAAGTATTGATCATTTCTGATTACATAAAAAATAAAATGTTTACAATGTGGAAAACTTTTAATCAAACGTGGAGAAAGCATTTTCAGATGCAGAATTGTTTTCACAAGTTTTAAAGACAACTTCCAATTTTATGTGAAAATATTGGTCAACCATACATTTAGAAAATGTTTGATTTTGTTCGAAAGGTATAATATATTGAAAACCATTTGTTAAAATCGAATTATGAAAGGAGAAATACGAATATTTTACATAAAATATTCGAAATTCTATCTATTTACGAACAGAGCCTCAAAGCCATCACTCACCATAGCGAGGAAATTATCAGAGCAAGAGGTGATGAGACCGTTGCCATCTTGCCATCACTTAACCGTGAATCAAAATTAAGATATCAATCGACAATAGGTCTTAAGTGCACAACCTTAAAGTCAACCTGTCCTAAAAGTTAATACATGTTTTTCTATAATATTTTCGATTTCTTATATACCAGTACATTTTGTACATTTTAATGTGAGATCTTTACAATTTGTGCAGTAAAGCACAAATATTGAAGTACGGAATCAATTTTTGATATACAGTTTGATATTTTTAAAGCATAAAATATAAAGACAATAAAAATAAATTTTGTGTGTAATATACTAAATTGATATGTTGGCTTTGGCAGCTTTGTTGAATGTCATGTGCATTAAAATTATGAATAATTAAGGACTACGTTCGGAACCGTGATTTGCAAAAGCGCATAAATCAGTGCTTCTCAAACTTTCAATACTGGCGCCCCCCTTTTCAATCACAATTCTTATCGCGCCCCCCCCTTATACATTAATAATGTACTGAATGCAATAATAATGCACTTTGACGCTAAAGCAACAATCTTTATTATAAACCGTACAAATTCATGACATGAGTATTAAATTTCGTACATGTTACTTTTGAGCAAAAAAAATTAAGTGATAGGATAATTATATTATGTTATTTTTCCTTTCTCTAATTTTTAAATTGGAACATATTGCAAAATGCGGTGGTTGCTTAGAAGACAAAATATAGATATCAGCTAAATGTAGAAAAAGAACTCAGAGGGTCAATTTCTAATATAAGCATTCATTTGAAAAACTTTGCTCTGTAAGACAAGCCCATGGAAGTCGCTAATACTTATTAAACTTGTTCTTAATTTAGTATTAATTAATTAGTTATAAAATACTCTGTGCAGCACTGATACATTAAAAGTATACCGGCCGAAGTACCCGCTGTTTGCACAAGTTCATTTATAAGAAAATAAAACATTATTGATATAATCGCTTAATTGTAAGGAGAGTAAAGCCAAGTGTGCGACAATGTTTACAAAAATGTAAAATGATTTTTTTTTAAAATGATTGCTCAAATTATAATTAGTTTTAAGCGAACTGTAATTTTAAGTCTCAAAGAATTAGCATTTAGAACTGATGTTGAATAATGAACAATAAAAAAATTCTGATGAAGAATAATTGTATTATTTTTAATATTTAAAGTGAAAAGACTTCAACATGTTTTAAACCTGGAGCAGGCGCGCACTCGATACTAATGGACGAGCGGGGTTATTTGGGTCACCCCAATCCTTTTTTTTTATAATTATTTTTATAGTACACAATAAATATCGTAATTCCAGTGAATAATTTAATTAAGAAAAAGTATACTCACACTTGCTTTCAAGGACACAGAAAACATTTCGAAAAAAAAGTTATCACACCGGGAACTCAGACAAAACAAGTACCTTAAGATCGTAAAAAAAATGTCTGTAGTCCCAAGAAAGAGGGAGACATGTGACAAATATATTTTAGTTCACGTTAAGATTGTCAAATAGGAGGGTAGTGTGTGTGTCAGGACCATTGGTAACAATTAAACAATTTTGCCAGAATTACCGATTTCGTGCACTGTGTGCTCGGCGTGACCGCTCCCGGATTAAAAGTGTAATTATTACAATATGGATGTTCTAAAAAAATTATGTAAAACTTTTTTCATTATGCTTGGCTTAGTAATCCTTCAAACTTCCCTAAATGAAAAAACAAATACATAAGAGCAGGGACGTAACTAACCGTACAAGTGAGTTCGAAGGTCAAACCGCAGCAAATACATTCTGCTGCCTACAGCTGATGGCAATAATATATAACAGTGATGAACTTTTTATCTTCATAAAATGTTTTTTGATTATGGCTCTGGATTTTGTCTTTCCTCTAAAAGAGTAGCATTTTCGCTTTGAAAAGAAAAAGTAATAAAAAAATCTCTCATCATGGGATTACAGCAAATCGAATAAAACGTTTTTTATTTGGTTATAGTATCAAAAATAGCTAAAAAATGAGGTTTTGAAGTAAAAGCTTTTATTTTTGATGATGTAAAATCGCAGATAATAAATATATATATATTATTTCCGTGTAAATGTGTATAGTTTTTATTATGTCAGAATTTTTTTTATTTTACTTCATTCTAGTAAATAAATTTTTTTTAAACTTTTATTTTCGATATGCTCGCGCCCCCCCAGGGGGTCGCCCCCACAGTTTGAGAAACACTGGCATAAATGGATAATTTTCATGATATTTAGTGTCACTTAGATTAGAATCTATGCATAAAATTGTTTTAAGAACATTTTGACAAAAAAATTTTTATTTAAATACAATATATTGGCAAAAAATTAACTTAGAATAATCTTTTTTCCAAATGTTCTCCTTTTGTGAAAAATACTTCTATTGTAAAAATATTTTGCCTGTATATAGCTCAGACCTCTCTACAGAGGTTCAACTATAATTTTTGAAATATATAACTCAGAAGTGGGTTTATTCATATTTTACGACAACAGAGGGGAGAAATTTTAAGAAAAAAACGCCGATAATTATTTCAATTGGTGGTAACTGAAAATAATCTGAATTTTTCAAAAATTCTAGTTGAGCCTCTGTAAAGAGGTCTGAGCTATATACAGGCAAAATATTATTATAATAGAACTATTTTTCTCAAAAGGAGAACATTTGGAAAAAAGATTATTCTAAGTTAATTATTTGCCAAAATATTATATTTAAATAAATTTTTTTTGTCAAAATGTCCTTAAAACAGTTTTATGCATGTATTCTAATCTGAGTGACACTAAATATCATAAAAATTATCCATTTATGCGATTTTTTAAAATCATGGTTCCGAACGTAGTCGGATACCTTAAACAATGAAAAAAACAGAGTGGGTACTTCCAAAAAAACATATGATTGTTGCATTGCTAAAATATGTTTCATACCCTGAAATTTCAAGGAAAGTATGTATAGAAATACGACTGCTGAACTACATAAAATATGTTTACATTGTAAGGAAGAATAAAGGGTACTAAGGCAACTGATTAAAGGATAAAATAATGTTCCCCTGATTGATACATGAATGTCACCCGAATGAGAAAGTGAGTGAATGTTGGATTTAATGGTACAAGAGCTGATTTTGGCTAAACTGTGTGCCAAACAATTATTAAAATATTAAAATTCTAAAAAAAATACATATAAATATACCTGTATATGTGTGAAAGCCACGCAAAATCATCAGAAATGTTTTGAAAGTTTGTGTTTTTATAAACTCAAGAACACACAATAAGGTTATCAAAATTTAGACCTAGAGCTAGAACTCAAAGAAAAAAATGTTTAATCTATCGCACATCAGAAAATAATTTGGTAGACTAAAAATTATACTGATTGGACAGATGAACAATCCAAACCGATTATTTGTTCTGATGAGAGCAAAATATCCTTATCTGGAAATTATAGCGAAAAACATATGTATGTAGAACAGGAAGGAGTTGCAACCAAATTGTATAATGTCAAGAGTCTTACTAACTTAAAGATATATACGTGTAGTGTTCAGAAGATAGAGAAGAATGTATACAGGTAATTGAGAGTATGCTGAATGCCAGATTACTCAAATATACATTTACAATCTGGAATAAAAAAAACGACCCTCTTTTATTAGAGTATATTACATCCTTATAACGTTCCATAAATTTTTCCTTCCGCTACATAACAAAAATATACAGAATGATTTAATTAAGAAAAACAAACCAACAACAGAACCTACAAATGAATTTTGGGACACTGTGTAGCAACAAAAGAGCACGCATTTATCAGCTACATGAGATGTTGCTGCGATATTTTAATTAAGAATATAGGATACCCAACTAAATACACTGGTGTCCAAAAGTTAAGCATGAATTGTAAAAGGCGAAAAACATGGAGTGAATATTCGTAAAATTATTCCAAATTTCTTGCGGATATTAATTGGGTGAAGAAGAAACATTGGGTTTATGCAAAACTTTCCAGTCGACTACGTCCTGCGCGAAACATCGGCGCATGTCGGAGCGCGGATAAACCGATTCACGCTGCATAGGCAGTTCCGACAAGTTTCGTGCAATTGCTGTGCGAAGGAACGTTGTTAACCATCAAACAAGGTGAATGATGGCACAAAGACGCCAATTGGACATGTTTACGAAAGGAAGAATCGTTGGAATGCTGGAATCCTCACGATCACAAACCGAAGTGTTTCAAATTCTGAATGTTGACCAGTCAGTGATCTCAAGACTGTGGCAGAGGTTTCAAAGAACGGGAGATGTTACCCGACAACCAGTATCAGGCCAACCAAGAGTCACAACCCCTCGCCAAGACCGATATCTGGTAATAAGTGCTCGACGTCACAAGGGCAGTACTGCCAGAGCACTGGATTCGGCGCTCACAGTCGCCACAGGAATACGAATTTCGAGAAAAACTGTTTACAGGAGACTCAATCATGCTGGCCTGTACGCCAGAAGACCAGAAGTTTGCATTCCCCTCACGTCTGCGCATAAACGCGCTCGTTTGAACTGGAGTTTGAAACATCAACATTGGAGTGTGGGAGAGTGGGCCAATGTGATGTTTAGTGACGAGTCCCGGTTTAGTCTGAGTAGTGATTCTCGTGGAGTGACGATATGGAGAGAACGTGGAACACGTTTTGAACCAAGAAACATAAAGAAAAGACATCATTTTCCATCAAGGGGAGTGATGGTATGGGCAGGCATCATGATGGACCGCCGCACAGACCTCCATTTCTTTGACACGGGGTCTGTGACTGCTCAAAGATACAGAGACGAAGTTCTTGAGCCCTAGGGGCTCAAGAACTGTCGGTCCTGACTTCATAATCATGGATGATAATGGCCATGTCACCGAGCGGTACTGATTGATGACTTCCTTGAAACGGAAAATATCCAGCGTATGTCGTGGCCTGCGAACTCTCCTGATTTAAATCCTATCGATCATGTATAGTATATGCTCGGGAGACAAATTGCAGCCCTTTCGCACCCACCAAGCTCCGTTACAGAACTGAAGAGAGCTCTCCAAGAAACTTGGAACCGTTTGAGCCCACAACTCATTCATCATCTCATAGCAAGTATGGTAAATCACTGTGCAGTGTGCCTGGCTGTCAGAGGTGACCACACGCCTTATTAAACTGCAGCATCAGTATTTTATTTAATGTTTTCTTTCATTTTTCTTTAAAGTGTGAATCCTTGCTATGCTCAGTTTTCTTTCAAACTGCTACTTTGGATAATAAAATTAATTATTATCATTCTTTTGATTTGCCTCCTTATTTTATAACCGTTTTACACTCGCATATCTCGTTTCCCGTCATTCTGATTTACAGTTCCTTCGTTATTCACATAATTATCAATTATGCTTAACTTTTGGACACCAGTGTATACATGATACACATTCTGAAAATTAAAACTTAGCTTTTTCTAAACATAAAATGTAATTGAATTTTTGTCTGTTTATTTCAATCCAACATTAAATTTACTTCTAAAGGTCTTGTTTGCAAAATATGTTCTTAGCAAATCTTTAATTGCTAAAAGAATCATGTTTGCCAAACTTCCAACCTGTACGTCTAGTAACCCAGGAGATCTTGTGATGTAAGACTGAGCTGCTTTCATCCTCTCCATACAGATATATAACATATTATGGTAATGATATCTCTATTTAGTGCCAACACTGGTTAGTATAACTTAAATAATGAATGTTTCATTTGGTATTATAAAAAAATAGAGTACTTACTATTTAGTAGAAGAAATACATAAGATAAATTTGAAGGATATAAGAACTAACAGTATGGGAAAGACAACTAAAATAGGTGCAAAAATTCCTTGTGATACTAATATAGCGCTTAAAATGTACTTTTTCCCGAAATATGGTTTCATCAAATCGTCAATAATCTGTAGCTGAAGTGGTATTAAATTACATGTATTACATAATTACCATTATTTATGAACAAAAATTACTTTGCCTGATTATTCGCATTTAAAGCAAGGTGATACACCTCAATTTTGAACCGCAGCGAAGTCACAAAGATGATACTTAAGATAACATCCCACTCTCCAAATTTCCTCATCATGCCAGGACTTTAAAGTTCATTAGATTCAATAAATATCAACCATCTACATGACAAGTTTTGTAAACAAGATTTGATTCCACAAAAACAATGGTGGCCAGGAGTTCAAAAGGCACGTTCACTTGGTTATATCAATTATTAAAATTGCATTGTAAATACAAATAATCAGTTTTTCAATAATTATTTCTTTCTATTCTTTTATACACTCATTTAATCAGTTAGTTACACTATAAATGGGTAAATTTAACAATGAGTTTTAGTTTTCACAAATTTTATGATATTTTGGAAAAAATACAAAATCTCTTCTTTCAGCACTACTTTTTTACTACAAATTCCTTGGATTCATAAAATCATAAAAGAAATGCTAATTAATAACTCAAATGAATGAAAAATATATGAAATTATATTTATCAAACTTCACCATCTTTCGAAAATATACATGCTACAAAAATTGATAAATAACACATTAGTTGTGTTTGAAATGTGTAAAAAGTTCATCAATTTTCAAATGTTTAGCAATAGATGTACTATATGTTAGGGCCATAGACCGAAGTTCGTGAATTAGCTGGCCATTTTCCGTTTTGGCCAAAGTCCGAAGTACTTCTGTGGTTGTGGTAGCCTAGTGGTCAAGGTATCGGATCATGGCTGGCATGTCATGAGTTTGAGCCCAGTACCACTAAAAACTCGCCGTGTAGGGCAGCGATGCACGTTAAATTTGTCGAGAGCTCAAACGTCCTCCCGTGGTGTTGTGTGGTAGTTAGGAAAAGGGGGTGTCCGTTCAGGTGTCATCTACGTCACTTGACCATGCTTCAAAATTACGTGGTCCGTCACCAAAAGCCCTCATGTAACTGAACAGTGCGACGTTAATATTCACTCACTAACTCACTTACCGAAGTACTTGCAATTAATCTAATATATATTATAAATGTGAAAGTTTGTGAAAATCTTTGTTGGTCTTTCACGTAAAAACTACTGAATGGATTTTAATGAAACTTTACAGTAATATAGCTTATACATCAGAATAGCACATAGGCTATAATTTATAGCATAGACTATAATTTATAAAGATTTGGGGAAAGTGTCAAAAATATAACGATATTTGTCAAGTAAGTAGGAAAAAAAAATTCTGTCTTACGTCAGACAGGTGGCATTAGCCACAACAACAACAACAAAAATTCTGTCTTCTGGTAGCAATTCTGGCATGCGCTGCAAAAAAAAAAAAAAAAAAAAAAAAAAAAAAAAAAACCACGTCTGCATTTATCTATCTTTTGTTTGTGAAAAACCTTTTTTGTTTTGGCTACGCAAGGTGCTCGCTTCTAATTAATTCCTCTGATATAATGCCTATTTTTTTGTTTCAGAATCAAACTAAGTTTTGAAGGGAGAGGTTGTTATAAATCTCTCTTTATTTTAATGTTTTTTTTAACATCTTATTATGCATATTTGGTAGTAAGAAATTGATCTTTTTTCCAAATAAATGCTTTTATCAGTTCTGATACTTAAAGTAAATAAGCTTTCTCTTTCACACTGCATCATTTGGACAATTTTTCAAAATTTATTTGTGGTTAGTAGTTAATTATAACGCTATAATTTTAATTGAATAGGCAGATATAATTATTTTTACACTTAAAAACGCAATAACTATTGTTCTGTATTTCTTGGAGTGTGAGAGTGAGTGAATATTAATGTCGCACTGTTCAGTTACACGAGGGCTTTTGGCAACGGATCACGTAATTTTGAACCATGGTCAAGAGACGTGGACGACACCTGAGCTGGCACCCTCTACTCCTAACTACCACACCACACCAACTTAGAAGGAATATTCTACCAATACTTAGCAGGAATATTCTTTGAAATCCACTCTTCCAAGATATATGGCAGTACGGGTTCCATGATGAGTATTTTAGCGGAAAAAATAGTTTCAAAATTTAAGCGTCTTATGTTTTTGCATGTTAATGAAGACCTTAGAAAATGATTTGACTACTTATTTTAAGTGAATGGTATATATAATTAATTTTACAGTGGAATATCTTTAATTAATTTATTAGCTCTAACGGATTAAATTTTCCAAAGTGGAGTATTTTGTTTATGTATATCCCTTAATTTGTAAATGTAGTGATCCAAAAAAAATATTGTATGAAAAAAAACTGCAGTAAATCATAATGCGGTTGGGTAAAGTATTAACGTGCATCGCGCCCCTACACGGCTTGTCTTACAAATCTCTAATAAAGCTCGAGTTATGAAAGTAGCTAGGCATTTGCCAACTTGACTCTATCGTTAACATTTCGCTATGTTTTTCATTGAATCGTTATTATAATTTAAGAAACTGCGTTGCTTGCGAAAATTACAATTTTAAAATAAAATAAATACAACAGAAAGTAATATTAATGTATTACACTTTCAGACATAAATTATTTACACTACTTTAAGCGTTCACTACGCAAAACTTTTAACAATGTGTTACTTTTGGTGAGCAGATATCAGCTTAGGGAGGTATTTTGAAAAATCGACCCTCAAGAGTGTTACGAGGAATTATAAATAAAAAAAACCCCTTTTTATATCAGCTATTAGATCTACATACTTAAAATTTAACAAAGGTGTTTTTTTCTTTCTTTTTTTTTTTTTTGTTTAGCTGAGATATGCAAAAAGTTTTTTTTGTTTAATTTGCAATTCACATAAAATTAACTCATTAAAAACTTATTTTTCCTTCAATCTGTGTTGTTTAATTTTTCAGTTCACCCGTGCGAAGAACGGGTATACCAGCTAGTATTGTATATTCTACTTTGGCTGTTCATTTTGCGAAGTGGCTGGGAATCCTTAGCCAAATCTCGATGTGATAATGATAGATTGACCGAAATTACATGTTGTCTGATTTTGATAGGAATGGAAGCATTGCAGTTTTAAAATGGATGGAAATGCCGGAAATTTTTCTCGCTTCCGTTCTTCGAACTGTCAACGTGATAGATAGACACATTTCATCGTTTTAAATTAATATCTTTTAAACTAATCGTAATTTCGAATGGTCAAAATAGATTCCATGTATCATTTCTCATCTTTTGGTACCTTCGGCGTGTTTCTACTTTCAGCGGTTCGTGAGAAGATAGCCTGAGATAAATATACATGTTTGTTTACTCTTGAATTTTAATATTGTTGGCAATTGTTTTGGTTTCGACTCTAGTTTTCTGGATGTTATAACAGCTTGCCTGCTATTTTTTTTTTAATCTTTCCTATTACAACTGCAACAGCTGAAAAGGGTTTCATAAGAATTCTGTACTTTTTTCTAAGAAATATTAAAAATTATCTTAGAGCTTCTACAGCACAATATTGGTTATCGGAGCTACGGCAAATGATAGGCGTACATCTAGCCCTTTGCCACGATGAATTTCTTGAGTCTCGATCTGATTCAGATAGATGGCATTAGCAACAACAGCAACATCGGTTATCGGACTTATAAATATTTTCAATAGAAACAGAAGAACTTGAAAAACTAAAGCGATTATCAACAAAAAGAAAGAAAGAAAATCAAGAAAAGTACCTATTAAACAATTAGGCTAATTCTTATGTAGTAATGGTTTTGAATACATATGCTACGCGTACACTTTTGACACTTTCAAGTAAATTTTATTAAAGCGATTCTTTTTATTTATTTTTCAAAAAGGGGCCCAGAGAAATTTTGATACGGGGCCCACTCGGTGCTACTCTAGTGCAAATTATACACTCTTTATTCAACAGCTAACAGTACTATTATTAAAACTTTTACGCACTAGTTAATTCGAAATTTTAAAATACTGACTCGCGCGAAAATGTTTGACAATCTTTTTGATTTCTGACGCGAAAAAGCTCTTTTTCGGCTCCATGCAAAGAAGAAAATATTGCGTCATTTACATCCTGCTACATAACGTATGTTTTCAGTTTCCATGTAATTCAAAGTATTAGAAAATGTAAAAGGTTTGATATTAAATTTATTATTAGATTCTGCATCAGAATCGTTATTAATTAGCTCCGATAAATCAACAATTCAATCAATTTCAGTTGTACGGATAGGCAGTTCCAGTGGCGTAACGGAGAACATTTGGGCCCCCCTGCAAAGTCACGTTTTGGGTCCCCAAGTTGGATATTACAAAGGTTAGGTAGGTACTTTCGGGCCCCCTAGAACCCTGCCCTCCCCCGCGATGGGGAGGTTGCGGAGTGTATGTTACGTCACTGAACAGTCCATCATCACAAATGTAACATAATCGTTACAATTTTAAAATATTCCTTGCTTTGGGGAGTGGGATGAGCTAAGAAAGAAATTTCCTGCCCTACTCAAAACTCACACGGTATGTTACACTCATGACTCATCTAAGACACTTTCTCTTCGAAACTTGCTGCTTACAAGAAAAGTATTTTTCTGTTCCTGACGAAACATTTGACATATGTTCCTAACATATCATTTGAAAAAAAAATAAATCCCATTTTTTGTAATATAAACTAATAAAAAATAATTTTTACAGCTCTTGAAATAATTCGTTTATTTGTAGTTATTATTCGTTAAATATGGTCCCTCCCCCTCGTTTTAATTAGGGAAAGAGAAAAATTCGTTAAATAGAGGTGTGGTAAGAGGGAGTCCGATTGTATACGTATGTGACGTAACGTCTTTGTAAAATGAGAGTGTGCATATTTACGTTTCTTTTAAGTGTCAACTACTTGATTATATAAAATGATCTAATAAAAAAATACAGTGACTTGGAAATCATGAAAAACTGATTTTACATTGGATATAAATTTCAACTTACAGCAAATCATTTTTTTAAAAAAATTCCACTCCTTGATCTGTGCAATGTGGAATTTAAAAATCAGATATATGTTAAAATGGCATATCTTGCGACAAATGTCATATTTTTTCCAGTGAATGATTTAAGACTGAATTTATACATCACAATAGTTAAACAGAGAGGCAAAAGGAAAAAATTTAATAAATTTTTATCAAACAAAAAAATTCACTTTGCATGCCACTATAGAACATTCGCTCTTTAAAAAAAGGAAACTGGTTTCTATCGGCGTTTTCAGTTTCTCTTTTTGAATTAGTTCATGACAGCGGAACTCATTCATTTGGCGGTAGAAACTTTTCGCCAAAAGTTATTTTGTTGGCAAACCTTTACTTAACGACCAAACGTTGTTTTGTGGATATGTTGAGAAGCATTTCAAGTTTGGTGGCTTACAGCTCGGTTATATTGGAGTAAAAGCTGACAACTTTTAGAAGTTATTAACAATGGCCGATTTCGGCGAAGCGGGAATTGGGGATTTTGTTCTTTTAGAGAATATATGTATGGAAGAATTTATGAAAAATTTGAAGATACGGTAAGCATATATTTTACCGCTTTATTTTAAACTTGTTTAGTCTATGAAATTTGTAAACAAGAGCTTTGACAACTTGCCCCTCCCTGCCTTTAGAAAGCATGGTTTTACCGGCTTAATAATAATACTTTCCATGTTATTGATAGCACTGTAAAATGCATATTATTTTTTGAGTCTTATTTATTTACTAACTATGTGAATTTTGTGAATAGTTAATTGTAAGGGGAAAAAAACTATCTTTAGAAGTAATAAGTGCCAGAACAGTGAAGAAAAATAAGTAACGGTATAAACTATTTTAAAATGCTTATACTTATGCTAAATAAAATTTCATTCAAGAATTACGTAATTTTTATCTATATCATTTTAAGCTTTAACTCTTAAAAAACTCTTAAATTTACTTTGAGTTTATTTGCTAGTATTAAATTACAGTGTGTATTTGACCACACTATATTTGTCATCATTTAATTGCATAGAAAAAAATAATTCTTTTTTAACTGTATGAGAATTTTAAAAACCAAATAAATTAAACATGCTTTTAAATTAAAACAGTTGAATTAAATTCATTGGGCTGTATTTGTTTCTTTTATTGTAAAAAAATTAGTGCAAAAAACATTTTTAATAATTTTTGTCCCTTTCTCCATATTGGTACTTTTTTATGTTAAAATATTTTGGAAACATGTCAATAATTAATTTTAGAAAAGTTTTATGTAACTGAAACCTGTGAGAGCTTTTCTATGAATTTCAGAATTTCTTTTAAAGTTTGTTTCTTTTAATATTATAAATTATAAGATTTCAAGAGAGAATGCGATAGATTGTCACCAATAATAAAATATTGTACGTAATTACAAAGTTGGTTTTTTTATGCATTTATACAAATTGCAATATTTTTTGAAGTGTTAAAAATATTCACATTAAAAAAAAGTGTCTTATTTTATCAACATTTTTTTAAATAATTTCAATATTAATTTTAGGATTATTAAAGTTATTACATTCATGCAAATTGATAATCATATTTCATTTTCCAGTTTTTTGAAAGTATAGAAAATTTGTACAGAACCAAAACTGATTTTATGTTTGTAAAAAAATTAGAAAATTTAAGTTAAATAATTTTAGAATCTCTCTCTCTCAGTTGTGATGCTTGTGAATAATAATTAAATTTTTTGTTGAAATCTTGTATAATTAATGCTTTTGATAACATGTATATATTTTTCGGTATATTTTTCATTTATAAAAAGATTGATCAAAGTATTTAATTTTTTATAATTATTTGACATCCATAAAAGTGACGCTAAGAGATAGAAGGAATGTTTTGAAAAAGAGTATATTTTAAGCAGCAATCAACCTATAATAAATATAGTTAATAGGAAGAGAAGGAATAAAAAGTATTGCTGATTAATAGAAGTTTAAAATTTAAACTTAAAAAAATTATATTAATTTTTTGAAGTTTTATACAAAAGCTGTGGTAAACATTTTAATGTTTAATTCAAGTTTTACTGTCAACTCTATTGGAACTTTGCCTAATGAATTGCAATGAATCTAGAATTTTTGGATGGTTAATAGAAAAGCGGTGCTGCTAGAAGGGAGAGGCTTGGAATCTTCTGTTACTCTAAAAGAATTTCTAAAACTCTTTTTGGATTTTATGAATTAAAAAGTAATATATTTTATTCATTAAAGATATGAATTCATTTTTCATCTTTTCTCATATACAGTAAAAAATAGTACTTTTTGGTGAACAAATCATGATATTACATAAACTTAAAATATTGGAAATGCATAGTATTTTTGTGCTATAAAAACTTAAAATTACTGTGGAAATATTTGTCTTATATATGCTGAAACTTAAGAAATAGTATTAACAATTATAATCATTCAGTGTTTTAATTATTTGTAACTACTCTACATTTAATATGTAACTATATTATATTGTGAATTCTATATGTGTAATGCAAAACTTAATTTTAATATTAATTTCTATGTAATAAAATTTATATTTTATTATGTGACATAAATAATTTAAATATGTGTAAACAAACTATGCGTATTCTTATTTATTATATTAGTTACTATAAATTGAAGTTAGGTAATCTCCCAAATAATTTTCTGGTCACACTTTTAGTTAACAGATAATTTATTTATGTATAACAAAACAATGAAAATTAAATTTTATTGAATTTTTTTAATAAACATATTGATTATTTTAAGATGCATTATGCTCAAACTAATCCCTCTCCTTTTAAGTTGAATAGTAATATTGCATTAATACAACATTTTTAAATCAATGTTGTATTAATATTAATTCGATTTTGTAGAGAAACTGTTCTCATTTGTTTTGATCCAAATCTAATACTATTTCTATGCTGTTTATTTGATTATCTACATAGCTTTTTCATTTTTTATTGAATAGATTAATATTATTTTACATTAAAAAATTGTTATAGTATTTTCCCTTATTTTCATTCTAATAAAAAAAACATTCTTCTTCCCCTCTTTTGAACTAGAATAAAATTAAATGAATGTGTTACTATTGTTTAAAATTTCTATAATATTAATGGATAATATGTAAATTATTTGTACTCCACATATTAGAACTTTTTAAGCATAAGAAATGAGAACTCAACTCTATATAGTGTGAAATATTTTAGGAATCATTATGGAATCGTGTTTTCATAATATTAAAATAACTGCAGAAGTTAAAATTCTATTTATTTCCTTTACTTTTTGTGTACATAAACTAATGAACTACATAACATTCTTTTTTTAAATTATTATTTAAAGCTTAAAATGTATTCACTCTTTGTTTCTTTATTTTTAGTAATAATTGAATAAGGAAGGCATAGTTGAATGTTAAGGTATTAAAACTCATAAGATAATACTATAATTGAGATATTCCAGGTTTTAACAAATTGTTGTTCAGTCTTGAGTTAACTCATGTTTTCATGCCCAAACATTAACTGATCGTAAGTTAATTTGAGTTGGCATTTATTTGTAATATCAATTTCAATTTATGAAACCCAGGGCACAAGATATATTCGTTAAAAAAAATTGTTGCATACCATTGCATGTAGGTGATTTCTATGCAGTTGATCATATTTAAAAGAACACATAAAAAATTATATAAAAAGTATATTTTTTTAAAGTTTCATCTTAATTCATTATGTATAAATAAGGTTTATTGTGGTTTATTTAGATTTTTAGTTTTTTTTTTTTTTTTTTTTTCACATTAAACTACAAATAATAGCTGGTGATCTGAGATAGCTCTAGAAAAAATTGCTTCACACAATCAACAGTATTTTAAGAAATAAGTCTCAGAAAGAAATTAACATTTAAAAAACTTTGTCTAATGTAGTATTTTTCATTTCAACCAGTAGCACATACAGGAATTTTTCAAGGAGGGGGTCCAGGGTCGCAAGCCCACCATTCTTGTATAATGCTCCTTTTAATTTTGTCGATTTTCAGGAACAAATAACAGTAAAAAAACTAATTATTGAATAAATAATTAGCATTAATAAATAAAATTAATCATTACCAACAAATACTTAATTAAATTTTACATACCATATACTTAGAATTATACTAAATTGGAAAAAAAAGTAAAGGGCTTTGGGGGAGGGGGTCAGACCCCTCCCTTGTGTGCACCACTAGATTCAACAGGTACTTTGATTACAGGTCAACAGATTTGAAATTAATATCTCATATATCCTGGATTTATCTGGGCATTAATCATTAATTACAAGTGGATTAAAATTTTGGTTTACTTAAATAAAAATCAGCTATTATTATTAGGCAACATGTTCTTAATTTATTTCAAGTTATGTATCCTGCTCTTTTCTCAGGTTTGTAATTATTGAAATTTTTGTACTACATACTTAAGTATAAAAATATTACCATTTTTTAGATAGGTTTCTTTTGGATTTAATAATTTCTGCATATTTTCTTAAGTTTAATTCACTTTTCCTTTCATGTTTATTGATACATCTTTAAAATTAAGATTTTTGTGTGAAACCCAATTCAATATTAAGAGATAATTTGAAATAATTTACTATAATCTAAAAAATGTCTAAATTGTTTTTAATGTTTTTTTTTAATATGACATCTATGTAAAAAAAGAAAGTTAGGCATGTTTTACATCAGCATATATGTATTGAAATGTTAACAAGAAAAGTGCATGTGTAACATTTCATAACTCCAAATAGGTAAGATAGAGCAATCTCATATTACGCAATATTTTTACTTTAAAAAAATATGAATCCCTAAAATAATCTTTATGAAAGGTATTTCATATTATATCTTTTTTGCTTCTCAATACATTATCGCTTTTTGTGGTAAGAATGACTTTTATTGTTTGTTTTTGATGTGGAAATCTTCAGGTGAAACGAATATGTCATAGAGGGAATCATATTCGAACTACTATAAAGCTCTCCAAATGTTTTATCGCCAGTACTCGCTTTTTCCTTTTAAGAAAGACACTCCAACAGTGTTTTATGGTACTTAACAGTAACCGAGTCACTTTCCCGTTAAGTGACGCAAGCGGTTACGTATCAGTTCCGTTTCAACGGTTGCGATGGAAGTGTGATCTGATGATTCTCCGTTTTGCGGAATGATTCACTCAACTGCAATTGAATATTCTAGCATTTGACAGCGAATTATTCATGTCGTCTGTAGCCGTACTTTGTGCGTTCTAGGTTCCGTTTTATTTATTTTTTGCCGTAAATAATTCTTTTATGTTACGTTAATTTAAATATAGTTCATGGTAAAAGAATAGAAAGGGCAGATTTTATTACACCGCATTTCATACTGCATTCGAGAGGGAGTGAGGCGCTTAAATTAAAGCTATTGATCATTCGAAGTGCGGATGATATTTAGAATTCTCCTTAGAATCATTTCACACCTTTTTTTACGACATTGACCCCAACTTACGGAAGTTATTTTTTTTCAATAGATCGAAGATAATGAGATTTCACGCGTTTTATATTTAATGTGCACTCTGTCGTAATTCATAACAAGATTATGCTACTACAGTTCTTGCTGTAACTTACTGCTAGGGTGTCAAAGTCTCTCAAAGGCTCATTTGGGCCAAACAAACAAGGTTTAACTTAAGGTGGGTTGCTAAAATAAATCAATATGCATAGAAACGTTTGCACCGTTATTACCTCATTGTGGCATGTTCAAAATAAATGTGCGCATTTTGTTAAAATCATAATAATAATAATAATAAAAGAAATATAATTTTAAAAACGTTTAGCGAATTCTACCTATCTTATTTTTATATTCTGCGTCGGTTTATTATATTTTTTTTATTGCGTGCCAATATGTTGGCTGGGCCACAAAAATGTGCGGTCGGGCCACGAGTTTGACATCCCTGACTTACTGATTTAGAAGATTTGACCGATCTCAATTCTCGGATGTGGAAAAGAAAGGAAGTGCGATTGTATATTTGGAGTAAGAGCGTAATACACAAATAAAACTAAATATTAAGAGTAATATAAAAAGGAAGATTACAGTCATCGATTCCCGAGATCAGAACACACGGTTTTTCTAAATAGTTCAAAGTAATAAATCATTTTTAAGGGGTTTTTTATGAAGAATGCATCATTAATTTATTGGCTTCTATCATCTCCAGAAATCTTACTAAGCATACAGATGCTTGTAACTCCCTTAGTATAGAATGTAGTTTTCCAATTTTATCATAAGACAGTTTAGTATTAAAATTTTAAAAAGTTTGGATTACTTGGTTGCTTTGTCTCGTTAAAAAAGATAGTTACTGAATCTCGAATTGTTAAAATGGATGTGTTATTGAATATAGTTCAGAAATTAAGAATGAACAGAAGTGGTAGAAAATCTGTGTGTATTTAACTTATATTTTGATTAGAATAGTAAATCTCAACATTTATGTGTAAACATGTCCTTTGCGTGAAAGGATAAGAAACTGCAGAGCGCAAGTAACGAGGGTGAAGTCGAGCTGTAGATCTTTGGATGTAAATTGAAAATTGTGCCGGTACAGAGACGGGAGAAATAGATGGGGTGATTTTAGTGGCATAACGAAGAATATTAGCCTCCCCCACCTGCAAAGTCAGGGTTGGGCCCCCAAACGGATCTTACAAAGGATTGCAAAACCATAACCACCTTTGGGCCTCCTAGAATCCTGCCCCCCCCCCTTCCCCCGTGGTACGATGGTGTATGTTACACCACTGGGTGATTTACTCGCAATAGTCGAATATAAAATCTGTTTCTTTGGGATTTCTATAGTACATTTTGAGAACAGGCTAGGTATTTACGATTGTTAAGAAATTATAAACATTTTTTTATACTGAAAGTTCTTTCGATTTTAGTGAGTTTCTGGCGAACCATATTCGAACGTGTTTGTAACTGGTCGCGAGATTGCGACTTTTGCCACCAAGTGGACCCAGCCCAACCTATGGAATTTTAATTTTTAACTGTTTAAAGGAGAGAGAAAAATCGTACACTACTCTTCTATTTGTAAATTTATTATTGTTAATCCGGAATTTAAATCATTGCATCTAATGCGATAGTATGATAGCTAAATTAATAACATATATTAATTCCGTTTCAGATTATCTGCAATAATAATGCCAGCGAAAAGCATTTTTTTTTTTTGGCAAATGATGGAATGATGTTCACATTGTGTGTGTGCAATGCTATCATCGTTGTTCCCACAGTAAACCTTTTATATCTCCTTTCGTCGTGTACTTTTTAATCACTCTTAAAATGTAGCCAGGAGTTAAATAAACAAGTTAATATTTCTATATATGTAATTAAATTTTATAATAGGATAATTCAGATTGAGAAAAAAATGAGAGTAAGATTTACGATTGTAATCATGAAAAATGGAACACGAGCAGAAATCATTTTTCCTCTTTCACATTCCATGTGGTTTATTATTATGGTAAATCTTTTTAAATTCACTGATCCTTGATTCTGAACAAATTTACTGCGAACTGGACCGCATCAATCGCAAAATGAAAATCTTTCGTTTTCCTGTCTTTTTTTTAATTATGAAAGAAGAGTTATGGACGCGCGCGCGCCTTAGTGGCGAAATTATTCATTTTATTTCTGTGTAACTTTTATTCTGCTCTAATAAAATTTTACTATTGGAGAAATTTGAATTTCGATTGTTGTAAATCATTTGAAATTTTTAAAAGATTTTTTTTTGTAATCGCGAAGAAAAGGAGGAAAATCGGAGTAATCAATCGTTCCAAATTTTGATATTTAATGTGATTATCTTTTTATTCAAATGTTTCTTAATTTTATTTTTATATTTAGAATATTATATATTCTCTCTCAGCATGTGGACATGAAACTAATTTTAATTTGGCTGTCCATCTCATCAAACTAATTTGTCTAAATGGCATTACTTTTGTATAGCAATTTATATGCTGTTTTAGGAACAGAAAATATATTCTATTTGTAATCTGTTGCTATTTACGATCAGTATTTAAATGGATTTATTGTAAAAATGTTCTAGACGTTTAATGAGAGTAGGGAATATATAATGCACACACGATACATGAAGATCATTTCTTTGTATCTTATCCTTATATATTTTACGGTCTTTGTAATTAAATTTCCTTTCTACAGAATGCTGCTAAAATTACTGTTAACTATTTTCATTCCGAATCATCTTGTATACATCTACATTAACATCAAAGAGCAAACTGTACAACTTTTAATACGACTTTTAGCTGCTGCAATCACACAACTAAATTATATAATTTCAAAGAGAAAAATAAATGTCCATATTGGGTTTGGCATAAGAGTTTCTGGTATTATTTTGCTACATTTTTTTCAATTTTATTCGATCTAATCTTCACCACCGTTATAATGTAAAGAACGCGTGATATCAAATCTCCTGATCTGCTGAACAATGCTGTTAAGTTTAATGATATTTAAAGCATTAAATTTAAGCTATTCTCGATAAATAAAAAAAAGTATAAAGAATTTTAACATTACAATTCTGACCGTTCATTTCCTAAGCATTTATTAATATAATTCTTAGAAAGGCCCCTTGTAATACAAATGTCCGCCGAATGACCGTATTGTAAAAAAAAAAAAAAAAAAAAAAAATTGTTACTGAACCTTCGATTGTGTTTGACAGATTTTTATCAAGGAATTCGTAGCCGGCGTTGTCAAGTCGTGCTGCTACTAAATACTTACCTTGTAGAGTAGCATCTGTCGAGACTCAAAACTCTCACGTTGGCATAATGGGGAAGATTTGAGAGTGAGATACCTGCTTAGTGATGTCATCCTCATCACTTGACCGAGTACCAAAATTACGAAGTCCGTCGCCAATATCCCTCGTATTGCCTTAATTAAAATCTGATCTAATCAATCATCTATTTTACAGAAAGCAGTTTTTCTTTTATTAAGTTGGTTTTAAAAATTCGAGATTGTAAGGTTTGTCCTTTTTAATAAAGATAGCATTACTTTGTATCAATAGATATAAAAGAAAATGTTACTCCATTTTTTAAAGAATTTTTTGTATAAAGATCTTGTTTCTAAACTGGTTTGGAATATAATATGAAACTTAATTGTTGAAAACGAATTATGTATGTTAGTGTTCTTAAATATTCAAACTAGTTAGGAAAGAGGTGAAATTAGTTGTTTGTCGAATTCATTTTAGTGAAAGGTAGTTTATAATTTGATTTGTGAAAGATTCTATCGAATTGATAGATATTGAAGCCAAAGAGTTCAAGTTTTTCCTATACATCATTTTAGTGACTTATATTATTTTTTAATTTGCAATTGGATGTTGATGAGAATATAAAAATTAACTCTTTTAGGTGAAAAAAAAAAAGAATTGAACCTCAGAGTTGACTCATTTCTCCTAAAGTACACTCATGTCCACAAATTAAGGATAATTCAGAATCACACAGAAATTGAACTCTAAAATAAAAATTTCACCTGTAGAATTATCACACACATCTTGAAGAAGAATATGCAAATTACAGGAAACCACCAGATGGATAGTACGTCACAATGACTCGAGTGTAAGAGAGGGGTATATAAGGAATGGTGACAGAGAAGTAAAATTGTTCACAAGAGCTTTAAAAGCCTTTCAGTGCAATAACCGCATAGTTATGACACAAAAGAAGCATTTGGATGATTTTTTACGTGGCAGAATTATTGGACGACTGGAATGTGGACGTACCCAGCTGGAAGTATCCAATGAACTTGGAATCGTCCAGAGTGCCATCTCCAGGTTTTGGCAATGATCCCAAGATGATGGTAATGTGAGTATATGTTACAGCACAGGTCGCCCCC
Organism: Trichonephila clavipes; assembly: GCA_019973935.1. Classification (NCBI taxonomy): domain Eukaryota; kingdom Metazoa; phylum Arthropoda; class Arachnida; order Araneae; family Nephilidae; genus Trichonephila; species Trichonephila clavipes. The sequence continues at coordinate 525,288 of BMAU01017700.1, forward strand.
GAGTTACAACGCCGAATGAGGACCGGTATTTGGCAGTTACTGCCAAAAGAAACAGGCGGAGCTCAGCATCAGAACTGTCTCGTCAGCTCTCTTCAGCTACCGGTACGACAGTTTCAAGGCAGACCGTGTACAGACGCTTAGAGCACGTTGGTCTATATGCTCGTAGGCCTGTCAGATGTGTTCCACTTACCGCGCAACTCACTGTCACCTGCAACTAACCTGGAGTAGAGAGCATGCATTGTGGACACCACGACAGTGGTCTTGTGAGATGTTTTCCGACGAGTCCAGGTTTAGTTTACAGTCTGATTCTCGCCGGACTTTAATATGAAGAGCGCCAGGTACCCATTACCACCAAGAGAACACCATTGAGAGAACGACACCGTTACGGTGGTGCAGGATGACTCGTTTGGGGAGGAACTATTCTTGGTTCCAGAACTGACCTGCATGTTCAGAGTGTAACGATGACAGGCCACATCTATCGGGATGTCATTCTGGAACAACATGTACGATTGTTTCGGGGCGCCATGGGTGCTGAATTTCTGTTTATGTATGACAACACCCGTCCTCACCCTGCAAACATTGTAGACGAATGCCTTCAATCGGAGGATATCACCCGTATGGATTGGCCAGCATACTCGCCGGACTTGAATCCAATAGAGCATGTGTGGGATATACTTGGCCGACGAATTGCAGCCCGTCAACCCCCTCCCATCTGTCTACCGGAACTTCGGAGGGCATTGCTTGATGAGTGGTGTAATATTCCCCAAGATCAGATTGATAATTTGATACTGAGCATGCCTAGGCGTTGTAAGGCCTGTATTGCATCGTCCGGGAGACGTACTCCGTATTAACCATCATGCTAACCATGTTATACTGTTTTTTGTAAATAGGCCCTTTTTTGAAATTTGCTCCAGGGAGTAAAAATCGCAATTTTTATTAATTATATTGTTCTTTACCTTTTGTTTAATAAATAGACTTAAAAAATAACTCAAATTTGTTTTGCTTCTGTCTTTCTTTGCCTGAACTTCATTATCCTTAATTTATGGACATGAGTGTAATATTATATATATACGCATTTAAAAATAATTTCAATATCCGATTTAATCATCGGGAATACTATTGCAGCATTTCTCAAACAATAATTTATGTAAATGAATATACGAAGGACAGTTTGAAACTAAAAGTGTTCTTATATTGGGAATGCTCATTCTAACTATCCCTCTAAATGGCATTTTAAACTGAAATTGAAAAAAAAAATTATTGTCTACCGCGATGAAAAAAAAAAATACTAGCCTAGTGGCCAAGGTAACGGACTCGTGACAGGCGTGCATTGAGTTCGAACTTAGTACCGAGCCTTGCAAAGGGGCCAATGCACATTAAGGCTGTTTTCGCCATATGTGCGACAGTGTGGACTCAACGCGGTGCACATTTTCCGACAGAATAAATCCCTCAATTTTTATAAAAATTCATGACATTATAACTCATGCATTTGTTTATAATATAGTGTTTTTAAAATTTCAAAATATTTCATAAATAATCCTTTTTTCCTTTTAACATATAATGGGATAGCTCATTTAGCATTACGGTATAGGAGAAAAGATGCGAAACACAATTTTACAAAAGAAAAAGTGTTCCGGATAAAAATGAGTAGTATGATAAAATAAGTGATTCTCTATCGGATAGTGAAGCCAGAATATATAGTAATGTTTGAGTACTTTTATATCTGAAAAAATATTCCGAATTAGGGTCCTATTCTTTAACATTAGCCGAAGACAGCCTTAAATATGTCGAGGCTCAAACGTCCTTCCGTTGGTGTGCTGTAGAAGTTAGGAGAGGAGGGGGCAGCTCAGGTGTCGTCCTTGTCACTTGACCATGGTTAAAAATTACGAGGTTCGTTGCCATTCATAGTGCGGCGTACCCTCGCAGCGAAAAAAAATACGTCATCTATTGTATTTCATACGAAAACGATATTATTTCAGTATATAGAATCTGATTAAGTTTTTGATGGAGTGAATCGACTCTGATTAAAATTATAAGTCTAGCTAGTAATGTTTAATTTTCGTTAATATTTAAATCGAAAGTTTTTGGCGTGCTATTACACTGGTATCTATTGATTAAAAATTGTGGAGGAGAGTGTCAAAGAATAATTTTATCTGAGATTTTATCAAATTTTTTGTCATTATACGATTCAAATTTGTGATAACATTGTGTTTTCGATCTGTGTTTCTAGATTTATTGATTATATCTCGCATGCATATATCTCGTTATTTTACTGTTGTGTTCAGATAATATGGATTCAGTTGTGCATGAAATTTCAGTTTTTTCCTTTCATTTTGAAAATGCTGTTTATTTAAATATTACTTCAGTTTCTCCCATGTTTGATGATCCGATTTGTAATTTTTTTTAAAATGCTATTTTAATGTTACTTTAGTTCCCCCTCCCCCTTCTATTAGGACCCGATATCAAAAGATGTACCTAAATCAGAATAAGGAAATCCAAATTAGACTATTTGCATTAATTTTTGATCCGCTTCTTTTTTTCTTTCTTTCAATACATTCATTCACCTTTCTATTCATACATTTTGCTATACGTGAAGAGGAAGAAACAATGAGGGTGTGGAGGCTGCTATGCTTGCTTTAACTTGACATCCGGCGTTGAATGTTGATCTTTTAAATAAAGAGTTAAAACGACTTATATACCTGAGTCCTTAATGGGTTGGGGTTTTTTTCTTTTAACAAAACTAGGATTCTTATGAGTTTGAAAGAAGTTTTCTTACCGGAAGAATGTCGCAATATCTTAGATGTGTAACCAATGAAAACATGTCATGCAATGCATCATCTTAACCTTAAAATATTTTTTTAAATTCTTTATTATTAATTAATTTCATTTCAATGTTCTTGAAAGACACTAATAAGATATCTTTTAATTATTAAGAATTATACACACAGGTTATGCATTTGAATATCCAACACACACAATCTTAAGGGAAAATTATTAATGAATGCAATAATCTCTAATATGTATATATGTTCAGTATCTTTCAATGAGTTTTTTTTTTGTGACATAATAGATTAGCTGAATCTGTGAAATAATTTTTAATTCAAATTTGAAATATTTATTTAAATGATTTCTTTTGATCTTTACGTACATGCATGAGTGGTTTAAATGAGGTATTTTCTTACTTCATTTAGGAGTAAAAGAATGCTTTGTAAATGTTTGTTTAGTGCCATATTATATCGATAAGTAAGGTCTATGATTATGGATGTTTTATAATTATAATCTAATCAAATATATAAAACAGTATTAAAAATGCAGCAACAACGCGAAGAGATTTTAACTACGATGGGAATATATATATATATTTGGAATGGGCTGCGAATTGGTGTGGATTTTATTATTCAGTATAGATTATTAAAAATTTCGAATCTTCGCTACTTAAAAATTTTTTTAATTAATAAACTTCATTTTTTGCAGTAATAAATTCTTACATACAGCTGTATTAAATTATATCCGGAACGGCTTGTAGCTACTGCAATTTACTTGCTACGATACGAACTGTTAATTGTAACTTTAAAATATGCTGCTCATTCGATCACACCGGACATTGTTGTGTGGGATAATGGATACATTGTTAAATCTCACTTGACCTAAAAATTACCGTATGAAACAGAAATACGGAGAATGTGAGAAATTCAATTAAGGTATCCTGCTTGTCATTTTGCTGTATGGCTCTGAATTGCGAAACTCAAAATCAAGTACACCATTATATAATGCAAGTGATTATAATATCAGATTAGGTTATCATAATAATTAAATGAGAGAAAATGATTAATACCGAATGACCTTGTTTTAAAATGGGAAATCCAAATTAAGATTGCATATGCGTATAGTTGATTCATTTGCTATTTGAAGTAATAATATATAATCCAGTATCTCTCTTCGAATTCTGATACATTTAATAAATTCAATATAAAACTAAATTACGATAAATGTAGAAAAGTACGAAGCAATATTTATTTCTACCTTGACAAGTATTACTTTAAAGCAGTGATTCCCAAAGTGGTCTATATAGACCCCCAGGGGTCTAGGATGATCTTCAAGGGGTCCACGCCAGCGAAAAAATAATTTGCGGGTCCATGGGATGTAAGGGGGGGGGTCTATAATAGTGGATCTCATTAAACCAAATGAAGATTTTAATTTTAAAAGAAAATTAAGTCAAGTGGAAACTAGATTTTATCTATTTAATAGATTTACTTACTAATTATAATGAGGTTAATTTGCAGTTACAATGCGACAGCATATATTTTATTAAAACCAGGACCTTGTCAGCAATTTTGGCTTTAAAAAGACATACATATTATACATCACGAATTATGGAATATCATGAGAAAATTTTTCATTACTTTTCCTATTGAGAAGCAATTCCATTGTGGTTGCCAAACACCACAACAAAAAAGAAAGGGGGAAATAAGAGCTGGACACTAGTAACCGAGGAGTTTTAGGGTCAAACCTGATAAGATTGCCCCTAAGTTATTTTATGTATTAATTAAATTTTAATTTAATTAACATGTTTTTTAAGGTTTAAACACTGTACTTCACTACAGTTTCAAATTTAAATTGCTTTGTGTAAGTAGCTCTATAAGAGCTGTGAAAAAGACATTCAAGGTTGGTAAATTCGAAAAAATTCAATATTAGGTACGTAGGGGTTTACTCCAAACTGAAAAACATGGAAAGGGGTCTGAGACAAAAAGATTTGGGAACCTCTGCTTTAAAGCATTTCAAATTATTTCGGTCATTTTGAAACTTTGTATGCATATTTTGTAGTCACCTCTTCAACACATATTCAAGATTTTTTTTAACCAGCGCATATGTATTAGAATTATTATTTTATCTTTTCCGACTTTTTTGCTGCATCCTAACTGGCTAGGCTTACCCCGCCCTCTGTCCTGGTCATTTTATTCCATCTTTTTCTCTGTTATGGTGCTTCAAATTTTCATGTAATTTTTTTTTAAGCCAAGTTCCTCCCAAATTTTTAAAAGCTGTTTTCCTATTTTAACTGATTTTAATTAACACAATTAAAATTTCGATGCGATCTGAAATGTAAGGAAGGAAGATTAGAGCCCGATCGTTGGGAATGCTTCATGGCACATCGCCACAGTGATCGTTTAGGCTTAGAAAGGGGAACTGGATAATTCGAGTGCGATATCGGAGTGGATATAATTATGAAGAATATGTATGAATTTTTTTCTCTCTGATCTATCATTACCTGTTCATCTAACGCGGGGATGGCCAACCCAAATGACCTCGCGAGCCGCTTCGGTAAAACATTACGATCCCGCGGGCCGCATATAAAAGTACATATCCTTATATTAGATTTGGGCCCATTACAAACATTTATTGGAATGAAAATTTAAAACAGAGTGACGTATTATTTGTTTTCATTGTTTTTCATGTATACGAAAATAGATAATTTATGCAAAGGCCAAATAATGTTTAATTTATTTAATTAGTGAGATATTTGTTTCTCAACTCTTTCACTTAGTTTTTGCAAGTCGGTCTTAATGCGTGTATTTGTGTGTCTAATTGTTGCAGGTTTTCCTCCGATAAATTTGAGCGTGACTTATGTTTAATAAATTTCATTTACGAAAGAAAAAAAAGTTCGCAGTAACAGAAACAACATGATAAAATAGAAACAGTTATGAAAGTTATTCGTTAATAAAACTAAAAATAAAAATATTGTAAAAGAATAGTCATTTTTTGTAAAGTTCTAATGAATCTCGCTGGCCGCAAAATTATTCAAGGCGCGCCACATGCGGCCTCTAGGCCGTGGATTGGCTACCCCTGATCTAGCTCATCGATTTTTTTTAAAGCATGTGTGACAGAAATGAAATAGCTCTTGAAAATCATTAGATTTAGGATACTTTTCTAGAGATCTCTCTCATTCTAGGGATCTTTTCTTTTCTCATTAGAGAGATCTAGGGTACTTTTCTTTCATTTTTTTCTAAGTATCATAAGGATCTCTTAAGATGCAGTAATTGTTATACTATTTTAAAGTTGAGAAAAGGTATTTAAGTTCTATTTCCTTAAAATGTATTAGAATTATTGAAATAGCCCATTTAGTTAAAAAAAAAAAAAAAAGACTTGGTGGCGGGTTAGACGAAGGTTCGAAGTCTGCTCTGCCTTAGCATTGTATAGAATAATGGAACCAACCCAACAAGGGTTGGAGCTGTTCATGCGCAGCATGTGTGAAAGATGGAAAAGTGAGATAGAGATGATCAATTGTCTCTTTTGTCCAAACTGCGAAGTTGGTTGCTAATTGGTTGGTTAATGGTCATTATATAAACTATCGAACTGTGCTAAATTCAAGAACTTGGGCTTGAAGTATATATTTTTTCTTATTAAACAGGAAAGTTTCTTAGACATTCTTTTAATACTTTTATTTATGTAAGTAATTCGTGAGCTATATAAAGGGTAGAGACATTTTAAGCAGTGGCGTAACGGAGAACATTTGCCCCCTGCAAAGTCAGGTTTTGGGCCCCCACGTTGAATTTTACAAAGGGTAGGCACTTGCGTCAGTCAGGCTTTGGGCCCCATAGAATCCTGCCCCCCCGGATGTGGGGGTGTATGTTACGCCACTGATTTTAAGTTCGAAGAGTAAGCCCGCTTCTTAAAAACTTTTGTTCAGTGTTGAACAAATGGTTCTTGTGACGCCCACAACAACAGGTGCATATTTGTCGCGAGAGGGCGCTAGTGTGTGAAAAACAGTGTGTAAACAGTGTATGTGTAGAGTGAGAAGAGAGCGTATGGAGAACGCTCGAATAAAATTCTTTTAGCAGTCTCGCCATTTTGTGTGTGGTGTAATCTTTTAGAGATTTTAAATTAATGTGTAATGAATCGGTGCAAACTAAACATTGGTCCGTCAGAGCCTGAAATGGCCGGGACTGAAAACAAGGAATTGTAGTGTACTCAACGATCACGAATGAAAAGAAAGGAAGAGTCCTTTTAGTGGAGAGAAAATTATCACTTGGTGAGAGGTCAGTCTTCAATTTTCCTATATTTTGTGTTTTGAGAAAAATCATATGTGTTTCATAAGCGGTTAAAATAACTTTAATTTGTGATTGAGATAGTTAATTTGTGACTTATATGTGTTTCATTTGTGGTTGAGTTAACTATATTTTGTGTTTTGAGAAAAATATATGTGTTTCATAAGCGGTTAAAATAACTTTAATTTGTGATTGAGATAGTTATTTTGTGATTTATAGGTGTCTAATTTGTGTTTGAGATAATTATTGTGATTTATAAGTGTTAAATTGAGGTTGAGTTAACTTTAATTGTGTTTCGAGATAATTATTGTGATTATATGTGTCTCATGTGTGGTTAAGATAACTTTAATTTGAGGTTGAGTTAACTTTGATTTGTGGCTTAGATAATTAAATTGTGGTTTATTTGTTTTCATTGGTGATTGAGATAACTTTACTTTGTGAAAATGAGTATAGGTAAATTTAAAAGGATGAACTTAGGAGTATTGCGGATGAATTAAAATTAGTTGTTCCAGACAATGCTACGGTTCTAGATTTAAGAGAATTAATACAGGAGAGTGAGATTTATAAAAATGATAAGGAAACGTATCAGGCTATTGTTGATTGTGTGTTGGAGGAGATAAATGATAGGAGAAATGAAGACGAAAATAGAAGAAATGAAAACGAAAATAGACTAGAAATTGAAAAAATTAAACTGTCACAGTTAGAGAAGGAGTTAGAAATAGCGAAATTACATAATCAATCGGGCAAAAGTTTACCTTTACAAAATGAAAATCAATTAATTACAACCGAGTGTAATATTGAAAGTTTGATTAAAAGTATCAAAACCTTAACAATCCCGGTACCACTAAGAGCAGAGTCATTTAATTTATTTTTTCAATCTATAGAAAAGGCATTTAAAACTAAAAATGTTCCTGAAAAATTAAAACCCGAAATTCTTTTGAATATTTTAGGAGAAAAGGCAAATAACTTAATGATTTATCTTCGAGATGAAGATTTAAGTGACTATAATAAGTTGAAGGCAATTGTGTTAAAAGAATTTCAACCGACCCCCTATGAATGTTTAAATCAATTTAAAAGGCCCAAAAATTACCTAGCGAGAGTTATGTTCAATTCGCGTCTAGATTAAGTGCGAATTTTAATTACTATTGCCAATTACGGGAGGTCAATGATTTCAAGTCAGTTTGTGAGTTAGTAATCTCAGATAAGATAATAGAGACATTAGACCGAGAATTAAATACGCATATTAGCATTAAGCAGGGCGAAATGTGGTTTAAGCCACAAGATCTAGCTCGCGAGTGTGATATTTTTATATCATCCAAGGGAAAAATTAGAGAACAGAATTTATTTCCTAAGTTTAAACGTAATGAGACCTATAATCATCGTGGAGCAAAAAATATTTCAAGCGTAAATTTGTCTTCTGTTAAAAATGTTAAATGTTTTTGTTGCAAATCACGAGAATTCCACCCACTGTATTCATGCTCAAAATTTAAATCTCTCAGCGTCAGTGAAAGAGTGGATTTCGTAAAGGCTAATCATTTGTGTTTCAAGTGCTTTTCCCCCTAACTGTAGTGTGAAAACCTGCTGCGCGAAAAATTGTTTTTGTGGGAAACCGCACAATCGATTGATTCATTTTCTAAAGCGGGACAACCAAACAGTTCAAAGGTCAGTTCTCAACCCGCTCGCAGATGTGTTCGGGGGACCGGGAGGATCGAATTGCGTCGTTCCACCCCAAGGTGAAAATGAAGAAAACAAGTCGTTCGTAGCAACCAGCTTTTAAAGAATAAAACGCGAACCGTTTTACTGAGTAGCGTCCAGTGCTTCTTAAGGGACAAATATGGCCTTTTACATGAGGTAAGAGCGCTTTTGGACGTAGGGAGTCAGTCACACTTCATTACGAAAGACTGTGCAGATAGATTACAATTAAAAAATGAGAAAATTAATTTGCTAGTATCTTGTTTAAATGAGTCAACAATGACAATAAATGGAGGAGTTACGACCTCCATATTTAACGGTGATTTAAGTTTCAAAAAGGAGCTAAATTTATTAGTTGTAAGAAGGATAACCGATTTGACTCCGTCACAAATAATAAATGTGTCGCTAGATATGCCAAACGAAATTAAACTAGCCGATTATAAATTTAATATTCCTGGTAAAATTGATGTGTTGTTAGGCGCGGAAATATTTTACGAATTACTGAGACCAGGCCAAATTTATTGTGGAGATTCAAGACTACTTTTACAAAATACTGTTTTTGGATATGTAGTTAGCGGAAGTGTAGGAGATGAGGTGAGGGATAACAATATTCATTGCGGATTAATTAGAGATAGTGATTTAAATACAACATTAAGGTCTTTTTGGGAGTTAGAATCGATTGGTGTCAAAAACGAGAATTGTAGTGAGGAGGACGTTAGCTTTGAAATGTTTAAGCAGAGAGTACATTTTAAAAATGGTAGATATGAGGTAGAACTCCCGTGGAAAAGAGATAGTAATGAGTTAAGTGATAATTTTAGTTTAGCGAAAAGACGACTTGGAAGTCTTATGAGAAAATGCAAAGGGATAAGGTGTTGTATTCTGAGTATTGTAAGGTCTTAAAGAATTATTTGGATGAGGGAATAATTGAGAAGGTAACAAATCCCTTTATTCCAACGAATAACCCTGTGTTTTATCTTCCTCACCAAGTGATAATTAAAAACGAATCTCTCACAACGAAACTGCGACTAGTGTTTGACGCTAGTGCTCATGCAGAAAAACAACTTTCATTAAATGACTGCCTTTCCCATGGAGTCAATTTGAACCCTAATATTTTAGACCTATTGATCTCCTTCCGTTCGAACAAAATAGCTGTTTTAGCTGATGTGGAAAAAGCGTTTCTTCAAATTTCTTTGGCTCCAAAGGATAGAGATGTAGTACGGTTCCTTATAGATGACGGCGAAAATGGTGTGCAGGTGTACAGATTTAATCGAGTTCTTTTGGCGTGAACGCGTCTCCGTTTCTTTTGGCTGCAACGATTAAGACGCATATAGGAAGTACATGGAAAAAGTATCCTGATACTGTGCGGACACTTGATCATTGCTTTTATGTGGACGATCTCGTCACTGATGAAGATGATGCAAAATCAGCATTCGATTTGTCGAGCAAGGCGGCAAAAATCATGAGTGAAGCAGGAATGAACCTGCGGAAGTGGATTTCAAATGACTGTGAGTTAATGAAGCAATGGCAGTTGGAACATTTTGATCATTTAAATATGAACGATTTCGTGAACCATCCACATCGTGTTTTGGGGCTTTTATGGCATCCTCAAAAGACTATCTCAGTCTTCGTCTGACCAGTCTCTTAGACTTCCTTCAAAAAAGAAAGAACACTAAACGATTTTTGTTGATGGCTGCAGGCAGGATATTTGATCCCTTGGGATTTGCGTCCCCCTTCACCATAAGATTTAAAATTTTGTTCCAAGAAATATGGCAGAGAAAAACGGACTGGGACGAAGAGTTGCTGCCTGATATTAGAGAGAAGTTTGAACAATGGTGTTCGGAGGCGTCTTTCTTATGTGAACTTCAGATTCCTCGATATGCCCTGCAATGTGATAGTATTAAGGCATATGGAGCTGTTTCGTATGTTAGATTGAGAACCTTTGACAAAATCTCGGTACATCTTTTAGCTTCCAAAAGCCGTGTGGCTCCTCTAAAGGTATTAACCCTTCCACGTTTGGAGCTAATGGGAGCGTTGCTTGCTGCGAGGTTGGCGAAAGAAGTCTCACGTGTTCTCAATGAGAAAATATCTACAACCAACTACTTTTGACAGATTCGATTATAGCCTTGAGTTGGATTCAAGGTCCCAGCAACAGATGGAAGGTTTTCGTCGCCAACCGAGTGAAAGAGATACGATCTTTAACAGACAAAGATTCATGGCGTCATTGTCCTGGAAAGGACAATCCATCAGATCTTCTAACGAGAGGCATCAGTGCTGATTCACTGATAAACTGTGAAAAGTGGTGGAAAGGACCGAGTTTCCTACAAGAAGGAAATACTGTTCCTGTGAGCAACAATGTGCTACTTAGTGATGAAAGTGCCTATTTGGAGGAATTAAAACCTACTGAGAGAAAAACTTTGACTGTGATTTTAGACAACAACCTTTTGAACCATATCCTCTCTGTATCTAATAATTTTCAGAAAAATTTGTGTATTTTCAGTTATATTTACAGGTTCATCAATAATTGCAAAAGGCCCTCCAACAAACAAATTGGGCCACTAAGGATGTGTGAAATTCAACGAGCTGAAATTACCCTTGTGAAGCTGGTCCAGCAAATGGAATTCAACTCGGAAATAAAAAAGATTTGTCCTGTAAGGGTATGGTTAACCCTCAAAGTAAGATTAGAAATCTCTCACCATTCTTAGATTCCGAAAATGTGCTCCGAGTAGGAAGTAGACTGGCCCACAGTAAATTGTGTTTTGATAAAAAACACCAGATAATTCTTCCTAATAATCACAGATTAACAAATTTAATTCTTGAAGTGTATCATGGTAAAGATAATAAAATTCGAGTAGTGTTAGTGAAAACTAAAAATGGAATTTTTAAACGTCCAATAACTAAACTTTGTATTTTCCTTTTTCAAGTGAATAATGTATGTGAAAATTTCAAATTTGTGTATTTTTTCAATTCAATTTGTGTGTTTGAGTACTTTATCTTTTGTGTATTGAACGATATTACTTTTATTGAGTATTAGTGTTTTCTGTATTGAGTATTATTGTCTTTGTATTATGTGTATCATTGGTTTTGTGCATTATTGTGTTATGTGAAAGTTGTTGAATGTGTCATTCAACCCGGGGTGGATGTTCAGTGTTGAACAAATGGTTCTTGTGACGCCCACAACAACAGGTGCATATTTGTCGCGAGAGGGCGCTAGTGTGTGAAAAAACAGTGTGTAAACAGTGTATGTGTAGAGTGAGAGGAGAGCGTATGGAGAACGCTCGAATAAAATTCTTTTAGCAGTCTCGCCATTTTGTGTGTGGTGTAATCTTTTAGAGATTTTAAATTAATGTGTAATGAATCGGTGCAAATTAAACAACTTTCATAGATTAAAAAATATTTCACTTACACCGTTTAAAGTCTTATTAATGCTGGTTTAGATGAATTGAAAGCTCACAGTAAAACTTGAGTTGTAATTTAAAGCTTTATGAAATTTCCCTTTTTTCTTCAATAATCAATTACTTTCGATATTGTTTGAGAGTTGTTTTGAAATGTGTTACCTTGTCTGGCTGTAATATCCGAGATAACAATTCTGACTGACTTGGATAGCTTTACAGATTCCTTTTAATTTTAAATTTTTTCAGAAATTAGGAATTTAATATTTTAATTTTAATATTAAAAGGAATTAAGTTGTTAAATTAAATTAATCATATAAAAAATTGTAGGAAAATCTAAAAAGAGAACTAGACTAGTGCTAGGATATTGTTTTTGTCATATTAAAGGTACACTCAAAGAGTTGGACAAAATTGTTTGGTTTGAAAATAAGTAATGATAAGTTTCAAGTTGTTTAAAAAAATGGCAACAATTTTTCTATTTTTCATAAATCGGAGAATGAAGCAATTAGCGAATATCCTGTAATACATTTTTTAAAAAAATCTAACTGCTGAAACTTGAACTAGAGAGGTGTTCATTCATTTCCTCTTTTTCTGACGCATAATTTTAGAATTTGAAACTGAGAAAATTAGTTGCTAGTCTTAAGAGGAACGAACATTCGAGCTTACTCTTACATTATTACTCATATCGATTGTTTGTACGTGTATATTACTCATAAGCATTTCTTTCAAGTCATCGCTGAAAAAAACATAATAGAAACTTTCTGGGTTTCATCATTACTGTAGATACGTGAACGTAATTGCTATTACTGACATTATATATCAACACGAAGAAACTTGTTTCGTTTCGAAACCAATGCCCTCGGCGACTGCCGAGAACTTTCTCCGGTTAGCACATAAACTAGAGGCCCAAAAGCAAAGGTGTGGCATTACTTCATTTCCTTCCGTCAGTACTGTTGATTACGTTTATATCTTTTCTTAAAATATAGTACTGACTTCAACCTCTACTAAACTGATATCGGAAGAATCCGTTCAATATTATCTATGATGCATTTCGTTCTATCTGACTCTGTTGTCGGAGCTGTGGTTAATATTTATATTTGTGTGTATATTTTCTTGGGGAATTTTGCCGCTTTAACTGCTTTATTTAGATTTCGTTGTTCATAATCTCAAACATATTTTTTTCTTTAACTTTTTCATGTTAAAAATGTTAATTATTTTTTAATTTGTCGTTCAGGAAATTTTTTTTTTAAAAAACTTATTAAATATTTTTTTTTATTTTAAAGAGATAAATTAAACAACTTAAAATGTAGAAATTTTGTATGTGGGGGAGGGATGTAGTTTCTTCTTGGGTACAAATCTCAGTGAAGCATTTGAAAAATTTTAAGCCTTTGCTTCTCATAGACAAATATTTTTGAATGCATTACAGGTAGCGATATTGGTACTAACACATAAATGAAACACTTTGATAATCAAAGTAAGAATATGATGTATTTATTTATATAAATTCTACTTCAAGGTGTTTTTTTTTCAAATGTAGCTGAGAGTGGATCACCAGTTGCTTATAAATGCAGATTTTTTAAAATCCTTGTGAATTATATCTGCTATTTAACAAGTGTGAACGAATTCTCTTTCCCGATATTTTCAAAAAATACTTGTGTTATATACACTCATGTGCATAAATTAAGGAAAATGAAGTTCAGGCAAAGAAAGACAGAAGCAAAACAAATGTGACTTATTTGTAAAGTCTATTTATTAAACAAATGGTAAAGAGCAAAAAAGATGCTATATATTTGACATAATTAATAAAAATTGCGATTTTTACTCCCTGGAGCAAATTTCAAAAAAAGAACCTATTTACAAAAAACAGTATAACATGGTTAGTATGATGATTAATACGGAGTATGTCTCCCGGACGATGCAATACAGGCCTTACAACGCCTAGGCATGCTGAATATCAAATTATCAATCTGATCTTGGGGAATATTACACCACTCATCAAGCAATGGCCCTCCGAAGTTCCGGTAGACAGGTGAGAGGGGGTTGACGGGCTGCAATTCGTCGGCCAAGCATATCCAACACATGCTCTATTGGATTCAAGTCCGGTGAGTATGCTGGCCAATCCATACGGGTGATATCCTCCGATTGAAGACATTCGTCTACAATGTTTGCACGGTGAGGACGCGCGTTGTCATCCATAAACAGAAATTCAGCACCCATGGCGCCCCGAAACAAACGTACATGTTGTTCCAGAATGACATCCCGATAGATGTGGCCTGTCATCGTTACACTCTGAACATGCAGGTCAGTTCTGGAACCAAGAATAATTCCTCCCCGAACGAGCCATCCTGCACCACCATAACGATGTCGTTCAATGGTGTTCTCTTGGTGGTAACGGATACCTGGCACAGTGGCCGCGGTCCATATTGGTAACCGGAAATCTGTCGAGAGCACTCCGTTGGTGTGGTGTGTCGGCGAGTCAGAGTGTGTCGCATACTAAACGTTAATATTCAATCAATCAACCGGCGAGAATCAGACTGCATACTAAACGTGGACTCGCCGGAAAACATCACACAAGACCACTGTTGTGGTGTCCACAATGCATGCTCTCTACTCCAGGTTAATCGCAGGCGACAGTGAGTTGCGGTAAGTGGAAGACATCTGACAGGCCTACGAGCATATAAACCAATGTGCCCTAAGCGTCTGTACACGGTCTGCCTTGAAACTGTAGTACCGGTAGCTGAAGAGAGCTGACGAGACAGGTTTGATGCTGTGCTCCATCTGTTTTTTTTTTTTTGACAGTAACTGCCAAATATATACCGGTCCTCATTCGGCGTTGTAATTCGGGGGCGACCTGTGCTGTAACATCTACTCACATTACCATCATCTTGGAATCGTTGCCAGAGCCTGGAGATGACACTCTGGGCGATTCCAAGTTCCTCGGATACTTCCAGCTGGGTACATCCACATTCCAGTCGTCCAATAATTCTACCACGTAAAAAATTATCCAAATGCTTCCTGTGTGCCGTAACTATGTGGTTATTGCACTGAAAGGCTTTTAAAGCGCTTGTGAACAATTTTACTTCTTTGCCACCATTCCTTATGTACCCCTCTCTTACACTCTCGTCATTGTGACGTACTATCCGTGCCATCTGGTGGTTTCCTGTAATTTGCATATTCTTCTTCAAGATGTGTGTGATAATTCTACAGGTGAAATTTTTATTTTAGAGTTCAATTTCTGTGTGATTCTGAATTATCCTTAATTTATGGACATGAGTGTATATAAAGTGCCAAATTAGTATATAATTCCCTACAATGACTGATCTCTCATTGTAATTTTATTGTTTCTCAGACCATAAATTAAATATAAAAAAATGCTGCGTGAAACACCACGCAATAGAAGTGAAACTTCTTTGACGACGTTGGAACATTGATTATTTGCTCTAATATTCCAAACTGACAGCGTACATGTCTCAATCGCCTAATTTGCATGAAAAGTATTCGTGGCGAATTGAGTTTTTCTGATACCAAATCCAAAGTAGGAAGATATGCTGGAATTTCTGGGTATACAAAACTATTATATTTTGATAAATTTGGTATACTTTTCTTAAACTTTGTCGGCCATTGTAACATTCTTTAATGTCTTCTAAATTAATTTCCAGTAAAATATTTTTCTGCTCAGCAACAGGCGTTCTCAAATTATCTCTAAACCATAATCTATCCCAAATCGAACACCCGTGACCGAAAAGATTATCAACGAATAGCTTTTGAAAATCTTTGTGAGCATTTTTATGGGTGAGTGAATATTAACGGCGCACTGTTCAGCTACACGAGGGCTTTTGGAGACGGACCAAGTAATTTTGAACCATGGTCAAGTGACGCGGATGACACTTGAGCTGGCACCCCTTCTCCTAACTACCACGCCACACCAACGGGGGGACGTTTCAGCTCTCGACTGATTTAACGTGCATCGCTGCCCTACACGGCGGGTCTTAAGTGGCACTGTACTCGAACTCGTGACAAGGCAAGCCACGATCCGATACGTATACCACTCGGCTGCCGCGGCCACTAGAAACCTCTATCACTTTTTACCGAGGCGTATACAAGCATGTATTGCCGCTAGGGGCGGTTCCACCAACTACTGATTCGAACATTCAAGCTGTAATCGTGAGCCGTGGATGGGCCCTGATTTTTTTTATGATCTTGTTATCTGTGTACATATTTGATTACATTAAAAATCACTTCCTTCATCGTGCTTCTACTTTTTTGCAAAAGAAGGAATTTGATCCGCCCTGTATCTTTTCTCATTGTCTCTATCGACCAAGTCCTAAGAAAGCGCACAAGTTTTGCTTTCTCGGGCCGAGTAATTTTACACCGTAATGCTCACACTGCAATTGATACGACCGCTGATAATGTTCCCGGGTCTGGGAAAAAGGACTTTGTCACAGGATCGAGCCCAGTACCACTAATGACCCGCCGTGTAGGGCAGCGATGCACGTTAAATCTGTCGAGAGCTGAAACGTCCTCCCGTTGGCGTGGTGTGGTAGTTAGGAGAGGGGGTGCCAGCTCAGGTGTCGTCCACGTCACTTGACTATGGTTCAAAATTACGTGGTCCGTCGCCAAAAGCCCTCGTGTAGCTGAACAGTGCGACGTTAATATTCAATCAATCAATCAATCTGGGAAAAAGGACCCCTAATCGGAAGGTGGGCAAGTTGACCAGTCGGAGACGTGGGCAATTATCCAACTTTTTCAACCATATGAATCAAGTCAGTCCCCGCTCCCCTCCCCCTCCCCTTTTTTTCCCTCCTCTGGCTTTCTCCTTACCAAGGCGACGATTCGGGGGGATGGGGGAAGCCTACTTCCATTCGCTTTTTCACTGTGACGCAAAACTGGGCAATTTTCTCATTCACTCAAGCCCAAATAAGTTTCACTTCAAAAACACTCGATTAAATAGAATAAGGAGATATACAAATGTACACAATAACATTCCTTCTACAAAAGCAGAGGCAAAGGGCGTTAGCATATCGTTTTTCTTTTTCAGCCATTCCTTTTTTACTCGAGTCTTTCCGCTCGTGTCTGGATTTCAAATAACATTTTTTCCTTAGTAAGAAACCTTTGCTTTCATACAGTCTTAAATTATCACGAACGAAATATATCTCTGTGCATTTGAATATTATTGCCCGAAAGTTTTGACAATTTTCTATTTTTTTTCTTCTTTTTTTGCGAGTAAGCTGACACACAATTACGGATTCTCTTTTTAGATGAACTCCAACTCTCACTGCCCCTTTCTTAATGCATACATACAGTCGAGTTTAACAAAATGCAAGAAAAACACTCTTTTAAAAAGCGTTTAACTAAATTAATTCTTTTGTTAGAAAACATTTTTCATTAATGGCATATTTAAAAATATTAAATATATAAATAATAATTCATAAGTTGTTTCTTTGAAATTTCAAATAAGATATTTGTTAAATATCTAAGTTTAACAAATATTTGTTAATATTGCACATCAATTGTACATTTCTAGCATAATGTATTCCATTTTATTCGTGGAAATTCGCAAAATTCCTTTTCTTATAGCGAAGTGGTCTTCGAAATATTTCGGTACACGGAACCCTTAGAACTATGGGGTGTTTTCGGGGAACCTCTTCCCCTCACATATACACACTTTGAAGAATATATCTTAAAATAATATTTAAAGTAGATCAACCTGTTAAAACTACTTTATGTAACGACAATTTTTAAAAAAAATGTATTGTACACTGCTGGCCACCGTTAATGCAACACCAAGAAAGACAAGAGATAGCACAACAAAATTTATTTTGTAGATAACATGTTGACCAAGTATCAAATGATTAAATATATAGACTTCTGTGAAGTGTGGTTCCTGCCAGAATCAGTAGCCAGAGTAGCCGCCATTGTTGGAGATCACCGTTGCCACACGCCTCGGCATTGATTCAAAGAGACTTTAGATGTGTTCTTGGGGTACAGCAGACCAAGCAGCTTCTACACGTTGCCAAAGTTGATCTGGTGTGGCAGCTAGGGGTGTAATCTGGGTCAATCGTTGAGCAACCATGGACCATGTTTTTTATCGGTGAAAGATCTGGAGAGCGAGCCGGCCAGGGAAGCAATTCAATCTGGTGATTGACGAAGAATCTTTGGACAATGCGCTCCACGTGTGGTCGTGCATTATCCTGTTGAAATATGGCTGTGGCCAAGCCCTGAAGGTAAGGAAGGACAACTGGCTCCAACACCTCGGAGATGTAGCGATGGCTGTTTAAAGTACCGGCAATGCGTACTAGAGGGGTGCGAGAGTGATATCCAGTACCGTCCCATACCATATTCCGTTAAGTTTTTTAATATGTAAAGGGTGAGAACCACAATTTAGCATTACCGTTCAGGAGAAACGATGCAAAACACATTTTATACTGGAAAAAAAAATGGGTCAACTCGGATAGAAATGAGTAGTGCGATAAAATATGCTGCTCTCTATAGGATAGCTAAGGCTGAATATAATATAGATGCTGTAGAACTTTTTTTTTATCTGGGAAAAATACCCCAAATCTCTCCCTCTCTCTTGGTCCTATTCTTTAACGTTACACAAAGACAGATTTAAAGAGAAACGAGCTCAAGAGATAAGGTTATTCATTAGATCCCCATCCCTACGCGTTAGACTAATAAAGAGGTGGTAACTAACACTTGAAACATAAATACAAATCAGTGGTGTGTGTGAGAGAAGCACGTTCTGGTACATCCTCAACATTCAGAAATGAAATGCGCATTGACCACGAAATATTTCTAGTGAGGCAGTATCGTCTAATCGCTATCGGGGAATTTGGGACGAGGCAAGCATTAGCATTTGAATCATTGACTCAATTTTGTGTGAAAATTAGTGTTAGGAAAATTATTATTATTTTTTTTTTGCACGCTCGCATTCTTTCGTTTCCTGTCAAACACAACATACCTTTGCTTTATCGGGCTTCCCGCTTTACCAACATGGCTCAGTGGTCTTCTGAATTTTGCCTAACCTGAAAATACTCTTAAAAAGAACCAGAGAGGATATGCAGAATTCGATGGACCAGGTGCGCACCATCTCAAAAGAAGAGTTCCAACACCGGCCGAATAGTAGAGAAAGAAATGTGTGCAGCTGCTGAAGGGGATTTCTGGGAAAGATATTTGTTGGGTACACAAGTAAATCTCAAGAAAAAGGTCTCTCTCAGTAAGTGGACTGTAGTTTTTATTACTTGTTGCTCAGCTCGCTCAATTTGACTCCTTACTCGATGGAGTCAGAGGTTACACAGATTTGTTAGACACTCTGAGCGCTAGAGGGCGCTCTACATTTACATACGTACACTGAACATGCCGCCCGGCCTTGCAATGTTTTTCAACATGCAAGATTTACATAGAACATAATCATAAAGATAACACACAGAAATACAATACTTCAAAATACAAACAAAACAACATACAAATGAAGACAATGTATAAAGCAATTGATGAATCACACAGAATTTTTTTTTAAAAATAAAATACTATTCTACACACAAACATTACTATCTGAAGGGTTATATATATATGCTACTTCACACACACACTGTTTCAATTGGTAGAATGCACAGTTTCGAAATGGGTCTCTTAAATATACCTCTAGTGGTTTTGACTTCCACTACTCTTACTTTAGAATCCTTTCCTGGATAAATATTGTTGATTCTACCTAATGACCATTGACATGAAGGTAAATTATCCTCTTTTATTATAACCATATCTCCAATTTTAGCATTCTTTTTCTCGAAATGCCACTTATTTCTCTGCTGCAAACTATTTAAATAGTCTACACTCCACCTTTTCCAAATTAATTGAATTATTTTTGTAATTTTCTGCCAATTATCCAACCTATTTTCATTTAAATTAGTTAAATCAGGCTCAACAATTGATGTAATTGATCTACCTATCAAAAAATGAGAAGGAGTCAATACATTTAAATCATCTAAGTCAGAAGATAATGGGACAAGAGGACGAGAATTTAACATCCCCTCTATTTGGATAATCACGGTCAGAAACTCTTCATATGTTAATCTAATGTTACCTACTACTCTCTTTAAATAGAACTTAAAAGATTTAACGCCTGCCTCCCAGAGACCTCCAAAATTTGGGGCTCTAGGGGGAGGAATTTCGAATCTATTCCTTCAGAGGCCATATAACTTGCAAGTGCCTCATCAGGTTTACACACCAAATTAAACATTTTTCTTAGTTCTATATTTGCACCCACAAAATTTGTTGCATTATCAGAATACAACTTAGCACATTTACCTCTTCTAAATATAAAACGCTTAAGTGTAGCAATAAATGCATTAGAGGTTAAATCAGTCACAATATCTAAGTGCACAGCTTTAGAAACAAAACATATAAATATACAAACATAGATTTTGTTATATACACCTTTTCTCTGCCCTTTATACTTAATGTAAAAGGGGCCACAGAAGTCCACACCTGACACATTGAATGGATAATTTTTGATAACTCTATCCTTTGGCAAGTTAGCCATTATTTGATCAGTGCAAGTAGGATTGGCCTTACAACAAATTACACAATTATGACTAACTTTTCTACAAATATTACGACCAATCAATATCCAAAAATTTTGCCTGATCTGATACAACAAGGATTGTGGACCACTATGTAAAAACTTTTTATGAAAATACTCAACTATTAAATAAGTCAATTTATGTTTCGAAGGCAAAAGAATTGGAAATTTCTGGTTATAATTAATATCACTATTTCTCAATCGACCTCCAACTCTCAAAATCCCTTCACTATCAATAAATGGATTGAGTGTTTTTTTTTTTTTTTTTTTTTACTCGACTGTTGGAAGGTACCATGGCAGAATTTTGAATACCATTCATCTCTACTTTAAACTCTTCCTTTTGTACTAATTTCAATAAAAGCTGTTCAGCCTTTTTTAATTCTCCTAAATCTAGAGGCCCAATTCCTTTGCTTTCTTTGCTCTTACAATTATAAACAAATCTACAAATAAAACTTAAGACACGAATAATTTTAAAATAGTCATTACTAAGGTTAAGTAAATTATTTACAAAAGAGTTAGTAGCAGAATCAAGAAAAAAGTTAGAAAAGTCACTACAGTTTTTAAGTTCACCTGGATCCTTGATCACTGCAACAGGAATTTGTCGTTGTGGGTACTGGTTGCTCATCAGAAATTTAGGACCATTCCACCACAACTCACAGGTTTTAAGTTTTAGAGAATCCATTCCTCTGGAAACGAAGTCGGCAGGATTGTCCTCTGTTGCCACATAACGCCATTGCTCACTGGAAGTCATCTCCTGGATTGTAGCAATCCTGTTAGCCACAAAGGTTTTTAGTTGATATGACTCCTTCCTTATCCATGACAAAACTATCATGGAGTCACTCCAAAGAAAAGTATTAGTCACATTTAATTTTAAAGCTTGCTTGACACGATGCACTAATTTTGCTAACAGCACAGCGGCACATAGCTCAAGTCTGGGAATCGTTGTTTGTTTGGTAGGCGCAACTCGCGATTTACTGGCAATAAGATGCACAAGCATCTTTCCATCTGAGGTTATGGATTTGCAGTAGACGACAGCTCCATATGCTGACTGGGACGCGTCGGAGAATCCATGCAGCTCGATCACTTCCGGTTGCTCTACCACAATGCATCGATTGATGTTGATGTCATTTACTACCTGAAGTGATTCGACAAATTGTCGCCATTCTCTATTGATTGTATCTGGAAGCAAATCTGTCCAATCATTCCTTAGCATCCATAATTTTTGAAGGAAGATTTTCGCCTTCGCCACCACAGGACCTAAAAGACCTAGAGGATCATATATCCTGGCGATGGTTGACAAAACATCCCGTTTGGCATTTAATTCGTGCAAGTCTATTTTTACTCTGAAGGAGAAGCAATCATGCTTGGGGTTCCAATAAACACCCAACACTTTTATCTCTGATGAATCTGAAAAATCATAATTTTCGGAAACCTCAATCAATTCCGTATTATTTCCGCACCACTTATGCAAAACCATACTTCCTTTAGCGAAGATATTGATCAGTTGATTTTTCAGTTCTTTTGCTTCTAATAAGGTCTCTGCTCTGGTAAGTACATCATCAATGTGCATGTCACTCATCACAACTGAAGAACCTAATGGAAAATTCCCTGCTTCATCTAGGGCTAATTGTTTTAGCGTACGTGTCGCTAAAAATGGTGCACTCGTTGTTACATAGGTCACAGTTGACAACTCAAACGTTTTTATTGGTTCGTCCATGTTCTCTCTCCACAGAATGCGCTGAAGTTTACGCTGATCTGGATTAATCCAAATCATTCGATACATTTTTTGCACATCCGCAATGAATGCAAATATGTGCTTTCTAAAGCGAACCATTATTGAAAAAAAGGTCATTTTGAGCAACTCCCCATTGTATTGTAGAGAGTTTAAAGAATAACCGTTTGTAGTTGCACTCGACGCATTAAAAACTACTCTCAATTTACTTGTTTTTTTATCAGAGCGATAAACACCAAGATGTGGTATGAAATACATTCCACACTCCTCTCTCTCGTCTACCTCTTGCATA
Source organism: Trichonephila clavipes (assembly GCA_019973935.1). NCBI lineage: Eukaryota > Metazoa > Arthropoda > Arachnida > Araneae > Nephilidae > Trichonephila > Trichonephila clavipes. The sequence goes on from BMAU01017700.1 coordinate 548,017, forward strand.
TGGCCTAGCTCTTTATACTCTTTTAAAAATCTCTATATAATTTTAAATAGTTAGGCTCATGCTTTAATCTATTCCATAAAGAATTTAATTTTTAAGGGCAATATCTTTTGACTGGCCTAAACAATTTGGATCCTTTTTAAATGGCATAGATACTATGTATCTTCCCGTACTATCTCTAGCATGATTTTTTTTTTAAAATGCTCCTCACAAATTATAGTTTCCTTATTTTTTATTGTCTCAGGTTCAACATTTTCGATTTCCCAAAATCTCATTGTCTTTTCTAAATCGACATTATCTTTGATTAACCCACAGTGAGGTTTATTTTCACTAGAAACTGGAATACTCCCACTCGCAATATAGCCGAAGACTGTATTCTGAAAAATTAATTTTGTATTTAAAAGATTTGTTTGTCCTGGTAAAAGAATTTCATAAAAGATTTCTGCTCCCAACAATAAATCAATATTTCCCGGAATGTTGAAATTTTCATCCGCTAATTTCTCTCTACTGAAATTACCCAAACTAACGTTAAATGGTTGAGAAGGAATCATATCCGTAATTCGCGGCACTACAAAAAAGTCTGCATTAGTTTCATAACTATTTCCTCTATTTGCAATTGTTGCATTAACGCGCGATTTAATCGTTAACTCTGAATTATTTAATCCTGAAACTAAAATGTTTATTTTCTCTCTTTTTAAATTGAGTCTATTCATACACTGTTGCGAAATAAAATTGCTTGTTGAACCACCGTCCAACAGTGCTCTGACTTCCTGCATTTTCCCAAAGGAATCTCTAATGAAACAAATCGCGGTTGCAAGTAAAACGGATTTCGATTTTACGTAACTCGTTGCAGTAAACAGATCTCCTAAACCCTGAGAAGACACCTCTTTCGAAATCTCCCCTATGTAATTTATGGGTTTGAACACAGACGCCTTCGCTGAAAGTTGACCCATCGAGGATTCCTCTGTCTCCGGCTCGACGGACCAGAATGTTGGGTACACAAGTAAAACTCTAGAAAAAGGTCTCTCTCAGTAAGTGGATTGTAGTTTTTATTACTTGTTGCTCAGCTCGCTCGTTTCGACTCCTTACTCGATGGAGTCAGAGGTTACACAGATTTGTTAGACACTCTGAGCGCTAGAGTGCGCTCTACATTTACATAGTACACTGAACAATATTTGTGAAAGATCGTTATATTTGAATATACCAATATTTTTTTATGAATACCATGGATGGTATCCTTATGTGTCCGGCGCGCCGGACCAACCCCCATTTAACAAATTATACAACTGTTCACACTCACTAGCTGCATGGCCCGGCGGTGCACGGGCTTTCTCTACTTTAAAAATTTTCGCTTTCCTTCACAAAATCAACACTTCCAATACTCTTTTTCAAAATGACTTCCAACCCCCCTCCTCCGCTTAGCCTGGCGTTGCTCTGGCTTTTACCGAGTGTATAACTTAAAATTCCCTGTTTCGAAATTTTTTCGCTTCTTTTCTTTGTCAGACAGGTTTATTTCCCACCAGCGTTGCTCGAACATTTTTAAATGTCATGGAAATTCCCCTTCCCCTCTCGCTATCAGAGCTCTCTAGTAAGTGAATAGTGGGACTTTAATATTCACTCACTCACTTTGCAACTTTTTAGGCCCCGGAAAAGAAAATGTACCTTTTTAAAAATAGTTGTATGTTGAAAAAGTAGAAATTTTTATAATTACAAAATTTCACAACTATATATTAAATGTTGAATTAAAATTGTGAGCATTTTTTGAAATTTTCGATACGCGGAAGAAAAGTTTCATACAATTATTTTTATAAATAAAGAAATTATAAAAACTTTGAATTTGATAAGTAGTTATTAAATATTTAAAATTTGAGTATTTTTTAAAAATTCGTAAAAGAAGTTTTCGGCAATTTATTTTTTAAATCACTAACTCTAAAGAATCAAAGTATGAGTTTTTTAAAAATCACTTTCATATAAACGCATCGATATTGATTCATTTTAGAAAAAATCGTAAAATATGTAAAGTATCGTTGTTTTGTAAAAAAAAAGAAAAAAAACATACTGCATATTGTGACGAAGTAAATTATCATTTTAATTCATGCAGTTATTTTTATAAATGAAGGAGTTATAAAAAATTTGTATTTGATAAGTAGTTATTAAATATTTAAAATTTGAGTATTTTTTTAAAATTTACAAAAAAAGTTTTCGAAAAGGTATGTTATAACAAAACTAACATATACTGAAGAAAACTATCTGTTGTCTTGCACTCTTTAAAACATTTATCTGTAATGTGTAATGAATTGAATACTGCTATAAAAATCAATTAACGTAAGTTATGACAGCAGCGAAATTTCCCTTTCAAAAACTGGGAAAAGAGTGACTCTCTATCGCGCATGCGCAAAACTTTCACCCGTATCCTCAGAGTTAAAGCGAATAACCTTGACACAAAACTGAGCTTTTTTCATGAAATATTTAAAAGAATTTTTTAAGAGCATGATTTGTAAGTTAATTCTTTCAAACTTAACACGTCGATTGCAAACAACGGTAATTTTTAAACAAAAGATGAAACAAAAATAATGCTAAAATATTTCTCGCAAAAAGGGAAAAAAACGAAAAACGTAATTTTTTTTTAAAAAACCCGTAATTTTTAAGCAATTTTTTTCAATTTTTGTGCAGGTTACGTATAATATTGTTCTACACGCGGAAAAAAAGTTTCGTGAGATTATTTTTATAAATAAAGAAGTTATTAAATAACATTTTGAGTATTTTTTGAAAAATCGTCAAAAAAAAAAAGTTTTTGACATTGTTTTGTCTCAACACAATAAACAACACTAGTAGTGGACTGTGATCTCTTTTAATTTCTCTACTCCGTACACTACCTCTCGGAGTGAGTGTTACACATACACTGACGTTTTATTTTACAAGCAGCTAGAGGGCGCTGTTCATTAACAGAACTAACATACCGCCCCACATTGCACTGGTTTAACCATGCAATCATTGTTACTAAATTAACATTCATATTTGTTACATCTAGAACACTTTACACATTCAACACTTGACAATTCTCAAGAAATACAATTACATAAATCATTATATAAATGCAAGATTTCACAAATAACAATATTTTTTTGTTATACAAATACAAAATCACTTTACTAACAATGAGTAAATTTACACACCACCAATGGTACACTATATGAAAAATTCAAATTATATTTAAGGATCTTCCATTGGTAAAACACAAATTTTTGATATGGCTCTTTTACATGTACTATACTGAGTTTTAATTTTAACAACACGAACTTTTTTATCTTCGCCATAATACAATTCTACGATTCTACCTAATGCCCATTTATATGTTGGTAAATTTTCTTCAATTATTAAAACCAAGTCTCCAATTTTAACGTTTTTTTTTCAAACATCCATTTTCCTTCTGTTGTAATTGATTCAAGTAATTACGACTCCAAATTTCCACATTAATTGAACTATCTTAGTTATTTTTTGCCACCTTTTGAGATTACTCTCTTTACTTTTTTGTCAAATTAGGCTCTTCTAGCGAATTTAAAGACCTATATTAATTAAAAATGAGCTGGTGTAAGCACTTGGAAATCATCATCATTGTTTGATAGGGGGCAAAGCGGTCGAGAATTTAAAATTCCCTCAATTTGTACAGTGACCGTAAGTAGTTCCTCGTACGTGTTAAATTAATTCCATTCACAACTCTTTTTAAGTGATATTTACATGACTTTATGGCCGCTTCCCAAAGACCTCCAAAATTGGGCGACCTCGCGGGAATAAATTTCCACTCTATTCCTTCTGCTGCTAAGTAATTAGCTAATTTTTCGTCTGGTTTTCTGACTATTTCAAGGAGTTTTTTAATTTCATTGCTAGCTCCGACGAAATTTTTACCATTGTTCGAAAACAGTTTTGCACATTTGCCTCTTCGAGCCATGAACCTATTCAACGCGGCAATGAATGCTTGGGATGTTAAATCTGATACTAACTCAATATGTACCGCTTTAAACACAAAACACACAAAAATACAAATATACACTTTAAACAAATTTCCTTTACGTTGTCCTTTATTTTTAATGAAAAAAGGACCAGAGAAATCTACTCCTGAACAATTAAATGGATAATCAGTAATAAGTCTCTCTTTTGGCAAATTACCCATAATTTGAGTTGACACAATTGGTTTCGCTTTAAAACATACAATACATTTATATACAATTTTTCTGCACATTGACCTACCATTCAACGGCCAAAATTTTTCCCGAATATGATTAAGTAAAGATACAGTTCCCACATGTAAATATTTCTTATGAAAATATTCTATTATTAAAGTTCATTTTACCAAAAAAATAATAAATTATCTGGTGCTTTTTATTAAAACTTAACTCTAAATTACACAATCGTCCTCCTACTCTTAAGACACCGTTGTCATCTAAAAAGGGATTCAATGTCTTTAACTTACTGTTTGGTAGCACACTCCCCTTACTTTTAAGATGGTTAATATCACTGGAAAATTCTTGCTCTTGCACTTTTTTTACCAGAAATGTTTCAGCTTTCTCAAATTCTTTTGTTGTGAGTTGACCAGCCACTCTATTTATATCTTTTAAACTTTCCACGAACCCGGAAATAAAACTTACTACACGTAAAATAGTTATATAATTATTGCTTAGATTAAGAAGGTCGTTTAAAAAATCATTAACATGAATATTAAGCACCGATTGAAAGTTTTCAATTTGTTCATTAACACAGTTTTTCAGTTATGAATTATATTCTTCTAGTTTCTCTCTACAGTTTATAGTTCGATTGGGATAGTCATCACCTGAAAGAAATGTTGGTCCATTAAACCATAAATTTTGTTGCAAAAGTTTATCAGGATCAACTCCTCGGGAGACTAAGTCTGCGGGATTTTGATCAGATGGTACGTGTCTCCATAACTGATTAGGATAGAGTTCTTGTATCTTGGCAACCCTATTTTGAACAAAGGTCTTTAAGTCCATCGGTTCCTTTCGAAGCCACGCCAAGACGATCATCGAATCCGACCAAAGATATAATTCAGCAGTTTCTAGTTGTAAAGCAGCTACAACTCTTTTCACAAGTTTTGCCAATAGCATTGCAGTACACAATTCAAGTCTGGGAATTGTCAGGCTTTTAATAGGCGCTACTCTCGATTTGCTTGTGATTAACCGAACTAAAGTTTCACTCTTCAAATTTTTAGATTTGCAGTAAACTGCTGCACCGTAGCACCGCTCTGAGGCATCAGCAAAGCCATGGATCTCAATAACTTCTGGAAAAGCAACAAGAATACGCCTTGGTATCTCTATATTGTTGATATTCTCTATGGATACTAGGAATTGTTGCCATTTTCGATATTCTTCTGCTGGCAGAAGGTCATTCCATTCCAATTTGCTTCTCCACAAACGCTGGAGGAAAATCTTTGCTTTGGAAATTACTGGTGCCATCAGTCCAACAGGATCAAAGATCTTGGCAATAGTAGACAAGACGTCTCTTTTAGTATAAGAACTGTCCAAACTGACTTTCACTTTAATCAAAAAGCAATCTAGGTTCGGCTTCCACGACACTCCTAACGTTTTCGTTTCTGTTAAAGTTGCAAAATTGTAATTCTGTTCGGGATCTGGTGACAATTTCTCGTGATTGGCGCAAAGTTTATGCAACTCCATTCCAGCACTTTTCAAAATTCCTTTTAATTGTTGTCTGAGAACAATTGCATCCTCTCTAACGTTGCGGCACCACAAAGGACATCGTCCATATATAAGTTGTTCCGTAAAACGGAAGCTGCTATAGAGAAGTTAGCCTCTTCATCCATCGACAATTAGTTTAAAGTTCTCTGTGCTAAGTAGGGAGCTCTTACAGTGCCATAGGTAACAGTTGAAAGTTCGTAAATTTTGGGTGATTCATGTTCACTTTCACACCAAACGATTATCTGCAGATTACGCTGTTTAGGGTTAATTAATATAGTTCGATACATCATTTTAATGTCTGCTGTAAATGCATACGTGTAAGTTCTGAACCTGAGCATTTGCGCATATAAGTCCTCTTGTATCACTCCTCCATTGTATTGAATGTCATTTAAAGATATTCCATTATCAGTTAACGAAGAGCAGTTAAAGACAACTCTAAGTTTTGTTGTGGACTTTTCTGGGCGATAAATTCCATGATGGGTAGCGTAACATGTGATTTCGGGTTCAGTTTCGTTAGTCACTTCTTTCATGTGACCCAGTCTTTCATAATCTCTTAAAAATTCACGATATAAATTAAGTAATTCTCATCTCTAGCTAAGCGATTCCACAGCGATCCAAGTCGTTTGAGGGCTTGGATCGTATTACGAATTGGATTCGAATTACTCTAATTACAGGGTTCCTTTTTTAAGGGCATAGATACTACATATTTACCTTCTTTAGTTCTAAAATGAGTATTCGCGTAATGTTCCTCACAAATTAGCCTTTCTTTATTTTTAACTATTGGTTCCTCTACCTCCTCTACTTTCCAAAATTGTTCTAAATTTTTATTCAAGTCCTCATCACGAATCAAACCGCAGTGAACCTTAGTTTCATTTATTGAATCTAAATTACCCGTTACTATATAACCAAATATGCTGTTGACTAACAGTAATTACGAATCTTTTATTTTAATTCTTTCCGGTTTCAATAACTCATAAAATAAATTTGCACCTAATAATAAATCAATTTTGCCGGGAACATTAAAATTAGAATCCTGTAATTCCACAAAATTAGAAAAATCAGAATTTATCTCTAACGTTTTCTGCGGAATAAAATCAGTGATTTTTTTAACTACGAGCATATCCGACTCCCTTTCGAAAGATTTATTTTGATTAGAAATCGACACTTTAACACACCCATTGACAACCATAGAGGCATTTAAACACGAGATTAATGTATTTATTCTTTCGGTCTTAAGTTGCAATTTATTCGCGCATTCATTTGAAATTAGACATGTGTGTGTGTGTGTGTTTCACTTCCCGAGTCTAACAAGGCCCTAAATGTCTGCCATTCTGAATATTTATCTTTCACAAGAATTAAAGCAGTACTCAAAAAGCATTTGTTTTTAAAACATGCCGTTGCCACGATTTGTGTTTTGTCTACTTTCGGAACGAAAGATTCAGCATTTACACTCAAGGCGAATTGTGATTCATCCCGGTTAACCTCTGTCGTCGTCTCCAGGGGGAAGAAAGAATTATTTTTCATTTCTCTGGGATAATGTAATAATTTATTATGCGGTTTAGAGCAGAAACAATTTTTTGATCGACATCTTCTAACGCTGCATTGAAAAACATTTAAAACAAAGTCTATTATTTTTAACAAATTCTACTCTTTCGTTTACCGAAAACATTTTAAATTGTGGACAAAATTGTAAAGCATGAACTTCATTATTTTTACACAATACACATTTATCATTTTTTAACTCAGATAAAAATACATTCGATGCATCTCTCGCGGTATTTTAGCATTAAATTTGTTTTGTTTATTATAACTAAAACGTTTGGCATTTTCACAAAAGGGCTTAGAAAATATCTCATTCTTAATTTTGCCTTTCGATGACAAATATATCGCACTCACGCCCTAACTCATGTGGTTTAAAATATTTCTCTCCCTGTTTTATGCTCATGTGAAACATTAATTCTCTTTCGAGCGTGCTCATTATTTTATCCGATACAATTAACTCACACAATGATATAAAATCATTCACATTGCGCAGCTGACAATAATACTCAAATGTCGCGCATAATCGTGATGCAAATTGTACATAACTATCTGAACTTATTTTTTGCGCTTTCTGAAATCTGTTATAGCATTCTTGCGGTGAGGGGGAAAATTCTTTTAATACTACATCTTTAAGCTTACTATAATTTAATTCATCTTCGGAAACATGAACTAGTAAATTATTAACTCTTTCACCTAGAATATTTAAAAGAATTTCGCCTTTAAATTGTTCGGGAACCTCTTTTATTTTGAATGCTTTTTCAAGCGACTGGAAAAATAAATTATATGACTCCACTCTTGAAGGTACGGGTATTGGTAAAGTTTTCACTGACTTTAACAAAGTCTCAACATTAATATTGGCGGCAGTTTCAAGAACACTCTGATTTCGAATATCGGAATTTTGAGGTAAATTCTTCTGGATATTTGCAAGCTCTAATTGTTTTTGCAATTGCGCTAATTTAATTCGTTCAAATTCTAATTTAGTTTCACTATCCAATCTCTTATTTTTAATTTCCGCCAAAGCATAATCGATTGCAGATTGAACTAACTCTTTATCCTTTTTGTAAACGTCACTATTTACAATTAAGCTTTTTAAGTCAGCGATTTTGGCTCCTTCTGGTACAGTTAAATTTAACTCTTCCGCAACGATTTTTAACTCTTCTTTCCTTAATTTATTTAAAGACATATTTATGAATTAAGGCCACTAATAGAAGGATCAATTAATTGCACCTACCTCCTCAGATCGCTGTTTCACGCCGCTCGCTAGAGTTTCGGTTTCGCAATCGGTCTCTATTCACACTTTGGCCATCACTTTTTTTCTCTGTGAATTTTGATAATCCAACGGTTTCACAAATACACATATCCATTAGATCGCTTAACTTTGGCTCGTACTGACCATGTTTTGTCTCAACACAATAAACAACACTAGTAGTGGACTGTGATCTCTTTTAATTTCTCTACTCCGTACACTACCTCTCGGAGTTATTGTTACACACACACTGACGTTTATTTTACAAGCAGCTAGAGGGCGCTGTTCATTAACAGAACTAACAGACATTTTATTTTTTAAATGACTGAGAGATTCTAAAAGAGAAAAGCATGAACTTTTTTAGTGTAAAATATTTCATTAACGCAAAAGAAAGTACAAGCGGAACGATATAGAAATCATTTTCATAAAAACGTATAAATTTTTACTCATTTTAGAAAAAATCGTTAAAAATAGAAAATGTCATTATTTTGTAAAATAAATTTTACCGTATTGTGGCGAAGTAAATGATCTTTCCGATTCTGTAATTATTTTTTGTGTGAGTCACATAAAAAAAAATTAGACCGTGTTTTAAAAACGTCTGGAGAAAAAAAATAAAAGGTCGAAAATTTGGAACTTCGCCGCCTTGCGAGAAAAAATAGCAATAATTATGCGTTTTAAGGTTTTTAATTAATATCTTTTTAACTAATTGCACTATCGGAATATAAATGGTCAAAACGGATTTCTTGGATCATTCTCGAAATTTTGGTACCTTCGGCGAGTTTCTGCGTCGTGCGGTTCGTACGCCGCATGCGTTTGTTTACCTACGAATTTTAATAGTGTAGATTACTCAAACTGTAACTGAATAATTTACATGTATTATTGTAGTCCTATTTATTTGTTCTTTTTTTCAAAAAACTCGTTCTTGGCTCTGCTCTTCAGTTAAATTCATATGTGAAACTGCGTCGTCCTACACTCCGTTCATAAAGTTTTCAGATTTTAATAAACCTACAGCTTTAGTAGCTTCCTGAAAAGGTGAGTATTTAGTTCCGTTAATTGTGTTAATAAGTCTCCGTATAATACAACTCCTTTCTTCTCACGTAACGATTCCAGTCCAGGCAATCGTTGCGATATTTTTTCCTAGAATTTGCAATAATGTACTATCATGACCATATTGGCTACATTATATGAAACGAAACAGATGGTTCCCGATTCAGCGCATACGACACATTCTAAATCAAGGTTGCCAACTTGGCGAGTTATCTTGAACGCTGGCATTGTTGTGATAGTACGTAATAAATTTATTACAGCATCACAATTTTTTTTTATAAATAAAGAGAAATGTTGGCTTTTTTTCACACACTACTTATATTGTGTTTTTTCTCTTGAAGTAAAAACTGTCACAATTTAGCGGGACAGAAGTGTGCCTTTGATACTCACAGAAAATCAGTTCTGGTTTTGTGGAATATGGAGCAACAAAGGCTATATATATTATCCCTCACACAGAAAATCATTTTCTGAATAAACGAAAAGCTTGCTACTAACTTATAAACAATACTTCGGTTTGATATTCAATAATTCTCTCTGTTTTAATTTAAAATGATGGAAAGGAATAGTAAAAAATCTACAGGATTTGGATTAATGAAGTTTTTACAGATGTATTGTTAAATGCTAAATCGTAAAAAGGAAAAACTACCGCTATAGATATAAAATTGAGTAATAAAAATACCGAGCATATTACCCTCTAATTTGAAGGGAGGTGAGCAGAATGGGAATTTATATCTCTACAGAAAAATGGCGTGGAAAGAGGACAGTAAGCAACGATGCGATTCCTTTTTTAAAAAAAATATTTTCTATATTTACATAGTTTTATTTATTTTTACCACAATTTTGATTAATTCTGGTGTCTTGACCTTATAGACTTATAACATTTCCACTGCCGTGAATTAAAATACGAATATTCTGCAAGTCATTTTCTAAGGAACTCTTTTCTTATATTGTTTGCTGATCTGTCTTGTCGGGTACGTAGAACTTGTTTAAAAGCATTGAAGTAGGCGTACACCCCAAATGCGTTGCGTCAAAGAAATTGAAAGCAAAATACTTGGTTTTGTGGAGTCTTTATTGCGGAAAAGAATCATTAACTATATTGAACAGAATAATGCGTATTAATTGGTATTTTTTTGAAAATTTAGCTTATGTGTGTATGTTTTGTCTATATATTATTTGCAATCCTTTGTTGCGCCTAAATTCATTTTTTTTGTACATGTCAGTAATGCGTAGTTTTTATAAACCTTGATATTCAGGTACAAAAAAAAACTTATTTTTGTTTATCTAGCATTAATCTGCCATGTTCTCATTTCTTATTCTAATTACAGTTAAAATGCTTGATCTGCGGTTCACAAATTTTTAGAACATGTAATATAAGTACGAAGACCTATTTCATGTACTACGCGTTTTGTGAATATTCTAAAGCATTAATTATATATTTTTTTCTTCGTGCCAAGCAAATGAAAAAATATGCATGCAAGAACTGTTTTTCGGTACATTTGGTGCCACGTTCACTGTGTTTGACTTACTTTTCTTCAAAAGAAACTTTAAATATGAAACATAATTGCTATAACTATTTATATAATATTTTCTGGAGAGAACTGTATTTAAAACTTTGGTGAACTCGATAATTTTTTCAGTATTCATAATAGCATCGTAAAACATTACGATTATGTGGCGATTAAGATCAGCAATTGTAGGTTCCTCGTTGTAGATGTTGACTCGAACAATTGAAATCTGTAGATCTTTTTCATCTTCAAAGACTTGAATACTACAACATTACGATTATCCACGATATGTCTGGTTTGCTCCGTGGTTTCTTCAAGAAAGTCCAGTTGAGCAGCAGTTCCCAAGTTCAGTTTTGTTTGGTAATGAAGCGTCCCTTTTACGTGAAGGGGCTGTTTAGTATTCATTGTGCATACACATGAGCCGTATGTAATTCTCAATTAAATTGATCATATGCCACACAACACCACTTCTTTGTTAATGTGTGGTTTTAGTATCATTGCTAACAATTTAGTTGGCCGTTATATCACCACATCGATTGAATTCGCACACAAGTATCCCATCTTTCTTCAGGGGGTTTTCCTGAATTGTGTAACGATGGTACCACATACATTCGTCTTGATTTCAAGATCGGCTCCATCTCATTACTCGATTTCTGAATGTGACATTTTTGACCGGTCGTTTGGATGAGGTGGCCTGCTGCTTGTTGGTCCCCAAATCACCTGAGTTTAAATAATTTTAGAGGGAGGTAGCAAGTGCCTTGGAAGTCGTCGTTTACGAAACAAATTCTCATATGAACTGAATCGCCATTTATGTGGACGCATGTAATAAAGATGGGTGCAGTTTTGAAAATCTCTAATTAGTGTAATTACTTTTGGAAGTAATAAAGGGGTTTTTCCCCTGCTGTGTGTATTGTGTCGGTACTGTGTCTTTGTCTCAATAATTTGAGGGTAACATTTCCAAACATGTTTTCCTTTATAGTTGTTTCATAACAATGTTCTCTACATCCACTCCAAATTTGTATGGGACCGTGTTGTTGGGAAATGTTGTTCTGGCACCGTGTGTTTGTATGGTTTTGATTTATCTTAAATTCATTATGCTACTGTACATATATCAGTATTTGCAATATAAATAATGGTCAATGAACAATAAGTGGGTAAAAAAAACTTTTATAGAGTAACATTAAAAAAAGTGTAACAAAAATCAATAATGTTCGCGGTAAAAGATTTAATGTTTGGTTAGCTGACATATCTCTCTGTCCATTATGTTTTTACCGTTACTTTAATTATTAAATTTTTGTTTTAAAAAAAACCAAACAACTTGTCTACTGGCTTCTGATTATATGAGAGCAATTATGAATTAAGAACTTCTTTTGTACTTTAAATTTTAAATTCTAAAGCATACAGCGACCATATTAGAGAGTTCTTACTTTTATTACTTATTTACTTTCTTACTAGTTTTTCATTTCCATTTTTGCATTCTCTTTTTAAAGTCATGCAGATGTTTTGTACGAGTTGAATTTTCCAAACACCAATATTCACAAGGATATAGTTGCATTAAAAGGCGAATGAATTTGTAATTTTTTGAAATTCTTAATGTACTTTTATGTATTTATTTGTACTAGTATGATTATTATAACATTAAGTACACAATGTTTTTCATTTTTGCTGATATTTTGCTATTTCTTATATTTATAATCTCAATTCTTTTTTAAAGATGTGATTTTTTTTATTTGTGAAATAAAATATTAAATATCAAATATAATATCTATAATTTTGAGCAATTTTTTTAAATCCGTAATCCTTCTTTGTTTTCTAGATATCATAAGCAACAAAGTTATTCAAAGTTAATCAAAATATAATTGTATTTTTATTCATAAGATTTTTTTTATTGAAAACAAATAATTAAGTCATTAACAAACAGTATATTATCCATTAAGTTCGATTTCGCTTCAATATCTTTTGGGTAATTTAATGATTCTACTTTTATGTTTAAGTTTATATCTCTTAGTCAATATAAATATAATAAAAGGAACAATTAAGAGGAGTTGGAAACCTCTCTCTATATATATACTGACAATGTTATATTGCCTGTTTTCGATGTACCTTTTCTCAAAATCTGTGATATGTACATGCTTGAAATTTTTCATACAATTAAAGTACACCTTTCTCATTATACTGAAATGAGCTTTTAGCTAATTTTGAATTTTTAATAATTTATGAAATATTTTATAAAACATTGCGAAATTTGACCCATTTTTCACAAGAAATTTGTAAAAAATAAATTTTTGAGATTTTTACAAAAAGCTCATTTCAGTATATATTAGCAATTATTATAAACATAAAAAATTTACGTACCTGTGAACAGTAGTTTCTCAGAAAAGGTACATCGAAAATCAGAATTTACATTTTGAGATGAAATGATTTTAATGTGTACAGTGAGGCTTCTAATAGGCTAGTAAATAAAAAAAAGGCTCAATTTACAATAAAAGATACATGTTTTGGTTTATATCAGACGTTCAACTTTTAAGCAAAAACGAAGCACTTTGTTAACATTTTTCGCCATTCAAATGGGCGTGGCCCAGTTTCAATGATTATTCAATAATAGGTTTTAAGGGCTTTTAATTGCCCTAGAGGTTAAAGTAAGGTATTTTTACAAAGGTTAAAATCTATACAATTTAAAAATGTAAAAATCTCAAATTGTCAAAAAAAAAAAAAAAAAAAAAGAAAGATTTTAGCTTTCCAACTGCTTTAAAGATCCTTGTCTTAATTTTCCTCAAAAATAAATATTTCTACAATATTGCGCCAACGTGAGGATTTTTGGTTTCAATAAATTTAACGTGCATCGGCAGCTCTACAAAACCTTTATGCGACAGGTCTTGCATCTGTTGTTGTTGCTCATGCCACCTGTCTGACAGTCAGATCGAGGCCGATTTAGCTCGGTGAAATTCCCGAGGGGACGATAGAACATTACGATAGATGGCGCCACCATCTGTCTCCACCTCCACAATTTAGGCATGGAACTGAAGTGGAGGGAAATTTTCTCCAGTTCCCTGCACTCGTGATTCAGCCTACAAGACTTTCGGACCCACTGATTTAACGAGCACGTACTCCGTGTGTACTCGGAGGGTATTTGGCGGTACGGACATCGAACCCTGGTCTTCCGGTCCGGAGTCCGGTGATCTAACCACTAGGCTACCCACGGCCCGGTCTTGCATCTTAAGGATTATATTGATATTTTGTGTTAAGGGTTATATTTTCTTCTCGTATTCATTTTACTCATGTAGCAAAAATAGCCGAAGGTTCAATGAAAAGTTAGACAGTAAAATTTGTTTTATTTGATTATATCGTATTAATATACATTAAGCACTATATATTACTCAATTTACTATTTTTATGTGAATAACAATCATATACACTAATGTTAGCAGACAAAACTGCATGAGAAAGATAACGAATTTTATTTAGTAAATCTCTTAATAAATGAAATGAGGGAAAACGGAGAAGCTGGCTTATCCCTATTATATGTAGTTCATGCTGCGATTTATTTAAAAACATAACTGTATGCTGCACAAGTTTAACTATGTGTAATATTTTATTTAAATTCTTCCTCAAACTCAGTACAAAAATTTTTAATTCAGAATGCACAGTTTTTTTTTCTTAAAATTTTTGTGTAGCATTATATAATTTATTAGTTTTACAATTTACCTAATTTCCCTAACGTATCCTGAAGTTGATTATCATCACTTTAACGACATCAACATCCGCATGACAAAGGAAATTGATGTCGTACGTGTAGCTAACTTTTGTCAATTTTCTGTCAATATTTTCAAGAAATTGTGTAACAGACGATGTCTCATTTTTCAATGGAATGAGAATTTTTATTCGTCTCATTTTTTTATTGCTTTTCTTATTGTCTGAAAAAATCCCGATTTTAAACCTTTTGTAGTATTTTCGTGGTAGGAGTTTGTGTTTTTCCTGTACAAAAGTTACAATCCTAAAAACAAACATGATTTTGAGTACTTCATCGCTTTAATTTTTGGTTGTAAAAGAGTGAAAAGAAGAGAAATGCTTAAATATATATAAATTCGATCTATAATTAAAAGTTCGCGAAGATAAAGGTCGTTATAAAATATAAGGGTTAGCAATTAGCATATATCATTATAGCAAAATTCTTAATGGCTTATGAAACATTTAAATAAATTAAAAATGATTTTAATCGCGAAATAATTTTTAACACAAATTTATAATTTCATAATTGGCAAGCTCATCTTAAAATTGGGCAGATTTGTTTAAAATATTTGAAATTTGAATAATTATAAAAGTAATGTATTTCAAAGTTAAATAAAAGGAAATTTTATAAACATTTCGTGAAAATTCTGAATTGTTTTTCCACTGGTGGATATAATTTTCCTCTGTCATCCAATCTCTTTTCAGCCAAAAGATTTCAGATCTATAATTTTAAATATATGAAACACTTTGAAAACATACTTAGTAGATGATTAAATTGATCTGATAATAATTTCGTGAAATAAATTTCATAAAGAAGAGGTATGGGGGTTCATTCCATTAAACAAGACAGAAATAGTATTCTGTTTCTTAAGTTTTTAAGAGCTTCAACTGCACTTAATGTGTCTTTTAGGGACCAATGTAGCTCAGTGCTGATCGTCACGGACTCGTTTAGTATGATTGATACACATTATTGGCGTAGTGTGGAAGTTAGTAGACTGAGGTGTCGACTTCGTCACTTGACTGTGGTTGAAAAAAACGAGGCCCGTCTTCAAAAGCCCTTGTGTTGCTTTATAGTGCAACTTTAAAAAAATATAAAACACTCACTCATTCGTTTAACTGTTAGATTTGGAATAGCGAGGGAGACGATTATAGGTTATCTGTTCTTTTGTTGGCCACATTATATGGAATGTGTGTGTGTGTGAAGCACATGGTTGTCAATTCAGCGCGTATGATTCGTGCAAAATCGGGGTTGCCAACTTTGCGAGTTATCTTGAAGGTTGGCATTGTAACGATAGTACGTAAGAACCGTTCTTAAATATCCTATTTTGGATGTAGATTTGTTTCGAAGCCAGTTGTGAAATATATATAAAACCTCCTTTCTCTTAAATATATCACAAAAAGAATATACAAAGAATTAAACTGATTAATACCATGAAATTCATTCTAAAAATAAATTTTTAAATTCAAGAAACGAATTTGGAATTCGAACAGTTCAAGCGTCACACACGATAAAAACAAATTGATGATGCCAATCGATAATTATGTTTGTACTTTACAGAGCTTGCAAGATTCTGCTATTACTCTGAGGTTATTTAAACAATTATTTAAGATTATTTAAAACAATTCACTAATTAACAGCAATGTTTAAATTTGTGTGGATATAGTAAAAAAAATTTTACTTTTTCTTTCTGCTCCTGTTTCGTGTCAGTAGGTCAAAATGTGGTCGGTTGCATGTGCCCGCTGTCTTCCGGTGGCTAATTTTAGTTCGCTAATTTCCGAGTTCAATAGATAGTTGTGATTCTTTTTACCCCTTTATGAATGAATTGGCTGCAAATTATTTTTCAACATTCTCAACAGTACTTTCTACTGTCGAATTTTTTAAATAGTAATTTGCTTTTTATATTTATATATTAATTCCTCTTTTATTTCTATAAAGTTACGACAATCTATAATAAGAACAGTGACACCTGGCGAACGTTTCTAAAAACAAACA
Organism: Trichonephila clavipes; assembly: GCA_019973935.1. Taxonomy (NCBI): domain Eukaryota; kingdom Metazoa; phylum Arthropoda; class Arachnida; order Araneae; family Nephilidae; genus Trichonephila; species Trichonephila clavipes. Next base: position 564,784 of record BMAU01017700.1, read on the forward strand.
GTTGAGGTATAGCTGTTAAATTGAAAATATCAAGATGAATTTATATCCCCGTTCAATAGCTTTTGTTTAGTTCTAAATTTTTTTTAACGTAGTAAATGTCTTTGTGCATCAAAATGTCCTTTTTCAAAACTTTTTAAGATTTTTGTGTGGCGTCTTCTTCCCACAAAGTATTTTTTATTTAATTTATTTCATACAGAGATTCTGAAAGATGTAATCTCATAACTAACTTTCTGTATTGTTTATTTAAGTATTCCAATTTTTCCTGTTTTACCCCGTGCATCTATAATAATATTAATATAAAAAATGTAGTATGAATCGTGGATTATTGCATGTCTGTATTCATTATATTACATCTGTTTGCTCCATTTACAACATCTGAAGCCAGAACGGTTCTTAAAAAAATTACGTCTTAAAATATGTGAAATTGTTTACACATAAGAAAAGTACTTTTTGAAAATTTTGTATTTTGGTCAGAAAACATAAATTTTCAAAAACTCAAAAAAGATAAGTGTATATAAAATTCAGAATAGACTTTCATTCAACGCTCCAAAATTTTGGCGCCTCTATGGATGAAAAGATTTTTCTGTTTGGAAATATTAATTTTAAAAAATTTTTACTAGTTATTTAAAGTGGAGCTTAAAATATAGATTAATTTTTTTTCTCTCATCATTTTAACGCTTTTTTTTTTTTTTTTTTTAGTGAATGACTCCAAAGCACTTACCAAAACATCTAATCCTTTTTTTTTTTTTTTATCCAACTGTCAAATTTCTGTTAACCAGACGTAAAAGATACAATACATTTTAGTAGCTTTTTATTCTATTTACTAAATGTAATATTTTAATCGGTATAATTTATTAATAACGTGACACCAACATTGTAAAAGAGATTCAAAATAATTTTAATGTTTTATTATAGGAATTTTTTGTAGGGTGTTAAGTTGATGAGACTGTATAAAAAATGTATATTTTCATGAGTCATTTCATTATCCAAGCGCCATCCGTGAATACTTGGCAAAATTCGTCCTATGAGCAAAACAGGTTAATGTAATTTATCTCGTTTTAACTTTTATTGGAAAATATTATGTTATTGTAATTGCATATTATTCCTGTTCTGTTTCTACCCCCTTGTTTCAAGTGTGATTAATTAATATTGCATTTAAGTGAAAGATGCGATATTTTGAAGTAATGTTTTTTTTTCTACCCATAGATTGGAACATTCGACTGAAACTAAATAATGCTTGCATGAAATACAAATGCATTTTTTTCTTTTTAAAATATTTAATGGTTCTGCTAGCAAAATTAACCCTCATAGGACAATTAGGTTGCTAAGAGTAAATAGTATTATTTCACTGTTTGTTTTAAATAACAGTCATGAGAAAAATACATAAAGTGTAGTTTTTTTAATCAATGTGCCAGTTCAAATTGGATCAATGTATAGTATATCTTAACATTTGTTTTCATGTGCTCAAATATACTTAATTATTGCGCGAAATTATACTTACCGAATAACATAAAACATGCGATATCTGAATAAGGTATTAGTTTACCCGACACAATACACTGAAATAATAAGAATACAGCCCGCAAATGTTTTATCATTGGCGGGTATTGATTCGACATCCCCGTCCCCAAACGTTCTCATTTATGTAATTGCATTCAACATACCTGTATGTTCGATTTTGACATTCTGTTAAAAAAAAATAGTGATACTGTTATAATTACTCTCGCGACAATCACCAATTTTAAAAGGGTTTAAATTTTTTAAAATGTTTCCCTTAGTTGTAAAAGAGTTAAGCATTAATTATGAAATATAAATCCAACAATCCATTTGACAGATAGCAGATGGATTCAAGAATTTTATCATTATTTTGCTTATGTGATTGGTGGTCATTAAAATACAGTAATTTGTTACGGGATGGAATGAATTATTTTCTGACATTTAATTTTTGTTAATATAATTATTTATTTTTGACTATTAAATATTGCTACAATAGTGTGAATGCTGTACTCTCATACATTTTTACTACATAGGAAGTGTAGGTTACGATGAAACATCTCTGATTTCATAGACCGTAGAAACTGTGCGTGTGTTCGTTAAACAACATGAAAGGGTTATTCGCCTAGTCGTCCTGTGACCCGTTTACCGTCACTCTCGCTTGCGATTTGAAAAAAGGGATTAGACCAGTTTCGTGTTTTCAGTTTGCTTTTCGTTTTTGGTAAGTTCGCAGCAGCGGCCTGGTCTTTCATAATGAACTCGTTCTAAATTTTCTTATTTGGGGGGGAGAAAATTCTGGTATCAGTCACTTTCATTTAATACTGTTGCTCTTAATAGGATTCTTTCTCGAATTTTTCATTTTTTTAAAATTTCTTCGTTAATATTTTTACGTTGATATAACTTTCAGTATAAAAATACACTAAAGAAGGATTCATATTTTCTGTTTTTAGTTGATTAAAAATAAATATGAATAATAAGAATAATTGTTTTCTTGTGAAAAACTGCAGTTTAGGAATTCGTAGAAACAGATTTTTTTAAAAAGTAGAATTGAAACACGAATATATAAGAACTGTGGTTGAGCCACTTTCCCCCTTCCTTCTGTTTTAATTCCTACTATTAGTTCACTCTCTCCCTCTTGTTCAAATTTTCAATCTTGAATAAAATACTTTCTATTCATCCATTCAAGTTCAAAAATACATTTTTCTAAACTTGTAGTGGATAACACTTGATGTTAATACAGTTTTCTCAAACATTAATTAAATTAAAAAAAATGAATAAATAACAACCAACAAAAATAACAGTCCAACAGTATATATAGAAAGGAAAATCGTTAGTTGTGTCCCTGTCGCACAATGGATAGCACCTTGGACTTCTGATCCAAAGGTCGTGGATTCGAATCCCACTTGGGATGGCCTAATTTCTGAGAATATGATTTCTTTCTTACCATACTAGATCAGAATAATAAAATTTAATTAATGAATAAATAGAAACAAAAAAAAATTGTCCAACACCCTATATAGAAAGGAAAATGAAAAATTGCAAGGAAAATCTCTTTATTTTGTCACTTAATATTGTGATTCTGTCATGTGTATGTAAAAATAAGTAAATTAGATTAAAAATTAAATTCCCTATCTAGCACTTAACTCATATTTTTTTTTTTTTTCATTTCAGCTTCAAGTATCAAACTAATCACCCATTTATTTCTTCCGAACATATGGCCTAGCCAATAAAGATGTCTAATTCCAGATCGTTAGATTTAATAGAACATATGTCGGCATTAACTTTCAAGTACACTCATAAAAGCCGTGATACTTACTACATCTGTGTTTTAAGTGGGTTAAAACTTAAAACACCCCGTGGCGTTCTTTTTCTCTCTCCGCTCAGCGTCAGAACTTGTTTAGATTTTATCGAATAAAGATCCTCTTTTTAAAAATTAAATCTGATTCTGACTTGAAACATGTCATGTATGTGGGAGTCCGAATAAATCTTCGAATAAAAATCACTCTTCAGAAGGCGGGATTTTAGATTGGCGAGGTGGCTTGTCTAGGGGTACGTATTTAAGGGTGAGTGATGAATTAATTGAATCAAAGTCATTTAAACACAGATACTTCATTTAAGTAAAAAAGAATTTATTTAAAGTTAAAGGGAAATATTTACAAAAGGGGATATTTACAAAGAGAAAGACATGCAGAAATTAGGTTAATTGAAAGTTGAGTTATACCTTTAGAAGACGGGGAAATTAATTACCTTTCTCATGCTTGGACGTTAGGACTGATTTCACGCAGGGCGCGAAATGCGCTAAAAACGTGACGTGTTGAACCGGCGGTGGTTAGTAGGCCTCTCTCGAAAAATTATTCAAGCCGGAGCTACGAAAGCTCACTAGACGGCGCTGCTTCGGAATGTAGTAATAAATAAAATTGACGTTAATGGTCCTCTGAAAAGGATATGACTCAATCTTTTAACAAAATGTTTCAAAGGGAAAATCCTACATGTATATACATATTTATATTAATTGCAACTATCTAATATATAAAAAGTAAATAAAATAAAATTTTTCTTTGTTGGCCTAAGTAGGAATTTACTTAAAAAAATTTGCTTCATATTACATGTTTATGATTATTTCCAGCTCTGTGGTCTGCTAATACATAAAAGCAAAGCTAATCAAATGAATCATTTTGATTTTAATTGGAAATTTGTTAAATTCACTCCATTTGCAATTAGATGAAATTGTTGGATCCTAGTGAAAGCTTTTTGACTAACAAACAAGGGCTGCGGTAGCCCAGTGGTTAAGGTATCCAACCATGGCAGGCATGTCATGAGTTGGATCCCAGTACCACCAAAGACCCGCCGTGTAGGGCAGCTATGCACGTTAAATCTGTCGAGAGCTGAAACGTCCTCCCGTTGGTGTGGTGTGGTAGTTAGGAGAGGGGGGTGCCAGCTCAGGTGTCGTCCACGTCACTTGACCATGGTTCAAAATTACGTGGTCCGTCGCCAAAAGCCCTCGTGTAGCTGAACAGTGCGACGTTAATATTAACTCACTCACTTGACTAACAAACTGTACGATTACTATTTAAAATGTTTGACAAAATTTTCATTCAGTGAAATAGTAAGCACCATTTCATCAATGATTACTGTATAAAATTATAACACACAGTTGCTACATCTATATTAACCTTGTAGCTGGCGTGTCAGTTCGAGCCCTAGTGCCTTTGAAGACCCATCGTCTAGAGGAGCTATGATTCACGTTAAATTGTCATGGCTCGAAGTTCTCCCGTTGGCGTTGTTTGTAGTGGGAATAGACGGCGTGGGTGTCGTTTTCGTCACTGATCGAGGTTCAAAATTACAGGTCTGTCGCCGATAGCCCGTGTGTTGTTTTATAGTGCGAGGTTCACAAACCCTCACTCATTGCTCAATTTCTATTCCCCTCTCCCCTTTAATTTCCCAGGTAATTGCCACTGTTTTTTTATTGCTTTTTGTACCATAATGTGCAAATATTTGTATATTAAATTTTCGATTAATAGAAAGAATCAGTCTTAGTTTATTTCAGTATGTTTGAATAAATAATGGGAGGGTTTTTTTATATTTGGGACTTGGACATTTATGTAGAAAAACTGGCGAAATACTACTAGAGTCAATAAGTTCTCGGAATGGTCACCTGCATTCACACAGGTGTTCAGTGGCTGCGGTAGCCAAGTGGTCAAGGTATCGGACTCGTGGCTGGTGTGTCATGAATTTCAGCCCAGTATCGTTGAAGACCCACCGTTTAGAGGGGAGCGATGGACGTTTAATCTGTCAAGAGCTCAAACGTCCGCCCGTTGGTGTGGGGTGCCACCTCAGGTGTCGTCCTCGTCACTTGATCATGGCTCAAAATTACGAGGTTCGTCGCCAAAAGCCCTCATATTGGTTGAACAGTGCGACGTTAATATTCACTCACTCACACAAGTGTTCGTTGGAGGAGAAGTATCTCTTTCTGGGGGTGGCAGCACTGATACGATGCCAGCCAGTGGCGTAATGTATACCCCCGCATTGCGGGGGAAGGAATTCTATGGAGCCCAAAGCCTGACTGATGTTGAGTACGTATTAGGACTTGGGGTCCAAAAGCTGACTTTGCAAGGGGGCCTAATATTCTCTGTTACGCCACTGTTGCCAGCACCAGAGGAGTTTTACTTATATCCACGGCTAAAAATGAATTTGAAGGGACATCGTTTTGTAGATTTAGATGAGGTGATCCAAAATGCGGCGAGGCAACTGAAGGACCTCACAGAAAACGAATTCCAGGAGTGTTTTGAGCAATTATACTAACGCTGGAACCCAAGTGTGTGGATGAAGGAGGGCAGTACTTTGAAGACCAATAACATTAAATTATTGTTCTGTTTTTTTATAATCTGTAATTGGCCTATTCCGAAAACTTTTTGACCCTACCATATATATATATATATGAAAATATCATTTTTATCATCAACTCAACAGTATTAATAATAAAACAGATTTGTAAAATATACATAACAAAACATTACATTTTAAATGAAAAAAAAATAATAAGTATTATGCATATATAATCCATCGGTCGAAAGTTGACGTCATCAATGAATACTATTATCGAATAAGGAACAAGCTCTGATTTACTTAGTTTACAATTTACGTAATTTAATATATACATTTGTGTGTGAGAGAGAGAGAAACTAATTATCTAATAAATCTTTATTTTTTTTAAAAAATGTGCTTTTAATTTTTTATTATCGTAATTACGTTATTTTTCTTTTTTTTTTTTTTTTACCTCTCCCTTTTTTTTTCATCATATGAAAAGTGCAGTAAGCAAAGGTCTAATTTTTTTGTAGCGAATGAGAAAATCGGGAAGAAAAAATTAGTCACATTCTATACATTTTTATAAATTCCCCATGAATATTAAAGTACAATCAAAACTTTATAATGAACGAATTAGAGCAATGGAATATATATATATATATGACATGCTCCTTTATTCTACAGTTTTTAAATCTTTAATATGGGGATTATAAAAAGAGAAAATATTTACTCTTGTTTAATTAATTTCACATTAAAATTGAATGTTAATGCGGCATTTAATTTCTTTATTCTAAACATGACACTTTGAGTTTCATTTGGCTCTCCGATTCGACACATCACATCAGATTGACTTTTCAAGCTTCGATTTTTATTGTTGCTCTTGTTATTTGTTGTGGAAAATTTTAGAATAGGCATCTTTCTGGTTATATAAACCCATTGCTCTTCTGGAAAAGTTATGAAGTCTAGAAAATATTGCGATTTTAGAAACATTTTTAAATTTATGTGATTGCAGTTATAGATTTCATACTTTCAATTTAACATCATCTCAAAACTTTTTTAAAAACTGGCTTTAGCGGTTGTGCATTCATACTTTTCCCCAAGAAATTTTCCGGATGTGCAAACCGATGTCTACGTCACAGATTCGATATTCGGGGATGAAGCTGTTGCTTCACCTATCCTTTCTATAATTATAGAGGGCGTGATTGAATAAATCTGGCCCAAAGAATTTTCCAGATGAATTGAGAATGATTAGTATCATAATAAATCTCTGCTATAACCTCTTGTTGTTCTGAATAAAATAAATATTTCTTTGGATTATTGATAAATGTTTATGTAAAAATGATTGAAAGCTTGACTTCAAATCCAAGTATTTTTTGGTAAATATGAATGCATATTTCTAGAGATAAAATGTTACCTCTTTTATATTTTTCATTGTCTGTTTATTGCAGCCATTTTCATTATCTTATTTTCAGAGAATAAGGTTTTGGTTAAGATTTTTTCATTTTACTTTTTGCAATATTAATAATAGAAGTAGTTGTTATTTGTTTTATAGTTAAGTGTTTTTTTTGTGTGTGTGAAAGAAATATTAAATAAGGATCCTTAAAGTAAAGTATTAAATATTCTGGTCAGTTTTCAAATTTCTGCAATTTTTCGCGTGACATAAGTGCAACAAATAATTTTAAATGATTTAATACCTCGTAAGAATGTATTTATTCTGAGTTGTAAGAGAAAGAAACGCAATCTATAAGTTTAAATGAATTTTTAATTAATATTTTTTTATATAAATTTAGGCATAAAAAGCTTTTTTGTAATTATTGTAAAATATATTGTAATACAAATTTGTGTAAAAATTATTGACAATATTATTACTATTTTTGCATTGTATCATTGATAATCTGGTACCTGATAATTAATTAGATTTTATATTCCCCCTCCCCTTCCTTTACAGTTATAATGCGGGCCATATTTATACTTACATAGGCGAAGTATGTGTATCTGTAAATCCATACAGAACTATGAATATCTATGGACAAGATTACATCAATAATTATCAAGGACGAGAAATTTTCGAGAGACCACCACATATATTTGCTATTGCTGATGCTGCTTATAAATCCATGAAGCGTAATGCTGTTGATACTTGTATAGTTATTTCAGGTATTGTTATTTTATTTTTCTTAGATAGATTTATTTTTACTTACAGTTATTAAATATGTATAAGTGACTAGTTTTTAAAATTTTGAATATTTTACCTACTGTAAAGGCAATTGGGACAACAAAATCATGTTGAATCCTTTAATTGTATTTGAAAAAAAAATTCTGTAAAATTGATTTTAACTTTTAATGTTTAAGGACATACATCTTTTTTATTTTAAAGTTTTATTTAAATCCAGCTACATTTTCTGACATCTCTCAGGTGAAAGTGGTGCTGGTAAAACAGAAGCCTCCAAAATAATAATGAGATATGTAGCAGCCATTACTAATACTACTGGCCAAAAAGAAATCGAAAGGTAATTTAATTACGAAATTTACATGTTCGTCCCAATAATCTAAGTAATTGCTTTTGCATACATTTTGTTTTATAACTTTTTTTTTAGAGTGAAAAATATTCTTCTTCAATCCAATTGTGTATTAGAAGCCTTTGGAAATGCTAAAACAAACAGAAATGACAATTCTAGCCGTTTTGGCAAGTACATGGACATCAACTTTGATTTCAAAGGAGATCCTTTTGGGGGTCATATAAGCAACTATCTGTTAGAAAAAGTAAGAGAATTATATTTAATCAATGCAATACGTTAATATTGAATTGGAAATTTCATTCATTTAATTTTTTTAGTCGTTTCTTAATTAATGGGGATGTACAGTATGTATATATATACTAAAGCAATGCAAAAATTACATTCTGAACTATTTTATAAAGGATTAAGGAATGGCAGTTCGACAATAATTTTAAATAATTGTGTTAAACGTGGTACAATTAGGTATAAATGTTTTGATTGATAAGAAGTGGGAGGGGGAAGGAGGAGAAAAAGACTAAAATTTTATATGTGGAATTTCTTCGATGTCACAAGGCATGACTTGTTTATAAAGTTTGTGTTGTTTAGATATGCTAAATTATCTTGACAGTAATAATTAAGATAATTTCAGATTGATAAATAATAAAAATGAATAATTTAAAATAATAAGATAGTTGAATTATCGTAAAGCTACTAAGTGATATGTATCGTATAAGATTAGGTAACTAAGATACCAATGAGGCATCCCCTCATTTGCGTATATTTAGTGTACTTTTTAGGTGTTATCTTTGATTTCACAAAATATATCTTTCTTGGGATCGTCTGGAGCAGGGGTACTCAACCTTTTTTTCTTTCTGCCGGGCCTTATGCATGAGATAGCTATTTTACGCAGGCCTCAACTTGAGGATTAATGATGGGGGGAGGGGGAAGAAACGCTTTAAGAACAAGATAAAAGAATGTTCAAAATATTGAAACTCCTATTTTAAATTATTTTTTATAATTTTTTCTTTGTCACTGAATTTATCAAACACAAAATTGGAGAAGCATTTAAGAAATACTTCTTTACAATTTCTGCATCAGTAAATGGTTTCATATGATTGCCAATAATGTAACAAATTTCATGGGGTGCATTTGTTACCGCTGTGACATTACCACTGACAAAACACTTTGTTGCTCTTGCAAATATTATTCAAGAAAGCTTATTTATCGCCTATTGAAAGAGATCTTCGTGGAAAAGTGTTATTGAACGATTCGTAATTATTGGTATTTTTAAATACACTTTTGCTACAAATAAAACAATTACGGATTCATGTTTTTTTTCTCTACAAAATAGTCAACTTCCCAATCATCTTGAATATTTTTCGCTTGAAAGACACGAGGGATAGTTAAAAATTAGTCCCACTCATAAAATGGTCACTACACCACTGTTGTCTGTTAACAGTTACAGTTAAAATTAGAAATAAAAATCAATTCGCACTCGTATGACATCGGTAGCAAAATTGATGTATTTGGTTTCTTGACCGAAAGAATTTCTCAGAGCAATGGGCCGCCACCGGGCCACTTAAAAAGTTCAGTGGGCCATAGGTTGAGTATTGCCGGTCTAGAGCAAGAAAGTCAAACTCAAAGGCCAGCTTGGGCGAAACAAACAAGGTTTAACTGAAGATGTGCCGCAAAAACAAAACAAAAATCAATATTTATAAAACCGCTGGTTTATTTCGAATAATACATTATGATAAACATATAAAAAAGCACAAGAAATATTTAATGCTTACGTCCTGACATTTGACATCTCTTTTCGGCAACTATCTTTCCTATTTCGGGAGAAATTTTGTTCACTGTGATTTCCAAAACTGACGCAAGATGAGCGTCATTAATACTTTTCTAACAGGAGAATTATTTTCTTTAATAACTGAAAATAACTGCTCGCACCAATAAGTACTTCCAAATATGCAAATAAATGCATATGCGAATTTTTAGTATTTTCAAACTTGGCTGGTAAATGTTTGTAAAATCAGGCACACCCACTTCAATGAATTTTGCCTTCAAATTTGAGTTGTTCTGAACCGTAAGACGTTTAGAGAATTCTACCTATATTATCTTTATTCTAGTTGTGAGCCAAGAGTTTTGACACCCCTGTTCTAGAGGGAATACATGTTTCTATATTAAAAGTGGATTTCACTCTTTTAATTTGACTAATCTATTAATGTAATCTATTATATTAATTGATCTATAATTATTTATAATAATATATAATAATCAATGCTATATATATCGCAAATGCGACCTTACAATGAAAGGGATAATATTGTAAGGTCGTATTTGCGATATAAAATAGACACCCGTACATGGACTAAGGGAAAAAGATTGAAAGAGAAGAATATTGTTAAAATTCTGATATATGGAAACTTTATGTCTAGTCACCTTTAAAAGCTGTGTTTTCTCGAGCTTTGACATCTTTGAATAAATTCTAAAGTAATGAATGGATTCTGGAGGTATTAGTAATTAAAAGGTAAATCGAAGAAGATTTGAGAAGTTGATATAATGATATTCTTAATTAGTTGTTGACGGATGTAAGATTTTTATGACAAAGAATTTGAGGCTTGTGAAGCATACGCTGACACTAGAATCTAAAACAAGACTTGAGAAATATGAGAAGAGACTATGCTTTACTTCAGAGACACCGTCTATAGAGATTTGGGAGGAAAATATGAAATAGCATTACATTGAGTTTGGGATGATTCTTGGTGGTACTTACGTACTATACCGTCGACAAATCAAAAGATGTCGCTTAATGTGCTACATACAGCTGGTAGTGGAAAACAGTTCCCACTCGTGTTCAAACAAATTATCAAAACGATGACACTATTTGGTAATGTCTTTTAATTTGGTTAAAGTAGGTCGGAGGTATAAATCATAAGTACCTTCTTGTTTCCCAAAGTAACAGCAGTCAGCTGAAAAGCATCTACCTTAAACTCGATTCACGGATACAGGAGAAAACTATGGAGCACCACTCTTAATTTAATTATAATCTTAAACTTTCGATTGTCGTGCTCCCCCCTTATGTATCAACCTGACAACGTGGACCTCTTAAGATTTCGAACACCCCTCTCTCACTCCCAACTCATGGCTGAGTGATTTAAAGGTTTTTCAATCCTAAGAGTACCTCTGCTATAGGGTAATTCACGATAAAAGATTCTCATTATCTCCGTCATAGACTTGTATTCAAAGAATCGAGTAATACTACAAAAGACCCGTTTTCGATGCTTCGGCTCGTATAATAGCCATTCCTCTTTAAATAATTGTTTGAATAAAGGTCCATACCCGATAAAATTTACACCATCCCTATAAATCATTTTCGGAAACACCCTATAAGAATAATTCCAGTCATAAAAAGGCATTTTTGCAGATAAAAATAAAAGGAAAGAATCGAAATTTGCGTGGAAAAATAGCAGAGAAACAGATTTACAGGCATAATGTTGTTCTTTGGTGTTATTAGGAGATCTTATTTATTGACTTCAATACTTAGCCCTCCATTTAGAGAATTCTCATGATTATATTTTAACTACAGCTAGTATTCAAGGTAATTATTTTATATGGACAACTGCATTTGTAATTTTGGTACAGCTAAAGCCGAATCAAGAACATTTTTTGGCATTGGTAAATTTTTCCCTACCAGGATGGCAGTCAAATTGTCCAGAAGAAACAGCCCAACCACTTAGAACGTAAAGATTTTGTGGCTGTCTTAAGAATAAATTGGGCTTAAAAGGGGACATGATTTTGTGCAAAATGGATTCTCATAGGGAGGGGTAAATTATAGCGACTAAGAGATCGTGTATAAGATGGGTGTATAATTCATATTATACACCTGTGTTGCATGCAGAGCAGTGCACCTGGAATTGATTATACCACTGTCTACCAAATGCTTTCTTCAGTCATTGTGATGTTTTATAACTAGAAGAGTTAGGCCAACAATGGTATACCAATGATAACACATTTTTGGAGTAGATTGAAATCAAATTTTTACCTCTGCAACTCTTTGCAGAATTTTGTGGAAATTTCCCCTTCCTAGGCCTGCTTGTAGGGAAGGCTGGTGAGAGCACCTGATTCAAATGCTGAATAGAATTTTGAAGAATGTTATGGGAGGAGCCTGGTTAATACATGAGGAATTAAACATCTTGCTTTATGACTAAGTAAATGATGAACCTAATACCTTTAACATACGTGACCTAGAACATAGGAAAATTTGAACTGTGACACCAGCTATGTTCTTGCAAGAAATAAGATCTTTAGACATTATATAAAGATGTAGATAATAATGGATAATCAAAGTGAAAAAAGAATAAAATACTGGCAACCAGTGAGAAACCATCTTGAAGGAAGAATCTGCTTAAAAAATATCTTGGGCATCTCTGCATCAAAAGACTTTACATCGAATGCAAGGCAGAAAATTAGCTGTAGATTATATCGTGCTTTTAGGAAAATGCACTTATTGGTTATTAGATCAAATATCGGAATTGATTTCGGTGAAAAATGGTCAAATTAGACTTGTACACATAGGGGTGAATTTTTTTAAACTAGTGTAAAGACTGAAAATTGACAAAATATGCCCCATAAGTGACTGTTCTTGATATATTGTCTTATGATTGTACATATTTGGACTTTAAAATATTTTGATACACTCGCTTCCAAAAGTTAAGCACGGAGAGGAAAATATTAATTTCCTGAAGCCAATCAGAATTGAAGAGGGTGCAATTCGCTGCAGAGGTAGATGGAAGTATGCAAATATGTTAGGTAACAGCCAATCGTGCATTCATGTCAAGAAATATGCAAAAAGGGCAGTCTTATAAGAAGCCAGCTTTATGAAGGGTTACAGAAGTTGATTGTAAATGCTGATAGAAAGTGTTTAAAACTTTCGTACAATTTGTTTTCAAGACATGCGTGTTTCGATGACTTCCAGAAAACGAATGGAAGATTCTGAGCGCTGGCATGCTGTGGGGTGCATTGAAGCAGGACAGTCGATACCAGATGTTGCTCTTTTCTTCGGTGTTCATTATTCTGTAATTTCACGTTTATGGAAACAATTCCAAACCACACAGACAGTTGTCCGAAGGCCCGTAGGTGGTCGCCCAAGGGTTACAACCCCCGCGGAAGATCGATATATTGCTATTGTAACCAAGCGGAATCGCAGAGTTACCTCCACATGTGTGACATCTATGGTTACAGCGTCCATTGGTAAGGCTATATCTGCAGCTACTGTACCCCGAAGATTACATATGAATGGACTGTATGCCCAGGTACATCGAGTTTGTGTTCCTCTATCCGTCCAATCAAGAGGGGCACGATTAAAGTGGTGCCGGGAACATGGCAATTGGGCAATGTCATGCTTACTGATGAGTCAAGATTTGCTCTGGAGCCAGATGGCAAGCGTATGAGGATATAGCGTAAACAAGGAACACGCAATCAGATTCAAAACATCACGCATTCCGAGGCGGAAGCATTATGGTGTGGGCAGGGATTTCATTAGAATACCGCACCGACCTGCACATCTTTAAACGGGGTTCTGTGATAGTTGTCCGATTAGAACCGAGATTGTTTGCTGCAGCAGTTGACCCTACTTTTATTTTAATGGACGATAACGCTCGTCCCCATAGAGCTGACATCGTCGATGACTACCTGGAGAGTGAAGGGATTGCGCGTATGGCGGGCCAGCATATTCGCCCGACCTTAATCCCGTCGAAAATCTTTGGGATGCTCTCGGCCGTGCTGTATCTTCACGTTCCCACCTCCAGCCACTCTTATTGAGCTGAAAACTGCTCTACAAGAAGAATGGCGATTGTTTAATTCTGCTGTAGTTGACCACCTAATTGAAATCATGTTTAGAAGGTGTAAACTTTGCATACAGATGAAGGGGATCACATTCCCTATTTATGTCCTTTTCTCCTTTTATGCTGTTTATTTTCACTTTATACATTATTCTGTTTAAGTCTCCAGTATGACATTATCTGATAACTTACAAACATTTAATATTGTTTTCATTTCTGTATATAATTATTGATTTTTTTGTTTTATGTATAAATATATAGGCTACTTTACTGCCAAATAATTTTGTGTCGATCAAAGCAGTATTTGTTGAATTTTTGTATTTTACATCTTCATGCTTAACTTTTGGAAGTGAGTGTATTTTAATTGATAATTATTTTAGTATTTGTTGTATTTGTGTAGATTATGTGAACATTCATTGAATATATTGCAGTTAAAAATATTGAGTTTACCTTCAGTAAACTCAAAGAGAAAGGATATATTGGAAATAAGACCTCTCAGTGAAAGTGATTAATGTATTTTTTTTTTGCTTAGATAGCCAAAAACGCCTGAATGTTTTATTTGTCTATCGATGTGGAGGTGCAGTGTTTGATGGAAAATAATTTCTTTGGCATAATTCTGCTCTTAAATCAATGAAAATAAATGTTTCCATAATAATAATAGATTTTGCTTCTTTTGAGTTTTAGTCTCGGCTCTTTCATTTGAAAAACAATAGGTTATATTCTTGTAAATTAGTTGTATTTGCAATATATTCAGAATTCTTAGAACTAGTTTAAAAAAACACACACACATTTTTTTAGTCTCGTGTTGTTGCCCAACAAAAAGGAGAAAGAAATTTTCATGCATTTTATCAGCTTCTTTTTGGAACTCCAGAAGCCTTATTGTCTAAATATGGAGTGAAAAGAGATGCTTCATTGTACAATTATACTAAACAAGGCGGAAGCCCCAAAGTAAGTATTAAAAAAATTTGAATAATTTTTATAGAATATTTATTTTTAGTTTATATATACAAACAAAATAACTACAATAAAATGAAGATTTATTTGTAAATTAATATTTACTGATAAACATTGTCTTAAAACTAATACTGAATTTTTTTAATATCTTTTTTTTTTCATTCATTCATGTATAAATTGAGCCTTGGTATTTGATAATATTTTTTCCAAGTGTCCTTTTCTTTCCATAGCAGATGTAATTTGAATAAGTAATGTAAATACTGATAAAATTTAGTTCATTAAAGAGAACTTTTTGTAAAGTGTTGCTTTTCTGAGGAAATATTTAATAATTGTTTGCATATCAGTTTTAAATTAAAAGATATTTCTATTTGAACAATATAACTCTACTATGTGAGCTGCAATTTACAAAAGAAGGGAATTTTTTTTCAGATTTAATAAAAGTCCAATTTTTTTTCTTTTTAAAACTCAGGTAAATTTACATTAATTTATTTAAATAATACTATTTAAATTTCTGTATTTATTTCAAATTGTTAAACAAGAGAAAAAAAGTATTAAAATTTGTCATAATTAGAATCCTTTTAAAAAAATTAGAAAATAAATGCACATAATGAAAGAATTAAAAAATGTTAGCAGGTTCAATATTTTTTCAAAAAAATTTTTTTTAAGATATTTGTATAATCTTAAATGTCTGATTAATTTTTAAGAAAACTTTATTTTGATAATTTTTAAATTGTCATATTTCTATGTAAAATGATTTCAACACATCATGCATTTCTTTTAATAAACTATTAAATATAATAATTATTATAATTGATTTATTTTTTATTTTATTTTGTAAGACGTGCAACAAAAAATAAAATTATTTACTGAATTATTGTAATATTTGAAATATTTTTAAAAAGTACTTGAGGTTAGAATTTAGAGAATGTTTCTATGGTAAAGGTGAAATCTTTTGGATACATTCCTGTCATATTTCAAAGCAAATTTAAGATAGCATTTTTATATTCCTTAAATTGGCTAATGGTACAGCATTTTTAGAACAATTTATTCCTTGTTATAAGTTGCTCATTCCTGTTACAGTTCAAAGGTATTTTATACATTTATAGGTCGATTCAATAAATGATAAGACAGATCACAAATCTGTTACTAGTGCATTAAAAGTTTTAGGATTTGATCAACAGCAATCTGAAACCTTATGGAGGATACTTGCTGCAATTCTGCAATTGGTAAGGTCACATTTACTAATGCATATAATGTAATGTTTTACTATTTCTTGTGATAATATTAATGGGGAAATTTTTTTAAAAAATCTTTTATAAATGTTTTTCACCTTTATATGATATTTAATCGTCCATTTTCAAGGGAAACATAGAGTTTATACATGAAAACGATGATACGTTCATTGCAAATGCAGAATACCTTGATTCAGTTTCTCGCTGTTTGGGTGTGTCTGTGGAGCATCTTGAAAAATCTTTGTGCCAACGAATTATTGCTGCTAGGGGAGAAGTTATGGAAAAAGTTCATACTGTGTCTGAAGCAGTATATGGCAGAGATGCTTTTGCTAAGGTAAAACTGATTTGTCATTTAGAATTTCAATTATATTTAAATTTTGAAAATTTTTAATTCTTCTTATTTTAATATTAATGTGTTCTTTTTTTCTATGCACAAATTTTTAAAGTTAATTTTAAATGTATTCAAATTGCTTTTAAAGCTGAGTGAATTTTTATATATAAAATTTTTACTGATGTAAAACTTTATGTCAAGCATGTCAAACTCAAAGGCTGACTTGGGTCAAATAAAGAAGGGGAAGTGGCGCTTATCCAAAGGACAGAACCCGTAAGCATGTAACATACCACTAGACCAAAATGATCACCTCATTCCAGTGGTTGTTACTGGCTTTATATAGGAACCGCTACGCACTCCCCCACCAGTGAGTCGGTCGATAGAAGAATGAATGATATAGTTGTTAGTAGCTGCTGTAATTGGAGGAGTTGCATCAAGTGAGTCTGACGACTTCGTTTGCTGTGTTAAGTGAGTCTGACAACTTTTTGTTGCTTTTCTTTCGGGTAGATGGCACCACGACAGATAAAAAGGTTGCCTTTTTCATAATTCAGCCAGGGTCACCAATGAAGTCGTGCTTATCCAAAGGGCAGAACCCATGACCTTTGGATTCGTAAGCATGTAACATACTACTACACCAGAATGATCACCTCAGTCTGGAGGCTGTTACTGGCTTATATAGGAAAGAATTTTATAGCTTATATAGAAAGAAGCTGCAAAGAAAATCAATATATTCATAGAAACACGTTTATTTCGAATACATTATAGTAAACATATATAAAAGAACAAGAAAAATTTAATATGTACATCCTGACACTTGATATATCTTCTCTGCTGCTATCTTTCCTATTTTGGGTGACATTTTGATATTTTATTGTATATTATTGCGGGCCAAAATATATTGATTGGGCTCCAAAAATGCTCGCTGTGAGATGTCAGTTTGACACCCCAGCTTTATATTAATTAGATTATTATACACCTTCAAATTTCAGTCCTTTGCTTTTTCTTTAAAAATATATATATACATGTATTTCATTCTTTATCTTTCTGTCAGTTTTCATGATTATTATCATGAATCCATTTCTTTTCTATTATAAAGAAAACATTGTTCTGTGAAGCAAGTATTTTTATTTATTGCTGATATATGGCTTTCCAGGGCAAAATTAATTTTTAAAAAAAAGATTGTGTTGTATTTGCTATGTTCTTCTGGCATAATTAGTTATATTTCTTTTAAAATATCAGTGCTTTATATTTAAGTTATTTTAGTTAATATATGTAACTAATGTACATATTCTTTTTTTCTAGGCTATTTATGAGGCTATTCAGTTTTATTGTTAGTCGTATAAATGAAGCAATAGAAATTGGTTCAAATGGACATGGTCTGAAAAAAAATAATACTGTTATGGGAGTTTTAGATATTTATGGATTTGAAATATTTGAATCTAATAGGTATTTATTTTTTATTACATTGTATAAAAATATTTTAAAGTAATATTTATGTATAACATGCTCTATAGATTCAAATTAAACTAAAAATTATTGCATTTAGAATTACTTTACATAAAATTATATATAATTAATTGTATTACAGATTGATTAAATTGGTTGTTTGAAATAATGAACGTCTGAATTCTTTATCCAAAATTAAAGTATGTTATTGTATAACTTTAAATTTTTACCAATAATTTGTAGATTTTTAAAAAAATATTTTTCTTTATTTAAAAAATTTTTTGACATTAAATTTTTTATAGAAATATTTATTAATAATGATAGAATTTATATAGTTTGCATGCTTCTTTTCTGTTTGAAATATTGGACCTTTAACGTGCCCCCCTCCCCAACCACCCTCTAAATTTTAGAAAAATGAATTAGAGTGAGTTGTTAAGTAGTTAATAATTTTATCAGAAATAAGCATATTTTTGAATTGTGCCGAATTTTGCATTTTCTATGTTGCAGCAAAATTACTTTCATATATATATATATATATTTAGAACTAATATTTTGTACATATATTTCGGATAGGAAAAGATGCAGCATCAAGTTTGATATTACAAGTACTGAAATTATAAGAAATGTGGATGAATTTTGAAATAATTTCTCTTTCACTTATGTTTTCATTATGCATGACAAGTTAAATCATTTATGGATAGATTTCATTTCATTTGAATTTCAAATGCAAAATATTCAAAGGTTTGGAATGTAAATTGTTCCTACTTTTTTTTTAATAAACTTGTGTTAAAAAATGTTTTTTTTTAATTTTTTAAATAAAAGTATTTTAGTTTGTGAAAAAAAGTGCCCATTTTCAGTATATTTTGCATAAATTTATCTTGCAAAGATAAATTATTTTTTCATTCAGTTGCACTGAATTGCTTAAGGAATGATTTAATGTTGAATTTGAAAATCAGTATTAAATAACTATGCTCAAATTAGAAGTTGAGTATGTTTCTACTTGAGATTCTCCTAATATAAATAAGTAATTGATTAATTTTTGTTTTATTGTATGATTAAAAATATTTAAATATATATATATTTAATGTATGTTAAGTTATGTATGTTGTTAAACAAATTACAATATTGAAAATTCATTAAATCTGTTATCATAAGGAATACTATTGCATTTTTTATTAAAATTATAGGAGTAAATAAGCTAAAATGATGTAAGTTAAGATTTTATTTATTTGTAAAAAGAAAAAGTAATGAAAATCTTGTTAGGTATTTAAATTTTTTCTTTCATTATATTTATTTTTAGTTTTGAACAGTTTTGTATTAATTATTGCAATGAAAAGTTGCAACAATTGTTCATCGAGTTAGTTTTAAAGCAAGAACAGGAAGAATACAGAAGAGAAGGAATTACCTGGCAAAATGTGGATTATTTCAATAATGCAATAATTTGCACTTTAATTGATGAGGCTCACAAAGGAATATTTGCCATAGCTGATGAAGCTTGCCTTTCTGTTGGCAAAATTACAGATGAGGTATTTTCCTTATTGATATTAATATTGCTTACATTACTTTATATTTCTGTTATTTGTTAATTACTTAAATAAAAAATCAATAAATGTATATTTGTAGTTTACATTCATGTTTTTTCCCCCTGTAGATGCTAATTGAAGCAATGGACAATAAACTTGCCAGTCATAAGCACTACACTAGTCGTAAGGTAATTATTCCCTTTTAAAATTTGGATATATTTCATGTTTACACAAATACAGAAATAAATTAAATGAAATGGTACTTTTTTACTGTCACCCTTCCCTTCTAAAACAGTTTTTAAAAGAACCTCCCCATCCATCCATCCATCTTTCTAAATTTTCCTAGTTATCACTTGAAATTTGAACTTGAGTCCCTCTCCAATCAAATATCTAAAACTAAATACTTGTCAGAAATCTTTTGTATGTAACAACAAATTGTGATAATTTTGTTTTCTGTATATATTTCAGCTCAGTCTGTTAAAACATTGAATCTGAAAATTTTGTCAAAAGTTCTGCAAAAGTTTCAGTGATTGGAAACTTGCATTTTCAAATCTAAGAAATAAGTTAATTAACTGTAAAATTAAATATATGTGTATTATTGGTGACTCAATTTTTTAAAAACTATTACATTTAGTATTTTGAATTATTATTTTGCAAAATTCAGCTATAAATGTGGAAAAAACTTACTTCATTCTCACATAATCATTTGTTACATTTTATAAATTTAACATCTGACTTTTTAAAAAATTTATTTTGATAAATGCATTTGGTAATATTTTTCTTAATGGAAAAAGTTTCAATTAGTAGGATTGATAAGTTGACTGTTAAAAAGTGGAAAAAAAAGTGTTTCAAATTTTTAAGATTTTAGTATGTGATCTATTTAAATTATAATTTTTTTTATAATTAATATTGAGCTCTTAAATTCAGAAAATTTTGCAAAAAAGTAGTAACTGCATTTTAAGTCACAATTTTTTGATGGGATTTTAGTGTATATAAAGTAATCGTTTTAATGTTC
The DNA here is from genome assembly GCA_019973935.1 of Trichonephila clavipes. Taxonomy (NCBI): domain Eukaryota; kingdom Metazoa; phylum Arthropoda; class Arachnida; order Araneae; family Nephilidae; genus Trichonephila; species Trichonephila clavipes. Next base: position 585,422 of record BMAU01017700.1, read on the forward strand.
GTAATGATTACATTTATCAAGGGAGCTTTAATGTAATACAAAAATCAAAGTATAATGTTGACGTTTAAGTAAATTGCTTCTCTTCATTCAGTAGGATTCAGCATCATTGCTTACAAATTCACTCTTACATTTATGGTATTTTAATTTGTGCTTTAATTTTTATTATGTTTTTTTCTTTAATTTCATATATATTAGTACTATTTCAAATCATTGGTATAATTTTATTTTGCAGGTTGCTCCAACAGATAAAACTTTGGAACATCGTAGGGATTTTAGAATAAAACATTATGCTGGTGATGTTACATATTCTATAACTGGTTTTATGGAAAAAAATATGGACTCATTATACCAAGATTTTAAAAGACTTATGTACTGTAGGTAAGAATGATTCGAAGTAGATTTACCCAAGTATTAGATGTTTCACTTATATTATGAGGCATGTCCAGAAACTAAGCACTGTTTCATTCTGCCCAAATCACTGTGGTAGCTTTGCAACTCAACACTTGGACACACCTCTCTGGTTGATTGTCAGTCCAGTGATGCTATTACAGTCAAATTGCAATGTGTTAGTGTGTGTTCAAAATATTTAAGATGATTGCCAGTCCTGCTGGCAGTGAATTGTGTTCTGTAATCCGTTTTTTAAGGAATATTACTCCAGTTGAAATTTATTGTTAACTTCTTGAGATTGAGGGATGGATGTAATGAGTGATGGAATGGTAAAAAAGTGTTTTCAACAATTCAGTGATGGGTGTACAAATGATTATGACAAAGCATGGAGTGAGTGGCCTTCTGTTGTCAGTGATGTTTGGCTGAAAAAGTGAATGAGAAACTTATTGAAAAGGGAAGGTTCACAATAAAATTGCTTCGTGATAAGTTTCCACATTAGACTGTTCAGAAGTGACTCTTCTCTGGCAGCATCTTTCTTTGAAGAGAGTATAAACAAGTTAATTTCCCAATATGACAAATGTCTGATGACTACGTAGAAAAATAGTTTCCAACGTGTTCTTTTATGTAGAAAACAAATTTTTTTAAAAAATAAATTTTATGCAAGTTTTTACAAAATGGTGCTTAGTTTTTGGACATGCCTTGTAAAACCATAACATCATTCAATATTAAATATTGTTTAAGTCAATTGCCTATGCTGCCTACTTCAATTGTGTATGCATTAGTTCTCAGTTATGTTATTGTCTTGGAAAACCAACCAAACTTGTTAAGTTTCTTTCTCTTAGTCAATGTATATTTTTTTCTGAATTAAAAATATTAGTGTGAAGTATTTTAAATTAAAATTTGTATGTGATGTGGGCTTTGCATTGCATTTACTTGTTTAATATATCAATCATAAAATTGGCTACCTTTTCATGAGATAACAACTTGAATATTTTCTTAGTGTTTTTAATGTCATCTCCTAGTGGAGTAAAACTTTTTAGAATGCTTTTAAATGTGCCATTGGAAGTGATATAAAAAATATTTATTGCAAATAATTCAACTGCAACTAAAAGCAGTTTGTGTAATATGCCATTCAACTTACTAATATGTATTGTATGTTTAATTGTGTATGTGTGTAGTGATGTGTTTTGTATGTACAATCGTTAATTGAATATAATATGTTAAATATTGAAGCTCATTTATTTTTTGTGTGAATTATTTTGGAATACTATTATGGAGCAATAATAAAAAGTATATTAAGGTAGGAGTAAGATTTTTCCTCCCCTTTTTATTTGATTGCTGATTATATTGATTAGTCTTTGAATTTTCCCCACATAATGCATTAAAATAAACACTGAAAATTCTCATATTTTATTTATTGAAAATCTCATTTTTCTGAAAAATTATCATTTTTGTTTCATAATTTATTTTTAGTGCTGATCCCTTAATATCTGAAATGTGGCCTGATGGAGACAAAGATATAACTCAGGTAAATAAAATGTTAAAAAATGTTTGTGTTATATTTTTTAATATTAATTTTGTAGTATATATAATTTAAATGTAAATATTTGAATTATTAATATTTGTTCAATTTTTTAAAGAGTTCTAAATTATTTCATTGTGATAGATAATATTATCACTTTAATACTTAAATATTAAAATAGGTATCTAGATATATATATATATATATTAAATTATTTCTAACTTCACTTTTTTGTACTTTTTTCAATTTTAGGTGACAAAAAGACCTCTAACAGCTGGAACATTGTTTAAAAACTCAATGGTTGCCCTTGTTAAAAATCTAGGCACAAAGGTAAAGAAAAAAGCTAAATATAACCTTTTATGCCTTTTTACAAATATAATAAATTTTTTTGTTAAAAAAATACTGGTATAAGGTATTTTGATACAAAGTGCATTATCGTGGAAAATTTATATTTACATAAGACAGTTTTTATTATTCTGAATTTTGGAAGGAAGATCTAATCAATGAAGAGTGCCTCACTTGAAAATGATTCACACCAAAAAATTAAAAATGCAAATTGTATGGAAATGCCGAATAGTCTAATTGCACATGGCATTGCCCTGAACATCACAGTAGCAAAATCTTGTACAGTGTTGTGATATATATATATGGGTTATCAGTTATCTTATATTTACTCAAAATATATACTTAATACTCACTCACATATGCTATGTTATGAAACATATTGCAATGAGACATAACATTGAATGACAAGAAAATTTTACTTTTGCTATCAAAAATAATTGCGTATATGGTATGAAGCCATTAAAATATAATTCTTCTCTCTCAGAATTAAAGATATAGCAAATCTTTATCTAAATAGTCCAAGTCATTCATATCATCAGATTTATCTTCTTGCTTCACATGCTTTATCTAAGAATATAATTTCAGCTTTGAATATTCTTTTTTTTCCATTAATTTCCATGCATTTCCTACCTATTTTTCATCTTTATAAAATTTTGCTTGCATTTTGCCACTTTTGATAGTGTTAACTCTTCATTCATGCAAGACTCCTGCTGCTTCAAGTTTAAACTTTGAAGAATTTATTAACTAATAAAGCTGATTATTTCTCAAGTCACCAGAAATTATTGTAAAGTCATAGACAATTTTTGACATCCAGTTTTCACCAAATCAAATTAATGAGGATGCATGGAATCTGTAATTAATAATCCTTTTAGTTAGAAAAAGATTTCCTTATGATACTGCAAAACTTTTTGTAACCTCTTGTACAATTATTCTGCATTCAGATAATTGCATCAGTAGGAAAATCTCTTTGGAACAGGTTCAGCATGTTTCACTATATAAATAAGCTTAAAACTAGGAGTTCAGGTTCCATTTTCAAAAATTTTCTTCTTTCTTCTTACTCAAGGCTATCTTCAATTAATGTTAAAGAATAGAACCCGAATTTGGAACTTTTTTTCAGATATAAAAGAAACGAAAATTTAATGATATTCGGGTTTCACTATCCTTTCGAGCAGCCATACTCTAAGTGTGTTCCGTGGAACCCTAGGGTTCCGCGATACCCCTGTAGGGGTTCCACAAGAATTTAGATAAAAAAATTCAAAACACTTCTCTCTGCGATTTTACAATTATTTACCACGGTAATATTATACTATTATTAACGTTAGTATAGTTACGTTAGTATACAAGGCCGCCACCGCCGATATCTACTTGTGAGCATGCAGCCCCTTTGATAAAAGCCGCCTCTGAGATTAGACGCAATAATTATGAACAAAGGACTTTCGGCTCTAACTTTAAATCGTAAAGTCGACATTGTTTACACCGCATTTTTTGTATTCCTATTTTTATTTTGGCTTTTTATTTATAAAACGCGCCGCCGACTTGAGTATTTTTGAGAATGTTCGAGACGTTCGCGCTTCGACACTTACTCAACGATTAGCGTTCGGAGCGATAAGTACCTTCCTGCTAGAAACAAAGTGTTTATTGGTTTACTGCTGTATTCTGATTGTATCCGTTTTGTACATTTCTTCTTTTGATTAAACTCATCTACGCAGTAATGATTGTGCGTTATTTTGACCCCACCATCCAGACATTAATAAAGAAGAATGGAACGTTGGCTTAAAGGCGATAAACGTTTTGCAACAACATCTTCTAACGAAGCCGAATTTTCAAAAGCAGTACGCGTGGAGTATACAGCAATTACCGATCCAGACGATTATGCAACGACGTCAAGTTCCACGGTTTCAAAGGCGAAAAAAAGGAAGTATGATGAATCGTATATCAGTTTTGGATTTGTTGATTCCAACGGCTCACCTCTGTGCATGTTATGTAGTAAATTGCTTCCCAATAGTTCCATGGCACCCACCAAGTTGCGCCGACATTTAGAAACTGTACATCCCGAGTGTAAAGACAAGAATCAAGATTTTTTTGTACATAAAAAAGAACAATTATTAGAAAGTCAAAAAACTAGGATGCATGTAACCCAAACTATTAACAAAAAGGCCACAGAAGCATCATATTTAGTTAGCTATCGCATTGCACAAGCAGGCGAAACACACACTATCACTGAAAATTTAATAAAACCTTGTGTGTTAGACATAACAAAATGTATGCTCGACGAAAAATCTGCAAAGCATGTTTCTACTGTGCCGCTTTCAAACGATACTGTTTCACGGCAAATTCATGATCTCGCAAGCTACGTCAAACAAGAACAAGCACGATTCGTCTTGCAAATAGATGAGTCTACTGATGTCGCTGGTCTGGTTATCTTGCTGGTTATGGTGAGATATCCATACGAAAATTCTTTTGAAGAAGACATGCTTATGTGTTCACCGCTGCCCACAAACACTACCGGAGAAGAAATTTTTAATAAAATAAATATACTTTTTGAGGAAAATAATCTCAGTTGGAACGATTGCATTGACGTTTGTACAGATGGGGCCAAGGCGATGACGGGTAATACAGCTGGACTAGTGTCACGAATAAAAATTAAAGCGCCTAATTGTAGTTCCAGCTATTGTATCCTGCATAGACAAGCACTTGCGATGAAGCAAATGCCATCGAATCTAAAATTAGTTATGGATGAAGCTGTAAAAATAATTAATTTTATCAAATCACGACCGCTACAATCCCGATTGTTCTCTTTAATGTGTGAAGATTATGGCAGTAAATACAAAACACTGCTGCTCCACACAGAAGTGCGATGGCTGTCTCGGGGTAAAACTTTAACAAGGCTATTTGAACTTAGAGCTGAGTTACAAATGTTTCTTTCAGATACTACTTTTAATTTGAAAGACCGTTTGTATGATAAACCTTGGTTGTTCCGACTGTCTTTTATGGCGGATATCTTTCAAAAACTGAACAAATTAAATTTATCATTGCAAGGTAAACAGACAACAATCTTCCAGGCCTTTAACAAAATAACTGCCTTCAAAAGAAAATTAGAATTTTGGATTACTTACATTGGAAAGAGAGAAATAGAGAGAAAGCTTTACGTCACTCAGCGAGTTCGTTAGCGATAACGACTCAGAAATGTTTCCAGATGATGTATTTGAAGAATTGGTCACATATCTCACTTTGATGCGCACATCTTTTGAGAAGTATTTTCCTGAAGAACAGAATACAAAAATGAAACTGAATTCATGGATTCATAATCCTTTTTTACCCAACTTACAAAAGCCAGAAAGTATGTCAAACGAGATATACGAATCTCTTTTAGAAATGTCATCAGACACAAGTATGGAGTCACTGTTTAAAACAACGCCTCTCAAGGATTTTTGGTGCAGAATCCGTGATGAATATCCAATGCTTGGCAAAATGGCTCTGAATATTCTTCTCCCATTCCCAACAACATATTTGTGAGAAACAGGATTCTCAACCTATGCAGCCACGAAAACAAAATACCGCAATAGACTGGACGCCGAACCTGATATGAGACTTCAACTGTCCTCTATAAAACCTGACATCAACCTATTGATGAAAAATAAAAAACAGTTTTATACCTCCCATTAGTTATATATTTTCTTTTTTAATATCTTCTGTTATATTATACTTGGTATGTAAGTAAGTAATAAGTAATTGTTACATTGTGCTTTTATTATGCTTATTAATAAAGGATACACTTTTAAAAACTATTGTTTTATTGTAGGGTTCCGTCAAGTATTTCGCTTTCCAAAAGGGTTTCGTCACCAAAAAAGATTGAGAACCGCTGCTTTAGAGAGCAGCATTTTGTATGATACATCCCATTTTTAACCAACTTGATCTATTTTTTCTGGTATAAAATGTGTTTCACGTTTCTTCTTGTATACCATAATGTATTGTCTCTTCACGTATTCAAAAGAAAAAAAAGTATTCATGGAATATTTTGAAAATTTTAAAAACACTATATTGTTAACAGATGAATTAGTTATAATGTTGCAAATTTCCATGAAAATTGAGGTATTTTTCTATCTGAAAATGTGCTTTGCGTTTAGTTCAAGCTCGTACTTTTGCCAAAGTCAGCCTTAAAAATTAACCAGCAATTACTTATACTGTAGTTGATAAAATCTGTAGCTGATAGAAGGACAAAATGAATAAATCATGCTGAATGGAGAGGAAAAAGACGGTTGTCAGAATTTGTTGCTCACATTAGAAAATAACTACTATAGATGTATATTAAAAAGGAGAAGGTAGAAGATGAGCCCTGGAAGATTCCTCAAGGGACAGAAAACAAAGACTATTCAAATGGAAGTGAATGATGATTTGAAAGGGGAAAGAATGTAATTGTTCTAGTTATCATTTTGGGTACATAAGGCACTTATGTCTGTTCATGGGAAAGAATATAAAGTTTGTAGAAAGCGTCTGGTTGGTCTTCTGTGTGCAGGCTGTCTGGGTATCCATGTTATATACAGTGACACCTTGCAGAATATTTTTAAGTGCATGTAAACATCACATCAGTAGAAATACTGCATCCACTGGAAATTTAGGTTCTAAACACATATATTGTAATTTTCCTTTCAGAAATTATGGTAAATCTTTAAAATCCTAAATTTTTCAATGGGAACTAATACATTTCGTGTGTGTTCAATTTAAATTGTATTCAAGATTATATATATATATATATATATATGAAATGGTTATGATTAATCTTTTGAACATTAAAAATTTTATTCAACTAAAATGAGTGTAGAAATATGTAATAAATCTAAATTTGTAGTATTTTTTGTTTAATGCATTTTTTTGTATGTTTAAATTTTGCAATAATTTATTTACTTTTATTAGGAACCTTATTATGTGCGATGTATCAAGCCTAATGATCAGAAATCACCTGCTTTATTTGATGATACCATGTTTGAGCATCAAGTTGCTTACCTTGGACTGCTAGAAAATGTTAGAGTAAGGCGTGCTGGATTTGCTTATCGCCAAACCTATAATCGTTTCTTACGCAGGTAGGTGTGTTTAAATTGTTAGTCTAAATTGAGGTTCAGCGTTGTAATTAGAATTTTAAAATTGCAGATTTAATATAACAATTTTTGAATATGATTATAATCTTCAAAGTAGCAAAATAAAAACCTGTAATACCCTCATATATTTCTTAAGTATGTCTATTTAGTTTTTTCCCCAATAAGTTATCTACAGTTATATTTTTTAATGAAACAGATATAATTTTAAGTACTTTTAAAAAAATCTTTCAAAATTGGAATGATTTTTAAAATATTTTATTTAAAAATGTTTGCTTTTAAACTTTTAGGTGTGTACTATCTTTGAATTACCAAAAAATTGTGTATAATTATCACTCGATAAACAATAAAGTATATTAAGAAATGAATTCCTATTTAACAAATTTTCCTCATAATGATCTTCTTTCATGATTTAACAACTTTATTAAATAGAGGTCTGACAGTATCATGAACGGAATATATATATGTGTGTGTGTCAGTGGCATAACATACACCCCTGCATCGCGGGGGGCCCAAAGCCTGACTGACGCAAGTGCTTATCCTTTGAAAAATTCAACGTGGGGGCCCAAAACCTGACTTCAGGGCGACCCCAATGTTTTCCGTTATGCCACTGGTGTGTGTGTATTTAAATATTGATCCTAAATTTGTTTAACCAAGTTATTAATAGAAAATAATTTATAAAATTTATTTTTAAAAAATAACCTGTATTTTCATAACATTTTGGAAAAAGAAATAAATGCTAAGACCAGTGCTGTAATGTACACCCCCGTATCACAGGAGGCCCGGGATTCTAGGGAGCCCAAAGCCTGACTGATGCCTTGTACATACTCTTTGTAAGATCTGGCTTATCAGAGGGACTCTTCGCAGGGGGCCCAAAAATTTTCTGTTATGCCACTGGTTAAAACTTTGAGCAAAATCCAAAAACTATTAATTTTTTAAAAAGTTTGTGTTATCTTTTAATAATTTTACCTTATTGATTTAATAATCGTAATAGATAGGATTTATATATACAATGTCAAGAAACATCTTTCAGATATTCACACAAATGTTAAATCTGAATCGCTTTTTTTTTTTTTTTTTTTTTTGTTTTAATTCGATGTTAAAAAAAAAATTAAATTAGTGCTTAAATTATAATTTGATTTTGATATAACATGTTTTTCAGGTATAAAATGATATCTAAATACACGTGGCCAAATTTTAGAGGAGGATCTGAGAAAGATGGTTGCAGAGTTCTTATAGATGAGCAAGGTTTCTCTGATGATGTTCGTTACGGAACAACAAAAATATTTATACAATCTCCTCAAACAATATCTCAACTTGAATATTTACGTTTGGAATTAATACCTGGAATAGTGGTTTTCTTACAAAAGGTAAAAAAAAATTTCTAATTGTTCGTCTTGTTTAATTTGGTATAAATGTTTTTTTTTTTTTTCATTTTAATCTGATCAGTGTATAATTCCAGTGTTTTTGCAGTTATGTAATTTTTATTCCAGTAATTTTTATTTTAAACTTGGAATCCTTCTTATTAAGTATATTATATTTCAGATGTGGCGAGGTGCCATTGCAAGATACAGATACCGAAAAATGCTTGCCGCGTTAACTATAATCAAGTTTTATCAGCATCAAAAATTAAGAAAATATATTGATCAAGTAAATCATGTATTCAGGTATAATTTTTTTCTATTGATGATTTCAGTGTATTTATTATTTTACAACTTTTTTTAAAAAATTAGATTATTTTAATCCTGAAAATTTAGAAATATACTGTAATTTACTTTTAGTGTTTGAATCCTAAGTACAGAATCACCATATTTTTAATATGATGTATTATGTTTTCTTTTGGTTTTGATATTAGGAATTGTTTTTTGGGTAGCACAGCTGATGAAATTTATTTATAGTTAAATTTGAATTGTACAACAATTATATAAGAAATCATCTTAAGTTTTTATAATAGATCAATAAAATTTTACAAGAATCTTGCATAATTATTATATGTAACCATTGTTGTGACAACTGCTTAGATCTGCAAATCACTGTTATAAGACACTGGCATGGTAACCACACATGCATTGTCTTATGGATATGAGTAATTTGTGCTGCTAAGCCTATATGTAGAAAAGTAATTTGCATATATTAAATTTATGGTCCAGTTTCAATTTTTGGTACATTATGATTATAATATGCATCAGGTGTAATTTTAGGAATAATTATCACATTTTTAAACTTCATTTAAATATGTATGGAAAGAATATTCAAATAATTTGCAGATTTTATTTTACATAACAAATAAAAATAAATTAACATTTGGTATTTCTATAAAGTCAAATAGTTTAAAATCTTGCTGTGTCCTAATTCAAAATGTATCCAGAGAGGATGCTGCAACCTCTCAACTCTAGAAAATATCCTCAATTTCAAAAAATGACATGTTTATCATTTTTGTATACTCTTCTTTTGTTACATACTGTTTTTACCACACCATTTGAAGTTTGAAAATATGTGATGAAAGGGTACGCATAATATTTATCTCAACACTAGCCAAACTCTAAAACCACAAAACAGTAAAACTAATAAAAGCATAGAGCATCCGTGTATTGCCAAAAATAGAAGTATTCCAAAGAATACTTGTATTTTATCATTAGCTGCTGTAGTTAAAGATTGAGTACTTTTTATTTACATTACTCATTCCTCCTTATGTGATTCACGCTTCTATGTCAAAACAAAATAGAAATAAAAAAAATATTAGAACAAAATGACTGAAAAATTTCTACTAAAACACACATAGGGCAGGAAAAAATATTAGTTAACTGTTCAATTAAAGAATTGATATATGGTGTATCTGAATTCATATATGGTTACAGAATCAAAATGGTAATTCATATGACACATGCCCAGCTGTGAAGTAACATTTGCTGTTGATGCATATGCCACATCCATCACAAAAGGGTTAATGAGCTACTTGATTTTTTGTAAATTTTTAGAAGTTTAAGTTTATTATATTATTTTTATTCACAATTAAATTGTTTATTTTAAATTTTTTGTATTTATTTCATAAGATGTATTTCTTGCATCATTTTCACAACTTCAATTTTTGACATGGTTATTTACTTTATTTTCTTTTTAGTTATAGTTTTATCTTACTAATAATTTCTAAACACTATATGTTTAATATTTTTCTGCTTATATCTATAAAATATGGGGAAAAAAGATTATAATTTTATAAATATATTTTTGTAAACATTTTGGCAATTGTATTAAGAATTGCATTCTATTGTTTCTCAAATATAATATTGTATCCCATTCATGAATCTCATATAAAATGTAAGAATTTCAAAAAGTAAGATAGCAGAAGCCCCCTGAGAAATATGCAGATTACCTGTAGGAATAAAAAGACGAAAATAACGAAGACGATCACAGCATTCAATTAGTGCCGGCAGATAGAGCTGGTTCTCCAGTAACATGAATAAATCTCAGTTAGAAGATGGTTGCATTCTTAGAAACATGGTCCGCAACTGAAATAATAAGTGTGATATGGCTTATGTGTTTAAAAAAATTCTCTTGTTGAAATTCATCAGCAATTGGTAGAAGTGTATGGCGTAAGTGTTATTCCTTGAATACAAATGTGGTTTTGATGTATGCAATTTGACATAAGCAGAACAGATGTGCAAGATGAAAAAAGTGTTTTTGGTTGGAGGTATTGGACCACACTCCTTACAGTTCTAACCTCATACCAAGTGATTTCCATTAGCTTTCATTTTTTTTAAAGAAAATTGAAAAATGTATAAAGTAAACTGATGTAGAGGAAACATATTAGATACAAAATGAATCTTGACATTTTAATTTAGTTCAACTTTTTAAAGATATTTCTATATAAATTTTATCTCTAATGATATAAAAAAATGTGCAGGAATGTAAAAACGATGAAAGATTATGGAAAACAAATTACTTGGCCACCTGTTCCAACTGCTCATAAAGGATTTGCCAACATTCTTCAAAAGATACATGAAAGGTATTTAAGCTGTTCCTCCTTTATGAATATCATTGATAGTGACCTAATTTGATTTGTACATATTTCAATGTGATAATTTAAACATTTTATGATTTATTATTACATACTTTTAACTATCTAAAATAGTTTTAATCAAAAATTAACTTAAATAAACACACACATGGTTATTTTAATTAATCTAACTTATATGGTTCATTGCATGATAAATATGAAAATTAGATGATTGAAAATTGTAACAATATGTCATGATACAAATTTTTTGGAGGCTAAGTTCAAGGAGAAAGAATATTTATGCATTAGTTTTTTATTGTATATTCCCCTCTATTTTCTCATTTTATATAATAGAAAACAATTTTCAGATGGCGAGCTTATATGATACTGCGTAAAATTCCTCGAGAACAGTGGCCTGAAATGCATTTGAAAGTCAATGCAGCAGAAGTTCTTACTGGACGTCGAGAAGATTGGGGCTATCATAGGAAATGGGAAGGAAATTATCTTTCTTTTGTAAGTCACTTTTTAGTAACAAGATACTACAGAAATGTTTGTCATTCTTTTTACTTTAAATTTCTATCATAATCTCAAAGTGATCGACAAATTTCATACTTCAGTATCCAAAAAAAGCTGTGTAAATTTATTTCTCATAGTAGAGGATTATGTATATTAATATATAAAGGTTCATTTCAAACGAAGACATCTGAAATTCCATAAAAAAAGTTTTTATTAGCTTGAAAATACTTATATTATCTTGAATTTTCTATTTTAAATTTAATTTGTTTAGTTTTTAATCAGTAATTCTGCTCTTTTCTTTTTGATAGACTTCTGAAAATGACAACACTGCTGCATTTGTGGCATCCATTGGAAATTTGAGATCAAAAGATCATTTTCAAAAAGTTCTCTTCTCCAGTTTTATTAAAAAGGTAGTTACTATGCTGTATATAAACGATAACTTTGAAATATAAAGTTAATGAAATGATTTTGGTAAGACTGCGCTTGTGTTGTAATTATTTCAATTTTCTCTTTATAAAATTACCTGATTTTAATATACCTAATAATAACTTACAAACAATTATTTTTATATGAAAATGCTTTTAGAAGTTTTTCCCACAATTATAATTCCCCCCTCTCCCAATATTCAAACAAAATGTTATGTAAAGAGAAATTCAATCTTTTACATAATGTTTTTATTTTTGGTGCAGTTGATCAGATATGCTAAAGCAGAAACACATAATATTCATGTCTCTTAAGTTAAGTCTTGAAATCCATCAAAGATATAAAATTCTATTAGCTCTACTTTGGTTGCATAATAAAGAAATTATTATGTTTGGTAATAAAGAAACCTAGAATTATTCGTTTTAAGAACAATCTAGTTCTGTGTATAAATAAAAAAGTAAAATTTTGTGTGATTACAAGAGAGAAAGTTAAACCTCTCTTAAATTATGTGTCATTTTATTGCAGGTAAACAAGCATAATAAATGTGCTGAGAGAGCCATTGTTATAACTGACAGATTCATTTACAAACTTGACAGTAAACGATTCAAACCTCTTCGTTCTGCAATACCTATAACTGATGTAAGTTCATGTTGTATGCACTGTATTTTTACAGTAGCATAATAATTAGTAATATTTATTTGTGACATTAGTTTGTAAGAGACACTTCAACTAACTTCTCCTTTCATAATGTAAACTTTTTTTAGATGATAGAATTTCTAAACCTTTTAAAAGCTGCGCTATGATTGAAAAATAAAAATTATTTATTTATAAAAATTGAATTGAAATTCACACACGTAGAAAGTACCAAAAAAAAAAAATGCTATGATTTATAACATGTTTTATTTTTGGACTATCCAAATTTCTTATGATAACTTATAGTTTACCAAAAAAATATTTAATTTTTAATTATTTTTGATAAAATATAAAAAATATTTGTTAGATTTTTATTTTTATATGAATTTTTTAACTTTGCTCAACCAGAAATTAAAAAAGGTGATTTTATAACTTTCTTTCAGCATAATGATATTTATAAATTTCAGAAAATTTTAAAATCAATGTTCCCGTTTATAGAACAGAGCATGTAAAAGGTTAAAGAAACACTTGTTTTGTAACACTTCTAATTTCTTACTTTTAAATTTTTTTTATAAACACTTAGAAAAGTGTATATACAAGTTAAAATTTGTTGCAAAATAATCATTCCATTTTCTTAAATATACCAGTTAACAGGTATTAGTGTAACACCTGGTCCAGATCAAATGATAATTCTTCACTTGCGAGGTGGCAATGACCTAGTTACAGCCTTGACTTCTCGACATGAAGTGGAGCGAGTTGGAGAACTGGTTGGCATTATTGTGCATCAATGGTTTCAGTAAGTATTTTTGTGTAATTTACTCTAATAAATTCTTTGAATTATATTTCTCTATCCTTAATATGTTTTTTAATTGGTTGGTAAGAATTATTGAACAATTTTTGATTTAAGTAATAACTTTGGCTGTTGTATTAAATGATCTTTAAGCTTAAAACTGTAAATAAATAAAATCTTTTAGATTCAACTTTACTATAGTGTTTAATGTATAGTTTTTTTGGAAATATTAGATTAGGAAAAAAGAAATCCAATTTTCAAGTATCAATTAAACAATTTCAGATTTATGCTTATTGGGAAAGTGGCATTTTGCACTGGAAAAAATTCGTTTGCTGTTTTTTGTTTGGTCTTTTCAGTTGTAAGTTACAGGGTGTTAAAAAAGAGAAAATTTGGTATATTTTACAACAAAGAGAAAATTTGGTATATTTTACAGTTTCTCTTTGATAAAGGTAAAAATGTAAGCCAGATTGAAATTGTGAAAGGTATTTATGGACCTGATACTGTAACAGCCAATTACTTGCAATTTTAGTTTTGTCAATTCCGTTCAAGTATGCCCATCCTCGAAAATGTCAATAGAATCACAGAAATGGCTGAAGTTGAACAGCATGTTAGTAGTCATAGCATTGCCCAGGAGCTAAAGATCGACCATAAAACAGTTTTAGACTATTTGCACAAAGCTTGATTTAAAAAGAAGCTTAAAGCTTGGGTGCCACACCATTTAACAAAAAAACAGGATGAATCGAATTTTCAACTGCAAAGCCTTGTCCAAATGGAATGAAATCAACCACCATCTAAAATGAATAGTGACTGGGGATGAAAAATACAACAACATTCTGCCAAAACGATTTGGGTCAAAGCATGGTGAAGCAGCTCAAATGGTGGCTATACTAGGAAGGTTCTACTGTGAATCTAATGGAATCTAAAGGAATAAGTTATTTCCATATGACCTTACACTAAGTTTGGATATCCACAGTCAACAATTGAACCATTTGAAGGTAGAGGTTAACAAGAAATGTACAGAATTGGCCAACAGGAGAGGTATATTGTATTCCATCAGGACAATGCCAGACCACACACTTCTATAGTGACCAGAAACTTCCTTGAGCTTGGTTGGAAAGATTTGATGCATCCACCCTACAGTTCGGAACCGACATTAAGCAATTACCAAATTTTTCTTGCATTGCAAAACTTCCTTAGTAATAAGAAATTAGTATCAAAAAAAGATTGTGCAAAACGATTACTAGAGTTTTTCACCAATAGGGGTTAAGACTTCTATGAGAAAGGCATTATGAAGCCATCTTTAAAATGGCAACAAACTATTGAACAAATAGGGTGCTTATTTGACCAAAATTGGTAATCCTAAACATGTTAAATAAAATCTTGAAGTTTATGTAAAAATAAAGGATTTCTTTTTCCGCAGCCTAATACATTGGATAATATTAAAACTTTTTGAAGTTGTAGCAGTATCATCGATATAAGCCAGTAACAACCTCCAGACAAAAGTGATCATTTTGGTCTAGCTGTATGTTACATACTTAAGGAACCGCAGGTTTTGTCCTCAGGATGAGCGCACCACTTCATTGGTGACCCTGGCTGAGCTAAGAAACCTTCTGAACTGTCGTGGCGCCATCTACCCACAAAAAGAGCAACCAAGAACTCACTTGGCACAGGAAAAAAAACGTCTGACTCACTTCACACAGCTCTTCCAATTGCAGCAATAACTGCTCATGTAACGCGCTCTATATAACAACTATATCGTTTATTCACCTATCCGCCGACTCACTGGTTGGGGAGTGTGTAGTGGTATCATCTATATAAGCCAGTAACAAATTTTGGACTAAAGTGATCATTTTGGTCTAGCGGTATGTTACGTGCTTACGGAACTGTAGGTCGCGGGTTCTGTCCTCTGGATAAGCGCGCCACTTCAAAGTTAAATACTTACTGTAAATTGCACTGTTGTAATCAACTGGCTATCAAATTGATCATTTTTTAATGAAACAGCATCCGTTTACAATATTTTTGTATTCAATTTGTAATTACTCCATGTCATAAATAGAAAACTAACAGCTTATCTATTGAGAATGTCAAAGTTATGTAAAGGTATTTGAAAATTTTCTGTATCTAATAACATATAGCGAAAGTTAGTATTGTGGTTATCTTGATTTTTGGTTTTTTTTAAATGGTTGCCTTTTTTCAGTTAAAATTAGCACATAAATTTAAAAAGTCTTCTTATGCTCAAATCTGTCAATTTTTTTTAAGAAAGACTTAATATATTTTGTAAATTGAAATTGTAAAAGTAAAAAAAGAAATAAAATATTGTTGTAATTTTCCCCCCTTTATTTTAGATTACAAGGAAAAGATTTAAGAGTTATTGTAAATCCTCAGTTGCAATGTATGTTAGGGAACAAAAGCAGAACTCTTGCTGTGGAGTCCTCTGATATTACTGTCCATCCTGCTTTCAAAAAAGATGGTCAGAATCTTGTTTTGTTATGGCCTGTGTGTAGTGCTTAAATCATTGTCATCTCATGAGAAAATTATCACAAAATTGTTGTTTATCTGCCAAGATTATATAAGACTATTTGGTGTTATAGGGTAGCATGAATATCATGTTAGAGAGAAAATCATTCATTATTTTCCCTTCCATTCTGAATTTATGACAATGCATACTTTTTTTGCAGTTACAATGTTATGAATGATGATTGCCTTCAGCCATTTATAACTTTTAGGAACTGCAAACTAAAAAGATTATTTATTTTGTTAAAAAAGGATTTATCATAGAGATTTTTAAATGGGTCAAAATAATAGAAATATTTTTTATTATAATAAAGTAAATTTTTTTTATCAAAACTTTTTAAATATATTTGAATAATTACATTGATTTTAAGTATTAATATAAGAATCAAATTTTCATTTTTCATTCATTTCTATTTCAAGAAAATTAGGGATGTAATCAAAGAGACTACTTTGATGCTAGTTTATTGTTAAGATTCCAATTAGTGTAGTTGATATTTTTATATAATTAAAATAATGATGATTGGATTGAAACACAAGTGTATATCAATTAAGTGAAGACTGTATATTTTCTCTTTTATTCTATTTTTAGGAATAAAATTACTATGCAGAAAAAAATAACATAAAATTTTGAAAACCGTTTATTCTAACGATCTTGCTTGATTTTAAAAGCATTGTCAAGATCATGTATAAACATAATACAAGTTACAAAAGTAAACTTGCATCAATTATTTTAATGCTTTGGACTTAGGTTTATATCAACCACATTTACATTTTAATAAAATATGGTTTTAAAAATTAAATCTTTAATATTTAGTAATGTATTTTTATGGAGCACTACATTTGAATTTTTTTAAAATTGCTTTTGTATTCATGTGATAATTTAGGGGACATATTTCGGATTTTTCATAATTTTCTATAAATATTGGATACAAAATGTAATTTAAAAGTTTGCTTTTTTCTCCCTATTTTGTAAAACACTAGTTCATTTATAAAGCAAAGTGTGTGCAAATTCTTTTCTTTTATAATAATTGCCTTCATTTCATTTACTAAAATATAGTTTTAACAGAAAGTAAATATAGTTTTAACTGCTAGTGTGTTAATATTACTTGCCTAATCTATATAATCCATTAGTTTATGGATGTTTCTGTAATGTAAAATTTTTTAATCAGTTGTTATTATAAAGAGTCGAAATCAGAATAATTTTGAAAGGTTATTTGTAATTTTTATTTTAATAATTTTATTGTTATTTTAATGTAAAATGGCTTAAATTTAAAATAAATTTTAGGAATTATGAAATGCACATTAAAGTTCTCATTGTTCATTTAAATCCTAACTGTGTGGTGCTTAATGGGATTAATTTCCTAAATATAAATGTCAATGTGTATTTATCTATATATAATCTATAGAAATAGTTATATATAGAGAGAGAGAATATTTAGTGTTTGATGTATCTTTTTCTCTCTCTACTGAGCAATTCATTGAGTTTTTCATGTCCGGTATTTGACTCCCTTAAATATTTTTTTTTTTTACTATACTAAATCTGTTATTTAAAATTTTGTCAATAGTTCTGGATAAGATATATATATATATGCAATTATTTTTTCTCATTATGTATCTGAAATTTTGAAAGAAATATTTATTGATAATTTTATACATTAGAATTAAAATGAAAAAAAAAACTGGTATAAATATAAAAATCTATGCTCATATTGAATGTATTTACTCTTTTATATTATTTTTTTACAATATGCTGAATTATATGTATTTTTTTAAATCTTTCCTCTCTTTGCCCTAAAGAAAATTTGCAAAAAATATTGTGAAGAGTGATACTTTGTAAATATATTCAGCTTTTATACTTTTTAGTTATTCTATACATTTGCCAATTTTTTGTACAAGTCAAGCTGAGAAAGAAAAGCGAACTTGCAAATATCTGTGATAAATTCAATTGATCTATTTTCAATTTAATATAAGGAATTATATTGATAAAAAAAATTTTAATTCTAGAAATTGCCATAAAATATCAATATGCACGTTATTATATAATATTTTAAAGAAATGGATCAGAATTTTAGAAATAATAGAAAAGTAATTTTAAAGGGATAGAAAACTTTAATTTTATATTATTTCTGTTCCATTTGATTGTGTTTATATTTTTTTTACTGGCAACATTTTATATTTTAATTATATAATTCAATTCCTAGATATCCATAGATTTATATATATAAGAAGTTACTTAAAGCTCTATTTCTTTTTTCTTAATCTATCAGAAATCCTATCACTATAAGACTGATTTACAAAGCTCTTAAATCATTATTAATTTTAGAGTTGTATTGATATAAATTATATGTACATTAGACTGAGATTGCCATCTGCTTATTTTTAAAATTTGTGTATGGTGAATTGCTTTGAAATCTGTCCATCGTAAATCTAAATGTGTTCAATATTTTTTAAGCATTTATTTCTCCTTTTGTGATATTTGTGTAACTTTTACCACATTAACTTTTATTTTTGACTTTTATAAAACTAAACATGAAACGTGCCTTTAAAAAAATAATAAATTGTATTTCCATTAGCTAGTCATTTTACATAAGGAGACTGAATGATTTTGTGATTATGATGTACTTATTATGTTTAAAAACTCCATTTGTGTTTTTAATTTATTTTTTTTATGCTCTCAGCTATTGTTTCTCATTAATACAAATTAATACTTAATTTACTATTACTACCAGTGGCATATATAGACTATTTTTTATGGTGAGAGTTTAATCTCCCTCTCTTGTGTATGCCACTAACTACCAAAAAATATAAGGAAATGTGATGTATTAATAATAAAGGTAATCTTGAACATAGATCTATATAGCTAATTAAAAAGAATCCATAATTTGTAGCATTTTATGTGAGATTAATTTCAAAATTTTTTTCAATTTGATTTAAATATTATTATTAATTCTCTAAACTTTTTTTAAATTCAGGTAAATTTTCTCAAAATGTTATTTAAACTGGGTACTGTATTCTGAAACATTTTTAAAAATTATTTATTTGCTTATGTTTGCATTAAAATTTATCAGCATGCCATTGTGTGTTTACCAGCTGCACTGTGAACTCATTTGTTTAGCCATAGCATCATGATGCACTGTATATATTTTGAACTTATTCAGATGTTTTAGAGTATTTAGTTTTTACTGTTTTGTTGCTTATTTATGAGTGCCAGAAGTTTATGAATAAAAATACAATAAAATATTGTATATTTTCTTGATTTAAAATTGTGTTAACATACAAATGTGAGAAAAATTTTTTTTTATAAACTTCTATTTCATATGATTTATTCTGCCTTTTTTGGGGAAAACACTTTGTATATTAATTGGGGGGGTGGGGTGCATGTAGTACATTCTAGTTTTGAAAAGTTTATTTAATTCCAGTTTTAATATAATTTGAATCAAATCTTGGTTGCTTTTTGCAAAATCATTTTCAGTCACTAGCATTATACAAAAATAAAACATTTTCTGTTATAATTCATCTTTTAAAAATTCAGTCAGACCATAAGGTTTTAACCTTATATTACCATTTTCCAATATTTAAAATTTTGCCCAAACTACTAATAAAAACAAATTCAATGTGTTTTATTAAAATGTAAAACCAACCATAAAAGTGATATTTTGATTCTTACATGTTCTATTTATTGCATAACAATTTCAATCATCAAATAAGAAACTACTTGAATATCAGAAACTCTTGAAGCATATACAACTGTGTCCTGGAAAATATGAATTATTAAAAATATAAATTAATCCAAGTTTTGTACACACATTCTAACTTTTTAAATTGAATTTTGAAAAACTAAAATTTATATTAATGATTTTTTGTGTTAATAATTCAATTTCTATATTAATTTAATAGGTGTACAACTTTGCTTCTGCCATTTTTTTCCGAAATTCGAGGCTTTATTGTAAAAAACTGATTATACATTTGATTCAAAGTATTGTCCATCACTGGCCACTACTTTCTCCCATCTTTCGGGCAGCGTACGAATCCCGCATTGAAAGAACTGGTCATCTTTTGAAGTGATCCACGAATCGCGATCCAATTTTTTACTTCTTCATAAGACCGGAAG
Organism: Trichonephila clavipes; assembly: GCA_019973935.1. Taxonomy (NCBI): domain Eukaryota; kingdom Metazoa; phylum Arthropoda; class Arachnida; order Araneae; family Nephilidae; genus Trichonephila; species Trichonephila clavipes. The sequence continues at coordinate 605,753 of BMAU01017700.1, forward strand.
TGCTGGTCAGCCAGGCCGTGTGCCATTGATCGAAACAAGTGATAATCCGAGGGAGCAAGGTCTGGAGAATACAGTAGGTGGGGTAGGACTTCCCATTTCAACGTTTCCAAGTATGTCTTGACCACTTTTGCAACATGGGGTCGAGCATTGTCATGCTGTAAAATCACCGTATCATGTCTCTCGTTGTATTGATGCCGTTTGTCTTTCAATGCTCGGCTCAAACGCATTAATTGCGTTCGATAACAATCGCCTGTGATTGTTTCAGTCGGTTTTAACAACTCATAATACACTACGCCGAGCTGGTCCCACCAAATACTGAGCATGACCTTGGAACCATGAATATTCGGTTTGGCCGTCGACGTGGAAGCATGGCCGGGATATGATTTTCTGCGCTTGGGATTATCGTAACGAACCCATTTTTCGTCCCCAGTCACAATGCGATGCAGAAATCCCTTCCGTCTTTGCCTTGCAAGCAGCTGTTCACAAGCAAACACCGTTCAACATCTCTCGGCTTCAACTCGTACGGCACCCAATTTCCTTGTTTCTGAATCATTCCCATGACTTTCAGGCGTTTTGAAATGGCTTGTTGCGTCACTCCCAATGATCCTGCCAATTCTTGTTGCGTTTGACACGAGTCTTGATCAAGTAATGCCTCCAATTCTGCATCTTCGAAAACCTGCTCTCGTCCACCGCCATGCTGGTCTTCGACGTCAAAATCACCGTTCTTGAAGCGTTGAAACCACTCGGCACGTTCTTTCACTAATAGCGGCCTCACCATAGGTATTTGAGAGCATTCGATGAGCCTCAGCCGCAGATTTCTTCATATTAAAGCAGAAAATTAAAACCTCCCGCAAATGACGAGAATTTGGCTCGTAAGCTGACATGTTTAATCGAGAATAACTTTATGATGCAGACACGAATCGACTAATATTTCGATGGCGTTATGTTTACAAATACCTAAGCTTATTGTATGACATCTACGTACTATTTATTTCGACTTCCACTTACCGCTACAGCCATCTATTCAAAACGGCGGAAGCAAAGTTGTACGCCTATTATAAAAGTAGATTTTTTTTTCTGTAGAAGCATTGATCTTTATTTCATTTGATGCATATTATGATTAATTAAAGAAAATATATGAGCAAAACAATTTGCATGTTAAAAGGAGGGAGGTTACAATTACAGTACTATAGTCATTGAACTTATTAGTATTTTGCAAACAAAATGTTTTTTTGTAAATATCAAAGGAATGATGCATTTTTAACTTAAGAGCACTTGGGTAGCTGGTCCTCAGTGGGCCTTGTATCAAAATTCCTTGTGGGGAGGGCTCTTTGGGAAAATAAATAAAAATGATTGCATTAATAAAATTTATATAAAAATGTTAAAATAAGGATATGTGGACATACGTATTTAAAAAACTTTACTGCATAAGAATTAGCCTAATTTAATTGATACTTTCTCGATTTTTTTTTTTCAACAAACATCTATAGCAGAAGAGGATTGCCAAGTCCCATGACTGATACAGTCCTATGAAAGTTCTAAGACAATTTTTAATAAATTTTAGCATAGAAAAATTTCTCTCAACTGTTTCAGTTGTGTGGACACTTTTACTTACACTTAACACTTTTAAGATTCTTTGCTTTCACACGGCCCCTGTAGCTTGGGAGTCTTGTATAATTGATACGGTGATAGTTACGCCTCTGCGGAAGAATAAAAAAAAAATAGCACGTATTGCTGTTATAAGATCCAGAAAACTGGAGGCTGTGTGTGTGTGGAATTTTAAAACAAGAGCTTCTGAATTTCGCACACTGATAATAAACTACGGTAACTCAAAATGAAAAAAATATACTTAAGAAATCTAAATTAAGCCTCAAAAATATTGTAAGAAAAACATTTTTAAAAAAGTCAATCATGCAATTTGAGATTTATTTATCTTCAGTCTAAACATGGATATTACAAGAAACGAACAAAGTTTCTCGCCCATTAAGTTTGAAAATTCGCGAAGTTGTTAAATATTTGAGACAAATTTCGAGTAATTTTCGAAAAATCGTAATAAAGTAAATTATGAGAATTTAATTTTTTTTTAAATTACTCGGCCGAAGAAAGCAAAACGTGCGCTTTCTTAGTACTTGGTCGATAGCGACGATGAGAAAAGATACAGGGCGGATCAAATTCACTCTTTTGCAAAAAAGTAGAAGCACCATGAAGGAAGTGGTTTTTAATGTAATTGAATATGTACACAGAGAGAGAGATAACAAGATAAAAAAAAAATCAAGATCCATCCACGGCTCACGATTACAGCTTGAATGTTCAAATCAGTAGTTGGTGGAACTGCCCCTAGCGGCAATACATGCTTGTATACGCCTCGGTAATGAGTGATAGAGGTTTCTAATGTCGTCCTGAGATACATTCTGCCAGACATTAACCAGTTGCTCCAGATTTGCGATATTTTGGGGTGACCGAATCTGGCATCCTACCATATTCCAGTCATGTTCGGAGGGGGGTGCCAGCTCAGGTGTCGTCCACGTCACTTGACCATGGTTCAAAATTACGTGGTCCGTCGCCAAAAGCCCTCGTGTTGCTGAACAGCGCGACGTTAATATTCAATCAATCAATCCAGTCATGTTCGATTGGTGATAGGTCTGTTGACCTTCCTGGTCAAGGAAAAGTATTAACGGCACGAAAGCAGTCCAGAGATATGCGAGTGGTATGGGGCCTGGCATTATCTTGTTGGAAACTGTCCTCCAGATAACTTGCGTAGCTAGTTCTGAGTGGGGCCCGTATTAAAACTCCTTCGTGACCCTTTTTAGAAAAGAAAGCCCTGTTAGAGGTACTGTAGTTACACATATTGGGGACCCCGTATCATTGATACGGTGGTAGCTACGCCCCTGCTCCAGATGACATGTCCTGAAGGATAACACAACCGGCCGTAGGATGGTATCAACATATTGTTGAGCTGTTAAATATGTGGAGGATGACCTGCTGTCGTATGAGATAGTATGTTACACCAGGGGTTATGGCTGTATGCCTTTGTAAAGCAAAGGTTGGTTGAGCCGTTGGCTCCGGACTCTTCAGACGTGGAGACGATGGTCATCTGTGAGATTTAACGTTGAACTCTATGCGGTACCAGTCGGATGGCAACCCTGATAAATGGCTGCAACACCACTCCAGACGACTCTGCCGAGACTGTGGGGTTGAAGTCAGACGTCTTAAGGGACACTGTGAGCGCTCACCCAAGTGCCGTGAAATGGTGTAGTTACTACGGAGGGTAGTGAAGAGGCTGTAGACAACGATACCGTTGGAGCAGTTCGGGTCTCTTGAACAATCGTCCGGTCGTGCCTCGTATTTGTGCATCTTAGTCTTCCATAGCGTTCATTTCGTCGATAAGTTTCTCACAGCAGCCACTTTTGTAGCACCTTTGCACAGCTGTGACTGTACGTTGCAGATGACGTTCTATGGCTCGGTATGACCACCCAGCTTCATACATTCCGTCAATGTGACTATGTTCGCAACCATTCAGTTGCCTGTTAGGTCTTCGAAAACGTCGTAATGGCATCCTTTGTTTTTTCTCTAGGAATCACAACGGTGAAAACGATAAATTTTCTGCCTCTATTACTGGTTTTATACTTTGCGAATTGCTCAGCAGAAATGCGTGCTACGACCGCAATTCATGTTCATTGACCTTGAAAATTTGCCTGTTCTATCAAGATGTCTTTGCCTACGAAATTTAATTACAATCAGACTACTCGTTCTTGGTGCTTCGATTTTTTTTGCAAAAGATGTATTTTGTACTTGAAAATGCGTCAAAATCGACTGATTTTTCAAAATGTAAAATCCATAATTTTTTTTAAAAAAATTGTGTTCCGCCAAACTGAATATTCCATTGAAGGTTACCAGCTTCTACAGCTCATGAATATATGGTCAGATTACCATTTAATTTGTGTATGACTGCTGAACTATTCTTCTGCCTTCTCTACTGGAGATTTGTCTGATCCTTTTTAAGCCAGCCCGTCGCATGTGCATGTATATGGTTGCGAACATTATATGATATTTATAACTGCATGTACAAAATTGCATCACCTCTGCTGGACACAAGTACACATATGCAATCGCATCAAATTTAGATTATTTACTAATCCATTCGATGTTTGGCTGTTCGTAGAATTTCAAGGATGTGCAGCGAATTCTTCAAGAAGCACTATTTTTGAAGTTAACTTCTTATGGCACGTTAGGGAAAAAATTTTCGTTACCCATTACCAGTTACGGTTACGCGATGAACATAAGTTAAAGATCTATGAAGTTCGACTTTCACCGGGTTTTTAAAAAAGCTATCGTGAGTTTAACAAATATTCATATCATAACCACGAGATGTAATTTAGTATATATATATATATATATAAACTATAATAAATTCAAAACTCTAAGAAGTTTATAATAATAAATGAAACAATTTAACTTGTATTGAAGCGATTTTGTAAATAAAGTATTAATGGTTTAATGTAAATGGCAACAGTGAAACAATAAATAAAAAGAATATTTAGAATGCCGAGTTTTTGTGTGGTTGTGAATTATTTAAACTAATCTGTTTTATTATAAATTGAACGAAACAAAAGCCATCTAATTCTTGCTATCAAACTCAGACAAAAAACAATTACAGAATCGGAAAGATTAATTTTTTTCCCCGCGATATGGTACAATTTTTTCTACAAAATAATGATTTTTTTTAAAATGAGTCAAAATCGATGCGTTTTTATGAAAATGATTTCTATACGGTTACCGTTCAATTTCCTTTCGCGTTAATGAATTGATATTCTACCCTAAAAAGCTCATGCTTTTCTGTTTTAGAATCAGTCATTTAAAAAAAGAATGTCAAAAAACTGTGGGGGTTTTTTTAATACAATTTTTCAAAGATACTCAAAATTTTAAGTAAATATTAAATAGCTTCGTTATTTATAAAAGTAATCTCATGAAACTTTTTTTTCTGTGTGTAGAACAATATTCTCCATAATATGTACAAAAATTGCTTAAAAATTACGGTTTTTAAATTTTTTTTTTGCGTTCTATTAGCCTTTTTACGAGAATTCTTTACTAAAAAACTAATATTAGATCTTTTGTTTAAAAATTACCATTGTTTTCAATCGATGTGTGAAATTGTAAGCCATTAACGTAAAAATTAAGTCTTCAAAAAATGAAACCTTTAATAAAAAGAACGATTTTATACGAAAAGCCAGGAGTTTGGCGACGAAAACCAGTTTCGCGCTAAATTGGCAATCACATCTGCAAGTGGCATGTCAATTACGGAGTACCTGTCCCGAAATGGGACGTACCTCCTCATCAGAATTATAGAATTAAGAGCCGAATTAATGGGGTTGCATAAATTAAAATTTAAAAGATTTAATTAAATGGGCAGAAACAATTCTGCTGGAACGGCGACAGACGAAGTCTGTCGTTGGGGATGGGTTTCGGAGTACATAGTCCCGTCGGACTCTAACCTCCTATCCTGGAATTTTAGATGACTGTACTAGATTTACCAATGCCCTTTTTAATAAAGTAATTAGATAAAATTAGAATTTAAGTTAAGTAGAATTAGAAAATATTAAAAATATTATGCAAAAACATTTAAATGAAAAGTTATGAGTAAATAAAAAAGCTCTTTTAAGAGCTAGAAATCATATTTCGAAGCGTCCATTAAGTGGGCGGAGTTACAGTGGCCAATCGGGTTGCAGCAAGAACCGAGATCAGAAAGTGCGGGAAAAAATATCAGGGGGTGGGGTTTTGGGCTGGAGAGTGAAAGAAAGCAATTTTATTGGCCGAGCCAGGAGTTCAGGTAATGGGGTATAAGGACTTGCAAAAATAAGTAGCCAATCAGAACGATCTGCGATTCAACAGAGTTGGATCGCAGTAGAATTTCGAGAAAAAGGAATTTAAGAATAAAAAATAAAATTTAAGAGAAAAAATAAAGTTAGAAATTAATTAAAATCAGGATCGACCAAGATGTCTCTTGGTCTACGAATGAAGGGATAGGGGTGTGTTGGATAATGGGAGATCTCTTGAATAGATGGGTTTTCATGCCCGTCTATATTACTGAAAAAGTTTACTGCTAGATTTCTAATAGATTGTCTGATGGTCGGAATTTTAAGAGCTGATCGAATGTCAGCGTTCCTCATGTACCAGTGTGCATCGAGGATTTGTCGTAAAATAACATTTTGGGAGCTTTCAATGAGATTGATATTGGTTCTTGCTGCATGTGCCCAGATTGGTGAAGCATACGTCAGAAGGGGTTTTAAGATTAGAGTGTAGATAAGCAATTTATTTTATCTATTTAATTTAGACTTTTTGCCAATTAGGGGGAAAAGATTACTCGTAGCATTTTTAAATTTATTTCTAACGTGTGTAATATGTTGTCTGAACGTGAGGTTTTTATCAATAATGACACCAAGATATTTGGTGTGTAGAGACCAGGGTATCCTTTGGTTTTGGAGCGTGATTTCGGGGGGCGGTCTTTTTCGAGAAAAGGATATTGCTTCAGTTTTCGAGGTATTTATTGCGATTTTCCAAACGGAGAACCAGATTTCAAGGTGAGCCAGGTGTTCATTGATGTTTTGTGTCAGTGTGTTGGGATTGTAATGTCTACTTAAAATGGCAGTGTCGTCCGCATACATACAGATCATGGTGTTAGTAGTTTTAATTATGTCATTTACATAAAGATTAAATAGGACAGGCCCCAAGATAGAACCTTGGGCAATGCCAGCTTTTGCAGGTCTAGTTTGAGAGAACGTTCTGTTAATTCTAACAGTGAACGAGCGTTCACTGATGTAGGATTTTAATAAAAGGATTAGTGGGGGTGGGATTTTATAAGTAATTAATTTAAAGAGAAGGCCAGTGTGCCAAACTCTATCGAAATCTTTCTGAATGTCAAGGAACACTGCCGCAACATGTTGGTTTCTGTCAATGGCATCTTTGATGTACTCAACTACACGGAGTAGTTGATGGGAGGTGGAGAGACGAGGACGGAACCCGTGCTGCTCCGGAACGAGGATGTTTTCGCTCTCAAGGAATGCATTTAATCTGGTAGAGATAATTTTCTCCGCCAGCTTACTTAAAATCGGAAGGAGAGAAATTGGTCTGTGTAGGATTCAGCCAATTTGGGATTTTTCCCAGGTTTGAGTATGGGGATTATAACAGCAGTTTTCCAAGCATTCGGAAAGTTTCTGAGTTTGAACATGTTATTAATGATGTTAGTTATTTTAAAGACGGTAATGAGGGGTAAGTTTTTGATCATTTTATTAGTAATCCCGTCTCTTCCCGGGCTTTTCTTGATTTTAATCTTTTTAAAGTAATTAATAATTTCCGACGGAAGAGCGGGTTGAATAGCGTCAGTGGTGTTAGTATGATCGTTTATGTAAGCGTCGACGGTGGAAGAAATAATTTGGTCTTTCTGTGGATTATGAATGTTATTTAACTGGAATTGGCTCTCGAGTGATTGAGCAATTAGATCAGTTTTGTTTGAATCACTGAGAGCAATACCGTTAGGGCCATTAAGGGCGGAAATCGGGGAGGCCTTTTTTCTGAAAGCCCGGGCGGTTCCCCAAAGGGAGCCGTCTTCAGCATCCAGGGAAGTAAGGTGATCCTCCCATACCTGTTGTCTGTATTTTCCTACTAATCTTTTAATTTTATTTTGGAGTCTATTTAAATCAGTTTTATGTTGAGGAAATCTAGTGAATTGCCATAATTTTCTGGCTTTATTTCTCTCCCGGAAGAGGTGTTTGAGCTCACCCTGTACATATGGTGCCTCCGAATGGATCGTTGGCCTCGATGCTTTCACGTGTGCGTTGAGAATCTCCGAAGAGAGTTCTCTGACTTGGGACTCAATCTCTGAGGTAGAGCTGGCCTGCGGGAGATAGAGGTTTTCAGTATTTGCGAGTGTTTTCGTGAAAACATTCCAATTGGTATTTAGTTGGGGTGAGGGGAGCTCAAAATTTGCAGTTTTCGGGAAGTGAAGTTTGATGGGGTTGTGATCGGAACTTAATTCAGAGATTGAGTCAATTTTGCAGGGCCAGTTCAAGTTTTTCATAAGGGCGTAGTCTATAATAGTGGCTGAAGCAATACCGAATCTGGTAGGAGTAGGGGGGGCTAAGACTTCAATACTGTTATTAATCACATAATGATGCAGTCTATTTCCTCTGGTGTCGCTCACAGGGCAACCCCACGAGGTGTGCTTGGCGTTAAAATCACCAACTAAGATGGTGATATTATTAATATTAAAAATTGGGTCGAGGGCGACACCCAGGTTTCTGAAATTCTGATACGACGGCGGAATGTAAGTCGATCCGATGATAATCGGCTCATGATCTATGGGAGTGAGCATGATGAGAGTCGCCTCGACACCAGTCACCTGGGGCGGGGTGGGGACATGGTAATGAGAAATACAATTTTTAATGAGGATTGCAGTTCCACCCCTGCCGGGGGCTGGGTGGGTCCTGTCATTCCTGTAGCAAGAGTAATTAGGGATTTTGAAAGAATGCTCTGGTCTCAAGTGTGTTTCTTGTATTAAAAATAAGTCGGGGGCGTGCTTATCAATGAAATCGCGTATCTCAACAATACGCGATCTCACTCCGTCAGCGTTCCAGGAATAAATGGAGAGCCCAAAAAACGAACCATACATTATTAATAGTTAGGTTGTTAAGGGAGGAGCAGACTCCTCTTAGCAGACAATTGAGTTTGTCTGCCGGGTTATTGCAGTTGAAAGATTTTTTCATCTCACTGAGTAGTGAGGGAAAGAGGCTAAATATCTTTTGCATTTCGAGTATGGCTTGTAAAAAGCCAAACTCGTTTGAATCGGATTGGGTAGCATTAAGTGCTTCCAGATTAATATTATCATTTTTATTATTTTCAGTTTTGTTAGACGCCGAGGAGGCATTCCCGGGTGCTGCCATCTGTTGGGCTTTTTCGGGGTTTAAAATTTGAGCATAGGTTTTTCCAGTTTTTACCGGGTTATTATTAATGTTTCTTTTTAAATTTTCGACCGGGGATTTACTTTTACCTTTTTTAGGTTTAGGGAATTGGGGGCATTCAGTAGATGAGGCCATGTGGCCTCTGGTATTGCAATTGATGCAAAGGGGGTTTTCAATCCTTTCCTTGATCTCGCACGCGCCTGTTCTGTGATTCGCACCACATTTCAGACAGCGGGTTTTCATGTTGCAATTCTGACTCGCATGGTGAAAGAAATTGCAGTTATAGCATTGGGTGATTCGGTTTCCTTTCCTAAATGGGTCGACTTTTATCTGCATGTACAGACAGCTGCGCACCTGATAAATGTCATTAACATGTTCATCGCGCTCTATCTCTATCATGTAGATAGGTAATGGGTTTTAGTGATGAATTTTCTTAATTGGGCAATTTTAACAATGTTAATGCCCTTTGCTACAAGATCGTTCTTAATATCGACTGGATCTATATTATCGGGGAGACCTTTAATGACCAGTTTTAGTGGTCTGGTAGAGGGGGGCTCAATCACGTAGTGTTCGAGCTCTCTTTTTCTTTAAGGTAATTTGTTATATTTCTATGGTCGTCTGCGGTCTGGGCTTCGATTTTAATTTACCCCCTCGTGTGGGTATTAGTAGCTGTGGGGTATGAGCGATGAAGTTCTTGCAAGATTAAATTATACGCATTAAAGATTTTCATAAAGATCGGTTTGATTTTATACTTAGGTGGGGAGACGTCCTCGGCGTCGTCTTCTGCAGTGTTGAGTGCTGCAAAAGCATTGGTAGTTGCGAGCTTCTCCATTTCTTTAATTGGGATATTTTTTGTTGTTTTCTTAGGGAAAACAAATTCATCGTTATTATTCTTAGTATTGATAATATTAGTTTTAGAATTATTGGCGGCTTTTTTGCCGTAAATTTAGCTGGTCTGATTACCGGTTCTGCAGTTCTTTTGACCGCTTTATTTTTAGAATTATGATAACAGAGGGCATTTGGGCAAGGTAAATAGTCAGCCAACTTACCTTCCAGGACAGAGATGTTTTCGTTGAGCGTCTTGAGCTCCTCCTCCAGTTTGGACTTCGTTTCCGTCGTCGCGCTGGGAGTTCTGTTTTCGAGATCGATCATGCTGGTGATGTAATCTCTTCTAATCTGATAAATTTCGAGTTCTTTTCCGATGCTCGTGATTTGCGAACATCTGAGGTCAGCAGGGAGTTTAGGGATGGGGAGACCAAGGTCCTCCATGGTAACACATTGGTCATCGACCTGAGCTTCCATTAGACTCGACTTGCTTAGGCAAGTTGCCTAAGCAAGTTGCCTGTTAACTTAGTTGCCTGTTCGCGGATGATTCCGCCATGCTTACGCAAGGTACCCAGCTCAAATACACACTTAAAAACATGCAAAACTTCCTTTACAAGTTACAAGATTGGCTCACACAATGGAGAATTGCAATTAATGTTGACAAGTCTCAAGCAATTATATTCAGAAAATGGGGAGTTATTGATCCCCCTTTTCAACTCACTCTTTTTGAAGACAACATACAGTGGGTCTCGGTAGTTCGTTACTTGGGTCTACACATGGATAGCCGCTTAACTTACAAAAAGCATATCGACTATCTCTCAGAAAAATTCTGGGGGAGAATTCATTTAGCTATCTCCCTTGTAGGGAGGAATTCTCCACTTTCCCTCGAAAACAAAGTCATTCTATACAAACAAGTTCTGCGCCCAATTATAACATACGCTTCTCCTGTCTGGGGAGCAGCGGCTGCCACCCACATGAAAAAAATCCAAGTTATCCAAAACAAAATACTCCGACTCATCACTAACGCGCCTTGGTACGTTAGAAATGATGTTATTCACTACGACCTACACATGGAGCCGATTTCTAGTTACATCACTAAGTTAGCTAGGAATGTTTTCAGATCTATTGAAAATCACGACAATCCAATAATTCGTGCACAAACAATGTTCACTTATCCACATCCTAAATTGAAATACGCCTATGCCACAGCAAAATGGCAGCTACCGCTCAAACCGCCGTAACTCAACAAATACACATTAATTTCAAACATCTACAACATCAAATGCTCTACTGCAAATCGAAATAGGGTCAGTTCTGGCTGTCTCCTCCCCCTCCATGTACATCTTTTGGCGATGGATTTTCTTCCTGGTCCTTCCCTTCATTCATGCCACTACGTCACCAACCGGTTTCTGGGTGTTAACCCAGCGCGTTCGGTTGGCGTAGTAGGCATCTCGTTCATTCCCCTCCTTTTGAGGGGTTGTTGATTTTTTATTATTTCATCATGGATTTCCTTTTCTTCTCATACTAGGTATAAACGCCTTCGGCGTTGGCACCTGAAAATTCTAATTTCCGTTCCATCCCATATCGAGATTGTTGCTGAGTCCAAAGAATCGTTGATGAACTGGATGGAGTGCCTAGGCCTGTCGGCCTCTAACCTCCTATCAGGTAATTTTGAGATGCCTTTGACGAGTTCTACCATTGCCCAGTTTTAGGAATAAATCAGTTTAATAATGAGAAAGTTCCGTAGATTTTAAAAATTTAAGCTACTTGGATGTGAGATTAAAATAACTATTAAAAATTTAACTTTAAAAACAGGGAAAAAATCATTGAAAATGCGAGAAAAGTGGGCGGAGTTATCCTAGCCAATCCGAGTGCAGCAAAAACTGACTATCAGAAAGCGCGGGAAAGTGATCTTGGTTTTTAGATCGTTGATGAACTGGATGGAGTGCCTAGGCCTGTCCGCCTCTAACCTCCTATCAGGTAATTTTGAGATGCCTTTGACGAGTTCTACCATTGCCCAGTTTTAGGAATAAATCAGTTTAATAATGAGAAAGTTCCGAAGATTTTAAAAATTTAAGCTACTTGGATGTGAGATTAAAATAACTATTAAAAATTTTAACTTTAAAAACAGTGAAAAAATCATTGAAAAATGCGATAAAAGTGGGCGGAGTTATCCTAGCCAATCCGAGTGCAACAAAAACTGACTGTCAGAAATCGCGGGAAAGTGATCTTGGTTTTTGATCCAAGTCAGAAAATAAAAGAGGAGGTGATCTGATTGGCCGAGCAAAAAGTTCGGCTAATGTGACATAGGGGGAATAGCCAATCAGAGAGCATCTGCAGTTCAACGAAGTTGGACTGCAGTGAGATAGAAAATAAAAATTAAAGAATAAAATAAAAAGGGGAAAAATAAATAAAGTAAGTAAATTAATTGAAATCTGGATTGACCAAGATGTCTCTTGGTCTTTTTACAGAAAAGTGGGAGAAGTAGGGGAGATTTCATTAATAGAAGCATTATCTGAGTCGTCTATATTATTGAAAAAGTTGATAGCAAGTTTTCGTATGGTCTGTCGAATAGTTGGTATATTGCAAGCTATTCTTAGATCTTTATTTCGCATATACCAATGAGCATTGCAAATTTGTCTTATTATTAAATTTTGAGCAGTTTCAAGTAAATTTATATTAGTTTTTGCTGCATGTCCCCATACAGGGGAGGCATAGGTAAGTAATGGTTTCATGATCAGAGTGTAGATAAGCAGTTTGTTATGTCTATTCAATTTAGACTTTCTGCAGATAAGGGAGTAAAGTTTACGCGTAGTATTTTTAAATTTATCTCTAATATATGTTATGTGTTGTCGGAAAGTGAGGTTTTTATCAACGATTACACCAAGATACTTGGTGTGTTGAGACCAGGGTATTCTTTGATTTTGAAGAGTAATTTCAGGGGGAGATTTCCTTTTTGAAAAGAAAATCGCTTCCGTTTTGGAAGAGTTTAACGCAATCTTCCACACGGAGAACCAGGTCTCCAGGTGAGCTAGGTGTTCATTGATATTTTCGACTAGTGTGTCGAGGTTTCTGTGTCTGCTGAGTATGGCTGTATCATCTGCATACATGCATATTATGGTATTAGAATTTTTAATAATATCATTAACGTAGAGGTTAGAGAGTTGGTGCCAGAATTGACCCTTGGGCCACCCCAGCGTTAATCTTTTTAAGTTGCGAGAAGGTACGATTAATTTTTACAGTGAAGGAGCGATCAGAGATATAGGAATTTAACAGGTAAATAAGAGGGGGCGGGATTTTATAGGTGATTAATTTAAAGAGTAGGCCAGTATGCCATACTCTATCAAAGGCTTTTTGAATATCAAGGAAGACCGCGGCCGTGCATTCATCTTTGTTGTTTCCTTCCTTAATAAATTCAACGACTCTGAGAAGTTGATGTGAGGTGGAGAGACGAGGTCGGAACCCGTGCTGCTCCGGAATCAGGATATTTTCTCTTTCGAGATGGTCGTTGAGTCTGGCTAAAATCACTTTTTCAACCAGTTTACTAAGGACAGGAAGTAGACTTATTGGTCTGTAGGATTCGGCCAAAGCCGAATTTTTATCTGGTTTTAGGATCGGAATAACAACCGCAGTCTTCCAAGACATAGGAAAGTATCTTAAAGTTAGCATATTATTAATGATGTTAGTAATCTTGAAAATAGTGAGGCGCGGTAATTTTTTAAGCATTTTGTTAGTGATCCCATCTCTCCCCGGACACTTTTTGATTTTAATCTTTTAATGATCTGAATAATTTCAGATGGGAGAGTGGGGGGATGATATCAGTATTGTTAATATTCGAGTCCATGTATGCATCAACAACGCTGGTGATGATCTTGTCTTTGCGTGGGTTGTGAATGTCATTAAGGTGAAATTGCTTCTCAAGCGAATGAGCAATTACTTCAGTTTTGTTTGTATCGCTGAGAGCAATACCAGTGGGGCCATTAAGGGCGGAAATCGAGAAGGTTTTCTTCCTGAAAGCTTTCGCAATTCCTTAAAGGGAATTGTCCTCAGCATTCAGGGTAGAAAGATTATCCTCCCATGCCTGTTGTCTGTAATGATAAATTTTCCTTTTAATAGCATTTTGTAATCTGTTTAATTCTGTTTTATGTTGTGGGTGTCTTGTATGTTGCCAGGTCTTCCTGGCTTTGTTTCGTCCCTTGAATAGCTCTTTTAGCTCACCCTGCACATACGGTTGTTCCGTGTGGTAGAAAGGACGAGAGGCACTTGCGTGCGCATTTAGGATCTCATCAGTGAGGTTGCTGACTTGGGAGTCGATCTCGTGGGTAGAATTTGCAGTCGGGAGAAAAAAGTTATCAGGATTTGCGAGTATTTTAGTGAAGATACTCCAGGTAGTATTTAATTGGGGAGGGGGATAGCAAAATTGGAAGTTCTTGGAAAGTGAAATCTGACCGGATTATGGTCAGAACTGAGTTCCGGAATGGAATCTGCAGTACAGGGCCAAATTAAATTTTTAATCAGTGCATAGTCTAGAGTGGAAGCGGAGTCCGTTCCATATCTAGTTGGGGTGGGGGGAGCAATTAGATCTAAGTTATTATTAGTTATATATCTTAGTAGATAATTACCTCTGGGGTCGCTGTAATTACAGCCCCAGGAGGTGTGCTTAGCATTGTAATCACCGGCTAAAAATGCCGATTTAAAAATATTGAAAATACCGTCGAGGTCGGCTCCCAAGTTTCTGTAATTTGGACCTGGTGGGGCATAGATAGAGGCAACCAAGAAAGGTTCCTGATCTGAGGGGGTGAGCGCAACGAGAGTTGCTTCTACACCTGTAAGGGGGAGGGGTGGGAACATGAAAATGGGGAATCGATCTTTTAATGAGGATCGCAGTACCGCCCCAACCTCTGGTTGGACCGGTCCTGTCGTTCCTGTAACAAATATAATTCGGAATATTGAAAGAGTATTCTGGTCTCAGATGTGTTTCTTGTATCAAAAATAAATCAGGGGAGTGCTTATCAATGAAATCGCGCATCTCAACAATGCGCGATCTCACTCCGTCAGCGTTCCAGGAGAATATTGAAAGGCCGAATAAAGAATTAGACATTATTAAGATCTATTGAGGAGATTGAGGTACAGATACCTTTAAGCAGACATTGAAGTTTGTCTGTGGGGTCGGTGCATTTTGAAGATTTTTTCATCTCCGAGATAAGGTTAGGAAAAGATCAAAGATCTTTTTCATTTCAAATATTGCCTCGAGGAAGGAGAAATCTCCGCCCTGGCAATTGATATGGTTAAGAGTTTCCGAGTTAAAACTCTTATTTTTGTTTTTATTTTCTGAGTTGGACGTCGAGGAGTCACTTCCTCGTGCTGCCCTCTGTTGAGAATTTTGTCCAGAAGTAACTTGAGCGAAGCTCAAGCCGGGGTAATAAAAGCGGAATTTTCCTGAGTGTTATCGTTCCGTTTTTATTTTCTTTTTGCGATTGACCCTTACCCTTTCTCGGCTTAGGGAAGAGGGGACATTCAGTAGACGAGGCCATGTGGCCTTGAGCGTTGCAATTTATGCACGTCGGGTTAACTATTTTTTCTTTAATCTCGCACTGGCCGGTCCTGTGGCCACCACCACATTTAAGACAGCGCGTTTTCATGCTGCAATTTTGGCTAGCATGGTGGAAAAAATTGCAGTTATAGCACTGCGTTGGTCTAGAATTTTTGCGGAAAGGATCGAATTTAATTTTCATGTAGAGACAACTGCGGATTTTGAAAATGTCATTCCAGTATTGTCACTCGAAGGAGTAGGACGCAATGGAAAACTTATCCGATGATCAAAGCGTTATAATGGAGGAATTTGATCCTCAAAACATCACTGATGAGCAGAAATGCAACAATTTAAAAAGCATAGACAAGCAGATAAAAATTTATACTGCACGAAAGGACTATATCAAAAATATGCTGAACATTGAGAAGAGCATCCCTAGCCCTACGAACGAGACCTCCCAGCAACTGGAAGCTGAAGCTGCCGGACTGGACGATAAGATCAAAGCCCTAGAAGGTAAGATGCTTGAGTTTTTACCTTGCCCAGTACCTCTATGCGCTCATAATTTTAAATATAATAAAAAACGAACAGCCGAGCCTATAATCAGGCCCTCTAAGTTAACGGCTAAAGTTAACGAAAATAAACTGGATGTTGAAGATTTTAAAATCCCGCGGAAAACGGCAAAAAAGTAATACCGTTCCTAAGGAGAATTTCAAAATTACTTCTACGAAAAATAAATTTGCAGCCCTCAACACTGCAAATGATGACGTCGAGATGTCACCCCTGCTGCCCCTAAAAGTTAAACCCGTGATGATGAAACTCTTTCCAGAGTACAATCTCATCCTTCAAGATATTCATCGGACCCATCCTACCGCCACCAACACCCATATTGGAGGTTATATTAAGATTCAAGCAGAATCTGCTGACCATCATAGAGAAATCACTAAATTCCTCACTGATAAGCAAGTGCAGTACTACGTTACTGACCCCCCGCTAATCGACCACTCAAACTGGTCATTAAAGGTCTCCTGGCCTCCACTGACCCTGAAGATATTAAAAAAGGATCTTATTGATCAAGGCATCAAAATTGAAAAAGTCGCGCAACTGCGCCAATTTAAAACCAAAAGCCCTCTCCCCATCTTCATGATAGAGATAACTTGGGATGAAAATTGCTGAGTCCTTGTGTGGGTGGGCCTGCCTGAGAGAGAGTGTCCTTATTGGTGGTTCGAACGTGGCAAGTAGGCGTGGTTTTGAGATCGAGGATTTTCTTCAATAAAAAAAGTGAGTGATTGCTCAAGGCCATAAGCTGAAGTGTGCATTTTTTTTATTATTAGAATAAAGTGTAATAACGTTTTTTTTTTGAATACGTTAATGAATATTATGTCTGCCAAGTAGAACTTGTATTTATGAGTATATGATTTTTTTTAAGTATCTGTTATGTCAAATATGATTACTAATGATTTTTTTTTATTTTGGCTAAAAGGTTGGTTTTCTTTTATTTTTATTTGGATTTATTTTTTTGAAAAGGATATAAACGCAGATATATATATATATATTTTATTGTTATGAGTTATGAAAATCTTTAGAATTACAAACTTCCAAAATTGAGATATTGTTTTATGCAGCAGAAATCTTTCTTATTATTGTAGTAATAATATTTTAGTTGAATTTAATTTTGGTCTTTCATATGTGCTAAATTTATCATCCAAGGAATAAATTTGCAAATTTTATGTGGAAGAAATACAAAACATTTATTTTTTTTTGAAAATAAGATCCACCTTGATTAATTAAGCTTACTGTTGGGTTTTGAAATTAGAGTGTTATTGATTGATTTAGGATAACTATAGTAAGGGGCGAGATGGCATTTTTAGGAAAGGGATCAAAAGTAGACCTGCAATATATGGCTACGGAAATGGGAGTTGAGGATGTCCTTGGTTTGAAAGTAATGGAGTTGAGAAGGGCTATTGTGAACAGTAAAAATTTCGACGAGGAGTTTTGTAGAGAATTTTTAAACACGATTATAGAGGAACGGAAAAGAAAATAAGAGATAGAATTGGCTGAAAGAAAAAGAAAAGAAGAGATGGAATTGGCGGAAAGGAAGAGGCTGGACGAGACGGAAGAGAGGAAGAGAAGAGATGAAATGGACTTTGAGCTCCAGAAAAAACAAATCGAGTTGAAGGAAGGAAATGAAGCGGAAGTGAAAGGACCAGGACAAATTAAGATTGATTTACATAAATTGATTCCGAAATTTGATTCGAAATTCGATGATATTAGTCTGTTCCTGATATCATTCGAACGTCAAGCAAAAATTCTGAACTTACCAAAAATATGTTGGGTGACACATCTGATCAGTATTCTACCTTCGGAAATTGTAGGTCTCATTGCTCGTGAACCAGAGAAGGATGCCGCTGATTATGAATTTGTAAAAAAACTATTGCTTCAACGTTTCAAATTGAGTTCTGAGAAATTCCGTCAGCTCTTCGTGAAACACCAAAAGAATCCCGATGGGACTTGGAAAGATTTTTATTATGAAATAAGAAATTTTTGTGAAGAGTGGCTGAACGGGTTGGATATTCAAACGTTTGAAGACCTCAAAGATCTTCTCATAACAGATCAGATGAAGAAGAAGGTGCCAAGCGAGGTGCGGGAACATTTTCTCGATGACTGGGCGAAAATTAAAACTCCAAGGGTACTTGTTGAAAGACTGGACGAATATGAGGATGTTCATGGGAAAACCAAACGGCCCGCGGTGCCATTTTTTAATAAGGAGAAACCGTATCGTCGAACCATGCCTTTGGATACCCGGGGTCCTCCATCTCAGGTGGAAAATAGAAATAAAGAGGGGATGGCCAATCGAAGATACTTTAACCATTTCACTGAAAACAGTCACCAAGCACATTATAACCAGCACCGGATTACACCTAAATGTTACACTTGTGGCAAAGAAGGGCATTTCGCAAGAGCATGCCAAGACAAGAGCATAAATAAACAAAACTCACCAAAGAACAAGTTTCCCTCACCAGTCAAAGCCCAAAGTAATATAGTGCAAGCAGAAGAGGATATTAAGAATATCGTGACAGCGAAAATGGATACTCCTGGGTCAATGTGTAATTTTCTGGCCGAGAATATTGATAGATTGAAGACTTTAAAAGTAAAATGTCTAGATGTCGTCTTGGATGGAACAGTAGACTCCGGAGCACAAATCTCTGTGGTGCGAGCTGACTTAGTGAAAGACATTGAGAGTACCGGAGAAGGGAAGATCAAGTTGATATCCGCTTTTGGGGATAGTGAAACCGCTCCCCTTAAGAACATTTAGCATAAGAATTGATGATGGTTGGCATGATGCAGTCCCAATTACATGTGCCGTGTCAAAGAAGCTAGTGAACGACATGTTAGTTTGTCAAACCGCTTATGAAGCCCTTTTGGGAAACATACAGTTATGCAGTGTGAATGCAAGGCACGTCATTGACGATGATACCCAATTGAAGGAGAATAAGAGCTCAATCGTCTGTGAAGTCCAAACCTTTGAAAAGAGTTCGTGCCTAGACATAGAAGCGACGATAGACTCAGTCAACATTGAAGGTGAAGTGAGATCCAACCTTAGCAGTGAGACCAGAAGGACTTTTATAAAACTTCAGAAAGAAGATGAAACATTGATAAACATCTGGGAACAAGCAAATAAAAAGGAAAAGGCATATGAAATACAAGACGATCTTCTCGTGCATAATGGCGTTGTTTGTGGAGAGCCACTCAAGCAAGTTGTCCTACCTGCATGTAAAAGAAAGAAAATTCTCCAAATGGCTCATGAAATTCCGTTAGCTGGACATTTAGGAGAACAAAAAACCAAGCAACGCATTAAATATTCATTTTTCTGGCCTTCGTTGAAAAGGGATGTGAAGACATATTGCGAAGCATGCAAGCCTTGTCAGTTACGGAGAACTTTGACATACAGAGATAGAATTCCGATCCAGCCTATAGTAAGGCCTAACAATCCATTCGAAATCTGGAGCGTGGATTGTATCGGACCGTTAGAACCCCGATCAAGAAGAGGGCACTCATATATTGTATGTGCCATTGATCTATGCTCAAGATGGGCGGAGGCCATACCAACAAAGAACATTCTGCAAAAACTACCTGCGAAGTGTTGATGAAAATTTTCTGTCAAACTGGGTTCCCAAAGACAATTTGTACAGACCAGGGTACCAATTTTACTGCACAATTGACTCAAGCCTTTCAAGACATGCTAGGAGCATCTCCTAGGTTTTCTACTCCAGGGCATCCTGAGAGTATGGGAGCAGTTGAACGATGGAATAGAACGCTGAAGGACATGTTAAATAAAAACATCCAGGAGCACGGAAATGAGTGGGATGTCCACCTGCCATATTTGCTTTTTTGCTTACAGAGAAATACCTCATACGCTTACTGGTGTATCACCATACCAATTAGTTTATGGAAGAAAACCATCTGGACCAATGTCCATTTTAAAAGAGTTTTGGACAGGAGAAAGGAAATCCCTACTAGTGGGGCTCTCTCTGTTGAAGAATACTTGAGACAATTGCAAAAAGAAGTTGCAAGATGCGCACGAAATCGCATCAGGAAACAGTACTAAAAATCAGGAACGTATGACTTCACACTATAATCTGAGATCACGAGAAAAAAAAAAAAAAGTTTCTCTGTTGGAGATGAAGTGCTGATCCTTATGCCTTCATCCACGCATAAATTGCTTAACACTTGGATAGGACCAGCCAAGGTAGTAGCTCTCACCAGACCTCACTCTTGTTTGGTTCAAATGGAAGACGGTAGTACTAGAGAATTACACATAAATAAGCTAAGGCCCTATATCTCAAGAGTCGATCACGTTGGAGTAATATTTGACCAAGATAGCGATTTTGGTGAATTGCATTATGTTCCCACAGATAAAGAAACTCGACCTAAAATCGGTATCGGGTTGAATCAAATGCCTGATGTTCTAAATTCCCAGCAAAAACACCAGTTAAGACAATTATTACAACAATATGAAGACATATTCCGGAATCGTCCTGGAAAATCCAACGTGAAAGGCCATTCTGTTAAGGTTACGGCGGGTAGTTCACCTAAAAGACTACAACCATATAGAATTCCTATTGCTCTACAAAAGGAAGTTGAACGTCAAGTCAATGAACTGATAGATATGGACTTGATTGAACATAGTGACAGTGATTGGGCGCATCCGGTGGTGTGTGTGGCAAAAAGGGATGGAAGTATTAGATTGTGCATAGACTTTAGACTTTTGAATAGTTTTACTATTCCTGATGCATACCCAATGAAACATGCGACGGATTTAATATACGAGGTAGGCAAAGCTCATTTTATATCGATCTTAGACCTTACGAAGGGATACTGGCAAATCTCTATGGAGGAAAATTCCAAACATTTTACTGCTTTCGTTACTCATTCCGGACACTATCAGTGGAAGGTCTTACCTTTGGAATGAAGAATGCGGGCAGTACATTTCAAAAAATCTATGGATCAAGTGTTGAGTCCTCATCATAACTATTGTAGATCGTACATAGACGATGTTGCAGTATTTTCAGAAACATGGTCAGATCACATGCAACACTTGGAAGGTGTTTTTAAAACGCTGAGAGCAGTTGGATTAACAGTCAATATAGAGAAGTGTGATTTCGGAAAGAGTCAAGTTAAATTTCTAGGTCATCTTGTTGGTTCCGGAAAACATGCTCCGGATCCCCAAAAAGTGGAAACTATGTCAAAACTACTGAGACCAACGACCAAAAAACAGTTACGAGGATTGATTGGGTTAGCCAGCTATTACCGTGATTATATTAAGAATTTTTCGTCCATTGTTTTACCTCTGACCAATTTAACTAAGAAGAATATTCCAAATAACATCCCTTGGGACGACAAAGCTGAAGAATCTTTTCAATGTTTGAAGAAAAGTTTAATCGAAATGCCTACTCTCTATACCCCTGTGTTAAACCGCCCATTTCAGCTGTATACAGATGCTTCTGCTACTATAGTCGGTGCATGCCTAGCACAGAACGATGAAAATGGAATGGAACACCCAATTGCGTTCTACAGTAGAAAATTAACCACATGTCAAATGAACTGGTCCACGATAGAGCGAGAGGCCTATGCCGTGCTGAGTGCATTGAAAAAGTTTGACTGTTGGATTTTCGGATCCCAAATACAGGTTGTGTCCGATCACAACCCACTTACATTTCTGACCAAGGGACTACCACATGGTACAAAATTGGCTCGTTGGGCCCTAGCCTTGCAACGTTATGATTTACGGATTATATACCGTAAGGGGAAAAACCATGGTAATGCTGATGCCCTCTCGCCTACCCTTCGATGATTAACATATGTCTATTCAGTATTTTTTTTTTTTTGCAGTATTAATTCACATTCCTATTTATATCCATGTGTTTTGAAGTTAGATAGTGCACTCTCTCTTTAACTAAGGTTTAGATGTTATGTGTGTGTGTGACTAACCTTTCTGGTAGCACCTGGTCATTGAAGATGACGCATGTGCTTCTGTTGGTGGGGCATGTAAGATTCGCCGGAAGTTTAAAATTTTATATAGGTGGCGCGGCCATCGAAAAGACAGAGACTGGAAGCTGAAGGGGAGAAAAAAAAAGGAACCATCATGGCGGAGCGAGAGGACATGGGAAAATGAGCGGTTGGCGATGCTTTAAACAAAATGGTGTTAACTTAAAATTAAATGTATATAGTTAGTTCTTTAATATGTATTTGTGTTGTGTGTGTGTGGCTATAAATCAACAATAAATTTTGTGCCACTAGACTTGGA